>CM062816.1:868739027-869966698 GCA_031772625.1 Pinus tabuliformis
ACTTAATGGTGCATTGATGATATTTATTAAAATCAAATCAAATCTGGTTTAAAGGGTTATTTCACGTAAGGTGATATCTTTGATATGATTTAAAAAAAAAAACTTTCCCGTCACCTTATTATTGTTGTTCATTATTCATCACCATCCTTATTGTATCTTTGTTCTCTGCTTACTATTTTCAAGAGCATTACACAGAGTAGAACGCAGAACAACACGCAGAAAGTAATGGGAAAGAAAGGAAAAGCTCCTGCATCTGAAAAACTAGAGATGACTCCGTTATTCACAGACACCACTTGTACCAGGGAAGTAGGGATATCTACTTTGGAAGGCATGTACCAACTGTTAGAAGAAGAAAACCCAAGAGTTATGGAGGTTACAATTAGGGAAAATGGATGTGGGTCATCAGAAGCATCACTAACAAAGCTTGCATGCTCGTTTCTACATCGTATTGCAGCGAGGCCGAAGATACTCCCTTACACAGATATGGTAAAATGGATTATAGGCCACGCTGATATATCCGACAGGGAATTCAAGACACGGAACCAAGGGGTCATGGGGTCATTTGCCCCCAAGTAATTTGAGGTGTATGTATCACCTGCCAAAACCCTAGGCCAGTTATAACAAACAATTTATGGAAAAATTTTCCAAAGAGAACGAGGATTTGGCAGACTGTACAAAGAACCGGTCTGCGAAGGAAGAACCATTAAAGAATGACAAAAATGCTATGTACGCCACTAGATCCCTTGCTTCTCCCTATTGTTTTGTTGCTTCAATGTTATGTAGGCTATTTGGGAAGCCAGATATAAATAAGTTTTCATCAAAAAGGTTTCCTTTACTGGATGTGGCCACCAATGCCACCATTATGGATTGGGCCCAAATTTTATTGGATAATTTAGCTTCTGTTATTTTGAATTATCGAACTAAAAGAAGTTTTGCTCAGAGTTTTTATCCTCCATTCTTTTTAGCTGCCTATGTCATGGATGTTATTTGTTTCGTCTCTGATTTTCCCATCATGGGGTGGAAATGGACAGTACAAAACCCTCTACCTATTCAAGTCTACCATAAAGAACTATGGGAATCTAATTTCATCCCAAATTTATATAAAATTTATCATGGAGTAATGCTTCCCGTTCATAAAATGTTATATAACACAGATGCTCCAAGATTCTCTCCGGAAGCTGAAATTGACATTATCCCTATTGGAAGGTGGTTCGGGGAGGAGTTATTCACCTACATTAGGGTATTTGGGAGCATTGCCTCGCCTCGTGTGCTTCCTTTGTATGTTCCCGACAAACTTATGGCTTGCGAGATAGCTTATCAGACCTGAGGTGTTGGGGGAATGAGCAGAGAACTCAAGGATAAGAAGAAGGCCATTTGGCCTCAATTCCCTGTGGTCTGTGAGGCCTTCGCATTATTTGATTTTGGACACACTTTTAAAGAGGTTGATAATATGCTAAGTCTGTAGCTACCAAAGTTTCGAGGGAGGCAGTATGATCCCTTGGATACTATCAAGAATTTTACAACGATGGTCAAAATAAAAATGTTTACTAAAGAAGATGATATCTTCAACGGTGTCTTTCGGCAAAAGAGCTCTCTCATAGAGATTCTACATATGGCACAAATTCAATTTGACCAAGAAAAGCTTCAAGACTTTAACCATTATAGAGAACAAAGATTGGCAAATGTCCCATTGGACAAATTTCTTTTTGAACTAATAAGGGAACCCACTCCCAGTATTAGTATAAGTGAAAGTTTAGGAGAAGAAAAGTCTAAATCAAAGTCCGAGAGGGAATCCATGGAAAAATCAAATGAGAAGTCAAAAAGTGATCACAGCAGAAGTGAAGTAGCAATTAAAGATATAGCTCAGTCTATAAAAAAAGCCTGACCAGCAGGTTTTGTCCCCAAAACAAGTTGAGACTCCTGCTCCCCTCACACAACCAACAAATCCACTTGTAGTAGACCTAGAAAAGGAGTGGGAGAATTTTAATGAGTTAATTAACACCAAGGAATAGAGTGCAGAGCCATTAATAAACCCAGGGGAGATAGCCACAGAGATGATAATAGAAGAGGTTATTAATACTCAAGAGACAGAGCATATTCCTATTGCTCCATTGTCCAAAACTGTGCTGAAAATAGAGGAGCTTCCCCCTCTAGATGTATTTTATAGCCCACAACATAAGGAAATGTTGTCAGGAGACAAAGAAAGAAACAAAAAATAGATACTATACTTTCTCCAGAGGCTGAACCTTTAGATGTTCTTTGGCAAGACCCGACTACCGATCCAACAGAAAACCTCACTAGGCTCTCTCAGATTGCAGGGGCATATGCTTCTGCAACCATTGATAAAGCATCAGAAGTTCAAACACTATTAATAGAAAAGGAGGATAAGATCCTATTTTTGGAATAGCAACTACAGCAAGCCAGCATTATCCAAGAAGCAGAAGTACAGTTGGCAAAGTTACAACAAGACTTCCAACAAATGCAGTTGGGTTACCAAAACAATCTGGCAAATAAAGAACAACAGTTATAGGCCACAATAGAAATGAATAAGGATGACCCTAAAATTGAATAATTCATCATAGAATCCCTTGCCCTCTATGACCATCTCCTACAACAGGAAGAAATGCTTTGCCAAAGAATCTCGCAATGGAATTCCCATTGCGAGAAAAGCAACTACATTACAAATCAAGTTGTAGACAAACGACTTGATTATGAATTAATTTTTGAGAAATTTTCTAACTTTGTGAATTAGTAGAAATCGGAGGAAGGTAAAAGAGTAGAATTACCCAGGATTGATGAGTCCCATAAAGACATTCTAATTGCAAAATGGGATGCACAACTCAAGGAAGCATAGCATGTGATGGAGGAGGCAGCAATAGTAGCAAGTAACATCATCGACTGCATCAACGAAAAATTGCATAAGGAAAATTTAATATCAGAAACCACTCCAGGATTTCTCCCAAAGGCACAGCAACTGCAAACAAGATGGAAGAAAACAGCAGAAAAGAAGGCAGAGTCAATCAAGCAAATAAGCAAGTTAAACTGGGACACTTACTTGCAATATCTGGTAAAACCACATAGCCAGTGTATGACTTTGAAGTGCCTCATAACCTTCACCGAGAAGATAGCGCCAGCACTCACTGATTCTGTATTCATAGGTCAATTGAAGGCTGAAATCGGCCAACCGACGCTCCTGAAACCCATGCCGGACATTTGCAACTTAAAAGATTAGATACATGATTTAGCATAGATTTAGTGTTAGTTTGGTTATTAGTTCATTTTTTCTTAAAGTGATGATGGTCGTTTTGAACCTCCTCATCTATTTTTGTAATAACTATTTTTAGTTTTCATTAGAGTAGTATTTAAACCCCTCTCATGCATTTAGAGAGGGGTCCAGAAATTTGTCAAAAACAATTCTTCAGAACATGCACTTTTCCCCCTCTGAGGAGGTTTTGATAAATGAATGGAACGAGATTTATTTATATATGAGCTTAATGTCTGCTACTGAAATGCACTTCTGTATTCTTAGTGGATATTGAATTATTTGAAGATAAATCTATATTGCTGAAGCTCATGAGCAGGACCTATTATCAATGGTACTTTTATCTCTTAATACTTTTTGCTTATGTGCCAAGTGATATATTATTTTTAGTTATTTATATATGGAAACCTGAATGTTCAATTGTCATTTGTGCACTTTTGTACAGTTATAACTATTCCTTTATGTCAAGTGTATGAATGACTTATTATGCGATGTGTTTATCATAATTGTTTCAGCTAATTTCTTATACGAAACAATCATCTTTAACGTATTCTTTTCTTGTAGTAATTGAATGATTTTTATTACCAATTGCTATTGAAAATTATTCTAGATCACATAAACAAAGTGTTACTCCTAGGATAGTTTAAATTAGATCTTTTCCTTCATTAGAATAAAATTGCACATGTTAGATTAGATTTAGAATAAATCATTCTCCCCATAAACCTTTCAAAAGAGAAAAACATCATCCCCTTAGTGTACCATCATAAACAAACTGGGAAACTGATCCCATTACCCCCAGTCGGAGCCACTGTTCCAAACAGAAAAGGAGCTACTTTCAAGGTCCAGACCGGGTGGTTATCCCCCTTTTTGTAGACCTGATTTTCAGGGCTTCAATATATTTGGCGCTAAAATGAGGGCCTGAACTATGAATGATGAGAAAACCTAAATCAAAAACCCATTTTGAGAGTAAATCACCCTCAACATCTCCCCCGACTTCTCCATCGCATTCTGAATCTCCAAATTCTAAGCGAGAAGTTAAGAAAACAAAAACCACTGCTAAAGACCTAAAAATCTCAGATAAATCCACTCTTGAACCTCCTGAAGTTTAGTCTTTAATTCTTAAACTTCAAGGATTTTCCATATCACCGTAGAAGTCTGAGTTATCTCAAGGCAATGTGACTTCGCAATACATTCCTTCCCATCCTCTTACCAGATTACAGAGTGAAAAGCTTGGTATTGAACCAACAAAATTCCCTTTGCCCAAAAGAAAAAGAGCAAGGAAGACACAGGAAGGGTTTGATAGTGAGACTCTTTCATCATCATCATCCATTTCATCTAATCCATTGTAAAGTCAACCATCCACTCCCCAACTCCATATCGTTGTCCAACAGGGTACTGGAACTTCAGCATCGTCTTCCCAACCACTTGTAACTTCATCTGTGCTTTCCTCTGTTAGTATCTCAACAATGGCACAAATACCATGGAACAATCCAGGGATAGTCACAATGCCTGCACCCTTAAGTCAATTGCTGGCTCATCACAAGAAATGGCTGCCAAAGTTTAACCCAGATAAAGACATACTGGAAGAAGAGCACATAAACAACTTTATGTTGTCAATAAACTTAAATGGAGTTACGGAAGAAGACATTGTTGTCAGGCTTTTCCAATATACCCTACAAGGAGAGGTTGGATCCTGGTATTTTTCGTTACCCTCAGGATCCATTACTAGTTGGAATATTTTCCAAGAGCAGTTCTTGACAAAGTTTGGTGATGATAGGTCTACAGTGACATTAATCAATGACCTCTCAAATCTCAAAACTGAATCAAGAGAACCTATCAAAGATTTCAACTCGCGATTTAATAAGCTTTTAAATAATATTCCTACCGCATCTAAGCCTAGCGAAGAAGTTCGAAGTGAATGGTACATATCTGCCTTACCTTCAAACATAGCAATCTTTGTAGATAGGGTTGCCAAGCCAACATTGGCTGAAAACATGAAAGAGGTGATAGCGATGGAAAAATGTATCTTAGCTTTAGAAAAGAAAAACGTTGTTGATGAAAGAAAATCTTAAAAGGTTGCTTTTAAAGATGACCCTAAGAAAAAACAATCAAAGGACCCATTCGACTTGGAAGGGTTATATAAAGTTTTAAAAACCATGTCTAACGAAATGGTTGATATTAAAAAACAAGTGGCAAAGACTTCTTCTAAGAAACCTTATAAGCCTTTCAAAAGGAATCCTTCAACTGATCCAAAGCCTCCCAATGCTATAACAAACGCAGAATCAGAAGGAGAAGAAGAGGAAGTTTTGAATGAGGAACATACTAATGATGATGAGGTTGTAGAACTACAAGGAATGTGGGACTTCATTCTTCCAAATGAAGAAGATCAAGATGCATTACCAGTCACTAATAGAAGCAGAAATCAACTTTATCCTCCATAATCCAGTTCTAAGCAGAAAAATCCAAGTGCAGCTTCCAAAGATAAAGTCGCAGGTAAGAAATCATCACTTAAAGCAACTCAGACAAACCCAGTCCAATCTGATTCATCAACTCCATCTAAAACACTTATCATTTCCGATGAAATGGAGTATAATATTGTTGAAGACATGAAGAATACTAGGTCCAACATTACTTTTCATGAGTTGAGTAAATTGAAGCATCAACAAAAACTACTTTTGAAAGAATTGCATGCAGTACGTGTTGCACCTCTACCTGCCGTTGTAATCTCACAAGCTACTCATGAAATGGGGAGACCTCGAACTGGTATGTCAAATAAAGTTGACCCAAATGACATTGCTTTAATTGGAGGAAGGTCAAAATCCCATACTCCTCCATTTCTCCTTACTTTTGAAATCTTCAATAAAAATTTGCATAACTGTTTGGTAGACTCTAGCACTTCATCTAATATTTTACCTAGGACAGTTTGTGCAAAGTTAAACTTCCAACATCAAAAGTCTGCAGTATGCATAGTGTAGCTGGACTGATCTCAAGTTGAAGTCAATGGTGAACTAAATCAAGTGACCATAAGGCTTTCATCGAATCCAAAGGTATGTCAAGTCATTGATATTCTTGTTGCAGATATTCTTGAATTTTATGGTTTAATTCTTAGTAGGGATTGGTTTGAAAAGCTTCATGGTTACTTTGCAACCGACTGGTCACACATGTGGCTCCCTTACAATGGTAAACCAAATCAGATAAAGGTTGAGCAAGAAAGACACCAAAAGTACATAGTAACGGAGTTAGAAGGAGAAAATGAACCTATAGCATACAACAATAATATAATTGGAAATTATTTTGTTGACTCTTTCTTAGGGAATTTCAATGCTCATACTTCACCTTTTTTATAAAATTCAGTTTTATCTCTGGTAGAAAATTTTTCTCAAACGAATACTTCTAAATGCATTAGTTTTGTAGATAGGTCTGTAAATAAATCTTTGTTTTGGAAATTATTTTTCGATGGTTCTAAATCTAATGATGGAGCAAGAGTAGGTTGTATATTAATTAGTCCAGAAAGAGAGAAGACGATGCTAACCTGTAGACTCAAGTTCAATTGTACAAATAATACTGCAGAATATGAAGCTCTAGTGCAAGGGTTATACAAGGCAATCGGACTTGACATCAAGTATCTACAAGTCTTTGGTGATTCTGAGATTGTTATCAAGCAGGTACGAAATAGTATGCATTGTCTATTAGGTCACTTAAAGCATTATCAATCATTAGTACAAGACCTGACTGCACACTTTATAGCATTTAATATTTCATCTATTCCCAGACTCCAAAATTCTAGTGCTGACCTCCTGGCTAAAGTAGCTTCCAAGCACATTCCCTCAAAAGACTATAGTCTAGATAAATTCTCAATAGAATTGATCTTTAGACCCTCCATCCCAGAGAATGTTACCAACTGGAGATTTTTTAACGATGACCCTGATATTGTAAGTTTTCTGACTTCAGAAGGCTCTTACAATAATCAGATAATTGATGAGGACCAACATGACAAGCAGTTACAACAAGAAAGCACCAATAATGCTATACCTAAATCTGTAGTCAAATTGGAAGACCTATATGATCTAAAAGACAGATTCAAAAGGTCCACCAATTCGAAACTTCAGAGTTCAACTCTGAGATATGAATTAGCGAATCTAGGAACTGATATAAAGCCGCAGAATATCAACTTAGGTCTTGGTGCCACATTTCAAAGGGCCATGGATATTGCATTTAAGGGATTAGTGAATAAGCCAGTGGTGATTTACTTAGATGACATAACAGTGTATTCCAAAAAACGTAGTAATCACCTCACAGATTTAAAGCAGATCTTTCAACGTTGTCAAAAGTATGGGATTTCACTTAATCAAAAAAAGTCTTTTTTTGCATTAAGTGAAGGAAAGCTTCTCGGATTTATAGTGTCTAAATCTAGAATCCATATTGATCTAGATAGGATTGAGGAGATTTCTAAGATATCCTTACCCCATAACAAAAAAGCAATGCAATCCTTCCTTGGTCAAATCAATTTTGTTAAAGGATTTGTCCCTGACTTTTTAAGAATTGTGTCACCTCTCCAAGGAATGATCAAGAAAACCTCTCTCTTCAAATGGGGTCAAGAACAACATGAAGCATTCAGCTTGATTAAACAAGAAATTATAAATGCCCCATCTCTAGAGACAACAACTTTTATGATCCCTTCATTATATATACATTTGCCTCTGAGAAATCATATGCTGCAATACTCATGCAAGTCAATCAAGATAAAGCAAAAGCCCCAATTGCCTTTTTCAGTTCAAACTTTGCAAGGAGCCGAGCTAAATTACTCTAATGTTGAGAAACAGGTTTATGATATTTTCAAAGCAATCAAACACTTTAGACCCTTTCTTCTCAAGACCCATACAAAAATAATAGTGCCATTTCTAGCGGTAAGAAACCTTTTGGTACAGAAAGACGTGGGTGAAAAGAGAGCGAATTGGGTCACGACCCTGCAAGAATATGACGTTGAAATCAAGCCAGCAAATATTGTAAAAGGGCAAGGTTTTTGCAGGATGTTGGCTGGAGCATCGCATATATCAGAAATACAATCCCCTGATCATGAGGTACAAATGTATGAGGTAAGCCTAAATGATAATGAATCAAGATATGTTGATATCATGTTTTACCTAAACAATGGATATGCTCCTTCACTTTGAATCATACAAAGAGAAGAGCCCTGAGATTATAAGCTCAACAATATCAAATTGTAAATGATGTACTCTTTAGGATGAATTATGATTCTGTTCTTCTTAGATGCCTTGAGAAATCTGAAGCTGAAAAAGTATTACAGGAACTTCATGATGGACCAGCAAGTGGACATTACGTAGGAGATGCAACAACACACAAAATCCTGCGTGCAGGCTACTACTGGCCAACATTATTTAAGGATTCACATAGCTATGTAAGAAGATATCAGATTTGTCAAACTGCTGCTAGAAGATAGAGGAAACCATCATTACCATTACAACCGGTCAATATCAATCAACCATTTGAGCAATGGGGATTAGATATAATAGGTGAGATCGTTCCTCACTCTTCTAAATAGCATAAGTATATCCTTACAGCTACTAATTACTTTGCTAAGTGGGTAGAAGTGGTTCCTCTCAAGACAGCCAACTCTGAAAATATCATCGATTTCATAGATCAATTCATAATTACCAGGTTTGGCTTACCTTCTGCTTTAATGTTTAATAATGCACCATATTTTTCTGGTAATGCTATGGCTGAATTTGCACTCAAAAGAGGTTTTAAACTTAAGTATTCTACCAATTATTACCCGCAAGGGAATGGATTGGTTGAATCAACAAATAAAAACTTGATCAGAATCATTAAATGAACTATTGATCAAAGTCATAGAAATTGGCACAAATCTTTGAGGAATGCTCCTTGGGTAGATCGAATAACTCAAAAAACTTCTATTGGCACTTCTCCCTTTAATTTAATTTATGGGAAAGAAGTAGTTCTCCCAACACATCTAGCTATTCCTTATTTAGCCTTAGTTCAGTTCATCGAAGAAACTCCTTCATCCTTGCAACTAAGACAATCACAGATCCTTAAGTTAGAAGAGAAATGATAACAAGCCAAAATTACCCATGCACATCATCAAGCATTAGTAAATGCTTCTTTTGATTCAAACTTGGTGTCCAGAAAAGACTTTTAAATTGGAGATTTGGTATTGAAATGGGATAAAGCCCATGAAGAGAAAGGCAAACATATTAAATTCCAACGGATGTGGCTTGGACCATTCCAAATTGTTGAAATCATAGGTCCATCAACTTTTATGTTACAAGATTTAGTAGGGAAAAGAGAGTCTTTGCCTGTTAATGGACGGATCCTTTAAAAATACTTTCCATAGAAGATAACCTCTTCTATTTTTGTAAATTATTATTTTAGTTTATTTTTCTTTTTGATAATAAAACAGGTTGAAAATTTTTACCTTTTGGTTTCCACGAAAAATATTAGTGTCTCTTGTCAATTTTGTTTTTCGCTTGTATAAATGGAAGTGATTAGGAAAATTAATCTTTATTTTTGAAAAATACGGTCAAGTGCTATATAATTCTGAAGATTTTACTTGTCTTTTGTTTCAACTTTACAAGTTTTGATTGAAAACAAACTTAGTAGGAGATTGCATTATATCAGGCGTGAAAAGCATCAATAATAAGACAAAGATTCTCTATAGAAAATCTACCTCTAAAACTCTACAATTGTCATCAAGAAGAACTCTTAAGGAGCCAATGACTTCCTCCCTACTTTAGGGAATTGAAAGTTTCAAAGAATAATCTGGTTATGTACTATAAACTTAAATAATAAGAGGTCTCATCAAGAGCCGGCTTGTCATGATCATAAAAATTATAACTAGCTAACATTGCCAAACTGCATACCAAAACAGGGTAATGACTCAAGATTGTTTCAATAAAAAGACAAGGGGTCTCATCACGAGCCAGCTTGTTCAGTTAGTTATAAATGAAGTGAATGGCACTGTCAAAATTCGCCACCAAACCAAGACATTGTTCTTTAAGAATTAAAAAGGAAAGAAAAATCAATAAGCGTAAATGAGGATTTATCTTGGAAAATCGCATACTTCTTAAGTGGGATACTGGATCATTGCTGGGTAACAGGTAACCTTGTCGAGGCTATGAATGCATGTTGGCAACAGAGGCTCTACCTATGACAAATGAGTACACCTAAAACTGATCTACAGAGATGTCTTTGTTTTTATCTTTATAAACCAAGTAATGGCTGATGTAAGTGCAATGACTAGCTTTGGGAAGAAGATGATCAGAATTAGGATAGATGGAACAAGATGTTGTTGTTAGCAAATAGCACTTTGTACCTTATATTTCTACAATAAAGTTTGATTTTCCAAAACCATTTCTATTTTAGAAGTTTTAGAAAATTCAAAAAACTATCAGAGATAATTGGTTCTTTCAAGTGAATCGCCAATTGTTGTGACCATCAACAACCCCCCTTTTTATTAGTGTTAGCAATAACATTAATAAATGGGGACCCTTCTAAAAAAATCAAAACTTAGCACTTAAAATTGTCTTTTGTTTCAATAAAACATGATATCAAGGCAAAATTCCCAAAAAATATGAATTCCTACCTTTTCACGCTTCATGCACATGAAAAACATTATAATTGTTTAAGCCTCCGTATGAAAAAGCGCAATATAACCACAATGATAAGAAAACCCTTGTAAGTAGAAAGTCTTGCGTATTAAGCAAAAATATTTAAAACTCGATCTTTAATGATAAGCTTCACATCGCAAAAAGGGTAGCGGTGGGCATCCTTTACTAAGAAGCTCGAAATGCAAAAAAGCAAGAATGCGAGAATGTGAGATGACAGGCCTTACAAACTTATCGCATATTGTAGATTCCATTGACCGCAGCACCACTTAATACAAAACACCCAGATATTGCGAAATGTGATAAAGCTATCGCAAATTGCATCTCGCAGTCGCATGATGAAACAAATGATTGTTAAAAATAAAAGGTTTTGCGATATCACAATCTACGATATTGCGAAGCAAATCGCAAAATCGCTTTATCGCAAAATTAAGGGCTCAGTGTTCAATGATATTACTTTCCGTCATTTGATGCAAGTGTCATGAGCATTAATTTTTACTTAACAACCCATTGATGATATTTATTAAAATCAAATCAGATCTGGTTTAAAGGGTTATTTCTTGTAAGGTGATATCTTTGATATGATTTAAAAAAAAAAAACTTTCCCGTCACCTTATTATTGTTGTTCATTATTCATCACCATCCTTATTGTATCTATGTTCTCTACTTACTATTTTTAGGAGCAGTACGCAGAGCAGAACACAGAACAACACACAGAAAGTAATGGGAAAGAAAGGAAAAGCTCCTGCATCTGAAAAATCAGAGATGACTCCGTTATTCATAGACACCACTTGTACCAGGGAAGCAGGGATATCTACTTGGGAAGGCATGTACCACCTATTAGAAGAAGAAAACCCGAGAGTTATGGAGGTTACAATTACGGCAGATGGACGTGGGTCATCCGAAGCATCACTAACGAAGCTTGCATGCTTTTTTCTGCATCTTATTGCAGTGAGGCCGAAGTTACTCCCTTACATAGATATGGTAAAATGGATTATAGACCATGCTGATATATCTGACAAGGAATTCAAGACACAGAACCAGGAGGTCATGGGGTCATTTAACTCAAGTAATTTGAGGTGTGTGTATCACCTGCGAGAACCACAGGCTAGTTATAACAAACAATTTGTGGAAAAATTCACCAAAGAGAACAAGGATTTGGCAGACTGTACGAAGAACTGGTCTGCAAAGGAAGAACCATTGAATAAGTACAAAAATGGTATGTATGCCACTGGCTCCCTCACTTCTCCCTATTGTTTTTCTGCTGCAATGTTAAGTAGGCTATTTGGGAAGCTAGATATAAATAAGTTTTCATCAGGATGGTTGCCTTTACTGGATGCGGCCACCAATGCCACCATTATGGATTGGGCACAAATTTTATCAGATAATTTAGCTTCTACTATTTTGAATTATTGAACTAAAAGAAGCTTTTCTCAGAGGTTTTATCCTCCATTCTTTTTAGCTACCTATGTCATGGCTGCTATTTGTTTCGTCTCTGATTTTCCCATCATGGGGTGGAAATTGACAGTATAGAACCCTCTACATATTCAAGTCTACCATAAAGAACTATGGGAATCTAATTTTGTCCCGAATTTCTATAAAATTTGTCATGGAGTAATGCTTCCTATTCATAAAATGTTATATAACACAGATGCTCCAAGATTCTCTCCAGAAGCTGAAATTGACATTATCCCTATGGGAAGGTGGTTCGGGGAGGAGTTATTCACCTACATTAGGGTATTTGGGAGCATTGCCTCGTCTCGTGTGCTTCCTTTGTATGTTCCTGACAAACTTATGGCCTGAGAGATAGCTTACCAGACCTGTGGTGTTAGGGGGAATGAGCAGAAAACTCAAGGATAAGAAGAAGGCCATCTGGCCTCAATTCCCTGTGGTCTGCGAGGCCTTCGCATTTTTTTATCTGGGACACGCTTTTAAAGAGGTTGAAAATATGCTAAGCCTGCAGCTACCAAAGTTTTGAGGGAGGTAGTATGATTCTTTGGATACTATTAAGAATTTTACAACAATGGTCAAAATAAAAGTGTTTACTAAAGAAGATGATATCTTCGACGATGTCTTTCAGCAAAAGAGATCTCTCAAAGAGATTCTACATATGGCACAAATTCAATTTGACCAAGCAAAGCTTCAAGAGTTTAACCATTACAGAGAACAAAGATTCATTGGACAAATTGCATTTTGAACCAATAAGGGAACCCACTCCCAGTATTAGTATAAGTGAAAGTTCAGGAGAAGAAAAGTCTAAATCAAAGTCTGAGAGGGAATCAGCGGAAAAATCCGATGAGCAGTCAAAAAGTGATCACAGCAGAAGTGAAGCAGCAATTAAAGATACAGCTCAGTCTATAGAAAAGCCTGACCAGCAGGTTTTGTCCCCAAAATAGGTTGAGACTCCCGCTCCCCTCGCAAAGCCAACAAGTCCAATTGTAGTAGACCTAGAAAAGGAGTGGGAGAATTTTAATGAGTTAATCAACACCGAGGAACAGAGTGCAGAGCCATTAATAAACCCAAGGGAGACAGCCACAGAGATGATAATAGAAGAGGTTATTAATACTCAAGAGACAGAGCATATTCCTGTTGCTCCGTCATCCAAAATTGTGCTGAAAATAGAGGAGATTCCCCCTCTAGATGTATTTTATAGCCCACAGCATAAGGTTGTTGTCAGGAGACAAAGAAAGAAATGAAAAATAGATACTGTACTTTCTCCAGAGGCTAAACCTTTAGATGTTCTTTGGCAAGACCCGACTACTGATCCAACAGAAAACCTCACTAGGCTCTCTCAGATTGCAGGGGCATATGCTTCTGCAACCATTGATAAAGCATCAAAAGTTCAAATGCTATTAAGAGAAAAGGAGGATAAGATCCTATTTTTGGAACAGCAACTACAGCAAGCTAGCATTAGCCAAGAAGCAGAAGTACAGTTGGAAAAGTTACAATAGGACTTCCAACAAATGCAGTTGGGTTACCAAAACAATCTGGCAAATAAAGAACAACAGTTACAGGCCACAATAGAACTACATAAGGACGACCCTAAAATTGAAGAATTCGTCACAGAAGCCCTTGCCCTCAATGACCAACTCCTACAATAGGAAGAAATGCTTTGCCAAAGAATCTCGCAATGGAATTCCCATTGCGAGAAAAGCGACTACATTACAAATCAAGTTGTAGACAAACGACTTGATTATGAATTAATTTTTAAGAAAGTTTCTGACTTTGTGAATTGGCAGAAATCGGAGGAAGGTAAAAGAGCAGAATTACCCAGGATTGATGAATCCCACAAAGACATGCTATTTGCAAAATGGGATGCACAACTCAAGGAAGCAGAGCATGCGATGGAGGAGGCAGCAACAGCAGCAAGTAACATCATCGACTGCATCAACGAAAACTTGCATAAGGCAAATTTAATATCAGAAACCACTCCAAGATTTCTCCCAAAGGCACAGCAGCTGCAAACAAGGTGGAAGAAAACAACAGAAAAGAAGGCAGTGTTAATTAAGCAGATAAGCAAGTTAAACTAGGACACTTACTGGCAATATCTGGTAAAACCACATAGCCAGTGTATGACTTTAAAGTGTCTCATAACCTCCACCGAGAAGATAGCACCAGCACTCATTGATCCTGTATTCACAGGTCAATTTAAGGCTGAAGTCATCCAACAGACGATCCTGAAACCCATGCTGAACATTTGCAACTTAAAAGAACAGATACATGATTTAGCATAGATTCAGTTTTATTTTGATTATTAGTTCATTTTTGCTTAAAGTGAGGATGGTCGTTTTGAACCTCCTCATCTATTTTTGTAATAACTATTTTTATTTTTCATTAGAGTAGTATTTAAACCCCTCTCATGCATTTAGAGAGGGGTCCAGAAATTTGTCAAAAACAATTCTTCAGAACATGCACTTTTGCCCCCTCTGAGGAGGTTTTGATAAATGAATGGAATGAGATTTATTTATATCTGAGTTTAATGTCTGCTACTAAAATGCACTTCTGTACTCTTAGTGGATATTGAATTATTTGAAGATAAATCTATATTGCTGAAGCTCATGAGGAGGACCTATTATTAGTGGTACTTTTATCTCTTAATACTTTTTGCTTATGTGCCAAGTGATATATTACTTTCAGTTGTTTATATATGGAAACCTGAATGTTCAGTTGTCATTTTTGCACTTTTGTACTATGATAACTATTCCTTTATGTCAAGTGTATGAATGACTTATTATGTCATGTGTTTATCATAATTGTTTCGGCTAATTTCTTATATGAAATAATCATCTTTAACGTATTCTTTTCTCATAGTAATTGAATGATTTTATTACCAATTACTGTTGGAAATTATTCTAGATCACATAAACAAAGTGTTACTCCCAAGATAGTTTAAATTAGATGTTTTCCTTCATTAGAATAAAATTGCACATGTTATATTAGATTTAGAATAAAGCATTCTCCCCATAAACCTTTCAAAAGAGAAAAACATCATCCCCTTAGTGTACCATCATAAACAAATTGGGAAACTGGTCCCATTACCCCCAGTCGAAGCCACTATTCCAAACGGAAAAGGAGTTGCTTTCAAGGTCCGGACCGGGTGGTTATCCCCCTTGTTGTAGACCCGATTTTCGGGGCTTCAACACTTACATAGAAAATGGTAAGAGTAAAATGGACCAAAGCTAAAATTAGGAGTGAAAATGTGTAATCCCTCAAGTGGAACTATAATAAACCCTAATTAGGGAAAATAAAATCATTGATTGTCAACAATTTTAGGATTGAAATGGCCTCAAATTGATATGGGATTAGAGATCAATATTTTTGTTTTGTTAGAAACTTCAAAAATGAACAAAAACAACCATAAAATTGGTTGATTGGAATGATGTAACCAGATAACCTAGAAATGTTGATTAAATTCCTGGAGTAGCCTAGCATAGTGGAAATAAAAGTTGGCTTAATCATGCATCCATAATTAGGGAAGAAATCCCCAAAATTAAATTTTTGCTAGATTATGTATTGTTATAATATATATATACAAATAGGTGTGAAGATGTCTAGAATAGATGAAAAAAAACAATTTTATCAACATTCTATATGTTAATAAATTTGAGTACCTAGAAATGAAAAAGGAAAATACTCCATGATTATACACAAGAGTAAGATGCACATATTCTCCATAGATAACCTAAAATGTAGGCCAAACGAGAAAATTAAAGGGAGTGAGTTAAACAAAAAGAGTGGATAAGGTGTAAACAGAAAAAGGGGTGTTGTAGAGCTGGGGAATTATATTTTGTTTGACCTCGAAATTTGATTATATCAAGATAACCCTTAATTATCTATGTTGGTATTGTAAATTTCTTATATTCTGTCATCATACTTGTGTAGACCTACAGAAGGATATAGAAATAGGCAGTAGTGCCATCAGGATGGACTTAACTATGTCCACCTTGGAACAGAATTGATAATAATGTAATAGTGATGAAAATGGAAAAGATAATAGGTTTCACCACACTTAAGTATGCATGACCGATGTGTAATTGAATGGGATCCATGTGACTTGGCATAGTCATGAATAAATGGACAAAAGAGTTGTTGGGCTACCAAATTAAAATTCACTTTCACTCTATTTTTCACCTTTATCCTCATTTTGTCACCTCATTCCATCACATTATCATTACTACATGAGTTCACGTTTACATTTTCCAAAGTTATTAAGTTCATGTATTTAGAGTGTATTTATGATTAAAAGTTAGAAAAATAACATGTATTTGCTTATACCTAAAAGTGGCTTGAGTTTGATGACATGTGTAGATCATTTGGAAGCTTCCAAGACACCCTTATGTGGCGTCCCAAGCACAAATTTGAATTTCAACTCAAGAGGTGGACCATATTCCAAGGAGAAAGATCATGGAGATCTTGATGTGTCATAGGATTTGTATCTAGTATTTAGGGATACGTTGAGACAAGTATGGATCTAGTAGATATTTAAGGGATCTATATTTATTAAGTAGATATCCCTAATTCATGTATAAATAAGAGGAGCATCCTTCAAAGGATGAAAAATGGTTATTAGTTATTCATTAGCATCATATTTATGATTGTTCATTCAGCATGAATAATATCATTTTCTCCAAAATTATGAGTTATGAGTGTTGTTTGATTCTTAAGGTGTGATAGTTGTTCATGTGTGCTCATTGAGGAATGGAAGGATCCCCATACCAAGATAAGTACACTTTTTTGTAGAGTAATGTTCATAGTTTTGAATATACTAGTTTTAATTATGGATGTTCATCTTATATCTTTGTTGTAAATACTTGTAGATAATTTCAGTATGAATTCATGTTATGGCCATGTTTTTTTGTGTGAAGATTGATCTCCTTTTAGTAGCTAGTTTTTATGTGGAAGGACAACTAGGACTCTTAGAAAAGATTCTCTTCTATGTGAACTAGGACTAGAAGGAATCAAGATTCACTTTCTTATATGCTTTCCTAGACTAAATTTATATGCTTTCATGGTTACATTTCATCATGCTTTCTTAGATGTTTGGCAATGTTATTATAGAAGGAATGTGGAAGGACAACCAAGACTCTTGAGCAAGAGGCTCTTCTCCGTCTTCTAAAATAGATTAATCTCATTGACCAATCATTTATATGCTTTCATAAAATAGATCTGAATCTTTTCTTGTCAAAATAGTTTAGATTTGTAATATGCATTTCCATTCTTAAAAAAATTCCTACAATAGTTTCATCTGAGGTCCCGTATATTTTGGTTTTCTTCTAAGTTTACGAAACCCCCTGAGTTGACAAATCAAATGATAGGGATTTAGCATACCATTAAATTGCCCAACATTTTTGGCATCGTTGTTGGGGAAGAAAACTTAGATGTAAGCTAGTTAGGAGGATTGTTAGGAAGCATTTTTCATTTAGGGTCATTTTCGTTTAGGTTTAACTACATTTAGGCATTTTCATTTAAATTTATTTTTCATATTCATATAGAAAACATCCGTAAATAAAAAAACCCCCATTCATTAAAAAATAAAAAATAAAAATCCATATGTATACATGTAAGAACAATGAGTATAAGTTTGGAAAAACTAACTCGGATCCTAGCAAGTGTTAGGATCTACTCTTCTTGTGAAGAAGAGATCTTGACAGTAGCCAAAAGCTTAACTACTCCCCTAGAAGAAAACAACAAATCAACATTCCAGGAATTCTGTACATCTGATGAGGAATAATTATTCGAACAGAAGATTGAGGAGGAAAAAGAAAAGTTGCATCATGATCTAAATCAGAGTGGAAATCATGCCTATGAAATCCTTATCAAAAGGTGGTTTCGATGGTTTGAACCAAATACCAGGTTAGATCAATTTCATTTTTGTTCTTATTTCTTGAAATCACAGTCACAAAAACTAAAATGGATCATCTTTGTATATTTTCATCTCAAAATTGCAAAATTGAAAATGAATATATTTTTATTACTATGGTGTGAATGGTTACATTGGAAATTTAATTATACCGAATGGTTTGTAATTTTCAATTAGCATAGAATAGGTAGGATGGTATATGTTTCGAATAAGTATGCTCTCCTCCTATGTTTTTGCACGATCTCGACGATCAGAAAGTAGGATGTCTATAAATGTTTCATGGTTTGCAATATGATTGTCTTCATTTTCTAAAAAAGTTTTTTCTTCATCCTAAATCAATAAATTTTCTAGATTCTTTTAGAGTTAGAATAAAATTTAAATTATTTTTAAAGATTTTAATTTTAATACAACACACAAAAAAAAATATTAGGAAGAAAATTCAATTTCTTTTTAAATATTTTATTTTTAGAACATCAAAAAAATAAAAAAATAAATATTAGGAATAAATTTAATTTCTTTTTAATTAAAAAAAAAAAAAAAACAAAACAAAACAAAAACAAAAAGCAAAAAACAAAAAAAACAACAACAACAATTATATTTTATTTTTAAAATTTTTATAAAAAAAATAATAATAATAAATATAAATATAAATAAAATAAAATTCAATTTTTTTTAGATTTTAATGCAACATAAAAATTTAAAAAAAAAATAGAATAAAATTTAATCTCCATTTTTGTAGCTTTTAACACAAAAACAAAATTAAAAAAACAAAAACAAAAAACAAAAGAAATGAGAACCCATAAGCCTTTACCCTACTGTGAATGTGTGAAACAAGTTTGATATTGTATAGCGAAACAGTGGGAAGCCGTGAAACAGCAGGAAGCCGTGAAATAGCGGGAAGCCGTGAAACAACAGGAAGCCATGAAACAGTGCTTTCATGTGCCTCCACTCCGTAGTGTCATTCCTTTATCTTAGACTCCATAGATGATATTGCTCTCTCCTGAGATTTTGTTTTTTATAATGACGTATATAAAACATTCCTATCTCTATGTTAAATGCAAGGCCTACATACCGAGAGATTGATTGGTAATAGGTTGCATTCTTGTTGGCGTTAACGAGCTAGAATAGGTTGCATTACATAACCCTACATTATCATTACTACATGATTTCACATTTATAGTTTCCAAAGTTATTATGTTCATGTATTTAGAGTGAATTTATGATTAAAAGGTAGAAAAATAACATGTATTTACTTATACCTAAAAGTGGCTTGAGTTTGATGACATGTGTAGATCATTTGAAAGCTTCCAAAGCACCCTTATGTGGCCTCCCAAACACAAATTCGAATTTCAACTCAAGAGGTGGACCATATTCCAAGGAGAAAGATCATGAAGATCTTGATGTGTCATAGGATTTGTATCTAGTATTTAGGGATAAGTTGATACAAGTATGGATCTAGTAGATATTTAAGGGATCTATATTTATTGAGTAGATATCCCTAATTCATGTATAAATAAGAGGATCATCCTTCAAAGGAGGAAAAATAGTTATCAATTATTCATTAGCATCAGATTTATGATTGTTAATTCAACATGAATAATATCATTTTCTCCAAAATTATGAGTTATGAGTGTTGTTTGATTCTTAAGGTGTAATAGTTTTTCATGTGTGCTCATTGAGGAATAGAAGGATCCTCATTCCAAGCTAAGTACTCTTTGTTGTAGAGTAATGTTCATAGTTGTGAATATACTAGTTTTTATTCTGGATTTTCATCTATTTCTTTGATGTAAATACTTGTATATAATTTCATTATGAATTCATGTTATGGCCATGTTTTGTTGTGTGAAGATTGATCTCCTTTTAGTAGCTATTTTTTATGTAGAAGGACAACCAGGACTCTTAGAAAAGAGCCTCTTCTCATGAACTAGGACTAGACGGAATCAAGATTCACTTTCTTATATGCTTTCCTAGACTAAATTTAATTGTTTCATAGTTACATTTCATCTTCTCATGAACTAGGACTAGACGGAATCAAGATTCACTTTCTTATATGCTTTCCTAGACTAAATTTAATTGTTTCATAGTTACATTTCATCATGCTTTCTTAGATGGTTGGCAATGTTATTATAGAATGAATGTGGAAGGACAATCAGGACTCTTGAACAAGAGGCTCTTCTCAGTCTTCTAAAATAGACTAATCTCATTGACCAATCATTTATATGCTTTCATAAAATAGATATGAATCTTTTCTTTTCAAAATATTTTAGATTTGTAATATGCATTTCCATTATAAACAAACTTCCTACAATACTTTCATCTGAGGTCCCTTATATTTTGGTTTTCTTCAAAGTTTACGAAACCCTTGGATTGACAAATTAAATGACAGGGATTTAGCATACCATTAAATCGCCCTACAAGAGCCTATTGGTATTGTGTGATATTATACTAATATTGTTGACCTTGTTGGGTGCATGTGGATATATTTTTTTGGTAGAGGTGGATGATCCTTGGGTGGAATGCATTAATGAAAATAGGAAGCACTTGTTTATCATGTATGAAAATATGTTAGGGAATGAACATGAAATGACGATAAAAGTATGTTTTACTCTAGAACTAAGTCATCGCTCAAAGTAAATTGAAATGGAAGCATTGTAGTACTGAAGAGACTATTGTAGAAATGAAAGAAGAAATGCAGTAGGCATTTCCTTCCCATATTAAAAAATATGGAATTAAGAAATCACTTAGGATGGTGTTTATTAAAAGGGGGAAGATGTAACACCCCTATGGCTCTTTTTTTTAAGCATTTACTATTTTTAGGAACTGAACTATTATTGGATTTAATTGTAATGGAAGTCATAATGAGACTTATGTGATGATGTAATTATTTTATTATTATTGAGTTAATAAATAAATTGCTAGGAAATATTCAGGAAAGAGCATTAGAGTTTAGAAGGCTTCTTGTCAGCTTAGAAAAAGTTGTTGGTGGACAAGTTCACGTGATGGATCTTCCCTAAAAGTCTCCTAAAAATCCCTAGGAGAAAATGATTAAAAGAAATATAATTAACATAATGGAAGAGAAAGATTATCTTAATCACTTAATTGGAGATAAATACAAAGTGAGGTGGAATAAAGCACGTGGGAGAGAAAAGCGTGATTTAAAAAAAAAAAACACTAAAACAAAAAATTCTATGCAAAATATTGGTAGACCTTAATGCAGGACGTTGCTAAAAATAGGTTGGGAAGAAAATTATAAAATAAAACCACCCGTGAATCAAAGAGGTTGTTGATTCATGAGTATATGTTGGGAAGAAAATTATAAAATAAAACCACCCATGAATCAAAGAGGCTATTGGTTCGTGAGTGTGAGAAGATCTTAGCTCGAGGGGATTGGCACACGCAATTGGTGGTTGGGAGGAATGTTCTCTATGCTTTAGTATTTCTCATACAATTGATTTTGGTCCTATAATTGTAGTTTTTATTAACTCATGTTGAATTATATATTTCTATCAATTTTGTTATTGTAGTAAATCTCTATGAAAAGCTATTGGAAATTGTATAGCTTGTATAAGAAACTTTATATGGTAATAAATAAAATAAATGATTATGATTAAAATTGTGCATGCATAAATAGAATAGTCTTGTGCATGTATTCTCTTTAGATATATTTAGTTAATTTTTATGATTAAAAAGGTTTCGCATATACATTCTATCTTATTTTATGATACTAAGTAGATGATACTTATACGTATATAATTAAGAAAACTTACAAAGTTGCAAGTCTCAAGACCAAGTTAAAGTGCAAAATACATAATTTTATATTTTACTATTAACTCAAATAGAGCATTTAGAATTTTAATTTATGGTGGTAAAATAATCTTAATTGTAAATATAGATTTATGATTGGTGATATTTTACTATTAACTTAAATAAGAATTTGGAATTTTACTATATAGTAGTAAAATAAAATAATTCCAATCCCAAGAAAAGAACAATTATTATTGGTAAAAAGTCAAAATTTTAAGTAAACCATAACTACTTTGAAATTGAGTTAGTGGTTGCAAATATACATACTAGTCCAAACAATTCATAAAAGACTTGGATATACATTACTCAAGTATTATATATATATAGAAAATAGTTAAGTTGTTTTTCTCTTCTCTTCTCTTCTCTTCTATTCTATTTTATCGACAAGCTTTAAAAAAAGTAACCAATTAAGGAACTTGAAATCTATCCAAAAGGAGAAAAGAAATAATCTCTTTTATAAGATTATATATATGAAAATCCAAGTTTATAAGTTTATATTACATAAATAGTGAAAAAGAAAACCAGGAAGGAAATAGATAAATAAAACCATGAAGGAGTGATATCAAAAAACTTTATAATTCGATTAAGCCAACAATCTACAGATGTAACCTAGTAGGCTTAACATGTTAAAAAAAAAAAAAAAACCCTTACTTGGGTTATAATTTACTCAACGAATTCATAGCGATGTGCCATGAGTGATTAATGACACTGAAAAATATGCAGAATGTGAACCAGTTAAATCACTCTTTTCGTTTAATGGCATACCTAAAACAAGCATTCACAAAACTCGGATTATTACCCTCTAGTAAATAAGGAATTTAACACATGACAAGAAAAATAATAAAGTAAAGAATGGAGAAGCTATGTTATCAATCCTTCTTAAAGGAAATAGTCTCGGCACCAAATCCATCGAGACATAGCTACAGTAGTAGGACAAAGAGGGGCATTTGAAACTCTTGTTACTTCAAATAAATTTTATACAGTTGAGAAACCAAAAAGGGACAGTGAAATCTAAAATAATTTGTCTGAATTCCCACTATGATAACTAAACTTAGAAATTAAATTATGATAAAGAATTGAAGCATATTATTCTCCAAACCGTTGAGAAACCAAAAAGGGACAGTGAAATCTAAAATAATTTGTCTGAATTCCCACTATGATAACTAAACTTAGAAATTAAATTATGATAAAGAATTGAAGCATATTATTCTCCAAACCGTTAAAAAAAAAATGGGGAAGGAAATCTCCTTACCTTGCATCTATTTCCACATAGTGGCTTTTCTTTGTAAACCAAAAGGGATGAAGTTAAAGCATGAAAAATAAGTGGAATTGGTAACCATTGTCGGGAAAATTTAGACTAGCAATAGGGTGTGGGAAAAATTTAGAGTAGCAATAGGGATACTTTGGACAGTGGTAATATAAGTGAAACTTGTATAGTGGTGCTCAAGAGGTTATACATGCAACCTCTGAACAAGACAAGATAAAAGTAAAATAAGTAATAAGAATTACAAAATTAAATAAGTAATACAAGAATGAATCCCGGTTAAAATTAAATAAGTAATGAGAATTACAAAGTTGCGTGAAAAAATAAAAAATAAAATGTGCCATTATCCTACAAGAATGAATCCTGGTTAAAATTATATAAAGGAATGTTTTCGTTAAATTTACAAAACAACCAAACAAATCAATAAGGAGTGAAATTACCCTGTATTGGTAACTCCAAAATCAAAACCCAAGCAATACATTATAAGGAATCCCTGAAAATAAGAGTAAAAATACCTTAGTGACCGGCATAATTACTGAAATTAGGAAACAATACTAAAACCAAAGAAAAGGGTTTTCATCTAACTACATAGGTGAATGGAAATTACCTCTCCGGCAACAAAAGCCGAAGAATCTTGTTCATAGCCACGTTAATATCATAGTACCGAGGTGAAAAAAATACAAGGTGATAGGAAACTGAGGCACCTTCCCAAGTTTCATAGCACGCTACATGGCCGCAAATACCAAACCATCGAAATGAAACAATGTTACGAATTAGGGTTGGGGTTTGGAAGAACCCTAATCAATTCTCACCGTTAGATTAAGAATGAGGAATCTAAGTTGTCCAAAGTGTGCATACTCCCATGCCATTAAAAATCACAAGGAAGGAGGTATGTGGCTTCAAATCATAGTGCCAAGTATAATATAACATAACACCTTCATTAAATTAATATTCCTCATACACGAGCGGATCTGAGGTACAACGGTGTAAGAACTATAAATTTAATGTATTTTGCAGTGTAATTTAAAATGTGAGTAAAATAGAAGTAAAGCTCAAACTCTAGCTATAGATGGTTATATTATTTAAGTATGTTTTTTATTAAAGATAGGAAATGTAAGTCAGGAAAAAAAAAGTGGGTACCAAATTTCATCGGTAAGACCCCTTAATAAGAATTTGACTATAGTATATTAAACCAGAGTAATTTTTAATCAATTTAATTAAAACAAAAGGAGAGTAATTTAATTTATTTGAGTTATTCAAATAAACTTTTACTATAATTTCAAAAAAAAAATACTTTGCTCTTATTATATTTTTAATAATTTTTACTTTAATTTCAAAAATAATACTTTACCTATTATTATTTTTTAAATGATAGATATGAAGTTTAAAATTCATCTCAACTTTCATTCATTCGTTAAAATCTATTTATTAAGAAAAAAGACAACAAAGATACGAATTGCATGCGACGCGATAATGAAAAGGACTTGAATATGGCGAATCCAGTTTGGGGTGTTGGACGTATAAAGCAGGCTGGAGGTGCACGCAGCTTTAATTTAAATAAAAGTGATCAGGATCGTTTAAATTGGTTTTTTTATTATATATGAATTCAGTATTTTTAAATATTCTATTATAAAAAATCTATTTGTCAAATTTGTGATTTCAAAAAAATCCTATTATTATATTAAAAAATAAACTAAAATTTTTTCCAAAAATTTTCACTTAAAAAACTACATTTTAAACTCTTTATAAAATAAATTTCCACCGGACTACTTTTTAAGACTATATATAAAGTGATAAGGATTATCTCTTTTGTTATAAGAGCATTTTAGGGTGTTATTAAAGACTACATTTTAAACTATATATAAAATAAATCCCACTTATAAGCCTACATTTTAGACTATATATAAAGTGATAAGGATTATTTGTTTTGTTATAAGAGCTTTTAGGGTGTTATTAAATGTACAAGCGATTCAACCTCATCCTTAAATATGAACAAAATATTTAGCATGGGTTCTTCTCTGCGAAGAGCTGAGAAATGCAAGCACATCATTTTGATATTTTGATGTATGCTCTTTGTCGGGTCTGAGGTAAAGGCCACAAATACGAAACTCTTTTTCACAATCACATCAAACCAAAATAAAACAGTTTCTGAATACACAGACATCTTGCATTGGTATCCTCATCAAATAAAACAGTAACATGTTTTTAGATAACATAAGCTTTCTATCCAATATTGGACTTAGTACGCTATGATTTTATTCATTATTAATATATCCAGTAAAATATTTAGGATGGCTTTATTCATTATTAATATATCCCATAAAGTATTTAGGATGGGTTCTTCTCTCTTAGGAGATGAACCATGCGAGCACGTCATTTGATATTTTTTGTCCAACTATGAGGCAAAGGCCACAAATACCAATCACAGCAAACCAAATAAAACATTTCTGAATACACAAACATCTTGGGTTGTTATCCTCGTCCAATAGAACAGTAACATATTTTTAGATCACATAACCTCTATCCAATGTTGGACCACTGGGATTTTATTCATTATTAATATATGAAATATTTAAAGTTCAAAAATGATTGAATATTAATTAATATTTAATACATAAAGTTTAAATGTTATTGAATATTAATTTGGACTTAATACACGGTGATTGATTTATTATTAATATATCAAATATTTAAAGTTAATAAGATATTTTATACATTATTGTATATGATTATAAATGAAAAAAAAAAAAAAAGATTAGGGATTAATATTTTTTCTTTATTTTTTATATAAAGAATTTCTTCTTCTTTATCAATTTTTTAGTATTATGTATTCATTTATTATATAGTGCGCATAATACACTCAAAATTATTTTTATGTTACTCTTTCAAATCAAGATACATTATATTAATATAGTATTTATGAGATTCAATATATCCCAAACAATTAGTATATTACTTATTCAAACCAAGATACATCATTTTAATATAGTGTTTATGGGTGAAATCATGAAGTTGGGTTACACTTTTATGAGAAACGCCTCCGAAAAATTCACAATCTCAATTTTTCAGACAATCAAAAACAATTTTCGGTCGAACTTTTGACAGTTTAGACTAACGTCGATCGTTAAACAGAATTTTTGCCAGAATTAAAAAGCCGGCAAAAAAATAGTTAGGCCGAACTATATTTTCGACCTAATAATTTATTCGGCTGAACAAATGTTTATATATTTTGCTCTGTTCTGTTGAGCCATTGATTTCTGTGGTTTGTGGGTTGTTGAGATGAGCCAAGGTCAAGTGTTGTGAGTTCATCTTGTTCATTCTATAGTCTATGGTCTGTTGAGTCGTTGATTTTTGTGGTCTATAGTCTGTGGGTTGTTGAGCCGAGTGTTGTGAGGTTTATTCACTTCGTTCCTAATTTAATTTCTGCGCTGTGAGGTGTTTCCATTTCATTTGTAATTTATTTATTTTTATATAAAAATGTTTTAAATGGAATTTTTTATAATCTGTTTTTTTTTTTTGTAGTGTGGCACCAAAGGAACTTTGGTTGGTCGCACTCGTTGCTGGAAGTTTTCTCAGCCTCCTCATCCAGACCAAGTAAGTCGTTGAAGGCTCCCTTGTCTTCCTCTATCTCATAACATATCGCTAATGAATTAAGAAAATTCCAGCATTACATAGAATTTCAAAACTGAACATTTTGTTTCGGATTAATTATATTGTTAATGAATAATCCAATTCATGTCCCAACCTTTGGAAACACTCCGCCCATCCAAATGTCTATCAAATTTCTCAGTAGGAGATTACACCAAGACCAACTCCCCCTATCTTTGCGTGGATATTATTCAAAGCAACAGGAACCACAACCTCTGATGCATTTGGCCAACCACATGTTCCTTCATTCTGAATGATCCTACAAATTGGCAAGTGAAAAATCCAACCCCAAAGTTTCCTACTTGTTATCTAAGAGGCAGGCTGCTTCCAACAAGCAAATAGGGAAGAGAAGGAAAGAATAATTACACCAACTATTGCTCAGGAAGCCATACCCCATTACACTACAACAACTCTAAGATATGACAAGATTTTAGTGTATGAAACTGACTTTTGAACACCTTGTCTAAAAGCATAGTGTAACAAGCTATTATAAATAGGTGATACCAAAGATAATTATATTTTAGATGTTATTCTTCTCAAGCTCCTTGACCAAATTTTAGGTTTTTCCAAGTTAAAATATAAACAACATCTATGCCTTCCTATTTCACTAGGATTCCAACCTATCTATTTTAGTAAGCTTATTGAGAACCTGGAATTCTGCAAATATTGAGAGCAATAGACCATGTTGAAGAGGAAGTGAAAACCTAAGTTTCATTTTAGAGATTATTAAATGCATTGCACTCTTATCAATTGTGCCCATAAATGATTTTAAACAGTTTATTTAGTTATTCTCTGTAACTATCCCACATATATGAATCAAGTAAAAGATATCAAAACATCACACATTATTATTATTTTGCAACAATGGCTAAAAATTTTCCAACTTAACTTTTTGGAAACAAAACTAATGTACCTTAGCATAGGAACGGGGAAGTGGAGGACCAACATGACCAACAACCATATCATCCCATTCAGAAAATTTTGCACCAACACAAGTTTCAATGAGACCATATTCCTGACCAATTGGTGCCCTGGATTAAAATGAAAGATGTTTACATAGTATATTAGTTTCGAGTTGTTTTGTGAGTATGATAATGTTGTCCATATCCAACTACAGCTACACAAGAAGTGATTGAACTTGGGTAGTGGCTCTCTATGTAGGTAAGGCTCTCCCGAAAGTGTTAAGCCAAATATTGTCATGCCTGCAAAAAGAATGAGAAATTGTCAGCCTCATTACAACTCCAAAACTAGCAAAACATTGCACTCAAATGTATATTTAATAAATTGGATTATAGTCGAGATAATTTGATTAAGTCCTAAGTGTTCTCAAACCACACTAGTTATGTCTACGCTTTTGCCTACCCTATACTGCTATTGTTTTTTCATAACCTCGCTCAAAAGCTTTTGCCGAACCAGAGCCTATAGGATATACAGATATCGAGATATGGGTATGGGAACTTAACTTATCAGAACTACAGGGAATGGAAAAACATAGTAAAACTAAGAACTGAAATCTAAATCAATTGCAAATGTCAGGCTAGATTCTACTCTTGGCGAAGAGAAAACAATTATGAAGCTGACATTCAAAAACATATTTGCGAGTTCATTCACATCAATCATCACATTTAAAAAAATTGTGCTCAAAGGTTCAGTAACTAGATAGATACAAATAACTACAAAGAGTAAAACATTTATAGGTAATTAAAATAGTATAAGAGTAATTTAGAGGTATCTTTTTCTACAAAAACTTTATCTCAAGTTTGCTTTAGCTCAAGTTTGTTGGGAAGTCTATTAGGATAGTTTAATTTCCTTAAAAATGGTTTTCTTTTGAAATTTGAATGTACAATATTAATCTCTCGCCTATCAATTAATCTATATTTCATGAAATTTGAGTGTATAAAGATTAACCCCACACAATACCAATTAATCTATATCGTATACTTCTTTAAAAAAATGAAATAATTAAAATATCATTGAAAGAGACATAAAAATGTTCCAAAATATAAACCAAAACTTGTTCTACCTTGATTTATCTCATACAACAACCTTGATGGTTGTTGGTAACCTACTTTCCTCGCTTTTGTTATTATATGTTCATTTATGTTTCCTTTTTAATTATGTGTAATTCACTTTGCTTCCCTATTCGCTTGGAACATGCATCTTATTAGCTTCCTAAGATGAGGCAGAATACACTTAATTGAATGTTCTTGTACTTGGTCTTTTCAAGTAGTAGTTTCTTTTTGAGATACGTCTTCTTCATTTCTATTTTGTTGGGTGCATGAGATTGAATCTAATTAAAGTGTTGGAATTTCTTTGTCATTTATTTTTGGTATTTTAATTTTAATGTAATTGAGTTGCTAATTAGAGTGTTGGAATTGCTCTATCATCTATTTTTTGTGTTTTAATTTTATTTTTATTGGTTTTACTAATGTTATTGGGTTGATAATTAGTGTGTTTCCATTTCTTTTTCATCTATTTTTTGTGTTTTAATTTTAATGTTATGGGGTTTATTTGTTCTACCTTGATTTATTTCGTAGAACAACCTTGATGCTTCTTGGTAACATATTTTCCTTGTTTCTATTGTTATATGTACATTTATGTTTCCCTTTTCCTTATGTGTAATTCACTTTGCTTCCCTATTTTCTTGGAACATGGGTCTTATTAGCTTCCTAAGCTGAGGCATAATACACTTAATTGAATGTTCTTCTACTTTCTCTTTTAAAGTAGTAGTTTCTTTTTTAGATACATCTTTTTCGTTTCTATTTTGTTGAGTGCATGAGATTAAAGCTAATTAGAGTGTTGGCATTGCTTTGTCATCTACTTTTGGTGTTTTTATTTTTATTTTATTAGGTTTCTAATTTCTATTTTGTTGAGTGCATGAGATTAAATCTAATTAGAGCATTGGCATGGATTTGTCATCTATTTTTGGTGTTTTAATTTTAATTTTATGGGGTTGATTTGTTCTACCTTGATTTATCTCGTAGAACAACCTTGATTCTTCTTGGTAACATACTTTCCTTGTTTCTATTGTTATATGTTCATTTATGTTTCCCTTTTCATTATGTGTAATTCATTTTTATTCCCTATTTGCCTGGAACATGAGTCTATTAGCTTCCTAAGATGAGGTAGAATACACTTAATTGAAGATTCTTATACTTTCTCTTTTCAAGTAGTAGTTTCTTTTTAGATACATCTTTTTCATTTCTATTTTGTGGGGTGCATGAGATTGAAGCTAATTAGAGTGTTCTCATTACTTTGTTATCTATTTTTTTTGTATTAATTTTAATGTTTTTGGGTTTCTAATTAGATTTTTGGCATTGCTTTGTCATCCATTTTTTATGTTCTAATTTTAATGTTAATTGGGTTGACTTGTTCTAGCTTGATTTATCTTGTAGAAAAACCTTGATGTTTCTTGGTAACATACTTTCATTGCTTCTATTATTATATGTTCATTTATGTTTTTATTTTCATTATGTGTATTTCACTTTGCTTCCCTATGTTTTTTGGAACATGGGTTTTATCATCTTCCTAAGATGAGGCAGAATGCACTTAATTGAAGGTTCTTGTACTTTCTCTTTTCAAGTAGTAGTTTCTTTTTGAGATACATCTTTTTCATTTCTATTTTGTTGGGTGCATGAGATTGAAGCTAATTAGAGTGTTGGCACTGCTTTATCTTCTATCTTTGGTGTTTTAATTTTAATGTTATTGGGTTGCTAATTAGAGTGTTGGGATTGCTTTGTCATATATTTTTTGTGTTTTAATTCTAATGTTATTGGGTTGACTTGTTCTACCTTGATTTATCTTGTAGAACAATCTTGATGGTTATTGGTACCATATTTTCTTTGCTTCTGTTGTTATGTGTTCATTTATATTTCCTTTTCCGTTATGTGTAATTATACTTCAAGCTTTCATATTTGCTTGGAACATGGGTCTTATTAGCTTCCTAATATTAGGCAGACTAAACTTAATTGAAGGTTCTTGTACTTTCTTTTTTCAGGTAGTAGTTTCTTGTTTAGATGCATCTTTTTCATTTCTATTTTGTTGGGTGCATGATATTGAAGCTAATTAGTGTTTTCATTGCTTTGTACTATATTTTTGGTGTTTTAATTTTAATGTTATTGGGTTGACATATTCTACCTTGATTTATCTCGTAGAAAGACCTTGACGCTTTTTGGTGACATACTTTCCTTGTTTCTATTGTTATGTATTCATTTATGTTTCATTTTTCATTATGTGTATTTAAATTTGCTTCCCTATTTACTTGGAACATGGGTCTTATCATCTTCCTAAGATGAGGCAAAATACACTTAATTGAAGGTTCTTGTATTTTCTCCTTTCAAGCAGTAGTTTCTTTTTGAGATACATATTTTTCATTTCTGTTTTGTTGGGTGCATGAGATAAAATCTGATTAGAGTGTTGGCATTGCTTTGTCATCTATTTTTGGTGTTGGTCTATATGTTTCATTTTCTTTTATTTTTCTCTTTCTTAATTGTATTTTGAAACAAGCATATATAAATAGACCCATTTAGGCCATATAAATAAACATGGCACCATTCTAGAATAAGTTAGAATAAAATTGGTCTATTATTTTTCATTTTAATTTTATAGGATAAGTGTTAAATTTCCAAGAATGAAAATAAAAATAAATTAATAAATACTTTCAACATTCAATTGAGTTGAAGCTAAGTTGAATGAATTAGATATTTATAGTTTATTTGAATTATAGATATCTAGTTTTTTTCTTCTTGCAATTCCCCAACCATCCAACCAAGTAGAAACAACCTTTCTTGCTACCTAGCCTTTCGACAAATTTGTCTAAATAGTAATTTTTTGCACAGCCTAACAATACCTGCATAAATATATTAAAATCATTTTATTTTATTTATTTTTTACATGGATCATAAAACCCATTAAACATGGTTGAAAAATGGACATTATGCATAAAAGTTTCTTGTTATCCCAATCCAGGGCAAGCAGTGATTACTTATGTGCTATGCAATATTGTGACAAACAAGGTCCTCCAAAGGAAAAGGAATGTACCAGGAAGAACAATAAATAATTATGTATATTATATTGCATTGATAGAAGGCTTAGGAAAACCTAGGGAGTATGGATCCAATGGAATTGTTGTCTACACCAATTCTGAACTTGTGTGTAACCAGATGAAAGGCATGTACCAAGTTTAAAAAGAGAGGTTAAAATGACTACATGGAGAAGCAAAAAATATTTTCAGTCAATTTCAATCATTTAGCATAAAACATTGTGCAAATGTTAATAGGATGTCTAGTGATCTATTGTATGGGGCAATGCCAATTCAATATTTGTGTGTGAAAGATGAATTACTGTTACGAAGTTTTACATCAATATTTATTGATGGACATTGTAATATATCTATGATATGTGTGTGTTTTTTAGTTATCAATGTGTCATTTTTAATGACCATGCGTTTTTTCAATTCTATACCGAGTGTGCCCCCACTATGTAAGCACAACGTGATGAACTTGACATGTTTTAGAACTTGATGAACTTGATTCTTTAAATGTTTTTAAATAACAATTTTAAGATCTTAAAATGCATGATGTAATTTCAAGGATTACATCAATTAAATGAATGAGGTAACTTCAAGGGTTACATGATCAATTTTCTGAATTCTTAATATTTTTAAATAGAAATTTCAAGATTTTTAAATGCATGAGGTAACTTCAATGGTTACAACAATTTTTTGAATTCTTGATCTTTTTAAATAGCATTTTTAAAAAGAATTGTAAATGCATGACGTAACTTTTTAAATATCATATATATATATATATATATATATATATATATATATATATATATATATATATATATATATATATATATATATATATATATATATATATATATCTATATATATATATATATCATGGATGAGCATTTTCCACATGATTCTTCGAGGTGAACATCAATAGAGTCTCATGCATCTACTAAAGTGGGAGGTCAAGGTCATGGATCAAAGATAAGATCAAATGAATTGGGGGAGGTCCATCGTTCACATCGTGGTATTTATTATATATATGTTTATGTGAATTTAGTTAAATGATAAATGAGTAGAACCATATGTATGTACACATAAATATTGAATTGATTTTCTATTTTTTCATAGATGTTTCACTCACAATGTTGTTGCGTGACGGTGGTCAACATTCTCCGAGTGGTCATCAATCTCAGGGTGGTCAACATTCTCCAGGTGGTCATCAATATTAGGGTGGTCAACATTCTCTGAGTGGTCATTAATCTCAGGGTGGTCAACATCATATTGGTAAATTATATAATAATAAAAAATATGTTAAAACAAATTTGTACATGTAAATGAATTGTATGTACATATACATATACATGTCTAACTTGCATACATGTATGAATACATTTTTTCACATTTTTTTATATTTATGTAATTATATATATATATATATTGATCCAGAGGGTGAAAATGTTGGTCCAAGCAAACACACGTAAGCGGAACTGGACAATTCAAGAAGAAGGTCAGACAGGAACTACCATTTATCCATATGATATTCCGAATGAGCTTCCCTGAGAGATAAACCTCCAACAATGCACATTACAAAGGTGCAAAACTCATTATTCTAAATTGAGGAAAGATCTTGGGAGTTTGGAGCTCCCCGCAGAGAGTAGAGAAAGCTTAGAAATAGTTATGCACTCTCTAAGCTCATTTATTGATATTTACGAGAATCTTTGGCCAACCATAGATTCATTTATAGATATGATGAGGCATAGAAAGGAATCAATGGTGGGTCTGGATAAATGGGCTAAGGTTAATAAAATGGTTACAAAATAAAATGAAAAATCTATGTTTAATTTCAAAGAAGGGTCGAAAAGAAAGATGCTGGCAAGGTGAAATATTTCAAACACCCTGATATAGCTAGCCATTTATAAGATAGGTTCTTTGTAGCTATGGAAATATGACATGGAATGATGAGGTTCTAGTTTATTTTGTAAAATTATTTTATGCAGAATTTTTTTTGGGTATGAAACCTGATTATATTGACCTTCCATCTGAATATTATGGTACTAGGAAAGGTCGATTATATGATCGTAAGGGTGCATTACGTGATACTGAATTGGCTCACCCTGAACCACCTTTAGTACACCAACCTCCTCGTCTGGTAACTTTATGATCAGAGATGGATGCAACTTCTCAAATTAGTCGAGAAGGAAGGGATGCCATTACAGACAACATATAGAGTTCATTACCTAAAATTGATATCGGTCGAAATCGGCAAAGAACACGACCTAATGCACGTGCTAATTTTGTATATAAAGTAGATGAGGAGATAGATAATATGAATACTGAGGATCTTAAATCATATGCAAAGGCTTATCGTAATGGTTGGCAAGACCTAATTGTTCATGAAGAAAAGGGTGTGGGATAGGTATGTGTTAATGGTTAGGGTGGGTATTTTAATGTAATTTGTAATGTATGTGTTAATGTAAATTCACATACATTTTGTTATTTTTTTAGATATAATATAACACAAATGTATCATATGTTCACCATTTGTAGTTAACTCGTTTGTTGAATGAAAATGTTGATAATTTCATGATCCTAGGTTTAGGTTCCAATGAATATATTTTGAGAGATGTTAGTTTTTTTGAAGAGTTCATGTTGATACGATTATTATTTTACTTGTATTATATTGGTGTATTGTGAGGACATATTTTTAAAAGAAATATTTACGTATATATAATTAAATGTTAACAGATTCCAATTCTGGCCGATGTTTTGGACATACACCACCTTCTTCCTCCTTATTAGGAGATGTACCACAAGTATTGAATATTTCACTTATGTTTTGTTATAAATTGAAATGCAAGTTTAATTAAAAAATGAGATATATTTATCTTATAGTTTTAAAATTTTGGAATTTTAGGTTTAGGGAGATGATTTCCATTCTTTAGGGACTTTAGCAATGGGGTCAATAATGGGTATAGGATCATCTAAACAATTTTAAAAAGTCATGTAACAATTTTTTTTAATATTGCAATTTTATGCATAATTTTCATGTGCAAGTTAAAATTTTTAACTTATACATGTACATGTATTGTACATGGCATCTAGGAGGGCACAATGCATGGTGAAAACCATAAGGGCACAATGGAGGGGGAACACCATGAGGTATTGCATGGAATCTGAAACTTTTTATAATTGTGTTTTGATGATCTTACATTCCCATTTAATTTTAAAACATTAAAATTTAATTTTAAAGTACATAATCTTATGTATATATGCAATTACACATGTTCAAGGAACCAATGATCCTGATGAGAGCAAGAAGATGCTGATAAATCATATATTTCAGCGAGATTCTCTTTGATGCAACTTTTTATTTGACGGTTTTTTATATTATATTTACTTTTATCATGATATAAATTTTGGACATATTTAAAGTAAAACTCTTTATTATGAATTGATGCATCTTATTATTTGACAACTTTTTATTATATATTTACTTTTATAATGATATAAATTTTGGACATATTTTAAATCTTGAACTCTTTATTATGATTTAATACATGCTAATTTTGGAGTTTATGTACATTTTGCATGGTACAATTTGCATGATGTATGGTTTGATGCTTAAAACTTGGTTTTACATATTTAAGTTCATGAATATGTAGCAATGAAAGTAAATTTGCATTTAGTTGGTACATTTTGCATTCAATCATTCCTATAATGTTAGTAGATGATTCTTAGGTTTTGTTTAAAGTTGTTTTTTCTTGACTTATTTAAAATGAATCTATTAAAATTGCAAATTACAAAATGTGAAGTCTACATTTTGCATTTAAATGAGTCTTATAATTCGATGTAGATGTCTCAAACAATGATAACTTAAAATTGTATTATAAAATATGGTATGTACATGAATTATATTCATGTATATAAAGGCTACTACAGATGTCAATTGATAGTTAACTTTTAACATAAAGTTGTTTTAATGCACATTTACATAATTTAGATAAAATTGCATTATAAAACATGGCCCACAATTTGCATGATGCATACATAGTTTGATGCTTTTAAATGTTTTACATATTTGCATTTAGTTGGTACATTTTGCATTCAACCATTCCTATAATGTTAGTAGATGACTCTTAGGTTTTTTGAAGTTTTTTTTCTTGACTTATTTAAAATGAATCTATTAAAATTTCAATATACAAAATGTGAGGTTTACAATTTGAATGAATCTTATAGTTTGATGTAGATGACTAAAACAATTATAATTTAAAATTGTATTAAAAAATATGGTATGTACATTTTTCATTCATTTATATAAAGGCTACTATGGATGTCGGTTGATACTTAACCTTTAATATAAATTTGTTTGAATGCACATTTACATAAGTTAGATAAAATTGAATTATAAAACATGGCCCACAATTTGCATGATGCATGCATGGTTTAATGCTTCTAAATGTTTTAAATATTTTCATTTACTTGGTACATTTTTCATTCAATCGTTCCTATAATGTTAGTATATGATTCTAAGGTTTTGTTTAAAGTTGTTTTGTCTTGACTTATTTAAAATGAATCTATTAAAATTGCAAATTACGAAAAGTGAGGTCAATATTTTGCATTTGAATGAATCTTATAATTCGATGTATATGTCTAAAATAATGATAACTTAAAATTGTATTATAAAATATGGTATGTACATAAATTGCATTCTTGTACAGAAAGGTTACTATGGATGTTGATTGATAGTTAAGTTTTATTGTAAAGTTGTTTGAATGCACATTTATATAAGTTAGATAAAATTGCATTATAAAACATTACGTTTACATAAGTTACATAAGTTTGAATTCCCACAATTTGCATCATGCAAGCATGGTTTGATGCTTTTAAATGTTTTACATATAATTTAAGTTCATGAATATGTAGAAATGAAAGTAAATTTTCATTTAGTTGGTATATTTTTCATTCAATCATTCTTATAATGTTAGTAAATGGTTTTTAGTAAATGGCTCAACCAACCAATATCACGAATTAATAGAGCTGTAATATCGCTTGGCTCAACCAACCACAATCACAAATTAACAAAGTAGTAACAGTGAAGTATACATCACAAATTAACAGAGCAGTAACAGTGAAGTATATATCACAAATTAACAGAGCAATAAATCCTCAATACAAGTCTACATAGCAGGCAGTATAGATATAACTTTGTAACTCAATACAAGACCCAATGAGTATCGCTTTGACATCATCACATTCTTAAGAATGTATAACTTAAGAGTGCATAAAAAGAAATGCTAACAATGTACTTGAACTCTAATTTCTCAACCATGAATCCAAGTAGAAGAAATTATTAGGCAATTCAATTAAAATAATTCTAATGGAATGCCATCTTCAATGATCTGTTCATGGTCAACTTTTCACATTCTCCATTTGTTAATTTTCAATTATTTTTTTAATTGAACTTCTATCAACTTTATGCACGTTGCACACAGCAAGTGACTATATTGACAACTTATGGCATCAAGTTGATAGTCTTGAAAGTAAACATTACTCTCAGTTTGGTGAGTTTCTTGGAAAAAATAACCTTTCAGTATAATAGACCCTCTTTCATATATAAAATTGTTATCATCATAGTCTTCCAATAACTTCATTTTTCGTTCAGTGCACCACATCAAATAATACTTGACATTTTCTATGTTGTTAATGGGTGCAACTACAAAAAAAACATCTCCTGCACAATAAAACAAGTGTAAATTCATATCATAATTAACATGAAATTAACTAAATATCAATATGGACTTGATTTTATTATCTATTTCTAGATCTCTATATTAAAAACATTATCTCTAGATACTTATACACAATAATTTTAAAAACATATATATATATATATATATATATCTTGAAATCAATTGAAATGTTACCTTCTCTAACATGATTAGAAACTTGATCACCTTCATATGATAATATAGTCTCCTCTAATTCCATCTCTTCGAAGCATGCAACTGACATTTTCCCCTTTGTATTTAGTTTTGTATGTTCCCAAGGTTTTACATATATATTTTTTTCATAAACATCATTGGATTGTGTGTCCTTTGTACAAATAGGAAAAAAGCAAGAATATTTTATTTTATCAAATGCAAACGCATTTCGGTAATCCTTTGTTTTAATTGAATGCAATTTTCGAGTCCCTTTTACTATTTCACCTTCACATGTAATCGATCTATATACATCTTCAACTCCAATATACCAAAAAGACCTATAGTAAATTCAAACAAGAATTTAAATATGTTATTTAAAATACAATTTATATATGTTGAAGATAATAATCCTCATATTGTTCAAACTATATAATTCATAAATGTTTAAAATTAGAAAATTAATAAAAAATATCATATGTTAAAACTATATACAAGTTAATTTACATATATGTACTTACATCCGTACCCCCCTTGATAGGTTAGTCTAATGGCTTAGTGCAGCATCGCACCATTGAACAACTTGTTCAGCTGAGACAAGTCTGTTTGTAGAGTGGTCCATTTTATATCCTTGAAGTGATCATTTTATACATGCCCCTGCACCATCATGTTCTCCTTTTCCATGACCAATCTCAAATAAATTCCAGCAATGTTTAATGTGGGTTTTCTTATGAATACGACACAACCAAAAGAATGATTGTGAATATTTGAATTAACCTGCGCATCCATCTGACCATATCCAATGTTCATTGAATTTTATTCCACGACCTTTCAATGAGTCATAAATCTTATTAAAACAATGTTGTACAAAATGTGTATCATGTGTACGATCATCGTTGATATAAAAGTGATATTCTTTAATAACATGTTGATTCTCACTAGTGTTTTTTATATCATCAACATTTTGTTCAGCATGTTTATATATAATATGGACAAGCATGGAGACTTGGTCAGAATGACAATATTCACTCTCTATTTCATTTTGTGCAACAAATGTGTAATTATCTACAAAAATCAACTATTGACAAAATGGTCCCCGGTGGAAACATTTGAAGGGATTTTTTGAATTGTAGGTGCTACCATTGAGCTCTATGTGAATGTTTGGTGTACCTATAAATTTTTGTCTCAAATTTATTTAAAAACTCTATTACATGAATTTCTTCTTCTTGCAATTCAATCCTTTTAGCACTTGTACTATTATTTGAACTAATCGATGTATCAATATATTCATATCTCTTCCATTTCACTTTTAGGTTAGACAATGATTGATCATTTATATCAATAGAATATTTGTTGTGAAATAAATTCAAATTTCCACAATGATCACCTTTTTTACCACCAACACATTTCTTTTGGTAAAGTAATTCATCACTTTCTCTTTCACATAGAATTTCGAATATGAAACCATGGATAGTGGAAGGAGAAGGTGAATTTTTCCAAAATTTTTTGTTAAAATTAAAGAAGGTGTCATAATATAATTGAAATTCCACATAATAACGACAACAATAAGTGTCACGTATAGTGATAGTTTTAACATACCATGGTTTTTGTTGCACAAAAGTATTGATTGAGACATTAATTCCATGATTCTCTTCTATGACCTTATTGAACAACTCTATTTGAGTGGTGCCTAGGATATGTTTTGCATGTTCTTCATAGTGATTTCATGTTATTATTCATCGCATCACATCCCTTTATTTTGGTGAAACACGTGAATTTTTCATCCAATATTCATATATTATTTTTTTAACATCTTCTCCAAGTCTATATTTGTATGGTTGCCTATAAATAATTGTCCAACAAGTGAGATCATCATTTACATCTATTTGTAGTCAAAATTTCCTATGTTTGTACAATGTGTTTTGTAAGGTCCCTCACCTTTTTTCCATATATTTTACAAAATGGTTTTCTTTAGTACTTAATGAAACCACTGCCATTTGTATTTCTCTGTGTGCAACTACATCATTTTTCTTTCTAGATCTTCTAATTTTTTGTAGAGCACTATTTATATTTTGAATCACATTTTCCTTCACCTTTTTATCTTTTGTTAATTTTATAATACCCAATAGAGTTGTAGCATCTTTTAATTTCTTTGATGTTAAGAGACCTCTCAAATTTTGAGCTTGAAATGCCACACTTTCATCTTTGAAGAACTTTTAAATAATGACCTTAACATGATATCGTATAATATGGTCAGCTTTTTTATCTCCATATATGTTACTGTCAACATTTTCTAACATTTCATCATCAATATTTATCTCATCTGTACATATGAAAATTAAATTTAAATGGGTATAAATATTCATTAAATAATAAAATTAAAAAATAGAGTTTGAATGAAATTGAAATTAATAAATATGTATAGTTTCAATAATACACGATATATATATATATATATATATATATATATATATATATATATATATATATATATATATATATATATATATACTTGATGGTGATTCAAATTCTTCATTTGAATCTCTTTCAACATCTTCAACAACATCATCAATTATTGGTTCATTATCTTTTTCACTTTGTCACTTAATATTTTCAATCTCATCATCAATGTTATGAGGAATATCTCTCTTTGTTTACATTGCAAAATATTTTTCAAATTAGTTTATCAAATAAAAATTATATTTCACAAAACAATAGTTAAAGTTTAAATATCATTTATAATATTTACATTTACATGTATGCTTTGACTTGTAGTTGAGATTGATTTTCCCTTTCAACATTTGTGCGCTCTTCCTTCTTTATTTTGGAATATTTTCTCCCGTATGCTCTACGAGCCTCAATGTCTCTTGTTCGATCATATTTTCTCTTGCAATTTCTTTGATTTCCCATGATAATTTAGTCTATGTCAATTTTTAAAATCCAACCAAAAAAGTCAATTTCAAAATTCTGTAAAAAATTTCACTTTCAAAATCTAGACCAAAAATCTCACTTTAAAAATTCAGCACAAAAGAGTTACTTTCAAAAAAGCTCACTTTAAAAATTCAACGCAAAACAGTCACTTAAAAAATTCAGCCCAAAATACATACTTTAAAAATTAAGTCCAGAAAACTTACTTTAAAAATTAAGCTAAAAAATCTCAATTTAAAAATTCAGCCCAAAAGACTTACTTTAAAAATTAAGCTAAAAATCTCACTAAAAAAATTTAGCCAAAAAAAATTACTTTAAAAATTCAGTCCAAAAGATTCAGCCCAAAAGAATTACTTTCAAAATTAAGTCCAAAAAATTCCTCCAACAACTTCAGCCCAGAATATTTAGCTTAAAATTTCACTCCAAATGAGGAAAGAGTGCGAAAATAATGTTTCGACTCCATTTATTTATATCATTTCGGGAAAAACAATTTTTTTTAGGGTCGCATAGTTTCATTTTTGCAGCCGATGGAAAATATCGATACATTTTCAACCAAAATTTTTAAAATAATTTGGTCAAACATTTTTGGGGTTTTAGAGTGTGAAAATAACGTTTCGACTCCATTTATTTATATCATTTCAGGCAAAACAATTTTTTTTGGGGTCGCATAGTTTCATTTTTGCGGCCGATGGAAAATATCGATACATTTTCAACTGAACTTTTTAAAATAATTTGGTCAAAATTAGAAAGTAATTTAGATGAATTATTTTTCCATTTAATTTAACGGACGTCGTCGAAAAAAACAAGTTCGGCCGAATGTAATTTTAATTCGGCCGAACTATTTTAATTTGCAACTCTGCAATAGCTCGGCGCTTGTCACATTTTTCCAACTTTGAAATGGTTAAACTCCATCAAATTTGGTGAATTTACTATCGGAACCAATAACATCATTTGCAGAATTGAATCTATTTTCAGTAGATATATATTTTATGGAATTTTATAGAAATTTGTTAATTTTAATTAATTTTATAAAAAATTATGTGCAAAAAAATTCTGAAGGTCATTATGATTCAGTGAAATCAAAAATTTGTATCTTCCAAAATACACTATAAAAAAATATGAAAAATGTATGGTTCATTACATTGGTCCGTCTTCTGTAATGGGTAGTTTTTATATTTTTAGTTTATAACTAATATGTTAAGAAATTTGAGGTGCAGCTAAACATCTTCAAATTCTGCAGCTTTTTCATATTGTTTCAATTCAAAAAATTCTAGTAATTATGATGTGCATCAGTTGGTTTCATAAATATAGCGATATCGAAGTAGAGTCTATCTATATTACTGCAATATATTTTTTTCAAAAACGCCAAGTTAACAAAGAATACACTAGTGCTCAAAAACATGACGTGTTATGAATCCCTTGATTTTTAAAGAACACACAGTCAAACAATTGCTAAGTTGACATATCAAATGTGAATAAAAAAATTCCAAAAAATAAGTAATAGAAAGCTAATAAAATTTCTGACAAGTTTTCTTTTAATTGTAAAATGAAATTCTAAACAGAAAAATTACTTTGGCTTGCTGAGAGTTGAAGAACTTATAAAAATGATATTTTTCTCAAAAAATGGCAAAATGTGTAACCCAACTTCGCATTTTCACCCTTATGAGATTCAACATAATATTCCAACCAAAGAGATTGCTTGTTGAGAAATTATCACAATAACCCAACCAACCAACATACCAAATCTACCTATTTACTAATTTAAGAGTTATTTCCAAGCCCCTCCCTTAACACTTACATTATTCCATGAATCAAAAATCACATTTATATAAGTCACATATGTTGGATATGGTTTTCACTAACACTTCTACCCACTCTAAAGTCTCACGGACCACTCTCTTTCTCAACCACAATTTTTGAGCTTCCCACTTGACTCATTTAAAGTACAATTGTCACCAACCATCATTGACAAACTTGTAAGATCAAAAATATTAACATACTTGGCTCATAAGAGCTTCTGCAATAAGAGTTTTCAAGTAATGAACCACTCTATGGACCTACCACCATCTCTTGGATATTTCGCTTTCCATTATCTGTCAATTTCTAGGAAAGCAGTATGGATATTAAATGTGTTCAGAATTTGACCAAACAACTTGACCTTTATTGCACACATGGATCTCATAATATAACCTATAACTGGGGCTATAGGCTTATAGCATATTGTATTCATAATTAAATCAACATTATTCATGGGGCTTCTAGAACTCTGATTTAATTATGTTACTATGTTCAATAATTGGTTCTACACTTTTTACAAACAAACTCAAGAAAAGATAAGAAATTGTTTAACAAAGAAGGCAACAAAGCCCGTGACAACAAAACCAATAATCATAAAACTAGCCACTATCATCCAAGCATAAACTCTCCCCTTGGAAAGTTGAACGTTAACTCTACCAAAAAAAATTAAAATAAATGCTTAATATTATTCCACAGAGAAGGCACACATGCAGCAATTTATATTTCCCATGTATTGTTCCATGAAGAGCACTAACAAAGGGCCCCAATAATTGATTTCTATTGTAAAGCTTAAAAACTTCTAACCTAGGTAGACAACCATAATCCCATGGGGGCTTTACTCACTGAACCTCTAGCATATCATGTGTGTTCATAGCATACTAAGCAATAGCCTTAATTTGACTACATATTGGAAAACACCTCTATAAATCACATTATTTAACCCCCTACCAATAGGAACCCAATACACCTTCCCAATTTAGAAAACCCATACTTTCACTAGATATTATAGGTATCTATTTTTTCATTAACATTTTTTTACCCATCTATATTTTTCCATTAACTTTGAGCTCCATTTGTTATACCTTTCAATATAAAAACCCTTTACCCCCTATTATATGTTCAATATATTATTTCGTTTTTTCCTCAATATATATCCCCCAATCTGAATGCACGTGGTATGTTATTTCTCCCCCAATGAAGCCCCCATGAATAATCAATGAACTGCAATGTAAACGGTCGAAGTGAGTGTCATCTGAGGAATAAAAATTGTCATTATTTCCTTACACCATTGCTTAAAAATGGTGTATCACATACTTGTTGTCCAAATTTCTTTTCAAGAGGCAGAATCATTCAGAGAAGAACCATAACTAAGTTAAAATGCCATAAAAAATCATTAAGCCATTATTTGAAAAAGAGGAGTCACTATTCAATTCTTCTACCACTAAAATCACCATGCCCATCATAGGATGCCCACAATCGTTGTTATTTATCAACCTCTTGATCGAAACAAGAAAATACAAAAAAATATGAGTACTACAAATAGTGCAATGTGACTCAATACACAAATTCTACTCTATGGCATTCATCGTCGGCATTGTGTCAACGATGCTCCTGGACGTAGGCAAAGGCCTACACCTGCCACTGACTAGAAACTACTAACTCAGATGCTTCATAACCTCATCTAGCGTATACCCATGATTTTGTAGAACGAAAAGCTCAACACCACCATCTACATGTTTGTGCAACAAGGGAATATGATCATATGGGGGTATGTATAGATCTATTCAGATGAGATCGGGATTTGGATCCACCAAAAATAAATTACCTAATCATAACTTTTGTTCATTGATTCTGAAATGAGGCCAACTCGAACAATGTATTGATGTCAGACAACGAACAATAAATTAAATTTTCAAATTACATAGAAATTCTCTAACAATGATTAATGGATATATGTACCGTAGGTAACGAAAGAGTCGTCCATATTCTCAAACACACAATAAACTTGTCATGATCTGGTACTCTTTGATCGCAAGGGAACCACACCAAACACATATCACATCAGAAATCACTAAGACAGAAAACTAAACTATGTAATTTTATCAGATCTATGTTATTTACAAAGGCATAGCTATCACAATTCTCATATTTTCTTGGCCCTCTCATGAGGGAGTCAAGCCATAATAGGCCCTGATACCAAGAAAGAAATTTAAATTGGATACATAATACATATAATACACACAAAATTATTTATATATTATTCATTCAAACCAAGATAAACTACATTAATATAGCACTTATGAGATCCAACAGATTCCAAACAAGGAGATTTTTTATTGAGAAATTATCTCAACAAACCAAATCTACCTATTTACTAATGTAAACATTATTTCCAAATTGTTAAACTTAATACACAATAATTTTATTCATTATTAATATATCAAATATTCAAAATTAAAAATTTATTAAATATTAAATAATATTTAACATATATAACGTTTAAATGTTATTGAATATTAATTTGGACTTAGTACACTATGATTTTATTTATTATATATTTATTAATATATGAGATATTTAAATTTAACTAGTTATTGAATATATATATAATTATAATTTAATAGAAAAAATAAATAAGTAAGATGAGGAATTAACATGTTTTACTATTTTTTATATATAAAAATTTTTCCTTATATATTTTATTTTATGTTATTAGGAATTAATATTTTCTTCCCATATATTTTATTTCAATCCGTTTTTTCAATTTGAATTTGAATAGAAGTTAATAATAAAATATGTGTAATGTTAAATAAAATCAAATAAATATATAACTTTCTATAAATAGTAAGTGTAAAATTTATATTAATCAAAATCTATAATTTGAGTATCTAGTTAATTTATATAAAAAATTATTAATTTGCCAAAATATGAGGTAGATTTAAATTGAAGACTTTCAATACACCCCAGAAGAACATAATTGGTATATTTTATGAGATACTCATAAGAGTTGCATTTCTTACATGAATATGTTTTCACTAAATGTTTACATAACAATAAATAAAATAAATACATGTTTAAGGGTTCTCGAATTGAAGAATCTTCTTGTTCTAGATATTTAGCTTCATGATCTCCCAACCTGTGGTTGGTTGAGGGCCTAATTTCATATGAATTTCATGCCCCAAGCTCTCTAGTACTATATTTTATATCTACGAGCATTAGGAAACTTCTTGTTGTTATTATTCTTGAGAAATTGGAATCACATGAGTTGTAAGAGCTGTTTGTAGAGATTTATCATGTAAGAATATTTTACTAGGTTGCTACTCTTTCTAATTTTATTAATCCCATCTATGCATTGAGTTACATTATCTCATGTTTCAAACAAGCCCTATAATGCAATGTAAGATTATTTAATGATCATCTAAAGGGCTAATCCACCAAGTTGATTTTGTCTACTACTTGCTTTCTACTTTTCTTAAGCCCATTTAGCATTGAGTTACATTATATCATGTTTCAAAACAAATAAATTTGTGAATTCATGCAAATATTTTACCAATCAAAATAATTTCATTTTAAAACCAAATGCACTTTTTTTTGCATATGTTGCAATACTACTCCTTTGAGTTCCACTAGAAACAAAATTGGAATTTCCTAGAGCGAACCCAATGGAATGAAGAAATAGTAAACCCAAAAGATACAATAGCATATCTGGAAGCCTCACCCAAATAGGAATTTTGTTCAAAATCTCTTTAGGGAGCCAAGGCATCAAACACAAGCATGCATCCCGAAAAACCATAAGCTTAAATTAAGGATTAAATATCTATCTTTAACACTATCAAACTCAACAAAAAAAATACTTATCACATGGATAGATGAAAACTTCTTATTTAATCATTACACACTGGAATCTAGTATTTTGAGATTCAGTCACAAAGGTATACTAGTTATTGTGAAAAACAAAAATAAAAAAAAATTATTTAAAACTAGGTTTCCAGATCTCCAAAAAAGGGTTTCCTCGTGAATATCTCAGATCCAATAGAAATGCAAATGGGAATTAGCAGAAAACTCATGACTCACAACATTTTTGAAGGAAAAGAAGTTATAACTTTCTTAAAATACACTTGAAAGATGATTTTGAAAACCTTATAATAATTCAGCATTTCACATAAAAAGATAATGATTTAACTATGTACCCTCAAGGTGAAAGTTAGAAAGAGGTTAACAAAAAGATTAAAAACCTCGAAATTGGTGAATCTACTAACAATTTGGTAATCTTTCAAAACAAATAAGTCACAAAACCATACACTTCATTATTAAAATAATTAAATCAACCCTTAAATATCCTCAACGAAAATTTCATAATAAAATGTTTAAATCAATCATAAATTGTGTATTTTTTAATTTGTGTGTTTATATAAATTTCATTTTGTAAATTCTGAATGTTCCTATTCATTTTTTTTTAATAAATGGAAAGTTAGAATAGTAGTTAGAAATAGTTTGTACTCCCAACTACTAAGTCAATATGTATCCTCTCTCTAAAACAGAAATGATAAATTTATATTTAAATAAATATTGATATTGAATTTTAAATTATCTTTTACATACTTAAATATGGGATATTATAATTTATATATATAAAGCGTAGATTCATATATTAATAATAGTTTTATGAGGTTTAAAATGAATTCACTTATCATTTAAACATAATTATATATAAATCTATATTTATTAAATATTAAGAAAGATTATATATATATATATATATATTAATTATATAAAAATATAAAATTAATATTACTAAATTATTTATATCAATTATTATTTTTATACGTTAATTGTATTAATTTAAAGAACATAAGTCCAATTTCTCATGGGGAGATCGAACTATAGCTAAAAATAGACATTATTTAAAGAGGAGAGGAATAGTAGAGAACTGAAAGATACAAAAGTAATCAGGCTGAAACTAAGACATTGGCCTAGCTAGCCTTGTACAAAAGGAACTACAAATATGTGATCACAAACCAAAACCATATACAATCAGGCTAAGGGGTCTAAATTTGGTCCTGCTACAAGGATGGGTATCGTTGGGTCATTTTAAGTTCTTCCTACCACTAGGGGGATGTTGAGATGTTGCTCAATCTTCTCCACCACTGGTCAAGATCCCTTAAAGGCCTATGCAAGTGCTAAAGGGATTGAAGAATGTCCATGTGAGATTCATGACAGTCCAGGATACTCTGCCCCAATAGGAATTATATTTTCCAATAAAGTTCCATTGTCTACATATATTAGTTAAACCAACCTCTCATATGACCTATATCTCGAATATAATCTAATCATTCTATTAGAACCTCTATTTTTAAAGGGATAATTCATGAGAAGGGCCTCTCCCTTTCATCATGATGAATTCTTCCTGTACATAAGAAGGAGTGAGCACATGATTATCAAATGTTAAATCCTCAATATAATGATGTGTTCAAGTATGTCCCTAATGGGCGCATTCTTGATAATAAGCAAACCCCCTTCTAAATTGAGTCTATTGGTGTATCATGGATAACTAGGGAGACAGATATACAAAAATGACCCATGTTCCACAATGACCAAGAGAAGTCGTGAAGGCCTAATGTTTTCCCAGATTGATAGTGCAACGAACCAAAAGAAGAATGGCATGGAGATTGGCCAAAAAGAGAAATGTGATAGCAAGTTGCAAATATGTAAATGACACTGAAACATCCACCCACCAACTTTTCTCTCGACAACAAACAGTCAGCAATATATAAGGATGTCACCATGCATCAAAATCAACCCCAATAACACCACCAAGAAATAAATATGAATCTTGTGCTACGTGATTGAGGTGGAGGGAACAAGCCATAAACAAAACTAAGTGCCTTTAACCACCAAAAACCCTCCCACCAAAAAGTCTCAAGCTTACTATCAACTCAATAGAAAAATCACGTGGGCACTAACATACAACCAAAATGAGTGGGAGAACATGGAATCACAGACTACAAATACCTAACACAACTAGAATAAAAACTAAACGCCCTCATTCACCATAAACCCACCCATTAAGCATCCTTAGGATGTCAAACTACCCACCAAAGTGACCATACATTAACTATACCATAGCCAAGAGGATAGAAGAATCCCAAAACCGCTAGCATAAAGGAAATATCATAGTTGTTAATGGAATGAAGGACCTGAAATGAAAAGTATAAAACACCTAACAAGATAAAGGGAAAGCTTTGACTCAGATGCCTTAAGTAAAATGGAAACAACAATGGAATCCTCCCTTGCACAGGTTTCCAACTGGAATTCTTCCAATTCAATCAAATTAGATGGAAATTTCCATTACTGAAGAGCCATACAAAATTACCTATATCCAAAGGAATCTTCCAAGCCTGAGGTAATATACCATCCACTCTCTAGCATGCACGCAGTTAAGTGTATGGATTTCTAGTGTCACATGAGTGCTCATGGCCTTTCCAGACTCAACGCCACCTAGTTCTTACTTCCCCTCTTGCAACTACGTTTGCTTCCAGACGTGATTTCCTCCTCCCAAAACCATAACCTTTATAAATTTCTATAGATTTAACAATTCAAGGTTCATCATGATGATCTCCCTCTCCACATGCTTAAGATTCTTTGTCAAACCACCATTTGAACATTGATGTCTCTTCACCATAGAAAATGTGAGTCTTAAAAACCACACACTCCCACATTGCATTATGTTGCCACATTTCCAACTCATAAGCCAGGTGAGGTAGTGGTGGTGGTAGCCCATTCCACCTTATACTCCATGGTCACCCCATCCCGATTATTTATATTTACTACTTATAAAAAATATATTATATAATTTTGATAATTAAACATAGTAATTCAAATATATATATATATATATATATATATATATATAGAGAGAGAGAGAGAGAGATATATATATATATATATATATATATATATAGATATATATATAGATATATAGATATATATATATATATATATATATTCATTTCTAACCTTGTCAAATCAATTAAAATTTCGTGTAACATTTCATCACTGAAAACCTACTATCCTCCGTAGTGATGCCAATGATGATATCTCTCCCTTGTCATGAATAATTATATTGGATAACCACCACCCTTAGGATTCTTCTACCTCGGTCTCTCCAATATTTTATGCCTTCATTGTTGTAGTAATTATATTTGAATGAAGCATGCTCAACACTAAACACACACAATATTGAAGCCAACCTTGAGAGATATGTATTCCAAATGCAACATTGCCTTTATGGAACTTTGTGCAACTCAATGGAATTTATGTTATTATCGAGATGATATACAATTCAAAGGACTTCTTTGATCATAAAATAATAGCAACCATGAGCCAACATTCTCTGAAGTGTGCCCAAAACTTTGTGTGGTACTGCCATCAAAATGAAATTGAAGGTATGGAATTATTAGGGTTTTGTGCCAAGTAGTTGGCTTGCTACTGAAATACGACAACTAATATTTTATAGTTTATAGGTTTATTAATATGGTCGAGTTGTATATATCTATCGCTAGATTATATACTTTTTTAAATCTAAACGTGGACATATACAGCTCGACTACATTAATGGGCTTATAAATTGAGAAATATATATCCCCATTAAAATACACGTTAACTTCCTTTTTCAAAAATAATTATGCATGTCAACTTGCACACTATGCTTAACCAAATAAAGTAACACTTTTTAAATAGCATAAGCAACAAATTAATTAAAAAACGATAGAAATGTACCAAAAGTTTTTGAATTTATAACTTCCTTACCATTTTGTTTAGTGATTTTTATAACACCATCTCTATATATCATGCCTCGACACAAGCCCCATTCAAAACTTCGAGCACATGTATCAATATGCTAACATAGCTCACACCATATCATCGTCATCATCTAGAATAGTCTCATTTTAATCGATCTATTTGATATTTTAATCCATGTATTGATTGGTTTTGAGAGTGATCTTAGAGTTGTAATTTTCAAAAACATAGTTGTCCAATTATTTAGAATCAAAAGGTGGAATTGTATAATATTAATTGTAGTATCATTTTATTGGATGGAAAATTTTAGTTATCATATTGAATATGTTTAACCAAAATTTATTTGTATTTTTATTTATCTATAATATTTTTGTGCCATTATAATGAGTACTTTATTATTAAAAATGTTGTTAAATAAATATATTGTTTCAAGTTTTAATATGTTTATGTTAGGGGTTGCATGAGTAAAAGGGGCTAAAAACACTCAGATTCAATACGCTTGGGATTGGGCACCACTACCAACAATCAAGTCGAGTTCTTAGCTCAATGGAAAGGATTGGAAGTAGTGGATTAGGAAAGAAAATTTTAAATATCATGGTTTTTGGGGACCCTCTATTTGTAATTAGGCAAGATTGGTAATCAAAAGAATCCCAAAATTTCAGTCTCTCCCCTTTATTGCATAGAATTATCATCTAGCTTCAAAATTTTGACAATATTGAATTTTTCCATGTTCTTCGACATTTAAATTCTTCAATGGATTCATTAGCCATTAAAGGGACAAATCTGGACCAAGGGATGTTGGAGATGAATAATCGAATCTATAAAAACATCACTTTACCATGACTCCTAACATTAGCATTAATAACCCGGATGCAGGTGAAATTAATGAAACATAATGCGCTTATTGACTGATGGACAGGCTGGGTACTGCCAGTTGCAGCGCTGCGTGGCTTCCCAGGATTTCACCCGACGCAAATTAGATCGCCTTAAGAGAGGTAGATTTGGAGGAATGTCTGCATTAATGGCTCGCTTCCTCCAAGGTGATGCTTCAGTTGTTATATTCATGGCACTCTGTTTTATCCTTTCCACAACTTTTTCTCAACCTCCATGCTCCAGGTTCTGGCCTGCAGCAGGTCTGTGGTCTTGTTATGCTTAGGGTCGTGATGGTAGGCTAGTCTATGCAATTGGTGGTAAGCTTTTAATTGCCCCTGAGTCTCGAATTGGGCTGCACTCTCAGGCCTGTCTTGGGCGAAAGAACAGGTCCCTTGTGTTGTTCTATAGCCCTCCTGCCATTTCCCCTGGTCTCACTGTGCTCTCCCCTTACCGCCTCAACATGGTGCACTAGAGTATGAGGAGTCACTCCGGGGGACATCGAGGTAGCCGAAGGCGTCCGAAGGCTAGGGGTCCTGTGGATCCTGCCCTGCCTCCTATTACTATCCCCTCCTCTCCGGTGGTTTCGCCTCCTCATAGCCCTTCTCACAGGCCGACCCCGAACAGTGCGTTTCAGACCACTCACTTCAAATTTCATAGCAATCTTAGTAGGCCAATGATCACTGCTCATATCACTATTATCCTTTCTGAAGAAGAAAGCTAGCTTCATCCTCTGGTGTGTGTGGTGTCTGAGCATTCTCAAAGCAGTGAGTAGTTTACGGCAGAAGGAAGTCCGGAGAAGCGAAAGGGCAAGATGCTCAATAGAGGAGACGCTCCTAGCGGTATTATGCCTTCTGAAGCCATCATCTCGGTGGACGGGGAAGGCAATTCCATGGCCACTCATCACCCCACGGCGAACCCAGAAGGCAAGAAGGCAGGAACTGAAGATATATGGACTGGTATTGCGTGTCAAGAGGTGGAGATGCCTCCGAATGAGGACGTGGAGGTATAAAGCCACCTGAGCATGCCCAAACTTCTTATGGTTTCGCTGATGTTTTATATGGTCCACTTCAAGTAGTTTTGTTTGCAGTTATGGTTTAACATCTACAGCCAGATGGTTTTGTTATTCCCCTCGGGCAGCGGTAGTATAAAGATCTTCTGGGCAACTAGGGAAAGTCTCTGTCTTGCTTTCGTGTGCTTTCTTATGCTATGCTGGTCTATCTCTGGTTTCTATATCTATTCTCTTGTCTTCTATAACTGCTTCTCCCAGGCTCTACCTATACTGGGGCAGTTTTGCTGTGTTGAGTGCTCTCGGGTGATGTTATCTGAAGCCTCAACTCCTTGTAATATTATTTTACTTTTCAGTTAATAGAATTAGTCATTTGCTGAGAAAAAAAAAACATTAGCATTGATGAAATAATAAAGGGCCCAAATGACATAAGGACAACTCTTGGAACATTTGTGGTAGTTTAAATGCTTAAGTCACTCTTCGATGAGGGTCTACATGGTATGGTGGTTGGAATTTAATCCATGCTTCATATGCTTGCAAATATGGCACTCAACTTTGTCATACCAAATGCATAGGTGTCAATTATATCTCTTAAACATCCTCAAAAGTTGGGCCTTTAAAAAATCGACCATCAAAGTTTAGATCTATTCATTTTGTTTTGGATGGTAGTTAATTCCTCCCCTTCTCTATATCAGTCTACACATCCTACGAGAAATTTGAAGCATGTTGGGTTTAGGCATTTCAATTCTTCATTTAATAACTACAGGGAAAATGTACAATAGTTGGAACTTCTTAGCCATGTCGAGAACAATGAGCTAGGAAATGAATAGGATCAAAGTTAAATTGATCATTAGAGTTAACGGTTGTACATTGCATGGAACGGGCCAATCTTCTTCAAGGATCAGTTATCCCATGGAAAGCATTGATTATTCTTCCCAATAATTTTTTCAGGTGGATGTGATTTTTTTTAGGATAATATCATTGAAGCCATGGCTTGCCTACTGAGTGCCTTCAACCAACAGAAAAATGCAAACATGAAATCCCAAAAGTCCTTCCAGGAATTAACCAATACCAAGTTGGACCTAATGAAAAATTAAAATGGAACACTTTCAAAATGAAATCCAAACTGAACTCACCATGTTGAATTGTAAAATGGTTGAATTTAATGAATTATATGTGTTAGGGATCCACATGGTGATAACAAATATTGAAGCTAGTGAAATATATGCATGGATAAATGGAAAGTAGGTCCCTAATTCAAGCAACACCTTTGACTCATGAATTGTTTAGGAAAGAATTTGATTCAATGAAATATATAGACTAGCTTATATTTTGTTTAGTTTTATATGATGTTGTAAATTTTGTTGGTTTCAAGGAGTTTTCCATAGAGACTATAGTATGCATATCTTCAGTATCATAGGAAAAAGTTGTCACGAGAATAGGCTTCACTTGTTTACGACTTTTCAAATTAGAATTATAATGGATCTAGATGATGTATGTAATTGTTTTGGCTCGAAAATGTAACACCCCTACGGGTCTGATTTTTAAGCATTTACTATTTTTAGGAATTGAACTATTAATATATTTAATGGCAATGGAAGTCATAATGAGACTTATGTGATGATGTAATTATTTTATTATTATTTGAGTTAATAAATAAATTTCTAGTAAATATTCAAGAAAAAATGCTAGAGTTAGAAGACTTCTTTTCGGCTTAGAAAAGGTTGGTGGTGGTCAATTCCACACATTGATAGACCTTTCCTAAAATCTCCTAAAAAATCTCTAGGAGAAAATAATTAAAAGAAATAAAATTAACATAATGGGAGAGAAATATTATGTTAATCACTTAGTTAGATATAAATACTAAGTAGGGTGGAATAAACCACTACAAGACAGAAAGACGAGATTTAAAGAAAAGGGAAAAAAAGCTTTTTCAAATAAAACTAAAACAAAAAGCTTAGGAAAAGGTTGTTAGACCTTAAAGTAGGATGCTGCTAAAAATCAACTGGGAAGAAAATTATAAAAGAAAACCACCCACGAATCAAAGAGGTTGTTGATTCGTGAGGGAAAGAATATCTTAGCTCAGGAGGAACAAGCAGAGGTAATTTGTGGTTCGGAGGAATGTGCTCTATGCCTGAGTATTTCCTGGTTCGGAGGAATGTGCTCTATGCCTGAGTATTTCCCAAGTAGTTGATTTTGGTCAGATAAGTTTAGTTTTTATTAATTTTTGTTGAATTATATATTTCTATCAATGTCGTTATTGTAGTAAATCTTTGTGGAAAGCTATTGGAAATTGTATAGTTTGTAAGGGAGAATTTCTATGGTAATAGATAAAGTAAATTCCTATGATTATAATTGTGCATGCATAAATAGAATAGTCTTGTTCATGTATCCTCTCTAGAGATATTTAGTTAACTTGTATGGTTAAAAAGGTTTCACATATACATTGTATATTATTTTATGATATTTCATAGATGATACTTATACATATATAAGTATGAAACTTACAAAGTTATAAGTTTAAGGGTTAGAGAGGAGTTATAATTTTAACTATGAGAAAATCAATCCAAACAATTAGTTTGAGAGTAATTGGTATAAAGGATCTCCAAGTTAAGGTGGAAAACTTTATTTTATAAATCAAGAGTATGAGTAAATTTGAATTAAATAATGTTATGAAACCAGCTCACAAAAAGATAGAAAAGAGAGATCAACGCCTTAGAATTCAACCTCTTCGAGGGGGAAACCTCCTTTACATTACACAAATGAGCAATTCTTCAATGATTCAAATGAAAAAACCTCCTTTCTATATATAGGAGTCTAAGGAGTCACAATATAACCTAGCCGACCTAACAATAATAATATCAAGCCACAAAAATAACAATAGAGGGATTCTATGGGGCACAGTAATAACAATATGGGGACAATAGGGGCACAACAATATTAATAAGGGATACAACTACAATAGTAATGGGGTAATCACTAGTATTATGGGGACCCAACATGCCCCTCTCCTTCAAAAAAGTGTTGTCCTCAATGCTTTAGTAGTTCTGGATGCTTCTGTATAAAATTCTCATCCTCCCATGTGGAATCTTCAGCGGATAAGTTCTTCCACTTGATAAGATACTCCGAAATTGATCGATTTTTTAACTGTCGAGTTCTTACTTCTATGTCTGCTTCTGGTTCCAATATAATTTTTCCTTTCTCGTCAAGTTCTGGCAATATTGTTTGAACTGGGAGCTTGTCGCCTATAACATTCTTTAAACATGAAACATGGAAAACTAGGTGCAATCGAGAAGCTGCAGGAAGCTCCAATTTGTATGCCATAGTACCAATCTTTTGCAGCACCTTGTATGGACCATAATACTTTGGTGATAATTTATTATCCTTCTTAGCTTGCTTGAGGGACATTTTCTTATATGGTTGTATCCGTAGTAATACCCAATCACCTACATCAAAACTTCTTTCGTTGCGATGTTGATATACCTGTTGTTTCATTCTATTCTGTGCCAACACGAGGTTATCCTTTAAGAGTTGGAGGACATGTTGTTGATGTTCGATGTGATGTTCCACTGCTTGAACCTTAGAATTTTCTCTTAAATATGATGTGCTGGATGGTGGCTGATATCCATAAAGTGCCATAAATGGGGTCATTTTTGTTGCTGTATGGAAGGAAGTGTTATACCACCATTCAGCCATAGGCAACCATTTGACCCATTGTGTCTGTTTATCAGATACAAAGCAACAAAGATATCCTTCCAAACATTTGTTTACTATCTCAGTTTTCCCATCAGATTGAGGATGATAAGATGAGTTATGAGCTAACTAAGTACCAAGACAAGAAAATAATTTTGTCCAAAAATTTCCAGTGAAAATGGGATCTTTGTAACTTACAATAATCTTTGGGTTTCCATGTAGCTTTTGAATTGTTTCCATAAATGCAGTAGAAATTGTATTCGATTTAAATGGATGTGATAATGCACAAAAGTGTGCATACTTGTTAAGTCTGTCAACTACCACCATGATGACACTCTTTCCTTTAGACTTGGGTAAACCTGTGATAAAATCCATTGAAACCTCCTCCCAACGTTGGCTTGGAATGGATAAAGGTTGTAATAGACCCGGTGTCTTAATTGTTTCATCTTTATTTTGTTGGCAAACCAAACATTCCACCACAAACTTTTGAATATCTGGTTTAAGGCCCTCCCAAAAAAATTCCTTCTTAACCCTGTGGTAAGTTTTTAAAAATCCTGAGTGCCCTCCTAAGGGAGAAGTGTGCAATTCCATAAGAATATTTTGTTTTAGCTCGGAATTCTTACAGAGGTATAAGCGATCTTTGTACCATAATGAATCATTGTACCGTTAGAGCTGATTATCTTTCCTGGTTTCCCTACAATACCCCTTAATTCAACTTCCTTTCCTTCCACAGAAAATTTCATGAAAAGTTCTTGAAATTTAAAAGCTATTGTACCCAAGGATTGTAGCCATTAGACTCCTAGTACAACATCAGCACCTCCCATTGGAATGGAAAGCATTGGGCTAAGCAATACATATTCTCCCATGGATAGTTTGATATTATGACACTTTCCAAAGCAATTTATTGTTCCTCCATTGCAGCCATCACTTGACACTCTGTTGCTGGATATAAGAAGCAATTCAACTCTTTTGCTACCTTACAATGAATAAAATTGTGGGTACTTCCTGAATTAATCAACACTATTACCTTTTTCTTCTTGATTTTTCCTTCTATCTTGATGGTTTGAGGAGTGGTAATTCCCACCAATGCATTACAAGATATGGTCGGATTCATTTCTTCTTTATCTAGGCTTTGTTCCTGGAGTATATCCTCTTCTTTTTACCTTTCTCGCTCCTTTTCTTCTTCCTCTTCACAATCTATGTAGAATAATTTCTTCTCGGCACACTTATGACCTTTAGTGTATTTATATCACAACTGTAACAAAGCCATTTTGCTCTTTTTTCTTCCAATTGTTGTGGTGTTAACCTTATAGGTTGTGGAAGACTAGGGGCAACAACACTTCCATCTTTATAGTTTTGTGTGGTATGCTTCCTGGTTGCCATAATTTTGCTTTCCATTTTTCTTGCTAACCTGAATGCCTCCTCTAATGAATCAGGTTCCCAAAGGGGAACATCATGTTGGATATTATCCTTTAAAGTCCCTATGAACACATCAATCCTATGCTCCTGTGGAATATTTTTGACCCTTATTTTCAATATTTGGAACTCCTCAATGTGCTCCATTATTGAACCCTTTTGTTTGAGACTTATCAATTGGCTAAAAAAAGTGTTGCATTTTGTATCCTCATAATGTGTTGTCAATTCTTCCGTAAAAATTGCCCAAGTGATAATTTGTTTATGAGAGCAAAGCCATTGATACCATACAAACTGATTTGGTTCCAAATATAAAGTTTCAATACATACCTTTTGTGAGTTTTGCACATTATTGAGATCGAAAAATTTCTCCATCTATAATATCCATGTTGCGAGATCCTTGACATCAAAATTCCTCATATCAATTTTTGGAATATGGTGGGTCTTCGATCCAACATTAGAGTCTATGGAATCATGATTAACATTTCTTTTATTCTCATCATGAGTTTCCTTTACTACCCTTTCACCATTAGTGATCATTTCTTGTAGCAACTTATTCATATTTATCTTCAATTCTTCCATATTATCATCCATGCCATCAATTTTAGCATCCATGCCATTCATCTTAGCTTCCATGCCATTGATCTTAGCTTCTATGCCTTTCTTTAAACAATCCATCTTAGCTTCTACACCTTTCTTTAAACCATCCATCTTAGCTTCTACATCTTTCCTTAAACTGTCCATCTTAGATTTTGTTACTTTTTGTGCAAGTGACACTTGTTGCACTTGGTCTCGTAATTTTGATATGTCATGTTGCATTTCTTCATCTTCTTCATGAGTCATGCTAGAGCTTTCAGGTTGCTTACTAGGTGTTTTCATTTTCTTTCCTCGGGTCATCAATTACCGATTCAAACTAATTTTTCAAACCAAGCTTATACAAAAATTTAAAAAAAAATACACACCTTTTTTCACTTTGTAGAAGCTTGATATTGAATCTGCTTTATCTCTGCAATTTTCGATCATCCAGTTCTGAAATTGTGACCTGTAGTATCCCTCTATGTCCTCTTTCCAATGCCATGAGTCTGATCCAAATTGGATTCTCCAAGGAAGAGTTATACACAATCTCCCAAGATGACCTGATTATAGACTAGTTCAGTAGAGCGAACTTGTACGACGTACCACGAGTCACTGTTTTGACCTTTGGATCTGAAAAAGATATACAAGAAACTATAGTCTGTCCTCTTTCTTTACCTTCTTACGAAATTTCAATCTGATGCTCAGAGAGAAATTTATAACGATTTTCCCTAGGTCACCCGTTTGGAATGTAATTCAGGAGTCTGCAAAAAGACCAACTTCCTCAGATCATATCTTCACAAATATAGTGCGAAAAGCTCTGAAATTAGGATCCAAGACTCAGCGCAATTTCTTCTCAAATGGGTTTTTTTTTTATCTTCTGAAACGTCGCAGAAACAAAGTTATAGTTAAAATGCCACGATGACATGTTTGGAGCAGCGAAACCCTAGAATCCAAAGCTCTGATACCAAATGTTATGAAACCAACTCACAAAAATATAGAAAAGAGAGATCAACGCCTTAGAATTCAGCCTCTTCGAGGGGGAAACCTCCTTTACATTACACAAATGAGCAATTCTTCAATGATTCAAATGACAAAACCTCCTTTCTATATTTAGGAGTCTAAGGAGTCACAATATAACCCAGCCGACCTAACAATAATAATATAAAGCCACAAAAATAACAATAGAGGGATTCTATGGGGCGTAGTAATAACAATATGGGGACAATAGGGGCACAACAATATTAATAATAGATACAACTACAATAGTAATGGGGTAATCACTAGTATTATAGGGACCCAACAAATAAAGTAAGGTTTCTTAAATATTAGTGACTTGGGAGGAGGTGAGAGAATATTATTGGAAATGGAAGTGTGTATTTAATATTTATTTAGTAATGAAACATGGAATGCTTTAGTATTCTTGGGAACTATTCAATATACTCAATTAGTGAGTCCAACAAATGTATATATATTAAGGTATTGACAATGTTCTCGTTGTTGGAAAAGCTAATGAGCTTTTGCAAAAGGTACTTAATAGTTGCATGCCAATGGAATTGGGAGATAAAGTCTTACATAATTTTATATTTTACTATTAACTCAAATAAGGCATTTAGAATTTTACTCTATGGTGGTAAAATAATCTCAATTGTAAATATAAATTTAAATTTTTTAATATTTTAGAATTTTACTATACGAGAGTAAATAATCCCAATCCCACGAAAGGAACAATTATTGTTGGTAAAAGGTCAAAATTTTAAGTAAACCTTAACTACTTTGAAATTGAGTTAGTGGTTACAAATATACATACTACTCTAAACAATTCATAAAAGACTTAAGTATACATTATTCATGTATGATATATATATATATATATATATATATATAGATAGATAATCAAGTGAAAAGAGTTACAAGTTAAGTTTTTTTTTTAACTATCAACAAGCTTAACAAAAATGTAACCAATTACGAAACTTAAGTGTAACCAAAAAAAGGAAAGAAATAATTTCTTTTATGAAATTATATATATGAAAATCTAAATTTATATTACATAAACAACAAACAAGAAAACCATTAAAGAAACATATAAATAACCATGAATGAGCAATATCCCAAAAAAAAAAAAAAACCCAAACTTTATAATTCTATTAAGCCAACAATCTACCAATGTAACCCAATAGGCTTAACATGTAAAAAACTAAGAAAACCCTTATTTGGGTTTATAATTTATTCAACGAATTCATAGCAATGTGCCATGAAGCTTCAGGAAGGCTAGAGTGATTAATGACACTGACCTATAAAAATAGGGAATTGAAAATTAACTCCAACAAATGAAAAATGTGCAAAATGTTAACCAATTAAATCACTCCTTTCATTTAATGGCATACCTGGAAAAGCGTTCACAAATTGGAATTATTACCCTCTAGTAAATAACGAAATTAACACATGACGAGAAATAATAAAGTAAAGAATGGAGAAGCTATGGCATAAATCCTTATTAGTCCCTGCCTCCGGCATAGCAGGGACTATAGCGTTCGATTGAGCATTGAATTCATATTAGTTGCCATTGACCAAACAATATATTCCCGTACATTTCAGGTTTAACCAATGTTTTAAATAAAATATTCTACTCAACAAAATTTCATCAAAAGTTTTTGTTTCGACCTTTTATTGCCGGCTAGACCATATACTTTTCTCAAAACTTAGGATAAAGAGTTTGGGGCTCGACTGTGTACTTTTGTTAAAACTTAGGATAAGTAGTTTGGCAAGCTCGTGTACTTTTCTTAAAACTTAGGATAAGCAGTTTGGCTCTTTGTGAATTTTAAGCAAAGTTTGCTTCCCACCGCAAAGTTAGCCACTTGCCATCTCTGGTTGCCACCGCAAAGCTAGAAACTCTAGCCACCTACCACCGCAAAGACTTTGGTTTATCTATGAGTGAATAACCATAGAAGAAAGAACAATCGTGCTCTGAGCATTTCAACCTCTATGTGCAGAACCACTCACCTTTGTGTGCAGAACTGCCATGAATATAGTTATCAGAAACGCTACCATGCTTGGCTGCTCGCAGTAGGTGCTTCACCTCTATGTGCAGAACCACCATGAAAATACCAGCAATCATCATTGACGCTTTGCGCCCTTCACCTCTGTGTGTAGAACCGCCATGAATATAGTTATCAGAAACATTGCCATGCTTGGCTGCTCGCAGTAGGCACTTCACCTTGTGTGCAAAACCGCCATGAAAATACCAGCAACCATCATTGACGCTTTGTGCCCTTCACCTCTGTGTGCAGAACCGCCATGAATATAGTGTCAGAAACACTACCATGCTTGGCTGCTCACAGCATATTCCTAGAAGAAGCAGTGAATTTCTACAGACGCACCTGTAGAAGAAGAAGTGGATCATAGAAATCCCTCTAAAGTGTTCAAAGAAAGCTCAAGGATGTTCAGAGAAAAAGTAGAAACTAACAAACAAAAATCAACACAATTAAAGGTATTTTCAAATTCCAAATTTGAGCAATTATTCAATCTATGGTAAAATAGTTACAGTAAACATAGAACAAAAACAGAAATACAAACCTTGTTTTTGTTGTCCACCCTTGAAGTAAGTCCGCTCGGTCCACCTACTCCTACTACAATAACACATTGAACAACTCGCATAATGATTAGGTAGAATTTCTTTTTCTCGCCCTGTATCTATCTATAAGGAAGGTGCTGCCATACCATAGTAGAAAACGCTTCAAAGATCCTAGCCTAGGGTTTACGGAAAAGAACTGCATTACCTACCTCTACTTACTGATTTACTAAACCATACATCCAAGCTCAAGAAGAAATAGAAATAGATCTTACATCGATCAAGCAAAGTCTGAGAATAAAATGGGTCTGAAGTGCGAGAATGACTCCTTGATTGATAAGGTAAGTCTGAGAATGACTCCTTGATTTCTTAAGTTATCGAGGCTGGAAGCTTATCAAGTATTTGTTATTCATACTGCCTCGCGTTGGCATTAAAGAGAAGGGAAAGTAACCCTTTTTTGCCTAATTCATCCACTGTTGTTGCTTTCCTTGTTTGGATAAATGATTGATGTGGAGATTATGTCTGCTGCTAAGTTTTTTGGGTTCCATGCTTGATAAATATCAGAGCTGAGCAATTGCCTCATAACCCAAAAGAGGAATTATAGAGTGTTCTTTTGAAGCGAAAACTCACTCTCCAAGTTAACAAAAATGCATAATAGCAACAAAAATGCATAATAGCATCTGACGACACGCTGCCAATTTTTAGGCTCGCTTGCTGGCATTTCAAGATTACACAATGATTACTTTATTAATCTCCTCATTGGAAGTTGAGACACCTGCAGTTGCATGCACTGCATGAGACACCTGCATTTGCTCGGGGAACAAAGTTTTTCTTTTATTATATTTCTTACTTTATTTCTTATTAATATTATTTTCCAAATTCGAATGAGTATTGGTGAGTTGATTATTAAGATTATTTTCCAAATTTGAATGAGTATTGGTGAGTTGATTATGAATTCCTTCATTTAATTTAATAATGGATAATTCTTAAAAATAAAAAATGTGCTCAAAGCTACATGTTTTACATTTGTTGCTTTGTTTTTATTGTCCAGGTGCCACTATTCCAAGACCTTGCTCCCGTTTTAGTGTTACACTCTCGGAAAGTGAGGTAGTTGTTAGCTTTGTACACTGGTACCATGAAAAATTCCCTGAGCAACCTGGTTTCTTTGTTGCCTCTACTCTAACAAAGTGGGGCTACCAATATCTCGACAATAATGGAGGAAATAATCACACTAAAAATCCTAACGAGGTCAAGAAAACGTATACAGAAATGGGGCAGTAGTTGTTGCAACAAACAGGTATGAGGCATGTAATTGATAAAACGTTCACCAAGATCTTTTGCAAATTTGACTTACCACATTCTCTTGAAGCATGCACACTTTTATTTGACATTCAATGCCACAATAGCTAATTCGGATCTCCTTAATCTGTAGGAGTCGATGCACTCAATGTCGGTACTCCATGAAATTGATCACAAGCCTCTTTTCTAGTACAAAATGCTACTCGTAGTCGATGCCATGAATCATAAATGATCGGGGCTCTTTTCTAGTATCAATGCTACTCGTAGTCGATGCACTCAATGCCGATACTCCATGCCAAGTTTGAATGCCAGGTTTACATGCACTCTACCGAAGTTATCAAAGAAAAAATATAGCACAAAATTTGATTAAGAAGAAGCCAAAGAAGGGATCCAAAAATGCAAAGCCCCTCATAGTGTGAAAGCAACAAAAATGCATAATAACATCTGACGACACGCTTCCAATTTTTAGGCTCGCTTGTTGGCATTTCAAGATTACACAATGATTACTTTATTAATATCCTCACTATAAGTTGAGACACCTGCATTTACATGCACTGTGCGAGACACCTGCATTTGCTCGGGGAACAAAGTTTTTCTTTTATTATATTTCTTACTTTATTTCTTATTAATATTATTTCAAGATTGTGGTGATTGATGCGATAAAAATTAGGAATCATCTACAGCAGCTTGGTTTTAAACCACAATATAACCACTCCTTATATTATCATAATAAATAATAAATAGTAGTAAAATGTAAAAAACTTAGAGAAGAATGCAACAACAGTGGCATATAAGCACACAATTAAACCACCAAATTGTAGCATAATCAATGGTAGATCTAAAACCACCATGTTAAAATTACTGCCAATCAAAGAACTAGAGTTTCTCAACCCCGGCAGGGACTAACGCTACAATAGTGGCTCCCTTGTTAACGTAAATAGTCTCAGCACCAAAGCCATCAATACATAACTACAATAGTAGGACAAAGAGGACATTCAAAACCATTATTACTTTAAATAAATTTTATCCAGTTGAAAAACCAAAAAGGGATAGTGAAATTTGAAATATGTTTTCTGAATTCACAGTGTAATAACTAAACTCATAAATTAAATTATGATAGAGGCTCAAAGCATATTCTTCTCCAAATTATTTAAAAAAAGGGGAAAAAGGAAAACTCCTTACCTTGCATCTATTTCCACATTGTTTCTTTTCTCTCTAAACCAAAAGGGATAAAGTTAAAGCATGAAGAATAACTGGAATTGGTAACCATTGCAAGGAAATTTAGAGTACCAATAGACAATAAGAGGTTATACACGTAACTTGTGAACAAGACAAAAGTAAAATAAGTAATAAGATTTACAAATTTGAGTGAATAAATAGACAAAAATGTGTCATTCTCTGTTATACAAGAATGAATCCCAGTTAAAATTATATGAAGGATTTTTTTCATTAAATTTACAAAAAAAAAAGAAATTAGCAGGGAGTGAAATTACCCTAGACCGTTAATTCCAAAATCAAAATCCTTTGAGATGATAATGTTGGAGAAGTGCCCAGCAGTACATTATAAGGAATCATTGAAAATAAGAGTAAAAATACCTTAGCGAACGGCATAACTACCAAAATTAGGAAACAATAATGAAACCATAGAAAAGGATTTTCATTTAACTACATAGGCAAACAGAAATTACCTTCTCCAGAAACAAAAGGTGAAGAATCATGTTCATAGCCACATTAATATCATAGTACCCAAGTGGAAAAATATATATGAGGTGATAGGAAATTAAGGCGCCTTGCCAAGTTTCATAGTGCCCGACATGGCCACACCAAACCAACAAAATGAAATAATGTTATGAATTGGGGTTGGGGTTTGGAAGAACCCTAATCAATTCTCACCATTAGAATAAGAATGAGGAATATAAGTCATCCATAGTGTGCATACTCCCATGCCATTAAAGATCACAAGGAAGGAGGTATGTGGCATCAAATCGTAGTGCCAATTATAATATAACATAACACCTTCAATAAAATTAATATTCCACATGCACGAGTAGATACGAGGTACAACTGTGTACAAACTAGAAATGCAATATATTTTGCAGTGTAATTTAAAATGTGAGGAGTAAAACATAAGAATATCTCAAACCCTCACTATATATGGTTATATTATTGAAATATGGCTCTTATTAAACATATGAAATGTGAATGGGATTAATAAATTTGAAAAAATAAAAACAGTGGGAGCTAAATTTCATGGGTAAGACCCCTTGAGACCCCTTAATAAGAATTTGACTATAGTCTTTTAAAGGAAAGTAATTTTTATTCAATGTAATTAAAATAGAAGGAGAGGAATTATATCATGAGTATGACTATAGAGAACTAATGGCTAGTGCAATAATTCTATCGGTGGTAAGTCTAAATACTCCAAATACAGACCAAATATTGACTAGGTGTAATCCACCTTAGAATCTAATATGGGTTCTTAATAAAATAACAAATCATTTGATTATAATGATATTACATGTTGTATATGAGGAAGTAAAGTGATTAGGTGATACATACAACTGAATTAATTTCAAAGACAAGAAAAGAAAAATATATGTGAAATTGAGGTATGTGACACATGGTATTAGAGTTGTAAGTTCAATATTGAGGTTTATAGGCCAACTCACAGCTAGAATATAGGAATGAGCACCGGCTATATTAGACTTAGGTATAACTCTAAGATGAATTGTCAGCTTCAAAAACATAATTGTTGAAAGGAGTAACAAATTAATCAATAGTAAACCAATTAATGAATTAGTTTAGGAAGAGAGATATCAGTAATTTGATACATGTCAGAGGTACAACTAGGATGTGAGGCCTGTATTAAAGTCTCACTACTTAAAAATAAAATTATATTAAGAGTTCAAGTATATATATTAAAAGAAATACCCTTAGTAATGTGAGATGCAATATGAAAAGTAAATTGATGAAAGACATAAACATAAACACACTGGTCAATTAAATAGATTTAAATAAATGGGATGAGGCTAAGGAATAAAAAAATTATTGGTGATAGCTATGAAAACAAGGAGAAATTATACCAAGAAAATAAAAAATAAATTACTATTGGATAACCTGCTTAAATTTAAAGAGAATGAAATACCATTATACAGTAGATGAGAGATGTAATTCCTTAAGGCCTAATTTTGTATACAAATTGTTACTATAGTACATTGCTTTATCTGATGAAAATGGGAAATATGCATACAGTGAGAATCTATCTTCCAACTACCTTGTTATACAAACCATTTTATGGGCGTTGATATGTTATTACCGTTATATAAGCCTCGTATGCCTTACAGCAAAGAAACTCATTTGAGAAAGATGATATCTTATATGTTAAATCCAAGACCCATATATAATGGGAAAGATGTGGGAAGAAACACAAGAATAGTCAGCAAAATTTATGACATGGAAAATGATGTGAGGTATAATTTCCTTGAACAAAAACCTAAAGGTATATATTATTATAGCATTGACTTTTTATCAACAATTTTATATGAAAGTGTTAAAAAATTTATAGAGATGTTACACTAGTAATTTTCCTGCATAATAATGTATAGTCGAAGTTAGTTGTGGCATAATTTTGATAACAAAAGAATATTGTACAAGATATAGAACTTGTGCAGAACAAGTACCTATTAAATATAATATGGAAAGTGCAAAGATTATTTTTTTACTTAATGGTGAACCTCAAAATATAGAGTATAGAAAGGAAAATGTAGTATCGTGAGAGTAAGAATATATGAAACATTGAATAACTAGTCATTACAAACTACATAAAGTTATTAATATTTAATTATATCCATGGAGGAATGTATTCCTATGATAATAAAGTTACGAATATTTTAAAATGTGTTTAATGGCTTAAGAATAAAGTTAAGCACATAACTGCAAAGGAATTTTGAAAAGAATCCAAATGACCAAGTACACATTTATAATTAAATGGAAGTAAGATGCAGAATCATAAATAATCATGATGTGTACTATTGTTCCATTCAAAGAAGATATATAGTGGAAGGGAAACCCAGTATACCATCTCATTATAAAAGGCTTGGGTAAATCTTATAAGCCAGAGTAAGGTGGTACAAGAACCATAAACAATTTGTTCCATATGAATAAATTACTCCATATGAATTGGAGTCCAAAAGCAATTATGTGTATAACCAAAGAAATCTAGATTTTGTGGAATATATATATATATATATATAAGGTGTGTTTGGAATAATATAAGAATGCAAGAAATTAAACTAGGAATCGATAATATTAACAAATTGTCTAAGAAAAATTATTGACCCTAAGAATGAGGAGCATGTTGTGCATCCACAAAATACAAGACGTTGTAAGGTATATAAATACCAATAGAAAATGGATTAAAACAGAGGTTAAGAACCTATATCCTACAAATATGGTTAGCACAATAAGAACAAGTATTGGAAAAGGAGTTTCTTACAAATATTTAATATTAATATTGGTACAACTGAAACATTCCTATCAAGGAAATAGGTAAATATTTTTGCAACTTCCTCACTTGAGGAGACTCGAGAACTAATTCCTTTATATATTAAAAATTACAAAGTTTAGATATGTGAATTCCCTCAATAATTAGAACACGGTGTGTGACCAATGAAAAATTCCCACCAAGAAATACATATATATATATATATATATATATATATATATATATATATATATATGAGAGGAAATTACAATGGCCATGAAGAAGGAAAATTAGATTCTTGACTGGAAGAAAACTTGAAGGACGAAATAGTCCTCAGACATATATGGGATATCAGGTAAGAGAATTGTAACCAAGAGAATTGGTTGGCAAGAGGATACCTCAGAAAAATGTGAAAAGTCACATAAGTGAAAGGCCACTAAATATGTTATATAGTCAAGATGGGATAGAATATCATCATAAATTGTAGTGAAAGGAAAAATCAATCACTAGAAAAACAAACTAGATAGAACAATTGGAGACTATTAAGTTAAAAATAATAGTAATAGTGGCATTTTAACAGCCTGAGAAACTAGAAAAAACATGAAGGCACTCAGAGGTGGTGCAATAAAGATGAAAAAATTGTCAACCTTACACAGAAAAGGGTAACAGTAAAATGGACCAAAGCTAAAATTAGGAGTGAAAATGCGTAATCCCTCAAGTGGAACTATAATAAACCCTAATTAGGGAAAATAAAATCATTGATTTTCAACAATTTCATGACTAAAATGGTCTCAAATTTATATGGGATTAGAGATCAATATTTTTATTTTGTTAGAAACTTCACAAATGAACAAAAATGACCATAAAAGTGGTTGATTGGAATGATGTAACTAGATAACCTAGAAGTTTTGATTAAAATCCTAGAGTAGCCTAGCATAGTGGAAACAAAAGTTGGCTTAATTGTGCATCCATAATTAGGGAAGAAATCCCAAAAATTAAACTTTTGCTAGATTATGTATTGTTATAATATATATGCAAATAGGTGTGAATATGTCTGGAATAGATGAAAAAAAACAATTTTACCAACATGTTATATGTTAAGAAATTTGAGTGCCTAGAAATGAAAAAGGAAAATACTCCATGATTATACACAAGAGTAAGATGCACATATTCTCCATAGATAACCTAAAATGTAGGTCAAACCATAAAATTAAAGGAGTGAGTTCAATGAAAAGAGTGGATAAGGTAAACAGAAAAAGGGGTGTTGTAGAGCTGGGGAATTATATTTTTTTGACCTTGAAATTTGATTATATCAAGATAACCCTTAATTATCTATGTTGGTATTGTAAGTTTCTTGTATTTTGTCCTTGTATTTGTGTAGGCCTATAGAGTACCATCAAGATCGACTTAACTATGTCCACCTTGGAATGGAATTGATAATAATGTAATGGTGATGAAAATGGAAAAGATAATAGGTTTCACCACACTTAAGTATGCATGACAGATGTGTAATTGATATGATGGTATCAAAATAGCAACAAAAGATAGAATGTTACAACTAGGTATTTAATTATTATGGTCTCTGTGTAAGTGACATGAAAGGAAAAATGGAAATTCGATATCTTTAATTTCATATTGAATGGCATCCATGTGACTTGGCATAGTCGTGAATAAATGGACAAAAGAGTTGTTGGGCTGCCAAATTAACATTCACTTTCACTCTATTTTTCATATTTAACCTCATTTTGTCACCTCATTCCATCACATTATCATTACATGACCTTACATTATCATTACTACATGAGTTCACATTTACATTTTCCAAAGTTATTAAGTTCATGTATTTAGAGTGAATTTATGATTAAAAGTTAGAAAAATAACATGTATTTTCTTATCCCTAAAAGTGTATTGAGTTTGATGACATGTGTAGATCATTTGGAAACTTCCAAGGCACCCTTATGTGGCCTCCCAAGCACAAATTCGAATTTCAACTCAAGAGGTGGACCATATTCCAAGGAGAAAGATCATGGAGATCATGATGTGTCATAGGATTTGTATCTAGTATTTAAGGATAAGTTGAGACAAGTATGGATCTAGTATATATTTAAGGGATCTACATTTATCGAGTAGATATCCCTAATTCATGTATAAATAAGAGGAGCATCCTTAAAAGGAGGAAAAATGTTTATCAGTTATTCATTAGCATCAGATTTATGATTGTTCATTCAGCATGAATAATATCATTTTCTCCAAAATTATGAGTTATGAGTGTTGTTTGATACTTAAGGTGTGAGAGTTGTTCATGTGTGCTCATTGAGGAATGGAAGGATCCCCATACCAAGATAAGTACACTTATTTGTAGAGTAATGTTCATAGTTGTGAATATACTAGTTTTAATTATGGATGTTCATCTTATATCTTTGTTGTAAATACTTGTAGATAATTTCAGTATGAATTCATGTTATGGCCATATTTTGTTGTGAGAAGATTGATCTCCTTTAAGTAGCTAGTTTTTATGTGGAAGGACAACCAGGACTCTTAGAAAAGATCCTCTTCTCTGTGAACTAGGACTGGACGAAATCAAGATTCACTTTCTTATATGCTTTCCTAGACAAAATTTATATGCTTTCATAGTTACATTTCATCATGTTTTCTTAGATGTTTGGAAATGTTATTATAGAAGGAATGTGGAAGGATAACTAGGACTCTTGAACAAGAAGCTCTTCTCCATCTTCTAAAATAGACTAATCTCATTGACCAATAATTTATATGCTTTCATAAAATAGATCTGAATATTTTCTTTTCAAAATAGTTTAGATTTGTAATATGCATTTCCATTCTAAACAAAATTCCTACAACAGTTTCATCTGAGGTCCCGTATATTTTGGTTTTCTTCTAAGATTATGAAACCCCCTGGTTGACAAATTAAATGACAGGGATTTAGCATACCATTAAACCACCCTACATTTTTTGCGTTGTTGTCGGGGAAGAAAACTTAGATGTAAGCTAGTTAGGAGGATTGATTAGGAAACATTTTTCATTTAGGGTCATTTTCATTTAGGGTTAACTGCATTTGGGAATTTTCATTTAAATTTATTTTACATTTGCATATATAAAACATCCGCAAATCAAAAAACCCCATTCATTAAAAAATTAAAAATAAAAACACAATAAAAATCCATATGTATATATGTAAGAACGATGAGTATAAGTTTGGAACAACTGACTCAGATCCTAGCAAGAGTTAGGATCTCCTCTTCTTGCGAAGAACAGATCTTGACAGCAAAGAAAAGCTTAACTACTCCTCCATAAGAAAACAACGAATCAACATTCGAGTAATTCTGAACATCTAATGAGGAACAATTATTTGAACAGAAGATTGAGGAGGACAAAGAGAAGTTGCATCATGATCTAAATAAGATTGGAAATCATGCCTATGAAATCCTTATCGAAAGGTGGTTTCAATGGTTTCAACCAAATACCAGGTTAGATCAATTTCATTTTTGTTCTTATTTCTTTAAATCACAGTCACAAAAACTAGATTGGATCATCTTTGTATATTTTCATTTTAAAATTGCAAAATTGAAAATGAATATATTTTTATTACTATTGCGTGAATGGTTACATTGGAAATTTAATTATACGTAATGGTTTGTAATTTTCAATTAGCAAAGAATAGGTAGGATGTTATCTGTTTCGAATAAGTATGCTCTCCTCCTGTGTTTTTGCACTATCTCGAGGATCAAAAAGTAGGATGTCTATAAACGTTTCAGGGTTTGCAATATACTTGTCTCCATTTGCTAAAAAAGATTTTTCTTCATCCTAAATCAATAAATTTTCTAGATCGTTTTAGAATTAGAATAAAATTTAAATTATTTTTAAAGATTTTAATTTTAATACAACACACAAAAAATATTAGGAATAAAACTCAATTTCTTTTTAAGGATTTTATTTTTAAAACAACATAAAAATTAAAAAAATTATTTAGTTTCTTTTTAATTTTAAAAAGAAAATCAATTTTATTCTATTTTTTTATTTTTTTTAAATATAATATAAAACAAAAAACAAAAAACAAAACAAAACAAAAAACAAAAAAAAACAAAAAACAAAAAACAAAAAACAAAACAAAAAACAAAAAAAAAACAAAAAACAAAAAACAAAAAACAAAAAAAAAAAAAAAAACAAAAAACAAAAATAAAATTAGAAATAAAATTCAATTTTTTTTAAGATTTAATGCAACTTAAAAATTAAAAAATATTTTAGAAGAAAATTTAATCTCTTTTTTTTTTTTTTTTTTTTTAGTTTTTAACACAATAACAAAATTAAAAATTAAAAAAACAAAAACAAAAAAAAAAATTGAGAACCCATAAGCCTTTTACCCTACTGTGAACGTGTGAAACAAGTTTGATATTGCATAGCGAAACAATAGGAAGCCACAAAATAGTGGGAAGCTATGAAACAGTGTTTTCTTATGCCTCCGCTCCATAGCGTCATTCCTTTATCTTACGAATCCATATTCACTACAGGTAGGCAGAGAGATTCCATATATGATATTGCTCTCTGATGAGTTTTTGTTTTTTATAATGACATATATAAAACATTCATGTCTCTCTATTAAATGCAAGGCCTGCATATCGAGAGATTGATTGGTAATTGGTTGCATTCTTGCTAGTGTCAATGAGCTCATGCGAATGCTTGCTAGGATATGTTTCTTTATGTCAACGAGCTATGGAATCATCTTCAACCCTCTTAAAACATCGTTTATCGCACCTTAAGCTACTTTTATTAGGTTTGTATCATCGCACATTACAAGTGGATTTTTTGTATTAACACAAACTTTTCCTATGTTCTCTCTCCCCAAGATCTTGATTGCCTAATCCAGCATTCATGCAAAGATATGATTCAATTGAGTGATATATTTAGAAGTCAAATTGGCCAGTGAGGAAAATCAGGAATTTGTTCGCATATTAAGGAAGATATCACACCAAAGATAAGTGAAAAATATGTTTCCAGCTTTTATTTGAATAAAATTGTCCTGAAAAATATCTCAAAGAAAATTGATTGCAATTTCAGCGTAAAATCCAAAATTCGAAAAGGGAGGAATTCGCATGAGCAGGTGACTGGATGAGATGCTACAATTAATACAAAAATATTATTTCTTCAACACTCTGTGGAATGCAGTCACAGAGAAATAATGCAGGGGTATCAACGAAAATGAAAGAAACACCTAGATCTACGTTAGCCGATGATTAGCAAGTTCCCTGTGAGAATTTGCGTGGAAATGATTTCGCCCAACTTAAAAAAATATACATGGAATTATGGCATGTGGTGCGGATTTCCCTTCGAGATTTAAAGTAGACAAAAACACACAACAGCCAGAGAACATAATGAACTTTAGACCCCTGCATCAATGCTTTTAGAGAATCCAGCTAACCATTTTGTGTTGAAACGATTCTGATATTGTGATATTCCAAGGCCCATTCCAAGGTCTCATATGTGACCTTACACTGAATGTTGAATTGGAGCCTACAGAACTGTGAATTGTTCTTCCTATCATTTAAATGCGACCAAGGAATTGGAGAAACTATGTTGCTATTGAATTGCGGTTCTCTATTATTTGTATTACAATCACTTTGGAAAGCTCATTCCCATTTTAAACTACATGTATACAAACATCCAACACTAGACATTTAGTCTCCACCACTTCATCAAGGCCTATGGCTTCTCTGAAGAGTAAATCAATGGTCTTCCTGTGAGATGAAATTTTGACAGCGGAATGCCTCTTTCTCGCTCAGAAATGTAGTGATACTTGCCTTCTTGTTGGCATCGTGTTTGTTTGTTTTTATTTCCTCGATATACATTATTTCTCTCTAATATTCAGGTGTCGAAGTAGCAACAGGTTTTTGCAGCAATGGATATGTAGCAATGCATCATCTACTGCAGCCTCAGCCATGCTCATGCCTACTGCAACGTTACAAAGACACAAAAAGTCACACAACTGCATGACAGGTTTTGTTGCATAGTCATCGACCCTCTCCAGGCGCGACTTTGTGAATTCTAGACGACCGGTGGAATGTGTAATCCTTCTTAAACCTCAGCGTGGTATGGGTAGGTGATTCCGCTGGCATATGTTTCTTCCTATTTGCTGCATAAAATCACATTTTAGAAAAACACATTGACTTCTATAAGGTTTGTGGTTTGAAACTCTTCTGTTGACACCCCCTGCATTGCTAACATCCTCTAACTTATGCCAATGTGTGGCATGACCTGTGTGGAGTGCATGACTTTATTATGTTTTTTATTTTTAGTTTTTTTTAATAAAAAATACAAAATAAGTTTTAGTTTTAAATTTTAGATTTTTTTTTTAACAAAACAAAACAAAAAACAAAAAAAATTAATTAATTAATTAATAACAATTAAAAAATAAATCAAAACAATTAAAAAATAAATTCAAAATAATTAAAAAATAAAATAAAAGTTCAAAACAATTAAAAACAAAAAACAAAAAAATCAAAACAATTAAAAAAACAACAAATAAAAAAAATTAAGAATTTTGCAAATGAACATTTCATAACTCTTGAAAACAATTTATGCTAACTTGCTTTCGTGCAGTTATTTCAAAGGAACTTGTGCGCAAAGGCGACAAGTAAAAGAAAATTCATTTTATTTTAGTTGCTAAGCATTCATACTCATTCTTGCATTTTATGTCTTCCAAAAATCTCTCACAGCTTTCATGCAGGATTTGTACTGAGATTTTACAGGTGCGTAGACGATCCAAGTTCATGCAGATGTGATCTCCAGAAATCATATTCATCATTGAAAGATTGAAGGAGCTAATTACATATGTCATGACATTTGCCGCTACACAGAAATATTTTGTGTAATGATATGTTTACCCACACTTCTCCTTCAAAGCCTCATTAGTCATCCATGTTAAATTCCACTGATTCATTGCCTTATCCATCATGACTTCATACATGTCTACTTTTCTGAGTCGCACAAATTTTTACCTACTTTTCAGTTCATATTTTTGCCTCGCGAATAAACCATCCATCTTTCTACATTGCCTTGTGTTTCCTTGCCATAAAAATTGTTTGACGTTAACATATTTAATATGTAGTCCTACCAATCATTTGTATGAACTCGCGTTGACTGATGTGGGATTCCTTAAGGACCACCTTTCAACAAGTCTTGACCCATCAACCTCAGCACCTTATCTTGGATAAAGACTAGAGTCATTATTAGTACCTTGAGGCTTGCATGCCTTAATGGCAAGTCTTCTCGCCAATGAACAATGGGAATACATCAATGTCCCTTGATCGTTAGATCTTGCAAGTAGCTCGATGTGATCTCATTTATTCACACTTCGCAATATGTACTTGGTACCTTGGCACTCATTGACATTAATGGTGAGTTTGCCTCACATTGGTTAACGGCATTCATCAATGGCTGGTAATCCAATGACTTCTTTCCTTGTTCGACATCAACACATTTATTCACATGGAAAGAATTGTGACACAATATGAGACGACATGAAGACTATATGATTTAGTAGCAGATTCAACAGTATTTTATACTTTGGAACAGATTCAATAGCAGTAATAAAGGATCCACATTCATGACTTCTTCCATAATGTATATAACCAAGATGCAGATCACAATCTTGTATTCTTCATTCCATGATTCAGCAGCAGGAGCTACATTTTTCTATATACATAGTTTGTCCACTTAGGTAAGTAAAGGTATGTTCTTTTCTATATTTTTATCATAAAATTCCTTCAGTACTGAAATTATAATTTTTGGGAAATGCTTCTGATCCAGATTTAAATAATAACGCAACAAATTACAGAGATAACCATAAATACATATATGCATTGGAAATAATGCATCATTTCATTACTGTAAAATACTGAAATATGCTTACAAACAAAAATGAAAAGAAACCAGCTAGGGCGATGGTAGCTTATCTCTGAGAAGAGACGTGGTGGCTACATGCCTCTGAACTGTCTTACAATGAGGCTTGAAGGCCTATTTATTGTTGAGAAACAATGGAAAACCCTAAACATCCAAAAACCTAACCCTAGAAGATGAAATACCAAACTGGTAAATTGGTACATCAACTTCCCGGGGTCGTAACTTTGGCATACAATCTCTGTTTGTCATGCACAGTATCTCGTTAGAAAGATCTATCTAAGAATTACAACTTTGGTAAGAGCAACATCGGTCCATGGATCCATGTTGCTCCCAGTTTTTCCAAAAAAAAATCGTTTAGGGCCTCAAAACAGCTTTGGAAGTTCAAGACCCAAAAAACTACTAAAAATAGTAAATTGTGCTACAATTAAGGAAACTGAAAAGCTGAAAGTAACAATCGTGGGTGTCCAAATGGACTTGGTGGGTGGCCACCAATATCCACCTAGATTAGCTTCACCATATTCCCTTTATCATTTCATAAAACAAAAACTGAAAATACCTTTAATTGGGGGGGAGGGGAGGGGGGAGAATTCATGTTCATACCTCATATTCACATTTCGTGATATATATCGCATTCATATTCCATTATCACCTTTCATATGTCATATATGTCCTTTATGCACATGTCATCCTAACCAACATACTTTTCCAAATAACTACTATTGCATTATTATCCAAACATTACATGTTTTGAAAATAATGATCAAAGAATAAATGGTTGATTAAATGTTTTCAAATTCTTTTCGTGCAACACAAAAACAAAAAATTATTTCTACACAAGAACCAATACTAATCAAATTTTGGTTGTCACACAAGAGCCAACCAAAATAATATGTTGCAATCGAATGTTTTTCAAAAAGAACACTTTTCAAAACGAACAAAGTTGTCAAAAATTATGCGAAGTTAAAAAATTGATATTAGCCAAAGTTCATATACAAGCAAGAAAATTCAAAAAGATTAAATCATGATTAAGTGAATCAATGCAATAATATTTCATGAGGACATGCAATAACTTAAGTTGGGGGGTATGTTGGGCCACCAAATTAACACACTTTCACTCTAGTTTTCACCTTTATCCTCATTTTTTCACCTCATTCCATCACATTATCATTACATAACCCTAAATTATCATTACTACATGATTTCACATTTACATTTTCCAAAATTATTAAGTTCATGTATTTAGAGTGAATTTATGATTAAAAGTTAGAAAACTAACATGTATTTACTTATACCTAAAAGTGGCTTGAGTTTGATGACATGTGTATATCATTTGGAAGCTTCCAAGGAACCCTTATGTGGCATCCCATGCACAAATTCGAATTTCAACTCAAGAGGTGGACCATATTCCAAGGAGAAAGATCATGGAGATCTTGATGCGTCATAGGATTTGTATCTAATATTTAGGGATAAGTTAAAACAAGTATGGATCTAGTAGATATTTAAGGGATTTACGTTTATTGAGTAGATATCCCTAATTCGTGTATAAATAAGAGGATCATCCTTCAAAGGAGGAAAAAGAGTTATCAGTTATTCATTGGTATTAGATTTATGATTGTTCATTCAACATGAATAATATCATTTTCTCCAAAATTATGAGTTATGAGTGTTGTTTGATTCTTAAGGTGTGATAGTTGTTCATGTGTGCTCATTGAGGAATGAAAGGATCCCCATACAAAGCTAAGTACTCTTTGTTGTAGAGTAATGTTCATAGTTGTGAATATACTAGTTTTAATTTTGGATATTCATCTTATTTCTTTGTTGTAATACTTGTAGATAATTTTAGTATGAATTCATGTTATGGCCATGTTTTGTTGTGTGAAGATTGATCTCCTTTCAGTAGCTATTTTTATGTGGAAGGACAACTAGGAATCTTAGAAAAGAGCCTCTTCTTCATGAACTAGGACTGGACGGAATCAAGATTCACTTTCTTATATGCTTTCCTAGACTAGATTTAAATTCTTTCATAGTTACATTTCATCATGCTTTCTTAGATGGTTGGCAATGTTATTATAGAAGGAATCTAGAAGGACAACGAGGACTCTTGAAAAAGAGGCTCTTCTCCGTCTTCTAAAATAGACTAATCTCATTAACCAATTATTTATATGCTTTCATAAAATAGATTTGAATCTTTTCTTTTCAAAATAGTTTAGATTTGTAATATGTATTTCCATTCTAAAAAAACTTCCTACAACAGTTTCATCTAAGGTCCCATATGGTTTTCTTCAAAGTTTATGAAGACCCTAGGTTGACAAATTAAATGACAAGGATTTAGCATGTCGTTAAATCACCCTACAAGAGCCTATTGGTATTATGTGATATTATACTAATATTTTTGACCTTGTTGGGTGCATGTGGATAGATTTGTTTGCGTACAGGTGGATGATCCTTGGGTGCAATGCATTAATGAAAATAGGAAGCACTTGTTTAGCATGTATGAAATTATGTTAGGGAATGACCATGAAATGACCATAAAAGTATGTTTTACTCTAGAACTAAGTCATCGCTCAAAGTAAATTGAAATGGAAGCATTGTAGTACTGAAGAGTCTATTGTAGAGAGGAAAGAAGAAATGCAGTAGGCATTTCCTTCCCATATTAAGAAATATGGAATTAAGGAATCACTGAGGATGGTGTTTACTAAAAGGGGGGAAGATGTAACACCCCTATGGCTTTATTTTTTAAGCATTTACTATTTTTAGGAACTGAACTATTATTGGATTTAATCGTAATGGAAGTCATAATGAGATTTATGTGATGTTGTAATTATTTTATTATTGTTGAGTTAATAAATAAATTGCTAGGAAATATTCAGGAAAGTGCATTAAAGTTTAGAAAACTTCTTGTCACCTTAGAAAAAGTTGTTGGTGGACAAGTTCACGTGATGGACCTTCCCTAAAAGTCTCCTAAAAATCCCTAGAAGAAAATAATTAAAAGAAATAAAATTAACATAATGGGAGAGAAAGGTTATCTTAATCACTTAGTTGGAGATAAATACGAAGTGAGGTGGAATAAAGCACCTGGGAGAGAAAAGAGTGATTTAAAAAACACTAAAACAAAAAATCCTATGCAAAAGGTTGGTATACCTTAATGTAGGATGTTGCTAAAAATTATGTTGGGAAGAAAATTATAAAATAAAACCACCCATGAATAAAAGAGGTTGTTGATTCGTGAGTGGAAGAAGATCTTAGGTCGGGGGCACTGGCAGAGGCAGCTCATGGTTGGGTATTGTTCGGACTCGCAGAGGCACCTCGTGGTTGGGATGAATGTTCTCTATGCTTGAGTATTTCCCAAACAATTGATTTGATCATATAATTTTAGTTTTTATTAACTCATGTTGAATTATATATTTCTATCAATTTTGTCACTGTAGTAAAGCTCTATGAAAAGCTATTGGAAATTGTATAGCTTGTATAAGAAAATTTATATGGTAATAAATAAAATAAATGATTATGATTAAAATTGTGCATGCATAAATAGAATAGTCATGTGCATGTATGCTCTTTAGATATATTTAGTTAATTTTTATGATTAAAAAGATTTCACATATACAATCTATCTTATTTTATGATATTATGCAGATGATACTTATACATATATAAGCAAGAAAACTTACAAAGTTACAAGTCTCAAGCTTGGAGAGGAGTTAGAATTTTACGTATGAGAAAATCAATCCAAATAATTAGCCTAATATTAATTGGTATAAATTATCACCAAATTAAAGTGAAAATACATAATTTTATATTTTAGTATTAACTCAAATAAAGCATTTAGAATTTTACTCTATGGTAGTAGAGTAATCTTAATTTTAAATATAGATTTACGATTGGTAACATTTTACTATTAACTTAAATAAGAATTTGGAATTTTAGTATATAGTATTAAAATATTTCCAATCCCACGAAAAGGAACAATTATGGTTAGTAAAAAGTCAAAAATTTTAAGTAAACCATAACTACTTTCAAATTGAATTAATGGTTGCAAATATACATACTGTGCAAACAATTCATAAAAGACTTGGATATACATTACTCAAGTATTATGTATATATATATAAATAAATAATTACACGTTAATTTTAAATTTATTTTTTTTCTATGAACACGTTTAACAACAATGTAACCAATTAGGAAACTTGAAATCTATCCAAAAGGAGAAAAGAAATAACCTCTTTTATGAAGTTATATATATGAAAATCCTAGTTTATAAGTTTATATTACATAAACCGTGCACAAGAAAACTTTGAAGGAAATAGATAAATAACCCAGAAGGAGTGATATCTTAAAAAAAAACCTTGAAGGAAATAGATAAATAAAACCATGAAGGAAATAGATAAATAACCATGAAGGAGTGATATCTAAAAAAGTGATATCTAAAAAAGGAAACTTTATAGTTCGATTAAGCCAACAATATACAAATCTAACCTAGTAGGCTTAACATGTAAAAAAATAAGAAAACCCTTATTCGGGTTATAATTTATGAATTCGTCCAGTAGGCTTAACATGTAAAAAATAAGAAAACCCTTATTTGGGTTATAATTTATTCAACGAATTCATAGCGATGTGATTGATGTGAATTCAAGAAGGCTGGAGTGATTGATGTGCCACGAAGCTTCAAGAAGGCTAGAGTGATTCATGACACTGAAAAATGTGCAGAATGTGAACCAGTTAAACCACTCTTTTCGTTTAATGGCATACCTAAAACAAGCATTCACAAAACTCGGGTTATTACCCTCTAGTAAATAACGAATTTAACACATGACAAGAAAAATAATAAAGTAAAGAATGGAGAAGCTATGTTATCAATCTTTATTAAAGGAAATAGTCTCGGCACCAAATCCATCGAGACATAACTACAATAGTAGGACAAAGAGGGGCATTTGAAACCCTTGTTACTTCAAATAAATTTTATACAAGTGAGAAACCAAAAAGGACACTGAAATCTAAAATACTTTGTCTGAATTCCCATTGTAATAACTAAACTTAGAAATTAAATTATGATAGAGAATTGAAGCATATTCTTCTGCAAACCGTAAAAAAAAATGGGAAGGAAATCTCCTTACTTTGCATCTATTTCCATATAGTGGCTTTTCTCTGTAAACCAAAAGGGATGAAGTTAAAGCATGAAGAATAAGTGGAATTGGTAACCATTGCGGGAAAAATTTAGAGTAGCAATAGGGTTATCTTAGACAGTGGTACTATAAGTGAAACTTGTATAATGGTGCTCAAGAGGTTATACATGCAACTTTTGAACAAGGCAAAAGTAAAATAAATAATAAGAATTACAAAGTTGAGTGAAAACATAAAAAAAAATGTGTTGCTATACAAGAATGAATCCTAGTTAAAATTAAATAAGTAATAAGAATTACGAAGTTGAGTAAAAAAATAAACAAAAAAAAATGTGCCATTATCCGCTATACAAGGATGAATCCTAGTTAAAATTATATAAAGAAAGGTTTTCGTTAAATTTACAAAACAACCAAACAAATCAATAAGGAGTGAAATTACCCTGTATTAGTAACTCCAAAATCAAAACCCTTTGAGATGAGAACACTTGAGAAATGCCAAGCAATACATTATAAGAAATCCCTGAAAATAAGAGTAAAAATACCTTAGTGATCGGCATAACTACTGAAACTAGGAAACAATACTAAAGCCAAAGAAAAGGGTTTTCTTCTAACTACATAGGTGAATGGAAATTACCTTCTCCAGCAACAAAAGGCGAAGAATCTTGTTCATAGCCACGTTAATATCATAGTACCGAGGTGAAAAAATACAAGGTGATAGGAAACTAAGGCACCTTCCCAAGTTTCATAGCACGAGACATGGCCGCAAATACCAAACCATCGAAATGAAACAATGTCACGAATTAGGGTTGGGATTTGGAATAACCCTAATCAATTCTCGCCACTAGATTAAGAATGAGGAATCTAAGTTGTCCAAAGTGTGCATATGTAATGTACCCCAGTAACCTCGTATGTAAAAGCAGGGAGTTAGAATTTTTTATAAAAATTACCCACATGTAATTATCCAATTTACAACTCCACATTCCTCATTAACCATTAGATATAATGTTCATTAATACATCAAGTAAATTGCAGTAAAAGACAATAAGTTGCATAACCATTAACCACCAATGTGGTAGTGTAATAACATAAACTGTCTCATGAACCTTGCGTCCATTTCATGATTTTCTTTCTTTACCATACAAATTAATCACATACTTTGGACATTATGATTATCACATCAAAATAAAGAATCATCATCATCAAGGATTCAACATCATCAAACTGACACAAAAGGCAATCACACCATTGAACACCGATATACCCTGGAAACCCCGTAGGGTGAAAACCAGTAAACGTTTAATCTTATTGTTAAATTCTTGTGAGGGATTTCACCCCTCACTCAATGGCTTATAAGAGATTCCATCCCCTAACCATTGTTATAAAATTATTACATTGAATTATCATTAAGTTATTACATAACTAGCTAAAAGCTAATACATTTTCCATGAAACCCTTTCTTACATACTGCCACATGCAACATTCCTTGTGGCGTGATTGTTCTAGCAATGGATGATTCTGTAACTCTAACTCATCTGCATGGACCATTAATCCTTTTCCTGCCACAATGTTAAACATCACTTTTCTTTGGCACCAACCGCCATCATTTCCTGTCAATGATGTCGTCAACAAGCTTTGGCAACAAGATTAGATACCATATTAATGAATCAATAATCAACCTCTAAAAGAGATTTTTTAACATCTACTCATTTGCATGAGCAAGCATAACATACTAATTAACTAGTACATATATTCAAGTAAATTCTTGTTCTACCTTTCACAATGCTTATTCACACTAATGCATATTTCTCTTTAAGAGATCTAATCATTAGTTTTACAAGTCCATGTTTCCCTTTAAAACATATAACACATTAGTTTTACAAGTCCATGTTTCCCTTTAAAACATACAACACATTAGTTATGTTTACATATAGGTAATAAACTATTGTTTCTGCGCCTTTGCACATGCGTTCCTTCCACATAGTTATTTTCCAAGAAATTAACATAGTTTCTTTAACATACACAGAACACATCTCCATAACACAATGACTATTCTTTGAGTATCCAATAGCTTATCTTAATAGCCCTTCTTTAATATATACAACGCATATTCCCTTTTCTAGAACTCTACCATCATTTCATGTAAACAATTACTTACCTCTTTCTTAAAGGAAGTCATCATAACCCCATTTCTCTGTCTTCCTATAAGTATGTTTCTCATGCTTTTCCTTTCAAGAAATTATTATGGATACCCATCTTTACGCTTAAAGAATCAAGAAACAATAACAAGATTAACTTAACCTTTTATGCACCAAAATCAAGAATTCGATCCAACTCATCTAGAAAGATAATCTTTTCAAGAGTTTAATATTTCCAAGAATGTTAACATCGATTATCATTATTTACAAAAAATTCAACATAATACTTTCTCTACGTACACACCAAAACATATTCCCAATGTCACAATAGCTACCCTTATGTGCATGCAACATGTGTTTTTCCTAACACAATTACTTTTATTTCAATGCACATAATCTTTTCATGAAACAAGTATGGATTCTTGTTCTTGTATGAACACTATTCATATGTGGCTTTTAAGGAAAGAATCTCTATTTTTGTTTCAAGAGATCTCTCATAAAAGCCATTATTTTCATACATGAAGTATGCACACTTTTTCTAAAAAGAAACTATCTTAATGACCATTATTTATGTATATATAAAACATACTTTTTCTTCAAGAAAGTTGGTAATGATTATCTATGTGCCTAGAAGCACACTACATATTTTATTCAAAGAAAACTCAGCCATTTTTCATACTATGTCCTCAAGAAGTTTATATGCCTCACCATCTTTTCTCAAGAAGATATTTTGGCTATTTAGCAAGAACCTTGTGTAATTTGTTCCAAAGAATAATGAAGCTACTTAGCTTTTAATACTCTCAAGCAATCACACAACTACTTAGTTTTTACTGTGCTATGTACCTAAACTCAAGCAACAATTATTCCTGAGAGGACTTAGATTCCTGCAATATTTTATCACATGGAAAATTGCATTGCCTGGCAATCATAACCAAACTATACTTTGTGCATCTAAATAAAGAATTTACTTTAAGGAACATAGACATTATTAATCGTATCTTTCTATGCACATAAACAAAGAGTATTTCAAGAAATTAACTTATCTTTTCCAGTTGTACCACCGCAAGCTATCCAAAAACAAAAACTGCATACAGGAGTAAATGCCCCCTTGAACGCCGAAAATAACAACCTTCTTTCCACCGGCCAAAGATTGCACTGAAACACTCTGGATCTCGTTTTCTTCATCTGCATAGAACAACGCGCCTATCTGAAATCTTAGAGCCAACTGCAATCCGAGCCATTAATCACTAGCGGCACAATGGAATTGGAAGTCCAGCGACTCGATCTGCCGAACTAACCCCATTCAAATCGATGCAATCATCTAACCAACGATCTGCCATGACCCAATTAGTCCAACGATTAACCATGCTCTGCATTCCTTTTGGTTCGTGAGGACATCCAAAACCTTCAGATGTTCTCAACAATTTACTTTTCTCTCCTTGCCATTGTACAAACAATTGCATAAGTTTTAGGACTGTAGAAAGATAATGAAATTGAGTTCCAATGCTCCGAACCCCAGGTTGATTCAGTGCTCAATGGAAATGTAACAATCTATGCTCAACAGTTTTTAGACGGATCCTGAGCATAGGATGAAAAACCAAGCCCCTGTAAGGAACACCGCAACAGTCCAGCTGACTGTTCTTGATTAAGTAGAAAAAATAATATTGCTTTGGATCGGAACGACTCCATAAGTAAAACCACTGTAACCTCCTTTTCTTGATTCATCCTCAATTTAGTTTCTTGAATATCAAGAATCAGTTTTGTAACTGATGCGTAACTTTTAAAGTTACTATTTCATAACTGATTGATTTTACCTTGAGTTATTATGATAGGGATATTACATCATACTCCCATGCCATTAAAGCTCACAAGGAAGGAGGTATGTGGCTTCAAATCATAGTGCCAAGTATAGTATAACACAACACCTTCATTAAATTAATATTCCACATACACGAGCGGATCTGAGGTACAACTGTGTATGAACTAGAAATGTAATGTATTTTGCAGTGTAATTTAAAATGTGAGTTAAATAGAAGTAAAGCTCAAACTTTAGCTATAGATTGTTATATTATTTAAGTATGTTTTTAAATAAAGATATGAAAGGTAAGTCAGAGAAAAAAAAAAAAGTGGGTGCCAAATTTCATCGGTAAGACCCATTAATAAGAATTTGACTATGGTACTTTAAAGGAAAGTAATTTTTAATCAATTTAATTAAAACAAAAGGAGAGTAATTATATCATTGGTATGACCATAACGAACTAATGGCTAGTGCAATAATTCTATCGGGTGGCATGTCTAAATACTCTAAATATTGACTAGGTGTAATCCACCTTAGAATCTAATATGGGTTCATACATAAAATGACAAATAATTTGATTATAATAATATTACATCTATATATGAGGAAGTACAGTGATTAAGTGATTTGATTATAATAATATTACATCTATATATGAGGAAGTACAGTGATTAAGTGATACGTATAAATGAAGTAATGTCAAAGAAAAGAAAAGAACAATTACAAGTGAAATTGAGGTATTTGAAACACAACTAGAATATCTTTTTAATAGAAATCCATAATTGTTATTTTAAATGTGTGTTATAGTATTTTTATGAAAAAAATAAAAAAAATTAATATTAAGTAATTTTTATTTAAAATGTAATAGCTTAGTTATTTTGTTTCATAACTTTCTTTAATTAATTATTTTTTAAACATTGTTCATAGAAATTTTCCTTAAAATATAATTATTCATAAACTATCATGGATATTCTACTTTATAATGTGTAATGACAAATATACTAAAATATGAAATCTATATTATGAGGATTAATTTTCTTTAGATTTTTCTTGATTTATTAAGTTATTGTTTTATGCTTAAGCATGCAACATATAAAATGTGGAATATAGATAATAGATCAAAGAGACAATCACAAACCACAATAACACAAAAATATGACTTGGGTAACCCTCTCAGGAGAAAACCTAGATGGAAGGTGAGGTTGATCTACTTTCTCTTTTTTTAAATTGAAATGGTGCAAATACAAAGGAGTGGCACATGTGGCCTATTGACTTCTATAGAACACAAACCCTCTTTTCACTATCCTCTCTCTATCCACTCTTAGTTACTCTACTTTACTATGGAACAAAGTGCACTAGAATAGAATCCCACCCATTTGTGTCATAGTGGCTTGGTTATCACACAACCTAATAGGAAACTAGCGGTTAAATTTAACACATTCAATGTTCAATAAGAGTTAAAACTTAACCTTTCTAAAGAATTCTTCATATAGCCCACAAGGCTAGCCTCTTTTCCATGAGTAGTGATAGTCGACATGCATTCTCTCGAATTATGGTGGTCAAACACAATAGGTAAAATTTCGGAAGGTATAACATTTGCATCTAAACATCGATTATCATGATTCCTACATCGTTGGAAAGATCTTATAGCGTAGAATAGTGAAAGGGGTGAATTTCTAAAGAAATAAATTTTTACCCAAAAAAATGTCATTTAAGGCATTAAAATCACCCCAAAAGGTTTTTTATCCCAATTCTTCAAACTAGGTCCCACCACTAAAGTTGCCCTTTTAATTTTATTTCTCCAGGTTTTCCATCCTAAAAACATCAAGATGGATGAAAAACAATATAATGATCCAATGTAGATCATACTTCCTCATTTTGGGATGATTTTGATCCATATTGAGGTGAGTAAATTTTTCCACTACATTCTCCATGTAGTACCATTTAGTCTTACCTAGAAGTTGTAATTTCAACCCAGTATGTCAAAGGTCGTGCTACCTCTTTCTTATAGTTTTGGATCAATTTTGAAAAATTGTATCCTCTATCAACTCTACTTGAGCATCTAGTGTGAAATCCTTTATAGAAGGTAGGACCTACTCCACTTTCTAATCTAGCATGGAAGGCCCATACAGTTTCATATTTTCCAGATACAACACTAAGTTCATGCATATGAATGGAGGTATATTGAGTTTATAGGAATTATCTCCCACCTCTTTTAATATACAAAAAGTATAATATCACAAAGCCTTGATTTTATTTCCATAACCCTATAGCCTCTCCTTGTTTAATTGTAACCATAATCATTCTCCCACCTTAAATAAATTTTCTATTTTCAGTTCTTTAGGTTGAGTTCTAGATATAACTTCCAACGCACTCCTGAATGTGACCATAAATGTTACAATGTTACAATGGTTTCTAGGATCATTTCACTAGTGTGTTGTGTCTATTGTCTTCTTGTTCTTCCCCATTTTCCATTTCTTCTTCCCTTCTTTGGAAACTTCCTAAAGATCTATTTGCTTTAAACCACTAGACTACACAGTCCTGAATGTGACCATCAATGTTACAGTGTTACAGTGGTTTCTAGGATCATTGCACTAGTGTGTTGTGGCTATTTTCTTCTTGTTCTTCCCCATTTTCCATTTCTTCTTCCCTTCTTTGGAAACTTCCTAATGATCTATTTTCTTTGTACCACTAGACTACCATTTCTTCTAGCCTGTGTTTTCGAAGTATTGTTCCTATACACAAGCCTCATCCACCGTTCCAGGTTTGAACAACAACACTTGCATCCATATACGGTTGTGTAGACCCATTATATTCTTAAGTAGTATGTATGGGTGCATAAGATAGACATCCAACATTCTTGTCATATTCTGGAATTGTGTGGTGTGCTCATGTACACTCTACCCTTACCTCTGACTAAAATAATACCATAAGATCCATTGTTCCTCTACATTCATAATAGGGTAGAATTGAGAATTTATGACAGTTTTAAAATTCTTCTACTTGGTCATTAGAGGATCCCCTTCCAACCTTCACATTTATGTTTGGATTCCCCACCAAGTCAAGGCATGGCACTCTAGTTTGAAATGAGAAGGAAAAAAAATTGTATTCCTTATTTATGTGGTGGACACTAAAATAAACCTCTAAATGATGCAAAAATAATCTAATTCCAAAGCATCAATATGACTTTCATGTTTACCTTTGCTTTCATATTGAACAAAAACTATGAATGGCTGACAACACTCGAACTAGGTTGTTATTTTTTTAGTTCTTACTGTAATGTACCCCTTTGGGCCTACCCCGAAAAATAGCTGCTTGGATCCATTAATTAAAATTGTGTTTTATATATAGTTAAATTTCAATGGAGGTACAGGTGGAGTTAACCAAATCATTACATGCACAGTAATCATCCAAGAAACTATACTCAAAATCTTAGCTATTGAATACTAGCAAGATAATGAACCATATTTCACACTCTTATTTTAGCACATGTAACCAACAAACTTGGAATAATTCTTGCAAGCATTAAGGGATATTGATTTAAGTTTGGCTAGAAATAAAGAAAAATGCAGAGCACCTATAGTATTATATCATGTTAATGAGGACATGTGCAATCAAATTAGGAGTAACCTAGAAAAATATGCCAAATAATTCAAAGTAGAGATAACTATGTAGCAACAAACCCTTTCCCCACAACTAGATCTAGAATCCATGCATACCTGTAAGGTTCATTTCAAGACATTTACTAATAAACCATATTGTGGCAATAATATAACAAAAGGAAAATTAACATGTTGAAGAGTTGGAAGATTTACCTGCAAAGACTAGACTAGAGAACACCCTTTTTCCTTGCATCCACCTGGTAGAGGATGTGAGTGTTCAAACTGTGAAAATTCCTTGAAATGTGGCAACTGGAATTAATTCTCCTAATTGATTATTTAATTTACTAATTTTTAATTAATAACGAATTAATCACACTGCAATTTATTCATAAAATAAAATAAATGTTGCGGAAGTAAAAATGATAGAAACTAAGAAATTCTAGCACACATACAAAAATTATGACACCGTCATTTTTGGACAATGCCCCCGGAAAAACCCAATGTGGGAAAATTGGTGTAGTAGTTGAGTGTTTTATTATTATGCAGCAATGAGAAATTCTAAGTACAACTAGATGCCCAAAACTAGAAATCCTCTACAATATAAATTGGCCACAAAAGTTAGTGAGACAATTATTGCCTCACCTCACATTGATCTAGCTTCACAACTGGCACAAATAGGCAACACAAAAGCCCATGCATCAACTTCTACGCCAATGCTACACAGACCCTCTTATGCTCTACCTTGTTCCTCTTACTGATTGGGTTTCAAATATTGTTCCTGTCATGAAGAAACAAGGACAATATGAGTGTGCATCGATTATAGGGATGTTAATCAGGCTTGTCCAAAAGACAATTATCCCACTCCCTTTATCAACCAGATTATTGATGAATGTGCAAGAGGTGAAATATTTTCATTTATGGATGGTTTTTCCGGCTATAATCATATCAATATCCACTCAGAGGACCAATCTAAAACTGCTTTTATTTGTCCATGGGGCACATTCGCTTACAGGAAATGCCCTTTTGGTTTGAAGAATGTTGGAGCCACTTTTCAGAGGGAAATGAACTATGCCTTCCATGACATCAAACACATTGTTAAACCATACCTTGATGATTTACCTACTCATTCACGAAAGTGGACTGATCACCCCCAACATTTGAGAGCTTTATTTTTACGATCCCAACACTACAAAATACAACTCAATCCACACAAATGTGTGTTTTGAGTTAGTTTTGGTCATTTACTTGGTTTTGTAGTGTCTAAGGAATGAATTCAACTCGACCCTCTTAAGGTTCAGGAAATTCTTGACTTGCCTCCACCTTCTAATCTACTACAGTTACAGAGACTCCAAAGGAAGGCTAACTTTCTGAGGAGGTTCATTCCAAATTATGTTGAAATGGCTAAAGGATTTACTCGTCTTTTGAAAAAGAGGATACCCTTCCATTGGGATCAGTTTTCGCAAGCTTCCTTTGATGCTCTTAAAGATACCTTTATTAGAGCGTCATTAATGTATTCCCCGAATTATCAAAACGAATACTTCCTATATCTTGTCGCTGCAAATACAACCATTGTGATGGTTTTAGTCCAAGAAGAATATGGGACTGAACATCTAATATATTATTTGAGTCGCAATCTACAGAAGTTAAGTAATCTTACATCGAAAAGCTAGCTTTAGCAGTTGTTCAAGCTGTACAGAGATTTCGCCACTATATCCTAATCCGAAAGACCACTATCATTTCGAATGGCAACCCTATGACATATATCTTGTCACGTCAATTGTTGGGGGGGAAATACTCAAAATGGATCATCATTTTGTAGGAATTTGATTTGGAATTCATCAAATCCAAATCAAAGAAATCTCTAGTTTTCGCCGAGCTTCTTTGCAACCTTCCCTTGAATGGCATTGATTCAACCTCAAAACAATAAATTCTGGATGATTCTATGTTCCTAATTTCATCATATGACCCGTGGTATGGAGATATATTGATTTATCTCTAGACCCAAACTTTTTGGCCTGATACCTCTCGCTCACAACAGCGACGTATCCGATACCAAGCCAAAGATTATCTAATCATTAGTGACACTCTTTACCGTCGTGGTATCGATATGATTTTACGGAGGTGCCTCACACATGAGGAAGCCGAGAAAGTTTTGAATGATTTCCATTCAGGTGCTTGTGGTGGACACTTATCTGGTTATGCTACAGCACAGAGGATTCTCCATGTTGGTTACTTCTAGCCTACCATATTCAAATATTGCATTCTTGTTGTCAAAAGTTGTCATGCATGCCAGATCTATGACCATAAAGGTAAATTACCACCTGCACCATTGCATCTTGTCGTTGTTGTTGGACCATTTTCCAAATGGGGCATTGACTTCATGACATGTAACCCTCACTCGGACGGGGGGCATGGGTACATTATAGTCGCCATCGACTATTTCACAAAATGGGCTAAGGCACTACCTACATTAAACAACAATGATGAGATAGTTGCACTTTTCTTTTTAAACCACATGGTTGCCCGATTTGGTGTACCACAGGCTATAGTTACATATCATGGGTCGCATTTTTGCAATCACATGATGACTAAGTTAACTGCCAAGTTAGGACTTTCACATGATAGTTCTACTACTTATTATCCACAAGCTAATGGACAAGTTGAGGTCATCAATAAATTCCTTAATAGAATGCTTCAAAGAATTATAGGGGTTCATAAACGAAACTGGCATTTAGTCATGTACTCTGCTTTGTGGGTGTACTGAACCTCGGTAAGGAATGCAACTAGATTCATACCTTTCAATTGGTGTATGGTCTGGAGGAAATCTTGTCGATACAACGTGAAATTTCATCTCTTAAACTCGTAATTGACCTATTACCTGACACTTATGATGAAGAAGCGTGTTTCTTAGAACTCATCCATCTGGATGAAACCCATCATGAATCCGCATCGACTTACAAAGCACATAAGAAACGAATCAAGGCACAATACGATCGAAATGTCAAGCCTCGCATTTTCTCAGAAGGAGACCTGGTCTTGCTTTATGATTAGGAAGTTGATAAACTAGGAGCAGGAAAATTTGAACTACTATGGATGGGCCCTTACATTATCAAGCATGTTCTGGCAGAAGGTGCCTACGAGTTGGTGGATTATGATGGAATTCCATTTTCGCAGCCCTGAAACGAGTTGTATCTCAAACATTACTATGCTTAATTGAGTGTAGTAAAATCACTGTATATATGCTTGAATTGCATGTGTGTGTGTCAGTGTGTCTTTTGGAATTTTTATGTGGTTAGTAATCCGTTTTGAATTTGGTGCAGATGTCGAAATATTTGGAACCATTTTTTGGTTACGTCGATGGTGCTAGTCATAGTACGCAGAACCTATCCTCTGTAGCATGGGCCATTTTCGCTCCAAGTGGCGAGTTAGTGAGATTTCAAGGGATTTATATTGATTGTTCTACAAATAATATCGCTGAGTATAGTTCATTGATCGAACTTCTCCCTTATGCCATTTCACTTGGCATTCGTTGAATCATCATTAAGCTGAACTCACAACTCGTTGTACTACAACTTACAAGTGTTTATACCGTCTGAAACCCAACTATTCTTCATATGTTCCTTAGATTTCATATTTTGGAAAGACATTTTGAGTACATTCAATATCAACATATTTCCAGAAACTTTAACACATTAACTGATTCATTAGCGAACTATGTGTTAAACAGACATTTGCAACACATGTAAAAGTAAATTTTCAATTCACATCATTAGTTGAATAGGATTGCACATAACCATATATAAAAACTCTGAAAGTAAAAATAGATAGATGTTTTAAAGTTTTTACAAATTTTTTGTCCAAGACATGTTTGATCATCTAACCTCAAAACTCAAAATGCATACAAAAATCATCCTAAGTAGACCTAGTGATGCTCATGATAACAGGTCACAACCTGAGCTATCATGTGCAATAGCCTCATCCAACGGCTAGGAACACCAATAGTATGGCGTTGTAGCCTCATAGGTAACTCCTCAATCTGAATATCCAAAATACTGAGGGTTAACCCCTCTACATGATCTTGCAACTCTGCCAGTGTCTCAGTCAAATCCAAATCCTGGAGAACTGCTCTCCCGACATTTCTCCGCACTGGTCCACCTACCTCCTGTTGATGTCCCATAGGTCAAACAGTACCAACATATGTATGCATGAGAACAATTTTAGTTTATTCTTGGAAACATCAAAAACACAAAAATATGTAGAAACTTAAAAATCAAAAACATTTGGTCAAAAACAATTTACCTATAGCACCCCATTGAGCACCCACTGGTAAACTCAAATCTGGATCTCCACGAAAATCCATCCCTGTGTATGGATGCTCCTCGATGAAAATGTGTTGTCGATCAAGCCAACTGAAGAATGCAGTAGAAAATGTGATTAATGACTGACCAGCATGTCTAGCCATGAATTCAACCCACCTCTGCATCTGTGGATCTCTAGGACCAGCTACGCCCAGTGTTACATGCTAAGGTTGCATCAATGGAATTCTCTCTAAGGTAAAAGTGATTAAGAGTGATCCATAGCTAAAATTCTTCATCTTACTGCTCTTTACCTTTGTCAGCTACTCTTTCATTGAAGAAAGTACAACCTCACACTAGTTGAATACAGTTGGCTCAAGACACTCAAGCGCATACTGCATGTATGATCTATTCGCCAGATGAAGTGTCACACTGCCTGCCAACTTTACAATAGTGAAAAGGATTGTTCTCAAAAGAAAATCACATATATCCCTTATGTTTATTTTCCCATCCTTGCTAGGCTGTGTACCTGGCCGACAAAATTGTTGAATGTAGTCCCTCACTGATTCACACCCACGGGAAAATCCTGAAAGAGAAATGGGGGCACCACGTCTCAACAACCCGATAAGAAAGTAAAAATCATCGATCATAATAGGGACCACTTTTTCCCTTATGTAAAAATCTTTATCCATTAGATCCCATGCATGAACTAAGAACTACAATAGTTCTAATTGTTGCCTCATCCTGGACAACCTGAAGTATTTGAGAAACCCATAGTTTCTGAGGGCCTCAATGGTACCCGGATCATTTAGGTCAACCATGTCTTGTTCTTCATGCTCTCTTTCTTTCAAAGTAATAGACATTCTGATCTGATCAAAGCATGAAATCAAACCATAAGCTTAGTTAGGATCCTTTTCATGCAAAAAACTGGAGAAATTTTAGACCAAATAGGTGAAAAAAAATTGTGAAACTCGCCCAGCGTAGCCTAGGTCAGGAGACAGTGCAATATAGAGCAAGTACCCTTCTGTTTGGGTGCTCTGCAGCATAGTTTTTTATGTGGAAGGCTGCGTTGATCCCAGGGAAAAATATACTAACCCCAGGGGCCCCAAAAACCCAAAAAAATTGCCAGAAACTGCAAAAGAATGACATGAAAAAAAAAGAGAAGAGGTAGATCTTCTACCTGGTCTGGACGGCACAAGAAATGATCCATAAAATCTCTCGCTATCATTTGCTAAATTTCAAGGTAAAAAACTGGTTCAGAGCACAAAACTAAATGGTAAATATCAAATGGTGAAAATGACATGGTAAATTTTTGTTTTATGTTTATTTCATGATCATTAAATGAATAAACTTTACCTATTTTTACCAATGAAACATGTATGTTTAATCTGTTTGGTGGTTCTTTGAGCAGGTTTACAGCTTACTGACTGAATTTGACGTGCACGATCATGAATTGTATCTTTGACCACAGAGCATACTTTTATCTCTTTTTCGAGCTCTGTTAAACATTGAAAAAGGAACCCCCTTGGAGTCCTCTTTAATCTTTTTTCAGAATCTTGAAATATGAAAAGATTGTCAAGTGCTTGTCCTTTTCAGCTTGTTAACGGATTGGAAATGACATCTACTTAGTATAAGTTTAACCCTTTTCTGGATTGAGATAGATTATTTATGAAAAAGGAATACATTGATCAAACATGGTCAATAGGTTCTCTCTCATATTATTTTACTCTTTTTCAGACTTGAGAGACAAATCTAGGAAAAAGAACTTGTGGATTTTTCTTTTTGTTCCTTTTCAAACTCTCTAAACATGAAAAGGACCGAGTTATCATTGTCGTTAAACTCGTTAAAACATCAAATAGAGACAAACTTGTCCATCGTGCCAAGACCGAGTTTCACCTTCGTTAGACTCATTAAAACATCACATAGCGATGGATTCACCCGAAGGGTGGAATTATACAACAAGCATATGTTATCCTCCTCAATCTTAATAAAAAATAAAGAGGTATTGGTCAGCAATCACTTGGGAAAATGGGAAAAGGGGTAAACCACTTTATGGTTGCAGGTCTTTCTTGCACATGACACTTTCACTTCATCTATGTGACTGCTTTGGTTGGGTTGTCTGCTTGATGGTTATCATACCTATGGTCTATCATACCATCCACTACTTTGCTTTTCGGTCAATACTGCCAATTCATTCAGTGTCACCGACATGTTCAAGAGAAGTCACTCAGTAAACGTCATCCTTTGCAATACTCATAAACCTTCATTTTCATGACCACCATTCCTGAACCTTGTGTCTTCAATCACATTCTATCTCAAAAATCATTACAATAGTTTCATGGCGTTGATGTGGGATGCATCAACGCCCTCTTGCAACGAGTCGCTTCTTGTTGATATTAGCACATTATCCAAGAAGTTGACTTAGAAACACCCTTTCAGTACCTTAGGGCTTGCATACATCAATGGAAAGTTTCTCACTTCCAACGATAGGTTGACATCATTGGCCTTCGACCAAAATACTTTGTATGGTGTTCGACATCAAAACATCTATTCACACCATGCAAAATGTATTGTAGTACCTTGAGAATCATTATCATTATATCTCTCTCGCTTCTGTTAATGGCTTACATCATTGGCTGGTAATCAGACGATGTCTTCCCATGTTCAACTTCAGATCACATATTCACATGGTTAGACTTGTACTTGAGTGAATGATTGGACGAGATAGAAGACCCCGGATCTAGTTTCATCCATCTGGGCTACGATTTCAAGAGAGTACTAAATCATCTATACGATGGCTTTACACTGATGGTCATCCCATAATGGGTCTATATCTGTAGACAATTATCTATGTACATGTAATGAAAGTTTATATGTTGAGCATGGGTATGCCTTCCATCAGCGATTCATGAAAAATCCAAAATATCATGATATTATGTATTGTAATTGATGCTGGTCACCATCCACTTCAGAACCTCCTCATCACATCGTAAAGCATATCACTCGACATTATTATTTTCGAGTTCATGCTTTAGGGGGCAACTGTTACAGGTCTATTTGGGCACAACCCTCCTGACATTCAGATTAATACTATTAGGGCTCATCAAACCCTAATTGAGTTGCTACATGCCCTAGAAAATTCATCACGTCGAATTCCATCATTCTAAGAGTTTCGTAGCCTAAAGACATCCTGAAATGAATCCTTGAGGGACTAGCAGAGCCTTGGTCAAGGGTAAATTCACTGCAAAGAACTTAGGCCCATTCAATCCTACTCTGCAGAGCACCTAGGCCCACTTTGACCTGCGCTAGGCAAGATTGAGCGAAATCTTCAAAGGGTTCTGGGAATATTCCTACATTCTAGACCATTCTAGAAGATTCCCACCTCTTATCCTCTCCTATGAGCTCGAAATTGGATAGGAATTGAATCAAATAACCTCTTTTCCTCTCATCCCTTCCTCCATGGAAATTAACTCCCAAATTGGAAATCCATTCAATGCCCAATTTATGACAAAACCACCTCCATTTCCCTATAAATTGAGCACTCATCATAGTGATCAGGGGTTGGACTTTGAAGAATTGTAAGGAGATACTATCGGTTTGAGGTTTGAGATCATAAGAAATTATTTTTATGTTGCTGGAGTGTTGTGCTTTTGGTGTGATGAAGAATGGAACTCAAGCTGGATGAGTGACATGGGATCGGACTTCTTTGGTTGTAACTCTTCCTTCTACTTAATAAATTTGTTTACACCTTTTCCCATATTCTTGTCTTTATGTATGATGATTATATGTGTAAATGATTTTGATTCCATTTTCTTATAGTAGATAGATCTCTTTCTTTGATTGGTTTTTGTCCTCTGTTTATGATTGTGGGTACTGATTGAGCGGATTCAGTTCGAGAAGGAGTGACGAGAGCTATTCAAAGGAGACAAAGGGAAGTGAAAGATAACAAGTAGGTCCCTTGTCTTATTTATATTCTATAGGAAAAGGTTAAACTCTTTAATTATGTTGTTCTAAGTGTAGCTACCCACTTAGGGAAGTTGTTTTTATCTATAGATGCAAAATTCCACATAACAGAAGGCTTTTATGCTACCATTCTGAAGTGTTTCATGGAGTGTTTCTTAACTACCCTACCTACAACAATGAGCTCTATGCCTTGCTACAAGTTGTGAAGAAGTGGAAACACTACCTGAAGGGATAGTAATCAACATTGATCACTAGCCACTATAGTACCTATAGTCCTAGAGTCAGCTACAGTAGACTAGTCATTATAAGAGTATGGAGTTTTTATAGAAGTTTCATTTAGTGATCAAGTAAAAGAAGGGCAGCTCAAACAAGTTGGTTGACATGATTTAAAGGCCACCCACATAAAATATCACATATTTGGGAACTCTTACGCACATGGAGACTTTCACCCATGATGCATAGAGAGAGGAATATAAAGAGGATGATGACTTCAAGGATGTGTTTCAAATGTTATAAATCCAAATTAATGTGCACAATGGTGACAAAGCAATTGATTACCATCTCCAAAATGGGTTACTCTATAGATTAGATATGTTATGTGTTCCTAAAGGTGAGAAACTATAGTTTATTAGGAAGGATCATACCTCCAAGGTTGCAAAGAATTTTTGTGTAGGGGAGATAGTCTCCAACTTGTAGAGGTATGTGTACTAGCCCAAGATGCAAGAACAAGTAGTTAGGTTCAAAAGAGGATTCATGCTTTGTTGTACCAGCAATATTAGTAATAGAAAACGGGGCCTATGTCATACATTTCCTATACCCATCTATCCTTGGGAAAGCATTTCCATGGGACTTTGTGGGATCTTTAATGAAATCTAGGAAATGACATGACTACCTATTCTTAATAGTTGATAGGTTTAGCAAGATGTTTGTTCCAATTCCCTATAAAAAGACAATTGGTGGGAAAGAAGCAGTGAAATTGTTATTTTCATAGGTATGGTTGCACTTTGGGATACCAAGGAGCATCATTTTGGATAGGGACACAAGGTTTATCAGTGAATTTTAAACTACATTGTAGGAGAAGTTGGACATGAAGTTGAAGAGGTTTGTAGCATTCCATCCATAGATAGATGGGAAAACATAAGTAGTCAACTGGGATTTGGTTTAGATTTTTCAAGGTTACAATCAGAAGCATATAAAGAATTAGGATGAAAATATGGTATATATATAGTAGTCTTATAACACAGAAATCCACACTTTTGCTAGTAGGTCCTCATTTGAAACCTGTTTTGGATTTTTCCACCTTCACCTTTAGATATGCATATGGGAAATGAGAAGAGAGGGAGGATCTTATAAGGGATTCCTTAAGGGAAGAAAAATTATTGAGAAGATCAGGAAAATCCATCTACATGTACAAGAGATGTTGTAGAAGTCACTGAAAAAATACAAGGCTAGGCATGATCAACATAGAACAAAGAAGTCATTCAAGGTGGTAGACAAAGTATGGTTGTAGTTGAATAAAGAGAGGCTATAGGGTCCTAGTAAGAGAATCAAGGCTCTACGATATGGTCCCTTTGAGATACTAGAAAATGTTGGAGATAATTCCTATGGACTCAACCTAGCCCCATACATGTGCATTTACTCAGTGGTGAATGTAGAAAATTTGAAACTCTATGAGCCTACCATGCTGCAGGAATAGGAAGAGGAGTGGGTCCTACCTACTATATATGATTTGGTATGAGAATATCAATTGATTTGATAGAGGATTTATTTTTTTAGAATAGGAATAGAACTACAAGATAGGGGTAGCGTGACCTTGGGAAGATTCGATTGAAAGGGCAGCTTCCAAGCAAGGCTAAATGGTACCCTAGGGAGAAGGTAGAGGAAAATTTTGCTCACCTCATTTAATAAAATATTTTTGGTATCACAAAATGGGGAGTTATGATATATATCTTATCATTATATTATTTTTCATCCATATCCATGATTTCAAAGTGGAAAAATTAGAGGAATCAGTGCTCAGACCAATTTTACGAGTAAGTTCTTGTTTAGCGAATTAGGGTCTAAAACCTTCTAAAAGTAGTTTGAGGCATCATATGGCATTTTTTAGGGGTAAATATTTTTAAATTAATATCTACACCTTATATCGATATTTTACACATAGATACCTTTCCAAGGGTGCAATAATTGCCTCAATTGGAGTGTGTATGTAAATGTTATGCCACCCAAAATTTGAACTTCCTATTTTGACCACCATTATTCGAGAGGATGCCACATCAACCACTATTATTCATGGAAAAGGGACTAATCACATAATCATGATAAAGAAGACCCTATAATATTCAATATTGTAACTCTAATTAAGAGTTGATTGATTCAAACGTAACCACTAGTAGGCTATCGAGCTCTGTTATAATTGGGCCATTAGGAGGAAAATAGGTTCCATGTTATTCAACGGATTCTTTTACATAGATGAGAAGAGTATTTTAGAGTGGATAGAGAGAAAAAAATAGAGATGGTTTGTAAACTATAGTAACCCACGAGCCATAGGTCTCACTTATTTAGACTTGCATCCATTTCCATTCAAAGAAGGAGAGAGCAAATCAGCCTCACCTTCTAGTTGATATTTCTCCTATAATAGTTTCCCAAGTCATATATTGTTTAATTATGGTTATGAGTTATTGTATTTGTGTATGTTCTCTATTTTCCATATTTCACATATTGGAGGCATAAGCATAACACAATAAACTAATCTATAAATCTGAGGAAAAATTAACCCTCACAGTGTCAATTTCATATTTTCAAATATATTTTAGCAGATATGTTGTAATGAATTGTACATTGGAATATCCATGGTAGTTTACACATCAGAGCAAGGCCTATATTTTATTGTCTAAAGTATTTTATGGAGTATTTCTCTACTACCCTTATATGACAAGGAGCTTTATGCCCTAGTACAATTTGTAAAAAAACATGAAACATTATCTAATGGTAAAGGAAACCAGCATCCACATCGATCACTAGCCACTACAAAATCTGTAGACCTAGAGTCATTTATATAAAACCAAACACTACAAGAGGATGGGATTCTTATATCAATTTCATTTACTCATCAAGTACAAGAAGGAAATCACAAACAAGTTGATCATCATGCTTTCAAGGCCACCCACATCAAAAATAACAACTTTGGAACTTTTATGCACACGGATATTTTCACCCATGATACATACAGTGTCATATATAGAAGATGAGGACTTCAAGAAGGTGTTTCAACAACTGCAGAGCCAAATTCACATAAAAAGTGATGATAACAAATTTGAATATCATCTATATAATTGGTTACTTTATAGAGTGGACAAGCTTTGTTTTCCTAGGAACACAATGCTTTTCCACTCTATAAATTCCAATTTTGTAGGAAATTCCCTACAAAACTCCCTCTGATTTTGTAGGGAATTTTGGTGTTGGGAAGATAGTTTCCAACCTATAAAGGCATGTGTACAAGAATGGAATGCAAGAATATGTAGCAAGTTACATTATGGGTTATACAATTTATTGTACCAACAAGCCCCGTAATAGGAAATAGGGTCCATACCATCCCTTATCTATACCCAATCATACTTGGGAAAGCATTTCCATGGATTTTGTGGTAGGTTTATCAACAACTAGGAAGGGACATGACTACCTATTTGTGGTAGTTGACAATTTTAAAAATATGTGCATTATCATGCCCCATAAAATGGCCACTAAAAGGCAAGAAGAATAAAACTTATTTTTTAAATGGATTAGGTGTTATTATATTAGCTAGTAGAAGTCATCAGGGTTCCAATAAATGTTATTTTATTTTGTTTCATGGTTAAGCAGAGCAGCTGGGAGTGGGCATAAAGAGAGAAAAATAAAGGGGGTTAATATTCTCTAGTAGGCTTTTAGGCCACAAGTCTTAAGTAGCTCCATATGGAGTACCTCTTCTTTGTATTTGTACATTTTCAGTACTAGATAAAAGGGAGTAGAGAAACCCCGCATTTTATCTAGGTTTTCTCTCGCAATGGTTTCCTAGGTAAAATATTTGTATATGTTGTGGACAGTATGTGTATTTATTTCTATTTTATATTTCTCGCATTTTAGCTAATTTAATGACTTAAGCATAAAATCAACTAACTAAAGAATTTGGAATATAAGGAAAATTTAACAATACAAATTTTACTAGTTTTATTAAATTTATTTTGATGAATCGTTCCAATGAAATTTTCATGGCAGTTTACATACCAACAAAAATTTGGAGGTGTTGATGCCTCCCTTGAAAATGTAATGCTTTGTGAATTTATACTTAAGATAATTGGTTTTATTTTTCTTAAAACATGAAGATGATAATAAACCTATTTGGAAAATAAATTGTTGAGTGTGTAGGGCTTAGGATCATTGTTTAGGTCATCAAATCTTATGAACACCATACACTATCCGAAATGGAAGAAATCCATGACCAAATGAGTGTGTGGGGTTTTGCAATGGTGCATTAGGATTATGCCTTATGGATTATGAGATGTGTCTAAAAATACATAAATTTGTTAAAGCATTTAAACCATGAATGTAAATAAATAATCCTTATGAACACCATACACTATTTGAAATGGAATATATCCATGACCAAATGAGTGTGTGTGGTTTTTCAATGGTGAATTAGGATGATGCCTTAGGGATTATGAGATGTGTCTAAAAATGCGTAAATTTGTTAAATCATTTAAACCTTGAATGTAAATAAATAATCCTTAAATATTAATAAATGTATATAGAAAGTTTATATGAGTTTTGAGAGATAAACAAACCCATAAATTTGAAGAAAAAATATGGGGTCCCCTCTTATCCCCTCATTACCTTACAGTCTAGTTTCTCGCAATCTTTTGGAAAGTATTACTTCTTTATTTTTTTAGAAGTTAACTTTCACTTTTTATTTTCCTTTTAGTTCAATCTCCTTTATTTTAATAGAAGTTTATTTGTTTGAGAATTTTCAATTCTTTTCTACCTTTTATTATCACAGTTATTCTCTTCCAACTCTTAAGTCATACCAAATTCTCAAATCAAACCCCATTTTGACTTTATTCACGCCCAATTTCAAAATCATGTCTAACTCTCCAATCATGTCCCTTTTATTTTTTTGTTCAAACATTTTTTTGTTTTCTCTTTAAATCCATTTTACTTTGAACCTCCCTTCCTAATTCATTTTTGAAGTTGGGCCCAACTTCAAATATTGGTCTCTCTCTTCACCATATTTTCTTACCCTTGTCCTAATTTGGGGATCATCCCTAATTTCCAATTCAATCGTTTCCATCTCAATTTCAAATTGTATAGACTTTAATTTATGTTTGATATTTTTATATTTATATTTCATCTTCAATTTGGAGCTTTGGATTTTACCTTTGAATGACATATTTTTAATTGGTCCAAGACCTTGAATCAGGCTCTCCATTCAACAAAGTTCTTCAACCTTGTTGTGATTGAATGATCAAGCCTTATGCCCAAATAGGCCTTCCCTCTCCAAAAGATAGTGAGAAGGGGTCTCAATTTTTCAATTGGCTCCAATTTCAAAGTCAACCTCCTATTCCACTACCTATTTGTTTGACTCTTAGATTTTCTTTGAAGTCACCTAGCAACCTTCAAACTCTTGTTGTTGATAAAAATCACTACGTTCAAAACCTTGAAGTTTTATTGTGATTATATCCAACTTCAAAAATTGGACCTCCTCCTAGTGAATTTTTTTCTCAATTTTCAATCAACGCATATATGCATGTTATTCCCCCTTTAATTTCAAACTCTTCATGTGTAAAATAGTTTTAAGAGTTTGAATTGAATGCTTAACATGGACATGTCATGTATGCATATCACATTTTTAAAGCACAGCCCTCAACTCAATTCAATGAAGACATAATTTGAATCACCATCTTTCAAACTTATAACTAAATCTAAACTTCCTCTTGGTCATTTTGATTTAAAATACAAAGTCCAATGCCAAGCTCATCTAATTAAACAATTTATGCATTGAAACAATGATTAGCCTCCCTTGATCATAACACCTAAAATATCAAATAAGATTGGGAATATTATAGCCAAGAAAAGTTCACTTTTCTCTTGGATTCACTGACCAAGTACTTGACTCCAAAATTCTCTTCTTCGATTAGAAAATTTTTATTTTAAATGAGCTAGGTGGTTTTTTTCTTTGTTTTAATTGGTGGAGATATCTATACATATTCAAATTTTTGTTAGTTTGAATTTAGTTATTGATTGCATGTGTGCATAATATATTTCCTCTTTCAACCACAAAAAAGCATTCATTCATAAGTGAGCTATTTGAATGAACCTAAATTCTTATTCTTCCCCTACAAATTGATTTTGAAAAATGGGTCCAAATTAAATTATAAATTCCCAACTAAAATTCAAAGTTATACCATGATGGTATGTGCCTTTTGTTTGATTCAATATCACCATTTTTAAAGTTAGTTTCTATTTTTAATTGGTAAAATGAAACTCTTAATGTTTTTAATATAATTCTTTTAGCTAAACCCCGCATACATTTCTTTTTGTGTTGCACTTAACGATAGGAATTTTTGCACAGACACCAAAGGGTACAATAAGAGAGTGAAAGATTAGTAAGAGAGATCAATTGTGTGTTGACCAAAGCATAAAATTGAGGTCATAGAAGTTACTAAAGAAATAACACCAACAAGTGAATATGCTCCCACAATGGTAAAATCATTAGCTATAAGGAAAATAATTTTTTCAAAGGCAAGTAGCCAATTGTAACACTACCTCCCACCTTCTTGACCTTCCAAGGTGAACAAGAGGTGTTACTTTTTTCTAACCCAAATTACAAGGTCTCATTATGGAAATTGGGTTAGAAAAATCCTTAATTTCTAATTGTATTGAAACTAAAACTAATACCACCATCATGTCCAGCTCGTTGAGAGCTTTATAGTGATATAAACTTTATAAAAACCCAATTCCTAGATCAAAATTTATGGCCATTTAAAGCTTGGTCATTAAATATTGCCATGTTAGTTAGAAACATCCACGTGACACCCACATGGCCCCTACGTGGTAACCCCCACCTCACTTGGTAGGTCCATGTCATCATGCTCTATCATTGCTTTGCCCCCAAGGAAAATTCCACATCACTTCCTTTCTCGGGCCCCACTGCACTATCCCTTTACCTATTTTGTATCCCAATCTCGTTATAATGGATTCTTTTAGAACACCATGCATATCATTTTCCAAACCACTGAGGCGAGTTAGAGACTATTGTTGTGTCCTATTGGGAACTAATATCGCTCCCCGACCCTGTCAACCATAGCCTCCTTTTCCACATGCACTACCAGAGAATGGAAACCATGAGGTCTATGACTAGGACATGAATGTTTTTGTCTTGTGATATAACAAGCTTCCAGTCACCTTCTTTTGTCTCTCACCCTGCCCCTCCCACTAGCACACAAAGAAGGGTTGAGGCTCCCAAAGGATCACAGTGGTACATGCGCATTCCCACCTCCTAATAGGAAAAATTTTGTCTTTTGACTCTTGTCTCCTAGGTTGCGCTAATATGGCAAGCACTCTTAACTTCCAAGGTAAGAAAAGAAATCCCTTCCTTATAGCATGGAAATTGCTCCTCCTCCAATGCCCCTTTTAACACTTAGAAAGAATTAGGTTCTCCCTCCTAATATTTGTTATTAATAGGGAATGCCCTTGAAACTTGGTCATATTTGGACTATCCCTCCTGAGTTATAATATCATTTGGAAAGCTTGTGGTTCCCTTACACTGATATTATGACTATGCGGCCTCTTGATTCAGGGCCTCATCACACTAGAATAATAATTCCTCGACGGTATGATGGCAGTCAATATATATATATATATATATATATAGAGAGAGAGAGAGAGAGAGAGAGAGAGGCGTGGTTTCTTTAAACAATTCAACAGCGTAGGGCATTGTGATATGATACATATTATTACAATAAATTAACTAGTCAAACAGAGATTCTACTTATCTCTCTCATCATAGCAATGAACAATAGCCATTCCATCAGTAAACACAAGAACATACATTCCTCATCAAAACTATTGAAAATTGCAACAAGAAATGTTGAAAATAGCATCAAGAAAGATCATGATTTAATTTTGTCCTTGAATTAAATTAGGAATAAAATTGTAATTCCACATCACATGACAACTTGTATTAGTTAACTAAGTTAATTTGACTTATTTGGCTCAGTTATTTCGAGTTGAGGGGCTAACTTGAGTCATGTAGAGTGTCTCCTTTATAGGATCCCTAGTTGAGTTTATTTTGAGTTGTAATTAGTTAATTTTGTTTATCTGAGTTAAAGTCAGTTAAACTAATTCCAACTGATGGAGGAACTAGTAGGAGGTCTAACAGTGGGGTGTTGCTTCATGTGTTCAACTAGTTAACTAATAATTTAGCCATAAATAACTCATGCATGCCAGATCTGAGAATTACCCAGTTGAGATTGGAGTTTAAGGGTAGTGTACTATCAGTTGTATAATTATTTGAATTGTACAGATGGTGCATGCAGTTAGAGGAAGATCCCAAAGGAACTATGCAATCCAATGGAGGAAAATTCCTATTAAATAGGGGTTGAATTACTCATTGAACAATGCAAGGAAGTAGGAGCTTGGAAGGCTAGGAAATTAGTTAAGTGTTGGCTAGAGTCAGCATAGGAAGCTGTGAGACAGATAGAGATAGTTCAAAGGTTGCTCGGGCTTGAGAAAAGCATTGTAATCTTCTCATATTTTTTTACTAATGCAATACACAAATAGCAGGGGTTTTTAGTTGTTTCTTTCCCCAGGAAATCATTGCGTAATGTGTTGATTGAATTCTTTCTCTTGTATGATTCGTGATTTTGCAATCATTTAATTGTTTCTGTTGATGAGTAGATTAGATTCAAGTCTATTTTTTTAGTAAATTACAATTAGAAGTTTGAATCTACAAGGATTTTATATATGGTATCAGAGTTTAAATCATGATAGAAGAGAAGAATTCAAAGTTGTCCTTGCAGATGAATAGAACTTGCATAATCGTTCTTCAGAGCTAGCAGAATGTTGTTCTGTGGATTGAGACTCGAGTATGCGCTTGAGGGTAGCTTGAATTACATTTCTTGGAAGGATAGGATGGAGGCAGTGTTGGGAGATAATCAGCTGAAGGAATTCATAGATCATGATATATCGAAACCTCCAACATCTAATGCTAAAGATCTAGAAAAGTGGAAGAAGAGTGCAGCAAGAGCTAGGAGGATCATCCTGGAGGGCCTGAGAGACCACATAGTATTTAAACTACATGGAAAATATACTCCCTTTTCTATATGGAAGACCCTCAATGATATATTCAAAAATAGAAGTGAAGCCAAGAAACTTGAAATGATGAAGAAATTGAGGATTGGAGACAGTGGGTATGAGGTAGTCTTCAGAGATGGGAAGGCCTACCTTAAGCGTCTTGCTTCATGTCAACTCAAGAAATTTGGTGTTAGGGTCGAGAGCCTCTACACATTAGAGGAATAGGCATGAATAGCCTTGAGAAGCAAGGAAGTTATTAGAGATTTTGTGGTTGAGAGAGAGCATGATTTAGCTCTCAAGAGGAAGCCTTAGCCAATTGGCAGTTGGGCTGACTAGGAGGATAATTATGAAGAGGACCAGACATAGACCTCCAGTTGGAGGAGAGTTCGATACAAGTGGGAAGAAGTAGTACATGCATCCATACCTCTAGGTGTGAGGTGGGGCAATGTGAAGCAGTAGTCCCAAGAGTGCAGAAATTTGGGGAGGATCCATTGAGGTGTTTTTTCTCTCATGGATCATTACCTTGATATGGGGCCCATAGTATCTAGTAGCATGAGGATCACTATCAATCAGATACTGAGGAGTGTGCAGCAATTGTTGGGAGCGGGATCCCCCAAGGGTAGTTTTTGGGCTAAAAGCCCATGTTTAAGTCAATTTTTGTAATATAATTGTAAAGACTCCGCATTTTTTGGTCGCGTAGTGTGAAGGTGTTATGTGTCAAAAAGGGTATTCCACCATTAGTTTTGAAAAGTAAGGTGGCCTATAAGAGACCTACCCATGGTCCGTAAACCATGGGATTGTGTAAAAAGAGCTAAGCTCTAAATAGTTTAGGCATCAATCAAGCAATAGAAAGGCAGATCATGTAATAAAGTGATAGCTCTGAAGAAGAAGTCTAAGTCTTAGGTCGTAGTGTTGATAGAGGCTCTGCAGCTGAGTGCGTAGAGGCGTAGGGTAGAAGTCCGCAGCTGAGTGCACAAACCCTTGTAGCTGATTGCGCAGGGTGGACAGAGTCTGTAACACTTCGGAGATATTAATAAACGGAGTTATTCTGCAATTTTTGTGTCTTCGTACTGTTGATGGGTTTGGATATATTATGTATGAATTTCCCTTATTATGCTTATATGATGCGTGAATGAATGCAATTAAATTGAATAATTAAATGCAATTATGAATATCTAATTATGTGGTAATAACTTTAAATATGTGACAAGATAAGAAAATCACTTAGGATAATTGAGGAATCTGGATGGCACAGTGCCATAACAGCGCGAAAGTACCTAAGCCACAGGTTAAGGCTACGTGAAGGTCGATCGTATACTTTCACGAAGGTATTGAAGGCTGGAATAGGGGGTTTGTCTTACAAGCCCTAGAGTGAGATCACCTGCGCAAAGTTAGGGATACAAGAAATCAAAAGACATCACACCCATCTCAGGGTGCAGAGTCTTAGTTCCAGCATCCCCCCATACTTCTTCAGGTGAGAATTTGGTCTGCACTCCGTGGGCTAATGTTGAAAGGGCCAGTAGTGTAGGGATTTGTTTGGCTAATTAACGTTGAACCTGGGTCAGGCCTCCTTAATCCAAAAAATGGTTCCGTTGTCAAGACCGGAATCTTCATAAGTGATGTGTGATTTTGTATCACTGGAATGCAACTAAGAAGGAGATTGGAGACTGGCTGGATAGAAAAATCCATGAATTCACAGCACAAGAGAACAGCAACCCACAACTGACAAAGGAATAGTGGTTGGACATATACCTGTATACAGAGATCCACGAGATATTTTTCTTCTCCTTCCCTATTGAGCTATATGAGTGGATCGCAAAGCTAGTAGATAGCTAAGGAAGGTGGAAACTTGACGATCATATTGTGTGGACCCCAGAGCTAGTGCAAAGGTTGGAATCATCAGAAGATAAGATCGTCTGCACTGTCAATCATTGGCTCAATTGCATCATGGGAGGATTTGTGACTGAATTCGCGGTTGACACCTAAGTCAGCTACAGCGAGGTGGAGTGATGCTTTTTCAAAGGACCGCGAGGTAAGTACGTAAAATCTTTTAATACCTAGATTAAAATGCTATTGTGTGAAAAAAAGGTTATGTGACTACCTTGATGTTTGGAACTACACAAAGTGGAAAAACTTACATGAACGAAGGAAGAAAGGGTTTGGAGTATAGTCCCTTGATTTCACCTCCGCGAGGTTACGAAGAAGGGATAGCGAAGGTTTCTCCGTGAAGTGCTATTCAGTTAATAAGACAAGGATTCCCACAAATACCACCTCCACCCACACCACCTTCAACTTCACCACCCTCACCTCCAACTTCACCCTCACCACCTCCACCTCCACCGTGGTTCAGTATGGAAAATACAATGAACTTTCCTTTGTTCAAAGGCATGGGAAATGAGGACCCAGACCAATTCTGGTTCATTGTGAGGGTTGTATGGGAAGCTCAAGTTGTTACAGATGATCATATAAAGAAGGTGACACTGGTTAGTGCTCTACAAGATCGTGCGCTAACCTGGTATATTAAGTACTTTAACAATAACCCGAATGTTGGAGTAGCAGACATCTGGGCAGCACTGAATAGGGAATTTAGTAGGCCTAAATCTAAGGCGCAGTTTATTGTGGGATTCAAAGAGATCGTGATGCAGCCAGGTGAGATGCCTTAAGAACTAGATCAAACGCTTAAATGTACAATCCGCGAAGCCAACATGAATTTGATAGATGGACAACATCGCAAGTGGTTTATGGCTTTGCTACTACCACACTTAAGAAGTGCACTATCGCAGCAAAAGATAACAACTCAGGTAGAGGCCTTGGATATTTCCATGAGACTACGTGAAACTCCAATGCAATATCCGAATCTAGGATTTTAGCAGATCCATGCGCAGCTGAAAAATCTGTGCCTTAAGATGCAAAGTCTGAAGCAGGACAGGATGGTTTGACCAGAGGTACGCGAGGAGGTATGGTGCTTGAAATGCACGAGTCAAGGTCATGACAAAGACCATTGCCTGGTCTTTGAAAACTATATTGTAGGAGGAGAACCGATGCCTTTAAGGCCAGAAGTTCAAGTAGGACCTGGCGTCTGGCCTTCATTATGGTGCGCTATCTGTCAGGCAATCGGAAAACATGCCACAAATAACTATCACTTGCTACAGAATTTTGTACAGACATCACAACAGTTGTTCTGCAAATTTTGTAGGTCGGTAGGGCACGATGAGCGTACTTGCAGGAGCTATGAACTAATGATGGATAGAACTCCCACCTATAGGGTTCAAGCTGAAACATGGCCCCTTGAATAGAGTGCAGGATTGGCACGGAAGAGTTCGAGGCGAAGGAGGCCCTGGTATAGGACGAGGACAGTGGATTTGCTACAATTGCAGAGGACCAGGACACTTTGCCCGTGATTGCAGTAATCCAACACATCTGTCATGCAAGTATTGCACATTGTTTGATCATGAAACAGAAGACTGTCCTACGCTCATAGCTAGGATACGTGACAAAGGGGTGCTACCACCTCTGCTAACTCAGAACCTACAGATGGTGAGGTCTGAGCCACGCGAGGAAGATCCAAACGTAAATATATTACTCAGAAGTGGAAACGTGACAAGAGATGACAAGGGAAAATAGCCAAAAGGCAGTACATGGGTTCGCAAAGCCATGGCAAAGGAGGTCGAGTTTGATTTGGAGCACGCACGTGAAACCTTCATGGAAGCTAAGAAGAGATTCGTTGAGGCCTCCACCTAGGGAAGAAAGGATAAGCCTAAGCAGGAGATGGACCCCTCTATGCTCACAACTTTCCTGGAAACCTGTATGAAGTTACTGCACGACAGTAAGGCTATGAAAGGCTTACAAGAACTCATCAATAGATACATTGGAACCCCGCCAGGTGAGCCGCATGTAGTATGAAAAAATGGCAAACATAAAACAAGAATGGGACAAGAGATGGGACTAACCATGCAAATAGGAGAGTATGAAATGGATCAAGTTATTTTGGACCTGGGGTCAGACTAAACATCCTTCCAAAGCAGACTTGGGAGCGAATGGGAAGACCTACACTGCAATGGTCTCCGATTCAGATAAGAATGGTGAATCAACAAAAGATCATCCCCATGGGGCGGCTACAGGGGGTGACCATGGATATTGAGGGAGCGAGCGCGCTGGCTGATTTTGAAGTAATAGAGATAGTGGATGACATCAATACCTATCCTGCACTCCTGGGAATTAACTAGGCTACTGATATGAATGGGGTAATCAATCTAAAGAAGTGAAAGATGATATTTGAAAAGAAATCGTTACACGTAATAGTACCCCTTGATCCTACTGAAGGATCGCTATACTGAACATGTTCGCGATTATGAAAGTGATGACGACCAGGACTATATCTATAAGATAATAGCACAAGACCAAGATTGGGTGAATCCCACCACGGATGGATGGATTACATGGGATCGTGAGAGTTCCTGCACTTCGGACTCCAACAAAGAAATAGAACGTTGGCAGAATCGGTTACATGAAGTAACTATTCTAAATTGCAACATGATGACCCGGTCGATGCGCTGTGTGGCATCAGGGGTAAGAAATATTCCAACTTATGAGGTTTGAATGAGGTAGATATCTTTTTGGATGCATGTGAAAGGTAGGTACTAGAAAACAATGCTTCCAGGCCTTGGACTGGGCACTGCGCACTACGCCCGCAAGATGGTGGGGTACGCACAAAGGGAGCTTGATGATTGGCGCGAATGTAGGAGGATGATGAGAACACTATTTGGGAAGCCTAATATACAACTGACAGACAATTATGATGGGCAAAATGATCTGCGCGTGCATCCGGCCAAATGGACCCAGGCTTATGGAGAAAATCCCCAACCTAAGTAGGTGCACATGTTCTATCATACCCTGGATGTTATCCCAATGAATTGGTATATAGAAACAGAGCTCTACCATGGGACAGGAAAATGGGATATCCTGCACGAAGGATTCATGATGACATTCAGTTTTGAGGACGGGTTTGATAGTATTGATGAAGCACTACAAGAGGTGAAAGCAGCAATCTTTAGGATACCGCAGGATCCTTTAGACCTGATTCAGCTTGAATGGGCTACTCAGCTGAGTTGCACACTGGAATGTTATAATGTAACTATTGAAGAAGAGGATGAGGATCCGTGGAAGATTAACATTCCAGAAATAGAAGTTCATCGTGAGGTTCAAGGACCACAGATTGAGAACCCTGATATAACCACGTCGTTGAAAAGAAACAAGTGAACATTGGTACCGAGGCAGAATCAAAATTCGCAAAGATTGGAGACTACTAGGACGACGTGATGGTGGATGAGGTCGCTGAATTTCTCTGCGAATACCAGGAGTTATTCCCTACCAAGTTTACGGATCTGAAAGGAATAATTGGGGACCTAGGAATGATGAAGATCACGTTAAAGCTCGACGCGAAGCCAGTTAATCAAAGGCCTTACCGTCTCAATCCAAAATATAAGGGGAAGGTCCGCTTAGAGCTAGACAAGATGCTCATGGTGGGCATCATGGAAGAATCTGATTGGGTAAGCCCAATGGTGGTGTAAGAGAAGAAGCAGAAGGATGAGATAAGGATATGCATGGATCTTAGAAAACTAAATTACACTTGTGTGCATGGTCCTTTCCCAACTCCATTCACTGATGAAGTATTGGATAATGTAGGTGGCCAGGAAGCATATTCCTTCACTGATGGGTTCTCTGGGTACCACCAAATCAAAATCGCATCAGAGGATAGGATCAAGACAACCTTCGCAACTGAGTGAGGTTGTTTTCAGTACACTGTAATGCCGTTCGGATTGAATAATGCGCCTGCAATCTTTTCACGCGTGGTTGTTGCGGAATTCAAGGAATTTATTCATAAGTTCGTGGGGGTATATTTTGATGACTGGACTATATTTGGGTTGGTTAAGCACCATGTAGCATGCTTGCACTTGACACTGGATACCTGTTGAAGATACCAAATCGTGCTCAATCTCAAGAAGTGTATGTTTTGCATTGGTTTTGGAAACCTGTTGGGGCATGTGGTTTGCAGACAAGGACTGATGGTAGACCCCACAAAGATCTTGGTGATACTAAACTTGGAAGCGTCGAGGAGTGTGAAAACATTGTGTGCTACTTTGGGACATATGGGATATTACAGAAAGTTTATCAAAAGCTATGCCTAGATCACCGCGCCTATGGAGAAATTGTTGAAGAAGGATGTTGTGTTCTATTGGAACAATGATTGTAAGAAGAGCTTGGATATATTGAAAGAAAATATGGTGAATAAAGTCATGTTGACACACACGTAAGCTATGGACACCAAAGGAGTGGCATCCGAGGAGAATGTACAGGAAATGGAGAGAGAGGGCGAAGTAGCTGCCTCGGAAGTGGCCGAAGTATTGGCGGAGGTCCCTAAATCCCCTAGAATTCCGAGACCGAAGCCAACCCCAACCAAGGAGACCATGAAAGACAAGAAGGGCAAGCAGCCTGCCATACCGGCGCGCGTGTCGCCAAGACAAAACCCACCAAAGCCCACTACCCAAGAAAAAGGCAAGGCTGTAAACCCAGAATCAGAAGAGGAGGATATCGAAGACATCCCCATGGATGATGAGGATGTGGGAGTGGAAATAGAGGAGTTTTAAGCTTAGAGTATATACCCTGTTACACAATTTCTGGAGTATGTCCCTCTGCACAAGCCTAAGTCCAAGGTCCCAAAGGACATTGATGAAAGTAAGACCCCCCTGCAAACCCCTCCGCTACCGAATGAAATCGCTTTTGACAGTTCACGTTTAGCACAGGTGCCGATATTGAAGCTCAAAGGCTGGGACTTGGTGGACCATGAGAAGTTCCCACACCTGGCGACCAAACAGCTGATGCACCACATCATAGACATGAATATGGGGATGACTCCATTAGAGCCACGGAAGTGGCTCAAAGGAGTAGAGAAGGTAGGATTACTCAAACTGCTATGGGTGTCGCACTATAACCGCACCCCCATGACAATTTTGGTCATCAAGCAGCTATTGTGCTTGGTGCATGATGGGTTTTTGTGGCTGGAGGAGTCGATACCCATCACTGATATGTTGATTCACATAATAACACGTCTTTCATATACAGGTGAAAATCCAGCTATGATCTTTGGTGACAAGGGTGGCGAGTAGGCACTAACTGAATCAATAAAAGAAAAGTTCAAACTGGTGAAGAAGCCACGCAGGTACGCTATCTCTAGTATCTGCGACCCTACTGTGAAGGTGGTAATGCAGATCCTTGCAAGGAAGGTGATGCGAAAGTTTCATGCTGATGAGGTGTCAGAACCTGTCATCGCACTCGTACAGCAGTGCATAGAAGGAGTCCAATTTAACTGGTCGGACTACCTTCGCAGAGAATTCCTAGCAAACTGTCGCAAAGCGAAAGAGCAAAGAAAGACCTTCCACTATGCATGGCTCTTGCTATCGATCGTGCTGGTAACATGGGATCTACCAAAGGACGTCCAATTCCCCTCGGTCGCACCAGACCTTCCTAAAGAAGCGAAGTACGCTTCATTGTGGGTAACCAAGGACATAGAGCGAGTTTGGGATAGCAAGATACTTGGGATATTGATGGAAATGAATATCAGGATGGCCATCAATTGCAAACCATGATTGTCACCCATGGTATACGCTAACCTGCAGAGTTATGCCAAGTTTAAAGCTGATTTCCATCGGATCTTAATCAGGGCAGGGAAGGACCTTGCGTAGAAGTGGTCTGATTTTCCGTACCTAGCCACAAATGATTCCATTGATGTAGTGCTTGATAAATGGCCAACAGAATGGCACACTGCCACGGACTTGGCAGTGGGTAGAAGCAAGTCCACCGCACGGAAGAAGAAGGAAGAGGCCAAGCTGAAGATGGCACATCTAGTTGAAAAGAGGAAGAAGGAGGCCGCTGAGAAGGCCCAGGCAGGACATGTAGGAAAGGAGGCCGGAAAACAGACATGTGGCACAGAGTGGGGCTTTGACAAAGGCACGCAGTTGCCTTCACTTGAGACTGAAGAGGAGGACACAGAGCAGCACAGCGCAAATCCTTAGGAGACGTCCGCCCGCATTAAGCGCCCAAGAGAACTGGAGAAGGGAGGGTCCATAAATAAATCCAATGCAACCAAGACCTTGCTGGACCCTATCATATTAACGGAGGGTGACTTATATGACATCGGTGACACAGTCAGAGATGTTATCATGGGGGTCCTATAGAAATTTGAAAAGCAGCAGTAGATAATCCTAGGGGCCATCCAGATTGTGTTGTAGGATTTGTAAACCCGCGTGTCGCAAGCTGGTATGTTATCCACTAGCTTGGCTATCGACACATCAGAGGCTGTCGATATGCTACGCACGAAAGCTTCCAGTGTGATAGTGCTGCCAGATGGAGCACTTACCACAGAAAATGAGGCTAACAGGCCCACTATCAATGCCTTAAAGAGAGTTGGACTGAACCTGGCAGCACTTCCACGTGAAGCACTCCACCTATTGCACGATGGAGTAATTGCAGAGTTGAGGGCCCGCGAGCACCATGGCCCGGCAGAGTAATTTTGCCATCGCCGTTGAGGCCGAGGTGACTAGCCATAACAAGAATATCATATAGGCCTTGGAGGAGGCATGCAGAATGGTCCTAGAGTTGGCCATTCTAGAGGAGGAGCCAGTCGAGGTCTGCATCCACAAATTGGCCACAAGAGTGCGTGACACTCAAACAGAGATGGCTCGGGTTTAGTTGGAGCTAAACCTACAAATTACAGAACTCCAGTTGAGGGCCCAACCTTCAACACCGCCAAAGGTAAAGCAACAATGAGCGGCCGCTGTCATAGAAGCAGTCACGGCAGTGGAGAGTGCAGTAGCAGATTGCGCACATTTTTTCAAACAATCATTTGAGGTCCTGACTAGCTTACAGGAGCACCCAAACATCCAGAGGCTAGAGACAGAAGCGCTATGACAAAGTTAAGGGCACAGCGTGAACTGTCACGCTGACACAAAGGTTAGCCAAGTTAAATGAAGCCAAGCAGCTGAAGGAATAGGTGGACGCGGCGCTGTACAAGGAAGAAGTTCTGAAGGCGCGACTAAAGCCCTGGCTAGAGAAAGCTTACGCAATCACAGGAAACATTGAAGGCAAGCTTGCGACACAACAACAGCTTCAAGTTGACAACGTAGGGGCAGTAACTGAGAAAACAGTTGAAGATGCAAAGCAGGGAGCAGCTCAGTGCACGGTCAAAGTTGTAGTCATTAGGGTCTAGCTGGATGGAATTTGCACAAAGATATCCGCACCTACTGAGTGACTCGAGGGTGAGTCATGATGTTTGTGTTTAAGGCCTGTTGGGAGAAGGATCCCCCAAGGGAAATTTTGGAGCTAAAAGCCCATGTTTAAGTCAATTTTTGTAATATAATTGTAAAGACTCTGCATTTTGTGGTCGCGGAGTGTGAAGGTGTTATGTGTCAAAAAGGGTAGTCTGCCCTTAGTTTTGAAAAGTAAGGTTGGTTGTAAGAGACCTACCCATGGTCTGCGGACCATGGGATTGTATAAAAAAAGCTAAGCTCTAAATAGTTTAGGCATCAATCAATCAATAGAAGGGAAGATCATGTAATAGAGTGATAGCTCTGAATAAGAAGTCTAAGTCTCGGGTTGTAGTGTAGAAAGAGGCTTTACAGCTGAGTGCGCAGAGGCCTAGGATAGAAGTCTGTAGCTAAGTGCGTGAACCCCTGCAACTGTGTGCGCAGGGTGGACAGAGTCTGTAACACTTGGGAGATATTAATAAAAGGAGTTATTCTGCAATTTCTATGTCTTTGTTCTGTTGATGGGTTTGGATATATTATGTATGAATTTCCTTTATTATGCTTATATGATGTGTGAATGAATGCAATTACGAATATCTGATTACATGGTGATGACTTTATATATGTGACAACATAAGAAAATCACTTAGGATAATTGAGGACTCTGCATGGCACGTTGCCATAGCAGTACGAAAGTACCTGAGCCATAGGTTAAGGTTGCGTGAAGGTCGATCGTATACTTTCGCGAAGGTATTGAAGGGCGGAATAGGGGGTTTGTCTTACAATGCCTAGAGTGAGACCACCTACACGAAGGTAGGGATAGAAGAAATCAAACGACATCACACCCATCTCAGGGTGCGAAAACTTGGTTCCAGCATCCCCCCATACTGCTTCGGGTGAGACTTCGGTCTGCGCTCCTCGGGTTGATGCCGAAAGGGCCAGTAGTGTAGGGATTTGTTTGGCTAATTAACGTTGAACCTCGGTCAGGCCCCCTCAAAGCAACATCAGTGTTAACAGCAAAGTAGGAGGCTTAGTAGAAAATTTAGCAATAACACATTTTTAACCAGTAGACAATTGTAGACACAGTTGATTCAGTTTATTTTTTGAATTTTTTCTGTTGCAGATGTTGAAGTAGCAAAAAAAACAATGAAAAGAGCTGCATGTAGAACATTCCAAAGGTACTGGACTGGGATAGATGTGAATCCCTTTCTTGTTGATATGGAGTGTTGAAAATTGCAACAAGAAATGTTGAAAATAGCATTGAGAAAGATCATTATTTAATTTTGTCCTTGAATTAAATTAGGAAAAAAATTGTAATTCCACATCACATGACAACTTGTATTAGTTAACTAAGTTAATTTGACTTAGTTGGCTCAGTTAATTCAAGTTGAGGGTCTAACTTGAGTCATGTAGAGTGTCTCCTACTTTATAGGAGCCCTGGTAGAGTTTATTTTGAGTTGTGATTAATTAATTTAGTTTATCTGAGTTAAATTCAGTTAAACTAGTTCCAACTTATGGAGGAACTAGTAGGAGGTCTAACAGTGGTGTGTTGCTTCATGTATTCAACCAGTTAAATGATAATTCAACCATAAATAACTTATGTATGTCAAATATGAGAGTTACCCAGTTGATATTGGAGTTCAAGGGCAGTGTACTATCAATTGTATTATTATCTGAATTGTACAGATGGTGCATGCAGTCAAAGGGAGAGCCTAAAGGAACTGCGCAATCCAATGGAGGAAAATTCATATTAAATATGGGCCTAATTCCTCATTGAATGGCGCAAGGAAGTAGGAGCTTGGAAGGCTAAGAAATTGGCTAATTGTTGGCCAGAGTCAGCCTAGGAAGAAGTGAGACAAATAGAGATAACGTAGAGGTTGCTCGTTCTTGATCAAAGCATTGTAATCTTCTCATATTTTGTGACCAATAAAATATGCAGATAACGGGGGTTTTTAGCTTTGGATTTCCCAGGGAAATCATTATGTAATGTGTTGATTGAATTCTTTCTCTTGTATGATTCATGATTTCGTAGTCATTTAATTGTTTCCGTTGATGAGTAGAGTAGGTTCAAGTCTATTGTTTTAGTAAATTACAATTAGAAGTTGGAATATACAAGTATTTTCTACAAAAATCACATGAATTTTAATAGTAAAAATAAGCATTTATATTACATTACATTACATAGTGATAAAACTAGTCAACTTATCTTTGAATAGATGACTAACAACTGAGATTGGGACTTCAACTCTCCACCCAAACTTAGGTTGACTGCACATTTTCTCTTTCTTGTAGTCAACTACCCCCGAGAAATTTAGATCCTATGGAGGGAATTTCTCAAGGGATATTCACACCAATAATGTGCACATTCACATGGAAATCCTGAGTCCATGGAGCTTCCATATTACCTCTAGGAATCCATAATGTGTGTTGTTTCTCCACCCAAACATAGTCAAAACAGGGAATCCAAAGCATTTAAAGCTCCACCCAAAAACACAATGAAAAACAAGGGATCTAGATCATATAAAGATCCACCCCACAACCAATTTAGGGAATCTGGAGTTTATAATTATCCACCCATAAAAACACTACAGGAATCATTGAATCCAAACTTCTCCACCCACTTTTCTCATCAGGGATTGAGAACCACAATGCCTCTACCTATCTCCTGCAAGAATCCAAAGTGCACTATGTGTTCCACCTAAAAGTATCCATGGGAATCTAGAGAGTTAGATATCCACATGTTAACCAAACACTCAAGAATCTAGAGCTCTATCCAAACCCTACCTAATGCACCCGAGGATCCAAAGCACTAACTTTTCTATTATTTCACTCGCAATCATATTTTTCCTTCTCTCTTAACTCCTCTTACCGCCAGATAGTTTGTGGAATGTTAGCCAAGACTTTCTTTGCCACGAGAGTGAGAAAACTTTTCCTCTCTCCTCAACACCCATATGTTGTATTAATTTTTTTTACATTCACTCCCCATACCAACAACAGCCCATACGCAGGATTTAATGTTTGACCATTCATGCTTATGTTGCTCCATTGACTTGAAATTAGGAAAATGAGAAAGTAATTTTAGAGGCATGATACCATCCACCCTTTTAAATAAATATTTCCCATTAAGTGTCATTCCTCAAATCAAAGAAACATGTGACAAATTAAATGCAGGCTTGGAGCTCCACAAGCAATCTCACTTTTCACCTCCACAAACTCTGAATTAGTGTCCCTCTTTGTCCAGTCATTATTTTATCATTTACATTAATTTACATCAATTTACATAAAAATTCTTACAACAATATTTACAAGAGGGTGACAATGGGGTGTTACACTAAGCATGGATGCTCAAGCTGCTAAAGATGTTAAATTGGCAATTTATGTAAACACTCCATATGCTAATAGGTTTAATGGGCCTCACACATGCAATGAATTGTTATATTTGATTAAAAATGGAAAGGGATCAGGGATGATGAGGAATTAGATGAAAAAGAGGAGATGTAGCACATAATTTAAAAAAATACTTCATGCGCAATGCATTAGGAAAAAATGATCATATACCTAATACAATATAGAAAGGTGATCATAGATAATTTCAAATGATTAAGAAAAGTGTGTTGATCATTCACACCAACTAATTTTAAATCCTACTATAGGTTTTCAAAGGTTGAAATATTTTCACTACTAAGAGATTTTTTCACTCATAACCACAATTTATATGCCTTGGTTTATTGGAATGAGGAAGGGAGGACTTTCAAAGCTTTAAGTATCAAATGTTTCATCACCATACACCTTAAGGTAGGACATGCATGGTTAGTCCAAATAGCTATCAAGAATTTGTTGGGAAAAATGTTAAACTCATGCAAAAATAGGTTAGGTGCCAATAATGTGTGAAATTACTTAAGGCCTAAAAAAAAGAAACTATGTAGTTATACTTTTCAAATCACTTGTAAAATCCATTAGAAAGGCTCAACTAGATTCTTGCTTGAGAACCCAAAAATTTAACATGTCTTCTTACCTATCATGATGTGGTTTTTTCTTCTCACTGTAGGGAAAAATACTTGGGGGGGCGGGCGCTTGAATTAGTATTTTCAAACCATTAAAATTTTCAATTTCATATCTTGATTTATGTACATGAATTTACTAAAGAGAACCCATGTGTGTACGAGATTTTTATTTGAATATCCAGTAAAAACATATTTTTTAGTTAATTCATCTTTTGTTTATCTTGAGTCAGGGCATCAGTACTTCATTAAGCATTAAATAAACAATAACCATGTGCAGTAAGAAAAAAATAAACCATCACACATAATCATCACACTTGGACACTAGGATTTAAGGTGGAAACCCAATGTGGGAAAAAACCATTGTTGTTGTCATCTATGTCTTCTTTTTAATCTAAAGAAAAACTTCTTACAATCTTGTACTGGTGCAGACTCATACCAACATGCAAGCACCCAACTGCAAAAGGCTACAACCTTCACTCATTCTCCAACACCCACTTGAACGGAGCTCCAACCCCCTAATCTCATTTACGGCATCCACCGAAAGGGAGCTCCAACCCCCTGATCTCGTTTACCAGCTACCAATGGAAGGAAGCTTCAACTCCCTCACTAAAGGCTCCAACCTAAACACCTTCGGGGACCATGTTTAATAAATTTTCATATTTGATCCACCTGCTACAACACATCACAACGTGTAGGCCATGTTTCATCAAATTTTTAGACTGGACCCACTACCAACATTTAAGCCCAAAACCAAATATTAAAATTGAAACTGATCTTTGCAAAAAATCACTCAATCATCATCTAAAACCCAATTGAAACCCAATCACTGAATCAACCGACTCAACTAAAACTCAACCAATCAACTGAAACCCAAACTTAAACAACCAGAACATTCAGATCACTATAACTAGAATAGCAATTGACATACTGCACATCACATAAACCAGATTTTGCTACCGCAAACCCTGATCAACCTTATACCGGAATATATACACTACTTTATAGTATAAAACCCGTGTGCGTATGCGCTTTTCATAAAGAATACCGTGTACAAATCTTAAACCACTTAATCCTGAAAAATGAACCATTGTCACTCTGAAATAAATATTGAACCACACACAGATCCACTGCATCATTCTAAAACAATCACAGAACCTTCACTGAACTCTAATCACAAACAACAAGTATCTTCATCATTCTTCAATCATTCAATTCATCTTTTAAGTATTACTGTTAAGCCCAGATCATCAAGAAGACTTCATTGACAGACATCAGAAACACATCAAGACTAATTAAACTGATCAGATATCCTTTTCATCAAAACCCTAGTTTCTGTATGTGCTTTCCTTAAATCATATATGTGTGTATACACGCTTTTCAAGAAACAAACTCGTGTATAGATTAGGAAATATGCGTGACTTACCATTATCACACCCACATGTGTATGTGCCTTTAAGGCTATAAAACCCCCGTACATATCTGCAATTTCTGACTCAAACCTTCGCTGCAACATAGAACTTCAGATATACCCAGATCTCGGCATACACAAAAAATCATGCGTCAAGACACTATCAACACAAATCAAATCACCTCATAATCAAGATTTTCATCTTAGATCTATTGGATCTGATCCATCATCAAATTATTAGGTGCATACTTAGTTTTATATCAAGCAAAACATCAACATCCCATTACATGCATATTTTCTTTAGATCTAACTATTCATAAAATATTCATCACTTGCACACATTTAACACTTTGACCTTCATCTCCTTATATAGCTTAGCCCTTATCCAATACAACAGGTCAAAACCATACTCTGGCTTATGGTTTTCTTAAAAGGGATCAAACATTCGTTGTTGGGCTCAATACCACAGGGAAATACCATGGTAAGAACCCTTGGTATTTACAATACCATGGTGTGGAAACTGTATGTGCCTTTTCTTCTTCATAGTCATGTGTGTACATGCCTTTGATTTATAGAAATCATGTATACTCCACTTTGATTCACCAAACTTGAGTGTGTACACTACTTTTCTTCATAGAACCTGTGTATACTCGACTTTGCTTCTTAGAACCCTTGTATACTCGACTTTGCTTCATAGAACTTATGTATACTCACGTTTTCTTCACCAAACCTGCGTATACTTTTTCAATCTTCATCTTTATAATTTGTTTGTCTCTAAACCGTTATGCCTTTGATCAAACTTTGTGTCACATATAAACACATCCTACTGACATCTTCATCAAGTAGGTTGTCATCAAAGTACAACTCATCAAGTAGGTTTCCATCAAGGACAACACATTATTCATAATGCCAACAATTTCCCCCTTTGGACTTAATGGCAACCACTTTGGTGTTTGGTCACCAACACCTTAGATACATGTAACACATCAAGCTAAGCACCAATATTTGCAAACATCAAGGCTCTCCCCCTTTAACATCAAGGGAAAAGGGCTGACCAATACTAAATGAAGACTTCTCTCTTGAGCGTTGTAGATCTGAACTACAGAGTATGAACATAGAACACTGACCATGCTCCCCCTTAGCACATTCTGAAATTTCTGAAGGATGTATATTGAAGTACATGAATCTATGACTCAGTTGAATATGACTTTTCCTATCACCAAGGACTCAAGATTATGTCAATCACCCAATGGAGTGGGGTTACATATTTGACTCAACATTACATCAATCATCCAATCACAGTGGGGTTACAAATACATCACATACCCAAAAATATTTGACCATAATAGTCCATACATGACTGGATTCTACAATGAGTACATCATTTGTCTTTACATGAACTTTACATCAAATGACATGTATGACATTCATAACCAAGACGAAACACCTCAATAAGACCATGATAGTTATCGGCAACTATACACCATATATAATCTGCACCATAAGCATCTGTTAGCAGCAACATGAATAGCAACATGCACTTCTTCATCATTAAACAAGAATTTTAGAAATCATAAGTAGAATCACTATTTATAAGAATCATAATGCCAAAAATGCATTATTAGAAGCATAGCAAATGCTCCCCCTGAACCTGTGTCATCTCTACAAAATGTGCTTAACCAATTCCAGAACTAGCAAGAAAAATTGGAGCTTGTTTCTTCATCATACCAATATATATATGTGACTGTTTAGTTCAGAACTCACGTATATACACAACTTGCCTTTATAGGATCTGTGTACAGAAAGTGAAATACTGAAATTTCACACCTCCAAATGCATCACGTGTAAGAGGTTTTGTAAAAATATCAGCAACTTGTTCTTTTGAGGGAACATATTCCAGTTTGACCTTTTGTTTAAGCACTTGTTCTCTTAGAAAATGATATTTAATAGGAATATGCTTGGTATTGGAGTGCATAACCAGATTTTTTGAAATACTAATTGCACTTGTATTATCACATATAATGGAAATGGGTGGAGAACAATTGATTTGAATATCCTGCAATGTTTGCATCCTCCACAGAAGTTGTGTGCAACATGATGCAGCAACAACATATTTTATTTTTGTAGTAGATAAAACAATTGAGCTTTGTTTTTTGTTGAAAAATAATACTAAACGTGGCCCCATATAGAATGCTCCTCCACTAGTGCTTTTTCTATCATCCACATTTCCTACCCAATTTGCACATGTATAAGCATGAAGAGTAATATTTTCATATTTTGGATACCATAAACCAAAGTCGTGAGTGCCTCGTAGATATTTGAAGATTCTTTTTACTGCATAAAGATGAGTTTCCTTTGGATTGGCCTGAAAGCGTCCAACAATCCCAACTGCATGCATGATATTTGGTCTTGTTCCTGTAAGATAAAGTATACTTTCGATCATGGATATGTATTCTAGTTGGTTGACTGCATGAGAATCATCATGCGAACTAAGACTAAATCCTGTCATCATGGGTGTGTAGACCGGTTTCAATCTTCCATTCCATATTTCTTTAGAACTTTCTCAAGGTACTTTGTTTGTGAGAGGAAGATGCCATTCTTTGCTTGTTGTACTTGTAAACCAAGAAAGTAAGTTAGTTCACCAAGTAAATACATTTCAAATTCTTGATGCATGACAGAAGCAAACCTTTGACTCATGGATTCTTCATTACTACCAAATATGATGTCATCCACATAAACAATAACAATTAAAAGTTTGCCATCATCAACCTTTATATATAGGTTTATATCTGCAGACCCCTTAGTGAATCCTTTTTGTTGAAGATATTTTTCAAGGTGATAATACCATGCACGAGGTGCTTGTTTTAGCCCATATAATACCTTCTTTAGTTTGCAAACAAGTTTTCCATCATTTCCTAGAATAAACCCTTAAGGTTGTTCAATACAGACTTCTTCTTCTAGGTTCCCATTTAAAAATGCAGATTTAACATCGATTTGATAGACTTTGAAATGATGAAAGCTTGAAAAGGCAAGAAATATTCTTATGAATTCAAGTCTCGCTATAGGTGCAAATGTTTCTTCAAAGTCTATTCCTTCTTGTTGAGCATAACCTTTGCAAATGAGTCTTGCTTTATTTCTAATTACTTCTCAATTCTTGTTTAATTTATTTTTGAATACCTATTTTGTCCCAATAACATTCTTATCATGAGGTCTAGGAACTAATTCCCAAGTTTGATTGTTTTCAATTTTGTCAAGTTCTTCATTCATAACCTTAACCCAACATTCAGCTTTACTAGCTTTGGTTCAATTGTGGATAGTTAGGCTAGATGACTAGCAGTTCCAACTAAAGTTCTTCTAGTTTGTATTCCAGATTCCTTACCACCTAGAATTTGAGATTCTAGATGGTTTTCTGGACATACCTTGATGGAGTATTTTTTGGTGCTTCTGTAATGTCTCTTCCTTCATATGATGCTTCATTGATTCTTTCCTCCTCATTATTTTGGCTAGTTGTAAGAGGATCTTCGTCATCTATTGGTGCTTCCTTTTTGATACCTGTGGATGCTTCATCAATCACAACATCAATGCATTCAACAATCTTTTGAAGTATTTTATTGTAAAATTTATATCCTTTGCTTCTAGAGGAGTATCCAAGGAGAATTCCTTCATCAGCTCTAGCTTCAAACTTTCCAAGTTTATCATTATTATTCTTTATGTAACACTTACTTCCAAAAACTATAAAATGATTAATAGTTGGGGGTTTACCGTACCAAATTCCATAAGGAATTTTATCACTGTTCGCACAAATATGAGATTTGTTAATAATATTTACCGTTGTATGTGTTGCTTCACCCCAGAAGGTACAAGCTTTCCTGAACCCATGAAGCATGGCACATGCCATTTGTTGAATTGTTCTATTCATTCTTTCTGCTACCCCATTTTGTTGAGGAGTCTTAGCTATATAAAATTTCCTCTTGATGCCATGTTTCTCACAAAAGTAGAAAAAAATCGTTTCATATGTATTCTCCTACACAGTTAAATATAAGACCATTGATTTTCAAGTCTGACTCATTCTCTAATAAATCTTTGAAGACTTTAAATTTATCAAATGTTTCATCTTTATACTTTAATAAACCAATACAACACATTCTAGTAAAGTCGTCAATAAATAAGAAGAAATATTGTTCACCTCTAAGTGACATTTTATTTATTGGCACACACAAATCAGTATGAATAAGTTCAAGAGGCCTACTTGAAGAAACTTCTTTGGCATTGAATTGTACCTAGGTTTGTTTACCGAATTGACATGAATTGCATATAGTATTTTCTGGTAGAGAGATGTCTGGAAAATCACGAACTACTCCAAGCTTTCTTGACTTATGCATTTTACTGAAGCTTAGATGTCCTAATCTTTTGTGCCATAACCAACCTTCTTCTTCTTTGAGTTAGTAACATTGTTCTAGATTTCCTTCCAAGACATAGAACTTACCTAGAGTTCTTGTTCCTTTTATTATGGTTTTTCCGTAATCGAGATTTCGGACCACACAATTCTTTGATTTGAAAACAACTTCATTCCCTTGGTCACACATCTAGCTGACACTTAATAAGTTATGTTTCAACCCATCAACAAATAAACCATTTCCAACTTTAACCCTTTCCTTTAAAAAAACAAATCATTTTCCTTTAATAGTAGCAGGTGTATTATTTCCAAAGGTTACGTTATTTTCTTTCTTTATTTCATTAAAAGACATAAACTTATCTTTATCACCTGTCATGTGTTTTGAGCATCCACTATCAATGTACCACAGATTTTCTTGATCCCCTGCATATAAAGCTAGACCACAGTTCTCAAATTCAATGGTTTTCTTCTTCCATACCTTAGATGTTGTTTCCATTTGCTTATCTTGAGATATTGATCATCCTTTGCTCCTACATTTAGATTCTTTATTCCCAAATTTATTGCAAAAGGAGCATTCAGTTTCATATTGAAGAGGAGAGAAGGCATTGTGAGAGTATTTCTCATTCTTTTGTTTTCTTGCTTCCCTAGTCATGATAGTTTTGTAAGAAACACATTGAGTAGCCTTATGACCAAAATTGTGACAAGAAAAACATTGTGCATTGAACTAGAAGTGTCTAGGAGTATAGTACTTTCTAGTGTTGTTTTCCTTTTGATTAAACCATGAATATTTTACTTTGGAAGTATTTGTTTCTTTATTCTTTTGTTGTAGGATGGAGTGATGTTCACTGCTTCATTTTACTACATTGAGATAGCTTCTTGTTTCTGTAGAAGACTTTACAGTCTTTGATGTTTCTTAATTGTATTCAAGACCTGTCTTTATAAGGGGAGAGCGTTGAACTTTGATGATTTCATCCAGGGTTTCAGATCCTTTAGAAAATCTAAGACTAAGATTTTCTTTTCTCAAGTTCTCTCCTTAGACTAACTATTTTGCATCCTAGCTTCTCATTATGCTCTTCATTTTCTATGATTTGTTTATTCAAAGTTTCTTCTATTAATTTAGCTTTTTTTAAGAAAATCTTAAGCTAAGATATTTCTTCAATAAAAATATCCTTTTCTTCTAGGGCATCCATGAAATTATCATCAGAATCATCTTAAAATTCCATAAGTAATTGACATTCTTGATCAAACTCATCTTCTTTGTCACTATCATTAATGCATAGACAAGGAAATGGATCACATTTAGAAAAAAATCCCATACCTGATAATGCTTCTTTGTTCTTGATCAATAGAAATCGGGGTTCTTTTGAATATTTTCTTCCCTTCACTATTTTCTTCTTTTGAGTCTCTTGCTTCTTTTTCTTATTTCTTGTTGTCTTAACAGATCTCCTTCAAGTGATCAAGCTTCTTCCGAAGGACCTCCCCTGATACCAATTGTTGGGAAAAATATTGTTTGGGGGGGGGTGTGAATCAGTATTTTCAAACCATTAAACTTTTCAATTTCATATCCTGATTTATGTACATGACTTTACTAAAGGGAACTTGCATGTGTACACGTCTGTTATTTGTATATCTAGTAAAACATAATTTTTCAGTTAATTCATATTTTGTTTATCTTTAGTCAGTGCATCAGTACTTCATTAAGCATTAAATAAATAGTAACCATGTGCAGTAAGAACAACATAAACCATCACACATGAACACAAACATTTAAGGTGGAAACCTAATGTGGGAAAAAACCACCGCTGTTATCGTCTTTGTCTTGTTTTTAATATAAAGAAAAACTTTTTACAATCTTGTATTGGCGTAGACTCATACCAATACACAGGAACCCACCTACATAAAGATACAACCTTCGCTCATTCTCCAGAACCCGCTTGAAGGGAGCTCCAAGCCCCTGATCTCATTTACCCGCACCCACTGGAACGAAGCTCCAACCCCCTCATCTGATTTACCAGCTATCACTGGAAGGAAGATTCAACTCCCTCACTAAAGGCTCCAACCCTCATCATCTCTGGGGACCATGTTGCATAAATTTTCATACTGGATCCACCTACTACAACACATCACAACTTGTAGGCGATGTTTCATCAAATTTTTAGACTGGACCCACTACCAGCATTTAAGGCCAAAACAAAATATCAAAACTAAAACTGATATCTGCAACAAATCACTCAATCATCATCTAAAATAACCAATCTCTGACACAACTGAATCAACCAAAACTCAACCAAGCAACTGAAACCCAAACTTAAACAACCATAACAGTCAAATCTCTGTAACCAGAATACCAATCAACATATTGCACATCACAAAAACTAGATTTTGTTAATGCAAACCCTAATCAACCTTATATCAGAATATATACGCTATTTTATAGTAAAAAACCCGTGTGTGTATGCGATTTTCATAAATCATGCCGACGTACAAATCTTAAACCATTAAATCTTGAAAACTGAACCATTGTCACTCTGAAATAAATATTGAATCACACATGGATCCACTGCATCATTCTAAAACAATCACAGAACTTTAATCACAAACAACAAGTATCTTCATCATTATTCAATCATTCAATTCATCTTTTAAACGTTACTCTTAAGCCCAGATCATCAAGAAGACTTCATTGATAGACACTAGAAACACATCAAGACTGATTAAACTGATCAGACATCCTTTTAATCAAAACCTTAGTTTTTTTATGTGCTTTCCTTAAAGCATATCCATGTGTATACGTTCTTTTCAGGAAACAAACCTGCATATAGATTAGGAAATATACGTGACTTACCAGTATCACACCCACGTGTGTACGTGCCTTTCAGACTATAAAACCCGTGTACAGATCTGCAATTTCTGACTTAAACCTTTGTTGCAACACAGAAATTCAGGCATACACAGAAAAATCACATGTCAAGATACTATCAACATAGATAAAATCACCTCATAATCAATATTGTCATCTCAAAGCTATTGGATCTGATCCATCATCTAATTTGTGAGTGCATACTTAGTTGTAGATCAAGCAAAACATCAACAACCGATTAAATGCATATTTGCTTCAAATCTAAATATTCACAAAATATTCATCATTTGTACACATTTACCACTTTTATCTTCATCTCCTTATACAGCTTATCCCTTATCCAATACCAAACGTCAAAACCATAATCTAGCAGATGGTTTTCCTAGATGGGATCAAAACATTTGTTGTTGGGCTCAATACCATAGGGAAATACCATGGTAAGAAACCTTGATATTTATATTACCATGGTGCGGAAACTGTACGTGTGTTTTCTTCTTCATACTCGTGTGTGTACGTGGCTTTGATTCACATAACCCACGTATACTGCACTTTGATTCACCAAACCTGAGTGTGTATACTACTTTGCTTCATGGAACTTGTGTGTACTTGAATTTGCTTCATAGAACCTGTGTATACTCGACTTTGCTTCACCAAACCTGCATATACTTCTTTCAAATTCATCTTTATCATTTCTCTTTCTCTGAACTTTTGTTCATTTGATCAAATTCTCTGTCACATGTAAACACATCATATTGACATCTTCATCAAGTATGTTGTCATCAAAGGACAACTCATCAATTGGGTTGCCATCAAGGACAACACATCAGTCATAATGCCAGCACTCTCACATTCATGGGGTTAAGCTAATCTTGGTCTATAGAGGAGCCCCCTATTATTGTATATTTCAAATATTTGTGGAAGAATAGATGACAATTTCAATTTACATTTATCTATGATGGCCTCCTATCACCAATGCACAAACTCATTTCTTGTAAATTCTCCACAAGTATATCTCCAAAGCTATATAAGTGTTTAAATACATTAGAGGTTACTACTTAGATGAACACTCTGCCTATATCTAGATCTATGGTGTTACCCAAGAACCTCATACAATTCTAGCCTATATGGCAAATAGGTTAATCATTCAAGGAAATTGGTTGCCAAATAGATCTACATGTTTTTAATGCTACCTAATTAAACAATAGAAGTAGGTATACCCAACTTATCCACTATATATATCCATGTATAGGCTAATAGATCTTGTTTGGGCTAGGATGGAAGAATAAATCATTGAAGAATACCATTTCAGGTTGGAAATAACTCAAATGCATGATCCTTAGGAATTGTTGTAAAACACAAATGTGATATGAGGATCTTTTTCATTACTAACAACAATATAATGAGGAAAAAAAACTCATTTGGGAACATCGAATTATAAATAGGTTTTTGAATAGTTTGCAAGTTATTGCTAAAGAGAGGGAAGAAAGAAGGAAGAAGTTCAAGGGATATTGTTGAGAGGAAATCTCTTCAATTAAAAATAATATTGGAGGAATTAGAGAAGGTTAAAGTAGTAACTAAGGCCAAAGTCAAGAAGAAGCATAAATAAAAGTGTCCAAGAAAGAAGAATTGGGAAAAAGAAGAAGAAGAAATAGCAAAGTAGAATGTAGAAGAAAATAAGAGAAGTAGATATGAAAGACAAAGTTAACACATGCGTTTATGACTTAGAAAATAATTTAAGGTAAAAAATGAGCATAAAAGAATAGAAAAAGACTTGAATAAAAATCAAGCTAATATTAAAGTAGAAAAGGCCATATAGGAACAATAATGTTAACAACTTGATGATAAATTGAATCTCAAAATGAGAACTCTAAACCTAAATACCCATATTTTAGAGTCAATAACACCAAAATCAACCCCTAAATCAAAAAGTAATGATCCTAGGATCACCATTTTTTCTAAGGTTAAAATTACAACATTTTTTTACCATGGCCTTAAATCCCTTTAAGGTTGCAAAAAAAAAAAAAAAAAAATTAGGATCCCAAATGAAAATTTAATGCTCCCCACATAACTCCCTTTCTTCAGATATAAAAATTATAACTTATTTTACATTATGTCCTTGACAAGTAGTATTTCTCCAAGCAAAAACTTTTAAATCGACCCCCAAGAACCTTTGTTCTAATAGTATTGCTTGTCTTTTCTCAAGTTACCATTACAACTTGTTTGAAACAATGGCCTAATCAACCAACATCCTTGCAAAAAAATCATAAAAGGGAAAAACATAAATAAATAAGAAGAAAAGTTAAACTTAAAGAAAACTAAAATAAATCAAAGCGGAAAAACATATATTTCAAATAAGAAGCATAATAATTAAAAAAAAAAAAAAACACTCAATAATATTTTAATAAAATTAAAGAAGAAGAAAAAAGATATATATAATAAAATTTGAAAAATAAATAAATTAACTTAAAAATTAAAAGTCAAATCAAATAATAGTAGTGAGAGGGGAGCACTCCTCCCCAACCCCTCCATCAGTATGCAATGGATCGTAACTCCAAATCCACATGGGCACTAATAGGACGGGATGGAGGGAGTACCCAAGGGGATGATATCCCAAAGCCCCATGGGCACCAACAAGAGGGAGCACTCCCATCATCACCCATGGGGCCACTACTCCAAAGGAGTAGTTGTCGTTGAGTGGTAGGGTGATTCTCGTGATTACCTTGATCCCCATCGCTCCCTCCATCCACTCCCATTGACACCCATGGGAGCATCCCTCCAAAGGAATAATTATTATGGGGGGAAAGGACGATTCTTAAAATAATCAATGCCCCCACCCCCACCTCCCCATCATCAATGCATATCCTTTGATAGGGAATCACCCCCCTCCCTCATTATTAAGTTTCTTTTATTTTATAAACACATTTGTTTTTCAAAATTTGATTCATATATTTAACTATTTTTAAAATAATTTAAATTTCTTTTTATTTTTAATTTGTTCCTAATGTGTGTTTGTATTTCTTTTTTTCTTTCTTTTAGTTTGTTTTATTAAAAAAAATTAATAGAAGATTATTTAGTTTATGTCTGTAATTGTTTTATTCATCATTGAGTTTTTTGAATTTAAAATGTTCATTTGTATATACTTTTTGAAAATTTACTAATTATTAAAAAATAAAAATAAAAACACATGTTACAACAACATTGCATTTTTAAGCCCAAAATTAAATGCAATTTATGTGCTACTAGTAACACCATATTTCAATTTGGAGGGTGAGTTTGAAGTTTTGGTTCACAACATTATCAATTATTAAGGTTAGCCCAGAAGAGAAAAGAGCACCACTACTAGCACCACTTTTCATTTCAAGGGTTGATTTTAAGGTTTTTGTTTGAAATGGTACCAAATGTAAGGGATACAATTTCAACAAGTTGAATTTTAACCATGAAGAAAAAGGGTGATGATGGGAGCACACTTTTCAATTTGTGAATCAATTTTGAGGTTTTTATTTACAAATTCACAATTCATGGTTGAATTTTTTTGTAATTTTAAACTCCAAAAATGAAAAGGTGTGACTGATAGCACCACTTTTTGAAATGGGGACAAAAATGGACACTAAATGCAACCTCTGTAAAAATGAAATCCCTAAGATGTTCTCATCAAGTTGGTAACCATGTTGAAACTAGTAATATTTCAATTCCATAGAATTTGCAAAACCCATTGACATGTTGTTTTGAAGATGATAAGTTGGGGAAAGATTTGCAAGATCAATCCTTATGTTTTCCTCTTTTTCATGACTACATGAACATAGCACACAATGAAATTAAGACTGGGGAATCAAAATTGGAACAAGTTGAAAATCGGGCTAATGTTATTTGTCAAAAATATAAACTTGTGCAAGAATAGATTCAATGGGAGAAGGTTGTGCAACAAGAATATCCTAAGATTCATAAATGTTAAACATTAACCCATAGGTAAAAGGATGAGGAAGTTTGTACATATACAATTAAAAATGTCTATAACAATATACTATTATCAAGCATAGTTGCTTATAATGGAGAAACTTCCCTTTATGAAACAATCACCCCTTGCAATCTCCCACTCACACACAATCTCTAATCTAAGTTACAATAATAGTGAAAGGATTTGAATCTAACATATATGCATTATATGTTCTTGCATGAGGATTCCAATTCAATAAAATACTCAGGTTCCCATAAGTTTTTTATGCATAACCAAAATCAAGGATAACTTGTGTGGAAAAAACCCGTTTGCTTTGAAGCCAATGTCATAAAAAATAATCCAGTGGATGAGGTAGGTCAATTTTCATTAAATTGAGTCTGATTCTAAGCATTATGGTAATCATTTTCATGGCCTCGTGAAATGGATGGAATCGCCATGATCTTTAAAGCATCCACATTATGTTAATCAACTCACATATTTTGCAATGAAAAAAGTCATGATTTCCATAATTATTTCACTCATGTTTCATTTAGCATGTTAGCCTCACATACTTATGCTTTACCCTGATACCTTAATAGGTATCACCATCTTTCAATGGCTACAAAATTGTGATTTCACATAACACTAAAATCGCTAATGTAGTATAGGGTACGAGCATAGTACTTGGGCCTTTCTTTTCCTTAATGACCTTCTTTTTTACTTATGTAAGGTATTTTTCACATCAAGCTTGAGTAAATTAGATTGCGACTAAGAAAACCTTAAGGCCACTAGCATGTATGATTATTTTTTTAATATCTTCATATTTATTCCTTTGGTTGACATAATTAGTTCCTAATTTATTTTCATTACATGGCTTAGCTATTGGGATTTTGAAATTTCCATCATTTATTTTTGTCTCTAAATATTTTATCACATGGAGCCTAACTCATGATTCAATAATATTTGATAGCTTGTTGTGATCTAATGTGAGAGGATTGTGTAGGAATTCATTTCATCCTAAAGTCACTTTATAAGGGTTTTTTGGTTGGTCAATTCAATTGATTAATTATTTACCGAACACCTAGGTTGTTTATTGATTAATGGATTTCGTAATTGTAATTTATGGCTCTATACTATAACCCTTCTCTTAAAGGACTATAAATATAGACATAGTATAGGTGTGAAATATTATGTGCCAAGGCTTGACTAGCAATATGCAAATAATATAGATCTAAAAAATTGTGTGTTAATATTCGATTATTTTCCTAGAGAAAGGAGGATCCAATCGAAGATGAGAGGTACAACTAGATGTAGTGTGAGTGGTCAAACCATGAACATTCTAAATGGAAGGTCATGATAATACTTGCACCCTAGTTTGGTGTATGAATTCAATGTGTTCAAAATTCACTAAAATTTATTAAAAGAGCTAATCATGTGATATGAAAATTCAAAAATTCTATGGGCCATAAAATTGAAAGGTAGGTACCTTAATATCCAAGTAAAAAGAACAACTTACAAGAATCCCATAAGCATGGAATTCATCTTTGTAAGCATGAAAATATCACTACTTCACCCATCCCTAGTTTGCTAAAGTGCATATATGTATATGTATGTGTGTTTGTGAGAGAGAGAGAGAAAGGATTGAGAAAGGATGTTCATGATATAAAGGAGATGATAAAATAACTTCGCCAAGGCAGATTCTTGCTGGCAATGGAGAAATTTTAATGATGTCATGGTGACTCAAATGGTCCTATGAATTCTCATGGGTAGTGGAGAAACACCTAAATGATAACATAATGGAACCTAATGAAAATCATTTTAATCTTGAATGTATCATGCCCTATGATTGAGACTTCATCTTTGATAATTGATTCATGGTCTATGGAAATGAACTTCAATATAATAAGAAAAAAATTATAATATAATGTGCAAGTATGATCATTTATCCCATCACAAAGAAATTTTCACAAGTACCCTATACATAGATCATGCATAGATACCTTGAGAATACAAGGAAAGATTCTTTCCACTTTACGCTCATAACATAACAAAAAGTAGTAGAAGTTTTTGCCTCACTAATATGCCATGATTTATTGAGGCTTCAATGACTATTTATTTTCACTTTAAAATCCTATTATCTTTAAACTTACTTTCCCAATTTTTTTTTCAAATTAGTCCCAACTTCAAAAATCAATCTCTCTTCACCACCATTTTTTTAGCCTTATTCAAATTTGGAGATTATCCCTGATTTGCATATGAGCCCCATCCATCACCATTTAAACTAGATGGAGTTATATTTGTATTCAATAGTTTTAGGCTTTTGTTTCATCATATTTTCAAATATCTGGACTTTACTTTCAAAGGCTATATCCTTAAGTAGTAAAACACTTTTCTATTGGGTCCTCCATTCACCAAAGTTCCTCAATCTTGTAACAAATCCCAATTCCTAAATCAATCCTTCCCTCTTCAAAAGACAATGAGAAGGAGTCTTGATTTTTCTATCAACCCTTCCTTCAAATTCAACCTACTTTCCCTTTACCTCTTTGATCTATTCTTGAGTTTTCTTCAAATTCACCTCACAACCTTCGAGCTCTTGCTCCTAAGAAAAAATAATTTCCTTGAACATCTTGAAATTTTATTCTAATTAGGACCAACTTTAAAAATCAAGCCTCATTCTCAGGGAGTTTTTTTTGACTCTACAGTCAGGCCTATCATCCAAAACCAAGCTTGCCCTCATCTAAAAGTGGTGATAAGGGGTCCTAATTTTATATCATCCCTATTTCACAGGCAATTCACATTTTGCTTTCAAACACTTTATACATGTAAAATTGATTTAAAAGATTGAAATGAGTGCTTAACATATATATGTCACCTATGCATTAAATCTATTTTAAATAATGTCTCATCCCAACTCATTTCTACACCACCACAACTCGAATAAACACCTTTTGAACTTACAAATAAAAGCAAACTTACCCCTTGGTATTTTTCCTTTAAATGTTTAAAGTTGTATGCCAAGCTCATCTGTTAGAATATTCTGTGTTAAAGTAATGATTAGTCTTTGTTTATATTTCTTGAAATTGTCAAATGATCTATGGAATGTTACAAACCAAAAAAGGTAACTTTTCTCTTGGCATCACTAACCGAGTACTTGATTCCAAAATCTTATTGTTAGATTAACATTTTTTTGTTTTAAATGAGTTAGGTGGTTGTTTTCTTTGTTTCATCTGATAGTGGCAATTTATAGGCATTTAAATTTTCTTTAATTTGAATTTAGTTAATGATTGCATGTGTCCTCAGCATATTCCTCTTTCAACCCTCAAAAAACAGTCATGCATAAGTGAGTTATTTGTATGAGCCCTGATTTCCTTTTTATCCCTTTTAAATAGATTTTGAGTAACTTGGATTCAAACTGTAAATTCCTAGCTAAAATTCAAAGCTATGTTATGATGGTATGCACCTTAATTCAAGCTCAATATGACCATTTTTAATACTGTTTTCCATTTCAAATTTTTAGAAGGTATTTATATATGTATTTAATTTATTTTTTTGTGCCAAAACTCACATACCCCTAAATTTCTATGTTTTTCTAAACCTACAGGAAATTCTACATGGACGCCAAAGGAATCAAGGAAGGAGAAAGATATATTAGAAGAGAGACGAATTGCAATCCAACCATAAAATCAAATTGATGTCAGAGAATTTACCAAGCAAACAACGTTGACAAGTAAACATACCCACACAATGGAAAAATCATTAGTTAGAAGGGAAAAAATCTACCAAAAACAAGAAGCCAATCATGGAGTCCTATCCTAATAAATATTTTAAATTTCCCATTTATAAAATTGCTTCATACATTATTTTATTTGACGAGGCCCACACATACAATGAATTTTTTCACCTAATCAAATATGGAAAAGGGCTCAAGGATGATGAGGACATTGATGAAAAATAAGAAGAAGAGCTTACTATAGCATGTAATTTAAAAAATCCATTCATACATAATGCAACAACTATATCTCCAGTGATGCCTTGTGCAAAAGTGATCAAGTTCCCAATATAACATACAAATGTCAACACAAAGGGAATTCTAAATGATCTAGGAAAATATGTTGGATCATTCATATCAATAATTTTTTGTGTACTATAAGTTGTCAAAGGTTAAAATTTATTTCACAAATGAGTGGATGAGAGATTTTACCCATAACCATAACTACTTTGAAATATTGGTTGATTGGTGTGAGGAAGGGAGCAATATCAAACATTTAAGCAACAAACATTTCCCTGTTATACACCTTAGTTTTGGATACACATAGAAAAACCAATTGGTCAATAGAATTTATGGAGAAAAAAAATTAGCCAATGTAAATACAAGTTAGATGTCAATATTATATAAAATCAGTCATTGAGGAAAAAAAATCAAATAGGTTACTATCCTTTCCAAATCACTTGTATAAACCATTATAAAACTCAATTGAATGCTTTCTCAGATACCCTAAAATTTTACATGTCTTCTTACTTGTTAGATGTGTTTGTGCTTCTAACACATTCATGGAGTTACATTTCTCTATGATGGCTTCTTAGAACCATTGCACAAACTCATTTTTTGTAAACCTTGCCTAATAATATCTCCAAAAAATATAGAATTGCTAGAAAACATTGGAGATTGGTACTTGGATGAACAATCTACCTATATCAGGAGTTGTGGTGTTACCCAAGTACGTCATATGATTCCAACTTGTATACAAAATGGTTTGATCATTTAGGAAATTGGGTGCCAAACAACACTATATGGTTGTAATTCCTACCTAATGAAACACCAAAAGAATTCATGCCCAATGTTTCCAATATATATAGGCATGTATGGGCTGATAGGTTCCATTTGGACTAAGTTTGAAGGAGAAAGCATTGAGAAATATCATTTCAAGTTGGAAAGAACTCAAATGCATGATCTCCCTTGGGATTGTTGCAAAACATAGATATAATATGAGGATCTATTTCATCTACCAACACCAAGAGAATGAGTATGAAAAACCTCATGAAAGTCATTGGCATATGAAGAGGATTTGAGTTATTGGAAAGTTATTTTTGAGGAGAAATAGAGAAGAAAGAAGGAAGATGTTGTAAGCACCATTGCTGAGAAGAAAAAAGACAAAAGAATAAAAAATAAGATTGGAGGCATTAAATAAGTTCATAAACAAAGGTAGAGACCAATAAAAAATAACAAGCAAAAATAACAACTATCAAGAAAGAATAATTAGCAAAGAAAATAGAAGAAAAAAGGAAAGAAAAATAGGATGCATAAGAAAAAAAAAAGAATAGAAGAAGCAGATAGGAAAGCCAAAGTTAATGCAAAGGCACAAGATTTGGCAAGCAAATAGGTTGAAGTAAAAACAAAATAGAAAATTTGAATAAGAGAATAAATGAAGAATAAAAAACAAGATGATATTGAAATAAAAGAGGCCATACATGAAGGAAATGAGCTAGCATAGTGAACCAACACCACTAAAGGCAACATGGAGCACTAAATTCTTTATATATGGAATAAGTTTTCACCACTCAAACATTTTCCAATACATTTGGTCCAAGCTTGGTTGTATAAGGTATTTTCCCATTCCAACTCTAGTATATGGAGTTGGTGATCTTGAATTACCTTCATTCGATAGATGGGGGAGGCAAGGGATAAAGTGAAAGCATAAAAGAAGAAAAATCAACTTAGATTCCAAAGTTATATTCACCATCGAAACTGTGGTGATGGATACAAGAAAGATAAATGCAGCTTCCTTTACTTCTATTGGATTAGTAATTGATCAAGCCAATGTACATAGAGCCATGGATGTGGGAAAAGAAGATAAAGGAATATGAAATAAAATCACTTTTCTAGAAAATTGAATTATTTATCACAAATTTAATGATTAATAGACATCATATTTTATTAATTACGTTTTAGAAGAATTGAATATTGTTAAAAGATAGTTATATGAAAGTCCCAACATGTTATATCTCATGGCCCAAATATTGTTGATGTCATGACACATATTCAAGCATGGGATTTCGTTTATCAACAAGAGCAATTACAATTTTAAAAAATAAGGGATTGGTAGTCCTCCTTAGAAGAAATTTATGTTTTCACAACTAAGGAATTTGAAGAGATGGAGTTTGGATTGAGACACTAAAAAAAATAGCTTACAATGCTCTCAAATGAGTCACACGTGAGGTAATAAATGATTCTCTATTGTGCCAAGTTATAGAAAATGTGGCAAATAATTGTCAATTGCCATATTTTGGTCCCAAATACAATTTCCATCCATAGTGTAAATTATCTAATGACTTGGAACATTAAATCAAGTAAAACAATAAATATATCACCTCTTTCTATAGAATTAATATATTTATTGTCTTACTTGATTTAAAGTATATTGAATCTTCTACCAAAGATTGTGACTCAAAGCTCTATTGCCTAATATGGGGAAATATGAAAAAAATAATGAGGTTGAGTATTACACCTTATAAGGCCTCTTTCATGAAGCTTTCTCAAACCATGTAAGGAAAATTGGAAGAATGATATTTATATAGACAAGAAGGGTCAAATTCTCGATTAGGGGAAAATGGAAATTATACTTATGAACCCAATAGGAAAGAAGGGGAAATCAATAGTGAGCCAAATGTATCAAGATTATGGATTCCCCTACCCACCCTCATCCACTTCTTTTTTTATATGGATAAGATGAGTTTGATTATACTATGTCTTTTTTCTTGCACATCTTTGTAGAATTTTCTATGAAATGTTAATGAATGAGAAACCGCTACTAACAAAGTTGTTTACAGACAAGCTTCAATTCCAAAATGTGTGAATTGTAGAATTATTTCTACTAATTTATCATAGTTTTGGAATGGCATAAGAATTTTCTTTTACATTGTATAATCTTCTCATGCATGAGCAATTTGTTTACTTTTTTTTTCTCACAAATTGTTTATTTATAGCCTTCCACATGGTACTCTATTCAGTTGTTTATTTTCAAACTTTTTTGTAATACAATTGGTTATTTAAGTTTATGTTTTTATTTCTTAGTAAATTTTTACTAAAGGTATAAAGCAATAATATTTTTGATGTTATGTTTACCTTCTCAGTTTTTTTAGTTTAGCTTGGGCAACATACTACACTTTGCATATTATATTATCTGAATCTCATTTATTACATTAAAAATACCTAAACAATGGATCAATCCATAGTCAATGAGACATTTAAAAGTTGGTGGACTATAAACAAAATGGATTCCTTATTCAAAATAGTGTAAATTTTGATTGGGACTCATACAGAGAAAGTGTGTGTGTGTGTGTGTGTGTGTGTGTGTGTGCGCGCGCGCGCGCATGTGTGCGTGTATGTGTGCATGTGTGTGTGTGTGTGTGTGTGTGTGTGTGTGTGTGTGTGTGTGTGTGTGTGTGTGTGTGTGTGTGTGTGTGTGTGTGTGTGTGTGTATTGAACAACATATAAGATGATGATTATTACAATGAGGGCCCCCATTGTAAATAGGTTAGACGAGGAGCATTTTTGTTAATGGATGTGTCTTTTTTATAAGACTCATATATTCATTAACTCATTAACTAACATTTATTATTTTAAAACATTACCTTCTCCTCAAAAGAAATTATTTTTCCTCAAGGCATTGATAATGAAGAGTGTTGTTGATTAAAATATTGTCTCCCAAGAGGCTTCTTCTTTGGGAAAGTTTTTCTAGTCAATAAGATATCATTTGATTATTTGTAATCATAATTTATTTTATTTGGTGGTAATGATGCCTTTTGGTTCTAAAATTATATTCCCTTCACAATATAATATGGGAAGTTTTGTATGTGTCATTTGCTACTTAACCAATACTCTCTTAAGGAAATATACATGGAAAATAATGTGAATGTGGCTTTTCTCAAGGACTCTCAAGTTGTATGATACTTGCATGATGTTTTTATTAATTTGATATGGTGCATAGAACTTTGATGTTAGAGTGTTGTTTGTAATGTTGAAGCTTCACAAATACCCAATCTCCGACCTTAAATTCTCTTTTTGTTCTATGTTGTTTAGGTTTTTGTTTCATATGATTTCTTGCAATATTTAGATTTTCCTCGAGTATCTATAGGGCATTTTGGTTTTCCTATAACTAATATTTTACTGTTGGAATTTTTGGTTTCTTTATATCAAATCTATTCCATTTATGGGGATTATAATCGTAAAGAGCTTGAAATGGAGTCATATTTGGTTGAACTCTAATAAGTAGAGTTGTACCATCATTCAATAAGGTGTAACCATTGAAATTGCTTATTCCATTTATCTATTATGTAACAATGAAAGTAAGCTTCCAAACATTTATTGGAAATTTCTGATTAACGGTCTATTTGGGGATGATAAGTCGAAATCATGTTGAGGTATTTTCTAATTTGAATGAAAAAATCCCCCCAAAATTTCCCTTTAAATTTTGAATCTCTATCACTAAAAAAGATTCTGGAAATCCATGCAATATGTAGAATTTTTTGCAGAATACCTCAATGATTTGTTTCACAAAGTCTAATTTATTTATGCCCCTAAAGTGTGTGTACTTTTTGAATTTATTGATTACTATGAGGATTTTTTCTTTTCCATTTGACATGAGAAGTCCTTCAATAAATCTCATTGATATTTCTTCTCACTTTTGATTTAGAATATGTAGGGGGTGGATCAATCTAGGAGTCATTTTTATTTCTTTAAAATTTATCACACTCTGCTACACAATTTTGAATACTTATCACTTTCGAAAAAATGACTGGCATGTGTTATAGTAAGTTTTAAATAAACCCATCTGTCCTTTTGCTCGAGTGTCATGGGATTCCTTAAGAACCTTAGACTTAAATATGGAAGTTGGGGTTAGAATAATTATTCCTTTATATCAAATGATGTCATTTTTCCATTCGAATTTGGAATTATGAATAAGATTATTGATTATGGTACATAGTTATGGATTCTTTGCATATTTGCTTCGAATTTCATTGAACCATTCTAGAATTACAATTGAAACTGCAAGTGGTGGCGACTCTTCATCTTTAAATGAGAGAGCGTATGTTGCTATGTTGTCCTTTCCTTTTTTGTATAGTATCAACATTTCAAAATTGGCAATTTTTTGACCCGTTATTTTTTGTTTTCTAGCAAGTATTTTTGTTGAAGGTGTTGAAGACTATTATAATCAATTGTATCAAGAACTTGCTTCCCAAAAGATATTGTCTCCATTTGGCTAGAGTGTGCATAAGGGAGAACATTTCTTTGTTGTATGTATATTTTAGACATTCTTTTCTATTGATCTCCCTTCTTTCAAATGTTATAAGGTGCCCATACTGCATCAATACTACCCATATTTTGAAACCTGAAGCATCACACTCACTTACAAAAGGTTTTGAAAAAACTGGAGTTGCTAATACAGGGGTGGTGGACATAATCTCCTTTAATATTTCAAAACATTGTGCTACTTTATCATCCCATTGGAATGAGTTTATTTTTAAAATGTTTTCTAGGGAGGTATTTACGTGGGTGTAATTTCAAATAAACCTTCGATAGTATATTGTTAAACCCAAAAATCATCTTAACTTTAAAATGTTAATTGGTTAGGCTACTGTGTGATTGCATTAATTTTGTTGGGATCTACCTTCACACCTTCCTTTGATATCATATGTCCCAAATAATTTATTTCTTATTTTATGAAAGTGCATTTTCACATCTTTGCATAAATTTGGTTCTTTTCTAAAAGAGAGAGAACTTCCTCCAAGTGCTTCATATTTTCATCCCATTCTTTACTATATAAGAATGTCATAGAAAAACTAACACGAATTTCCTTATCTAGGGTATAAAAATTTCATTCATGGTTTCCTAGAATGTTGCTAAAGCGTTAGTTAATCCAAAGGGCATGAGTTTGAATTCATAGTGCCCTTCATGAGTTCAGAAAGAAATTTTGACCACATCTTATAATCTTACTATGATTTGGTAATATCCTGATCTCAAATCCAAGCTAGAAAAATACTTAGCTCCATGAAGCTCATCAAACATTTCATCTATGAAGGGAATAGGAAATTTATTTTATTGTTATATTATATATTCCTCTGTAATATTTGCATAGCCTAAACAACTTGTCCTTCTTTCAAAAAAGGACTACATGAGCTACATAAGGGCTTCTACCTTTTTTGATGATATCGCATCTCAGTAGAACTTTGATTATTCTCTCAATTTATATTTTTTTATGATGTGAATATTGATATGGTTCAGTTTATAGGATTTAATCATGTGTTAACTTTGATGATGCGCTCAATATCTCTTGTAGGAGGAATTTCCAAGGGCAAATATTGGAAAAAAGAAAATAGAATTAATTCTTGAATGTCTAAAGGTTTGACGTTAACTACTTCCAAGACCAATATTTCCACTTTATGGCACTGTATTATATCTGTTGATGCCCCTTTTCATATTAACTTCACCATTAAATGGGAAGATACCATTTGATTTTGAGACGATTGAAACCCACGTACCTTATACTTTTATCCTTGCCATCGAAACTTTATAAAAATTTTTTGATGACTAGAAGAGTAAGTGCCCAATGTTTGTATGCACTGAACAACTAGGATTACATCCACTCCTCTAAGAAGTATAGTGTAAAATTGGGATTTTAAATTGTAGTCTTGAATTTGTAATATAACCTTATGACAATTTCCTATGCCTTCAATTTGTTTCCCATTTGTTACCATAACTTTCATACTGGGCATTGGGTATACGAAAAGATTCAACATTTTTGTGAGATATGTGTCAAAAAAATTATGTGTGCTTCTCGTATCTATTAATATCATTATATTTCTCTTCTTGATGTGCCCTTTTAATTTTAAGGTTTAGGGTTGACCTATTCCTCTCATGGCTAATAATGATATTTGTGGTACGTTCCCAATATCTAAATCTGGGGAGAAATGTTGAGGATCTTCAACTTCTAGTTATACTAAGTCCACGTTATCTTAATCCTAATTTGCTTCACATTTATGTAAATTCTTGGCATTACTTCCTCTAAGGCATTTATGTCTAAGGTCCCATTTTTCGCCACAATGTTTGTAGTTTCCTTCTTTTATATATTGGGCTTCCAAATTAGGTTTTCTTGTTTTTCTTAACTACGGTGGAAGATATTTTGGATTTTGTGTTTTTTTAGTTTGGGAAATATTTCATCTTCAATAGACCTTTATGAATCTAGGTAGTGATGTTCTTTCAAAATAAATCTCTACAGCTTTTGCATTTCGTATTGCATCTTCCATAGTTGTAATATCATATAGCTTTAACTCATTTTAGTTGTCTGGTTTCAGTCGAGTGATGTAAGATCGCATTAAATGACCTATCAATAATTTAGGTACTCTTGCAACATGTGCTTCCCATTCATGTGTAAAAGCATCCATAACTCCTTTTGGTTACAGCCTAGTAAGTTCCATGAAACAAATCCTCTTCCTTGATACCTTGGAACCATTTAAAGAATTTGTCTTTAAATTTATTCCAATTTATTGAGTATCATGATTTTTTCTACCACATATATAAGTTATACATGTCACTTCCAGTTGCATTGATGCATATCAAAACTTTTCATTGCCATTATAAATATTGTACATCTCATAATATTATTTCGTTGTATTGAACCAAGCCATGCTTTATCTTTTGTTTTCATTAAATTTTGACAATTCCATTTTTGTTCAAAGTGGATATGCAAATATTGGTTGGCTATATGGTGGGTATTGGTTCTCAATCATCATGCCATGAATAAATATATTTAACTATGGATTTGGAATATTATATGGGCTATGAGGTATATTTATTTGGTGGTTTAGTCTGTTAGGCGAGTTCTGTGAATTTGAAATATCTGAAGCATTTTGTTCTAGGCTATTTGTGTTTTTCCATGGGACAAGGTTGATTAAGAGATTTCCAATCAATGAAATTTTCCATGTAATTCAATGTGATTTTTTCAACCAATTTCTTCAGCTCTGCTTGTTCATGTTGTATGACATTGTGATTTTCATTGATATTTGCTTCTCACTATGAATGCTTCTCAATTAATTCATTTTGGATTGCATCATGTCGCTCTTCCATCTTCATCAATTTCATGTTAGGATATTACGATACATAGGAAATAGTTAAGTATAACTTGGTCTAGTGTAGAGTTAGGTAAAGTGTGTTTCTTTATTATGTACTTTTGTAACTTACAATCCGACGGTCATGATATGTTCTAGCATGAAGTGATCTGACGATTCATTCTCTCCTCGGTATTACCACACTTGATTCGTGGCCTAACACCCGATTGGTCCATGATCTCTATTTAAAGAGCATGGAGGGTCATTTGTAATGTGACCATTCATGAGAGAAGCTTATGTAAATTTTCTTTCTTTTATTAATAAATTGTCTGAAGTGACTGTGTTGGCTCAGGTTGTGGATGGTTTCCCTCTTTGAGGGTTTTAACCAAGTCATGAATGCTGGTGTATTGATCTGTGATATATTTGTGAGCGGTGTCCTTTGGTGTTCTATCTAAGGAACTTACCCTGTAAATTCCTACATGGTATCAGAGCTATTTGAGGGCCGCATCCATTGGTGATTCAAATCTGAAGCTGGTACAACTGCATCTAACTGTCATTTCCTAGGTCTACTGTTTTTTACTTATTTCGGGTGAGAGGACTACTCTGTTGTGTTACGAGCATATGTTCTAGTGAGGAAGCCCTTTCGTTTCATGTGAAAAGATTTCTGGTTGCCCTAGTTACGTCATTTTTAAGATCTGGAGGTATACAATCTTTATTTGTAGTTTTAGTTATTCATCTCTCTGTCTATTTCAGTTTATTTATCTCTCTGTTTTTCTTACCGGATCTATATGTTTCATTTCTGTGTATGTTCTTTGCCCCGCAACTCTATGTGATCTAGGAAAATCAGAAACAGAAAGGAAGGATTTTTCTCATGTGTATGCTCTTTTCCGTTGTGCCTTAGTGTGATCTTGGAAAATCAGAAACATTGAGTAAAATATTTAGTTTTTTTTACATGTACATGTTGGGTTGTGTGGTTTTTTGCTTTTTAGTCAACATGGGGATTTATCAAGTAAGCACGCACTCCAAAGCTTTAGTGATTAAAAAAAACAAAAAAACAAAAAACCCCTTCCTCTTTCCAAGAATTACTAACCTTTTAAACTAGCTCACTTGGTCCAAAGTTACTTTATGAGAATAGAGGTCTTGGGTTCAAGTCTTTCTTTTTGTTGAGTTACTTTTTCAAAAATCACATGTAACTTATGTTTTAAAGCTACTTTATGTAAAAGTGTTCTCACCCATTATAAAAAGTGAGTCACTTATAATTTTAAAGTCTCTTTATCTTTTGTTTAAGTTACAATTTAGTGGATAACTCATAAAGTACCATTGTAAAAGTAACTTTCACTTATTTATAAAAGTGGGTCACATAAATATTTTTTAAAGTGAGTTAATTAGATTAAGTTTGAAAAGAGAGGGGGGTTTAAAATATAACATTATCATTCACTTCCGCACATTCACGTACTTCGTCAGCGTCTTCAACAAATTTTCTTCAAAAATCCTTAACTTCTTCATCCAGAATCCGTTTCAGAGCCGTTCTTTTTCAATCAGCCTAATTTTTCGAGATCTTTCCCTTGGAACGCTTAGTTTCAACATCTACAGCTTCAGTTTCTGTTAAAATGAAAATTTCATGCCAAGTTATTATTGACAGCACCAACTACTTCCAATGGTTATCTTACGTTATGGATTTACTTAGAAGTAAAGGTCTTTATAGAATAGCCTCAGGCCAAGAATCTAAACCTCAAGATGAAGATAAGGTAGCCAAATGGGAAAATAGGCAAGATCAATAACTTGGGTTGATAGGGATGTCTATTTCTCCAGACCTTAGATTCCATATCGCAGAACTTGATACCCCTGATGAAGCAATGAAATAGCTCAATAAAGATTTTGTAATTAAAAATGAAATTAGAGCCCATCAACTAGAAAATGAGTTACTTATGTTGGACCCCAATAATTTTTCTTTCGTTGAAGATTTTTTGTCCAAGTTCAAGACGCTTAGACTTCGCTTGGAAGGTGTTAAGGTTAAGAAATAAGATGGTAGCCTTATCTATTCCATTCTTACAAAGGTAGGACCAACCTACTCTATGTTTGTTTCCACCTTCCATTCTACTAGAGAAGCCTTTATTTTCAAGGACAAGCCTACAAGTCCCCCTCTTTTGATGCCTTTTGTGATTCTTTAATAAGAGAACAAGAAAAACTCTTACATCTTGGTCTTCTTAATCTTGGAAACCCTTCTCAGAAATCCTTAGCCGCCCAACAGCAACCAAGTTCAAAGAATCCTAAGAAGCGGCGTCCTAAAAAGAATGGCCCTAAACCAACCAATGGTCCTAAGCATTTTCAGTCTCAAAATAAAAAATCAATTCAACAAAATTATAAGGTAAATAAAAACAAAGGGAATAAGACTAATAGACATTGCAAATTTTGCAATCGAGATGGCCACTTAGAATCCAAATGCTTTAAGAAGATGGAAGCCTTGGAAGCAGCAATGAAGAAGCATAACATCCATTTGGAGCACTCTTCAACTTCAACTTCATCTTCAGGAATAGCACTTTCTGCATGTGGTTGTCAAGCATCTCAGTTTGGTTATGCACTAAATTTATCTTCTTCTTCTCAATCTCATGAGTGGCTCATTGATTCTGGAGCTTCTTATCACATGACCAAAAACAAAACCATGTTTTCTTCTTTAAATGATTGTAACACCAAAAATATATATGTTGGTGATGATAGATCTCTTAGTGTTGTAGGGACTGGAACTATTCATCTAGACAATGGTCAATTTAATTATGTATTATGTGTTCCAACCTTATCATGTAACCGTATATCTTTATATCAGATAACTTATTCAGGTGAAGGTAAAATCATTGAATTTTCACCTCATGATGTTGTAATTAAGGACCTAAGAGATCCTAGACAGATTTTACCTACTGGCATTGTTAATGATTCTACAAGGTTGTATAATTTTAACAGCTTTGGGTCATCAACTCTTCCCTCAGTATTTGTTGCTCATAATGGTGAAGTGAGCAAACTTTGCATGAGCGATTTGGTCACTTAAACTATCGCTCCCTTCAAAATATATGTAAAGAAAATGTGGTGACAGGTCTTCCTATGGTATCTTACAGAGATGGTGTTTGTTCTAGATGTGTACTCGGAAAACATCATCGGGATAGTTTTAAAAAATGTGCCTCTTGGCACGCCTCAGCCCCTTTACAGCTTGTGCATAGTGATTTATGTGGTCCACTTCCAGTTGTTTCATTCTCTGGCTACAAGTATTTCTTAACTTTCATTGATTATTTCTCCTAACGCACTTGGGTATACTTCTTAAAACTCAAGAGTAAAGTATTTAACAGGTTCTTGGCCTTTAAGGCCTTTGTTGAGAAATAATCTGGACATCAAATTCTTAAGCTAAGATCTGATAATGGCAGAGAATATGTTAACAACAAATTCATCAACTTTTGCACTGAGCATGGAATTCAAATGCAACATATTGTTCCATATACTACACAACAAAATGGTGTAGCTGAAAGGAAGAATCGCACCTTAAAGGAAATGCTTAATTATATGCTTCAATCTAAAGGACTTAGTCTTAATTTTTGGAAATAAGCAATTAACTGTGAAAATTACATGGTAAATTGCACTCCTACTATGGTTTTAAATAATATCACTCCAGAAGAAGCATGGATCTCAACTCAACCAAATGTAAGTCACTTTCGTGTTTTTGGAAGTGAAGCATGGGCCCATATTCCAGATGAGAAACATAAATCCTTAGAACCTAAGAGTGAAAAATGTATTTTTGTTGGATATTCTGATGATGTCAAAATATATATACTTCTTTCACCTAAATCAAAAAATGTTATCATTAGAAGTGATGTAAAGTTTGTTGAAAATATATCAGCCTACGAGCCTAGTTCGATGGATGTGCCACCTCTCTTTATGCCTTCTAGTTCTAAAAATATTTCTTCTTCAAATGATGGTAGCGAGGATGATGATCCTCCCCCACCTTCTCAGGATCCTCCTTCAGCTCCTTAGCTTTCAAAATGGGTAAATGCTACTTGGGATGCAGCAGGTTCTCATGCAGGTGATCCTACAGATCAGTGATGTACACGTTCTCAGTTCGATAGAGCCTCTTCTTTACTGCCTCAAGCTTCAGCGAATTATTATCTTGACACTTTTGCAGAAGCTTTAGACCATATAGATTGGGATGCAGCTATGAATGAAGAATATCATTCATTATTGGCAAATGATACATGGGATCTTGTTCATCTTCCAAAGGGAAGAAAACTTGTTAGATGTAAAGGGGTTTACAGAACCAAATTAGGACCAAATGGAAAAGTTGATAAACATAAAGCTCGTCTTGTTACTAAGGGATTTTCACAAGTTGAAGGCATTGACTATACTGAAACCTTCTCCCCTATTACCAAAATGAACCTTATCCACCTTGTTCTTTCCCTTGCTGCCTCTTTCAAATGGGAAGTCCATCAGATGAATGTTAAATCTGCCTTCTTGCACGGAGACTTGCATGAAGAAGTCTATGTGGAACAACCTCCTACCTTTATACAAATAGACTCCAGCCTTGTATGTCGGCTTAAGAAATCCCTTTATGGTCTCAAGCAAGCCCCTCGGGCTTGGTATGCCAAAATGGATAGCTTTCTTTTAGATACTGGATTTTCTAGGTGTCATTCTAACAATATTGTCTACACGAAGAAAGTGGGTAAGTCTCTTATCATTCTTGTTCTTTATGTTGATGATCTTATCCTTACTGGTAGTGATCCCTACCTTATAAACCATGTGAAGTCCAGCCTTAAAAAGTAGTTTGAAATGACAGACTTAGGACACTCGCATTATTTTCTTGGTCTTCAAGTCTTGCAATCCAAGGAAGGTATTTCCCTTTCCCAGTCCAAGTATGCCTGTGATCTTCTACGCCACTTTCACATGGAAGACTGTAAGCCAACCCCTTCTCCATTTTAGTTTGGAGCCAAACTTTCAGTCACTTGTACTTCCCCTGAATTTGATGCTACCTTATACAGTCAACTTGTAGGAAAACTTTTTTATCTAAGCCATACCCATCCTGACCTTTCCTTTGTTGTTGGCCTTATTGCTCGGTTTATGAAAAACTCACATGATACTCATTGGAAAGCAGCGAAAAGAATACTTCGTTATGTTCAAGGTACAGTTCAGTTTGGGATTCATTACAATGCAAAAGAATCTCCTCTATTGGTTGGTTTCACTAATTCCGATTGGGCTGCTGACCCTGATGATTGGAAGTCTACTGCAAGTTATGTCTTCACTCTTGGTTCTATACCTATTACATGGGCTTGCAAGAAACAAAGTGCCATTTCTCTTTCTTCAGCAGAAGCAAACTATCGTGGCACCGTAGAAGCTAGTAAGGAATCCCTGTGGCTTCGTCATATCTTGTAAGATTTTGTCTTTCAATAGCAGCATCCGACTACACTTCGATGTGATAATCAAAGTGCCATTCAACTATGAAAAGATCCAGTCCAACATCAACGCAGAAAACACATTGAACTACACATGCACTTCATCAGAAAGCTCATTCATGACCATGTTCTTGAAGTGAAATATTGTTTAATAGATGATTAAGTTGTAGACATATTTACAAAGGCTCTCACAGAGGTGAAGTTTAATAAACTTCAATTTATGGTTGGAGTTCAAGAAGTTGTCACTAAGGGGGGATATGCTCTAATTCCTCCTTCCTTCTCCTACTGTGTCATATTTGTACATCCTTCAATCCTATCCCAAGTTGTTCTTATGGGGGGATGTTAGGATATTCCGACACATAGGAAATAGTTAAGTATAACTTGGTCTAGTGTAGAGTTAGGTAAAGTGTGTTTCTTTATTATGTACTTTTGTAACTTACAATCTGATGGTCACAATATGTTTTAGACATGGATTGATTTGACGGTTCATTCTCTCCTCGGTATTATCGACACTTGATTTGTGGCTTAACACCCGATTGGTCCATGATCTCTATTTAAAGATCATGGAGTGTCATTTGTAAGGTGACCATTCATGAGAGGAGCTTATGTAAATTTTCTTTCTTTTATTAATAAATTGTCTGAAGTGGCCACGTTGGCTCAAGCCATGGACTTTTCCCTCTTTGAGGTTTTTAACTACGTCAAGAATACTGGTGTATTGAAACTATTGATTTGTGGTCTATTTGTGAGCAGTGTCCTTTGGCGTTCTATCTAAGGAAGTTACCCTATAAATTTCTACATTTCATACTAAATTCGCTCATAGCCATTGTCATTGTAACTGGTAGGATTTTAGGATCAATTTTGATCAATTTTCTTTGAAACTAATAATTTTTTTCTTTTAATTATAAATTTATCTATTTTATTTTTGTTGCATTATATGTGTTTGTGTGTGTGTGCATGCGTTTTTATTTATTATTATTAACTATATGTTATGCATAGTGGGGGGGTCCTAAGCGAGGCAGTGCCCCCCCCCCCCCCGTTCGAGGAGTTTGCAGGGGGCTTCTACCCCCTGCATGGTGTTCGGGAGCAGTACCCCCAGAAGAGAAAATTAGTGTGGTTTTTTTCATCCACTTCTAGTGATTTTTAGCACACGGTTTTTACTAAAAATAATTTTGTGGCGCATGGTGGTTTTTCCCATGGTGTTATAGTTTCAATTAAGAAAATATGGTTCTATTATAATCTAAGGTATATGTATTGGCAGTCCATGGATGCCGTGGGATATATATTGCATTGTAATATTGCACAAAAGGTTATAAATTGAAAAAAAAAGATGATAATAATAATAATAATGTTGGTTTTCTCAGGTTTTGGGTTTCTAGGATAAAAAAAATGTGTGTTAAAGTGTATGTTTTCCATTGCATATTTTCTTTTTTAATTAAGAATCTATTTCCAGTAATTAATTATACATAGTTAAAACCTACATTTGGTATTAGATTAGTTTTGGCTTCAAGGAGGTTCCTTTTTGGCTAAGGGGTTTGGCATGAGCCTGTGGTACACCCTGTTACAATGGGACATCTATGGAAGCCATTCTTATGGTGAAAGGAAATGGAAAGAAGTTAAAAGATAATGATAAAGGAATTCAATGGGAAAAAATTTTAGTTTTGGAATCTCAAAATGGAAGATTTGTTGGTGAACAGATATTAGGGGATCGTTGTGGATCCACATATTACACCAATAGGGATGTTAATAGAAGAATAGACCAAGTTGGATGGAAAGGAAAAGAACACAACATGATTGTGTCTCTCAGATTCAATATTATTGAATGTTTTAAAAGAAGCTATAACAAATTTTTTATGGGACAAGTTAGGGTATTTGTGTCAATCTAAGTCCCTAATGAATAAATTTTTCCTGCAAAAAAAGTTGTATAACCTGAGGGTGAAGGATAGAGACTTAGTGATAGAGCATATGAACGCCTTCATTATTGTGTTGAGTCAACTATTATATTTTGATCTTAATATTTTAGATAAGATAAGTGCATATGTTTGTTATGTTATCTACTAGACTCATGGGGTAGTTCAGTTGTCGCCATAATTGAGTAATGTGACTACTTTAAAGTTCGATGAAATAGACTCATCCTTGTTACTAAAGCTGATGAGATGAAAAACATGGAAAATCATAAAAAAATTATTCCTTGTATATAATAGGATGCTCCCATAATAGAAATATATACAAGTCCTCGAGTGGGAAACCTAAATATAGAGGAAGATCTAAATCTCCAGGAAAGTTTGTAAAAATATGTTGGAGATGTGAAAAAGAAGGGAATTATAAGAAAGATTACAAATCCAATATTGTTGAGAAATGGGAGGGATCTAAAGATGATCCTTTTGCAAAATCAAAAACATCCTTAGATGGAGGGTTGTGTTCTTGGCTTCTTCAAGTACACATGTAGTCATGAGGCATGGTTGGTTGACTCAGATGCACCATTTCATATGACTCCTCACAGAGAGTGGTTTTTTGAGTATGAGATATTCAATGGTGGTGATGTTTTTTTAGGAGATGACTCAAAAATAAAAATCATAAGATGAGAAAAAATCAAGTTGAGCTTCACAGGTGGAATAATGAGAACACTCCCTCACATTCTACACATCTCATGGTTAGCCAAAATTTTGATTTCCATATAAAATATAGGTGATGCAAGTGTAAATATAATGTTTGAAAAGGATACTTGGAGGATGTTTTGAGGATAAATGGTACTACTGAGGGGAGCTCAAATTGGAACTCTGTATAATATATTGGGAAACATTGTCAGTGATGGGTGCAACGGTTTTGTTATTCTTGAGAGTGAAGTTGAAGAAGGAAACTCCTAAAACTTCTGGAGAAAATACTATGTTGTGGCATCAAAGATTGGGACATACTGGAGAGAAGGGCCTTCCCGTACTACACAATAATGGTATGGTAGAAGGTTTCGGTAATTTCTCTCTGAATTTTTGTTTTTGTGAACAATGTTTATATCAAAAGAAGAATCTAGTAATATTCTCATCTATTTCTACAAGGTCAAAGGGAATATTACATTTGGTCCACAATTATGTGTTTGGACCTATTGTAGCTCAAAATGACCCACTAAAGAAAATCACCTCTCATAGTATTTTGGGCATCGGAAGGATCTTTCTTCATTTTTGTTTCTTTGATCATGTTCCTTCCCATCATGGTTGTGATGCCTTGAATTTTGTAATAAGCTTAACTCTCAATTGACTGTTTATTATTCTTTATTTCTATTGAAAGGTTCCAAAATCAACTTATTAATATGGCATCAAAAGAGATATTCTTGTTAGCAATTAGATTTTTTACAACTATGGAAACTATCGTTTATGTAAAAAGTTTCATTATGTGGTAATACTTGATATATATGGAGTAGTTAGAGACCAAATCTGGTAGATTTCCTACACAAGTTGATCGACCAAATCATCATCTTAGGAAGCATGTTATTATTTCACATAGAAAATCCACTTCTAAATTGCCAGTGGAACAGAGAGATGAAAATCTTTAGTTACAGCAACAACTTCAGTCTCTGCTTTGGTACATATGATTGGAGCCTTACCTCAATTGCTAGTTTTAAGCATTTTGATGTTCAGATTGAAAATGTAATTAAGGTAATAGGGAGGGAGATTCAAAGGATAAAATACAAACTCTTTGATTTCAATTCATCTATTCCTATTTTAATGGCCACTATGTTCATCAACATCATGATAATTGGTAGGTAATGATGAAAACCTTCGCCTTCAACCTCCCTGAATAATTGGTAATCTTCATCTTGATGAGATGCATGTGAAGAGGATGTCCTGATGTCCGATATGTGGAGGATGATGAGGCATATCATTCCTATATACATGTGTCATTTAATCCTAATTATTGGTGCTATGAATCTATATTCTTTCTATTATTTTATCTTTTTCTCAAGCTTTGGCATTTCCATATTATTTTGTTTCATATTTTCTAGGAGGTTTTGTTGGTCAAAAGAGTTTAATTTTCAGTTCTAACATTAACGTGATCTAGATGCATTTAGTTTGTTTGTGAGAGGAGAATTATTTTCAACACAAAAGCAAAGGTTAGCAAGAATATTTTTTCTAATAAATCCTAATCAAGCTGACTACTGGGATTGACAGGTCAGGTTTAAAGTAAATAAATTGACGATCATGTTTCCAAAACAAACCCCCCTGCTCTTTTGAATTTTATCAAGGCAGGGGGTTCTCTATTTGTTATATAGTGAAAACCACTTTCATTACATGTAGCATTTAGATAAATAACGTATCCCCCTAATGGTTTCTAAAACCATCAAGGATGCCCCACTATTCAACTTATGGTTTTCATCATACTAGTATTCCACCAAACAACAAGGCATTACAACAGGTGTCATCATTTATATCACAAAATATTTGAGTAGAAAATGGTCTCCATTCCATTGATCACTTACTGTCATCTCCTAAAGTGGACAAGTTTCATCGTATGGCCTTGATGGCAGAGGCAAATCCTTTCTTTTATATTACATTGCACCCAACAAAAAGATATGATGGTTTATGGATGTGAAATTTTCATGAAATAGTCTCATCCTTGTTATTTAATGAGATGATACAAAAAACATGGAATATCACAACAAATATTCCATGTATATAAGAGGATGCTCCCATAAAAGAAAACAAAATAAGTCCTCGATTGGGAAACCTAAATATAAAGGAAGATCTAAATCTTCGGGAATGTTTGTAAAAATAGGTTGGAGATGTGGAAAATAAGGTCATTATAAGAAAGATTGCAAATCCAAAATTGTTGAGAAAGGGAAACGATCTAAAGATGCTCCTTTTGCAAAGGAAAAAACCTCCTCATATGCAAGGGGTGTACTTGGATTCTTCATGTACACATGTAGATAATGAGGCATGGTTGGTTGACTCAAATGTATCCTTTCATATGACTCCTCATAGGGTGTGGTTTTGTGAGTATGAAAGATTTCGATGGTGGTGATGTTTTCTTAGGAGATGACTCAATAGCCAAAATCATAAGATGAGAAAAATTCAAGTTGAGTTTCATGGGTGGAATGATTAGAACACTACCTCGCATTCTACACATCATATGGTTATCCAAAAATTTGATTTTCCTATGCAAGATAGGTGATGCAAGTGTAAAAATAGTGCTTGAAAAGGATACATGGAGGATGGTTTGAGGAGCAATGGTATTGTTGGGGGGAGTTTGGATTGGAACTCTATATAAGCTATTGGGAAACACTATTATTGATGGGTGCAATGATTTTTTTTTTCTTGAGAGTGAATTTGAAGAAGGAAACTCCTGCAACTTCTGGAGAAAAGAATATGATATGGCATCAAACATTGGGACATATTTGAGAGAATGGCCTTCGTGTACTACACAATAATGGTATGGTAGAAGGTATGGTGTAGCAGCTACAACCACCCTCCAAAATTTTTCCTTAGCTTCATTTTGGAGCCTCCCTACCAACCTTTCATAACAACATGTCTTACCTTGTCAAGTACACAAGCTTCAGTGATTTTCTTGTAGAATGACAGCATGTCCATCAAAACTTGTTGCATCACCCTCACACGTTGTTTCACCGGACTTGCTCCAGTGGCAAGCTGAGCAGCTCCCTCAATAAATTGTGAAATTCTGGAGGGGAACCACCCTTCCCTCCAAAAATTTGCAATTATGTCTAGTAGCCTACTGGGCTCCAGAATTGTGCAAATCTACATGTCATCGTTCACTGGAAACATTGAGCAATTCCTCCCAACAGGACTGTTGAACCCAGAAATTGCACAATTCTGGGCAGCAGTCAGCTTCTCTGCCTAGGAATTGCATAATCCCTCTGGGCAGCCAACTCAGCTCCCTCCCAGAAATGCACATTTTTTCCTCCCAACTAAGAATATTGTTGCATGAATAGTTGAGTTGATCGGTTCCCTCTGAGACCGAACAAAAATGATTTGCATACGTGGGCTTCTTCCCCCAAGGCAGCATGCAAAGGAATCCCTTGATTCAAGGATCTACTTTTAGCACTTGGAGGTTTCATGCATGGATCATTTCAAAAACCTCCCACCAATTGTCGCTCTTCCTATATTTGTGGCATGCACATCACATCTTCTATTTTATCGAAACTCATGAATAGGACACTACAGAGCTCATTCCTCACATCGACCTTGCAGCTATGACATCCCACATTACATCTAAAAGTCATCAGCACATTCAACTCAGTTGTTTTGGGGTAAGCCCGCCTTCCAAGTCTTATGTTGCATTTTTGTCGCTTTTTGTGTTTCACTTTGTGTAATTGTTGTCTACTTGATTTCAGTGAGCACTTGTTGTCTGATGCATGTTACCTTATAGAAGCACTTTTCAGTTTTCATTCACATCTCACTGTTTTCGCATGCATGACATTGTTTTGCACGGACGGCCACCGTTGCGGTGACTCACTTCACACACATGCATGCTTTCCCATTTTCTGAATCATGCACTTGTTGTTTGCATGAATGATCATTCATTCTTTTTTGCACTCATCTCATCATGCATTCACACTTCTCATGTTTTCAGTCGCCTATCGGCCAAACTGGGTTGCCCTAGACCGGACTGTGCCTTGCCTAGCTAGAACTGCACATTTTAGGAAGTGAAGGCTCTACCTTCCCTCCAGAAATTGCACAAGTCTAGCTAAGCACTGACCTCCAGGCATGAATTGTGTAATTCTTGGAGGAAGTGTCCTGTTGGTCCCAGAAACTGCGCAATGCAGTTTGCTGGTTGCATGTCACTACTGAATGAAATTGTGCATTTCGCAGTTTTAGTCCTCAGCAGGCTAGGCTAGATTATGTATTGTGCAGTTCTAGTAGTCATTCAGCCTACTAATAGCCCAGACTGTGCCTTGCGTAGTTTTGGCGGTCTGTCTCCTGACCTACCGGCAGAAATTGTGCAACCTTCATGATCTGTCACATAGGTATATTGCAAGTCAATTCTCAAGTTCATTTTGGTTTTCAACTAACAGAATGCTTTCCATGAGTGTTTCCATGTCTCTAAGTATAGTAGGTGATCATCTACCTCTCAGCATCACAGGTACAATGGTTTCCAGGAGAGCAGAGTTGAAGACACCGTTTAGAGCACACTTGGGGATGTAGTCGATCAAGTGTCTATGAACTTGCCTACCCACAAAGACATCGAGTTGTTCGTCAACAAGGAAATCAATATATGACGGCAATAGCATAATAGCAAGCAGCACCATAAACAGCAGTTGAAGGCATCATACCGGATGCAACGAATGCAAGAGGAAGTTTTTTGATAACACAGAGGCAGAACAAAGTTGCAAGCTCAAGCAGATCCACTTGTGATGAAATCAACTTTGGAGACTCAGGCTATGAGGTGACAGCGTGACATGAAGATCAAGCGAAGGCAGAGAACGGAACAGAGAAGGAATTGCATGTGCTAAAGCAGCAACTCAAGGAAGAACAAGAGCTACATAGATGAGATAATGAGTTGCAGTAGGAATAGGTACAGTAGGGGGTGCAACATGCACTCACGGATGAAGCTACGCCCGTGCAAGTTACAGATCCATCCCAGCAGCTAGCACAGAGAAGACAAGGTGAGAAGTATTGTTGATTGCATGCAAGGGAATCAACAGCATGCATGTCATTGTGCATACAATCCCACCTTTTCGAAACACTCACCGAGGCGAAGTAAAGAAGAAATTCTGACTGGAGTTGAACATGTACCTCGACAAGTTGATGCGCACGGACACCAGCACATGCTTGGAGAGTAGTGTAGACACTATGCATCAACATGTTACCAGTTCGGTCACACCCAAGAAGATCATGCACATGATATGAGACGAGTTAGATGGAGGAGGCATATCAGTGCACCCAGATGTAATGAAGGCAAGGGTTCGCTTCAGAAAGATGTCACCTTTGAGCACACGAATGACTGAGCTTGGAATCAAATCACCACCTTCGACCATCACAAGCATGTCAAAGAGTTGGTCTCACCACAACGGTCTGAGTGTTAGTGATTTCTTACATGGCTTGCTCAATCCATTTTGTCTCACATGGGTACATGTGTATTATAATGTAATGTCTTTTCAAGTGGAATTTCATGTGTCGATAGTTGAACGTAACAGTCATAGAGTAGTTGAAGAGTCGTGAGGATAGATGAATGGTCTCAACGGGGAATGTCAAGGATCACCCCACCCTTTACTATAAATAGTACCTCATAACTCATTGTATGAGATTTTTGTCAGCCAAGCTTCGATAGGACTATCTTAGAGAAAGCTTGGACAGTATTGTAATGCACCTTGGCTTCTCCACTGCACAGAGCTAGTATATCTCTTTGGAGGAGCAGGCAGTTGTGGCTGTAACATTCCACTATTGGAACTAGTGGTTGGACATGGATGTATTGTATGATTGGAACTTACACTTCTTAATATAACAGAGCTAGCATGTTTTCATGCATATGTTGTTATTGTAGTTGGACTATTCTAGTTGTTGTAGCAATGTATGTTATTTAACTTACGCATTTGTGTATGAACTATTTTGTATGCAATTGTATGAATCTTGTTGCATATGTGTTGTTGGTTTGAACATCACTTTGGATTGCTTGCTATCTTGCTTTCCAGTCGGTGATGCATCTTTTCTCGTGTGTTCCCTTCCAAGCCGAGTACTATTACAGGTTTCCAAGGGGCACACTCACCTCACTCCCCATGTGTTAGAACCTCTCATGCACCTTCCTTGACTCGTCGTAGTTGTCACACCCTTTCTACCAACAGGGACATCTTACTTGCCTCTGTGTGAAACCGTGATCAAGGCATTACCATACAACCCACTATTGGGACTCCTACACCAAACAGTCTGAGGTCTAATTGGGACTTCTTACTGGGGAGATCCCCTGACATGTTGGCAGGTCCAACACCGTCAACAAGGTATTTGTAATTTCTCTCTGAATTTTGATTTTTGTGAACATTATTTATATGAAAAGAATAATCAAGCAAGATTCTCATCTATTTATACAAGGTCAAAGAGAATATTACAGTTGGTGCATAGTGATGTTGTTGGACTTGTTGTATCTCAAAATGACCCACTAAAAAATGTTCCACCTCTCCCAGTATTTTAGCCATTGGAAGGATCAAGAAGAGTGGGAAATTCTTCTTTTGATCTATTTTCGGGCATTTTCTTCATTTTGTTTCCTTAATCATGTTCCTTCCAGTCATGGTTGTGATGCCTTGAAGTTTGTAATATGCTTCGCTCTAGGTTTTTTAGTTATTATTCTTTATTTCTATTGTAAGGTTCCAAAATGAGCTTCTTCATATGGAGTCAAAAGAGAGATTTGTTGGAAATAATACTGAGAGGGGGGGTGAATCAGTATTATCAGATCAATCAAACCTTTTCAATGCTCAGAAACATATACGCTACTTCAGTTAAGTAAAACAGCGTGTACACGCTACTGTGACTAAATAAAACAGCGTATAAGCAGAAAACTCATAACTTAGTTAGCTTATTCTTCAGTTAAGTTCATCAGGACATTATTCAGCACATTAACAGTAAGCAGATGCAGTATAACAGAACGGATCAAAAGCCACACACATGAACACCAAGATATAAGGTGGAAACCCAATGTGGGTGAAAACCACCTGCTGCAAGTTATCTCTATCTTTCTTTAAGAAACTTCAGTTTACAATCTTTTGTACTGGTGCAGCCTTATACCAGTACGCAGGCTACAACCTGCAGAAGGCTACAACCTTCTCTCGTTCTCCAAACTTCCTTGGAAGGGAGCTCCAACCCCCTTTGTTCTTGTACTAGCCAAGATACTAGTACGTAGGTGCTGACCTACAATCTTCTTTTCTTCAGGTATCACCTTTCATACATTTTCAGACTTGAATATTCCTGAAGCACAACATTACAATCTGAAGACCACAATTCATTCAATTTCCACAACAGATCATTGAAGCATAAAACAACCAAACTCTGAATCACTGAACCACTGAACCCTGTCAATCACCAGTTACCAGAACACAGAGCAGACTACAGAACTCTGCAATAACTGTCAGACCTCACAGTAAACCCAAAAACAAGCTTCAAAAGATATACGCTACTTCAAGGAGCCAAACCCGCGTATACACGCTCTTTTACCGAAGCCAACCTGCGTACAGATCTAAAAATAAACTTTCTCAATTTGCAGCTGTACCAGACATTAGTTAGACCCAGAACATAGCATTGCGACAATATGCAGATCTAGAAATAAGCATAATCAACCATATCATGATAGTGCATTTCAAACCATTAGATCCCGATCTATCCTTAGATCTAGTCTTCCATCAACCAATGTGATCTCTCCTTGGCTTAGATCAAGCAACCCAGCACCTGCAAATCAGATCTCTTTCACTCTTAGATATTCAAGCCTTTGTCGAAAGATAATTTTGCCTAATGATCTTCTTCTCCTTATATAGTCTTAGGCCTAGCTCAATACCAAGAGCCAAAACCATAGTAACACAATACCATCAACTTCAAAACTAGGGATCGACACGCCCGTCGAGACACAATGGTCCGAAATCATAGGCACAACTTCCAAGGACTAACCACCATGGACCAAAGGAACCTTTCCACATACACACGCTTTTTATGAATCGAACTAGCGTGTACACGCGACTTGGGCTTAACGAAACGGCGTGTATGAGCTTCCTTGGCATGCTGTACTGAGATCTGTCTTCTGATTAAGATGCCATCACTTGTACCAACCTCTGAGCACCTGTACCATCCTCTGAGTGAGTTGCCATCAAGAACAACACTTGAATCATAATGCCAACAATCTCCCCCTTTGGACTTGATGGCAACCACCACACCAAGTCACTCTCCCCCTTTGACATCAAGAGCAAAGGGCTGTGCTGACTTGTGCTCCCCCTGAGGACATGCTGATACCTCTGCTTGGCTGTGCTGACTTGTGCTCCCCCTGACAGTAGGCCAGATCTGAAAAAGATGTTCTTCAACAAGAACCAAGATTTATACACCATAAGGGACCTTCCTATCACCAAAAGACTCAATACATACATCCATACTCCCTACCAAGAGGGGACATATCAGAAACAACCAATTATATGACAGCATTCATCCCAGGCATAGTGGGGAAACCAACATAGGCCGTTACATGACCTTGACACCATAAAAGAGAGATATATGACATAGAGACAACAGATCTAGACCAAGACTTAGGAAAGACACCAGCAGCATCTGATAAACATCTTGTTAGATCAGCAACCAGAATTTCTTTCTGAGCTCCTTCTCCTGAAACCAACAACCAAAACATCTGAATGCCAACAATGCTTTATGAGACTTTTGAGCTGCTCCCCCTGAACCTGTGCCTGTTGCACTCCCTGAAACTGTGCCTGAAGAATTCTGACATTCCTATTGCTGTTCAGAACTTCAGAGTTTTCCCTTGCTGTTCAGAACTTCATATACGCGTTTTATCCTGTATAAAACAGCGTATGTACGCGGATATTCTTTCTGCAACAAGCGTCCAGCATACACGCGACTTACCCAACATGAATCCGCGTGTATACGCTCATATCCCTTCCGTAACCTGCGTATACCAACTTTTCTGTAGAACAAACAATCTTCAACAACAGGATGAAGCATCAACTACTCCCAGCTTTTGTCTGAGATATTCAAAAGTTTCCCTGGGCAGTGGTTTTGTGAGAATATCAGCAACTTGCTCCTTAGAAGGAACATACTCCAACTTGACCTTCTGCTCAAGCACTTGTTCCCGAAGAAAATGGTACTTGATTGGTATGTGCTTGGTCTTTGAGTGCATGACAGGATTCTTTGAAATGCTGATTGCACTTGTATTATCACATAAGATAGAGACAGGTGGAGTGCAAGTGATTTGAAAGTCCTGCAAGGTCTGCATCATCCAAAGAAGTTGTGTGCAACAAGATGCTGCAGCCACATATTCTGCTTCAGCTGTAGATAAGGCAATCGAACTTTGTTTCTTGCTGAACCAAGATACTAATCTGGAACCCATGAAGAAAGCACCTCCACTTGTGCTTTTCCTATCATCCACACTTCCAGCCCAATCTGCATCTGTGTAAGCATGAAGAGTGAGATCAGTATTTCTAGGATACCATAAGCCATAGTTTTGGGTCCCTTGAAGATATTTGAAGATTCTTTTGACTGCCTGAAGATGAGTTTCCTTTGGGTTGGCTTGAAATCTTCCAACCATTCCTACTGCATGTGTAATATCTGGTCGAGTACCTGTCAAATAAAGCAAACTCCCAATCATGGATCTATAAGTGGGTTGGTGAACTGCTGCTGATTCATCATTTGCACTGAGGCTGCATCCTGTAACCATGGGTGTACATACTGGCTTTGACTCTTCCATGCCATACTTCTTCAAGATCTGCTTGAGGTATTTGGTTTGAGACAAGAAGATACCTCCTTCATTTTGTTGGATTTGCAATCCAAGAAAATATGTCAATTCTCCAAGAAGTGACATTTCGAATTCTTTCTGCATAACCAAGGCAAAGTTTTGACTCATGGTCTCTTCATTGCTGCCAAAAATAATATCATCTACATAAACAACAAGAATTAGCAATTTGTTATTTTCAACTTTTATATAGAGATTGCTATCTGCTGATCCTTTTGAAAAGCCTTGTTGGTGAAGATATTTGTCCAACCGATAGTACCAAGCCCTTGGAGCTTGTTTGAGCCCATAGAGTGCCTTTTTCAATCTGCATACAAGGTTTGGATCATTTCCAAGAATGAACCCATCTGGCTGCTCAATATATACTTCTTCTTCTAAGTCTCCATTCAGGAAGGCTGATTTCACGTCCATTTGAAATACCTTGAAGTTTTGAAAGCTTGAGAGAGCAAGGAACATTCGGATGGCCTCTAGTCTTGCCACAGGAGCAAAGGTCTCTTCAAAATCTATTCCTTCTTGCTGTGCATACCCTTTACAAACAAGTCTGGCCTTGTTTCTAATTACTTCTCCATTTTCATTTAACTTATTCTTGAAGACCCATTTTGTTCCTATTACATTCTTATCTTTTGGTCTAGGAACTAATTCCCAAGTGTTGTTCCTTTCGATTTGCTCAAGTTCTTCATCCATTGCTTTGACCCAACATTCATCTTTGCATGCTTCTTTCACATTTTGTGGTTCAATGGAGGAGAGTAGAGCCAAGTAGCTTGAAGCTTCTGCAAGTGTCCTTCTTGTTTGTACTCCTGCTTCTTTCTGCCCCACAATCTGAGTTTCTGGATGATTCTTTTGGACATATCTGGATGGAGTCTTCTCTTCTATTCTTGTCTGCTCCTCTGGTTCTTCTTGAGATTCTTCTTCTTCTTGAGGTTCTTCTTCTTCATCATTTCGCCTTTGAGAGTAACCTTCATCTTCTTCAATGTCTTCATGATGAACTTGCCTAGGAATATATCCCTTCTCATCAACCACTATATCAATACTGTCAACAATTCTGCCAAGTCTTTTATTGTAGCACTTGTATGCTTTGCTATGTGGAGAATAACCAAGAAGAATGCCCTCATCTGCTCTAGGTTCAAGTTTGCCAAGTTGCTCATCAGTATTCTTAATATAACATTTGCTCCCAAAGATTTTGAAATGCTTCACGGAAGGAGTTTTACCACTCCAAAGCTCATGAGGTGTTTGAGTGCTGTTTACTCGGACATTTGTTTTGTTAAGAATGATAACAGCAGCATGTGCAGCTTCACCCCAGAAGGTTGCAGGAGTACCTGATTCATCGAGCATAGCACGAGCCATTTGTTGGATAGTTCTGTTCATTCTTTCCACAACCCCATTTTGCTGAGGAGTTCTAGCTGTAGAGAATTCTCTTCTTATCCCATGTTCATCGCAGAAATCGAAAAATTCATTTGATGTGAACTCCCCACCTCTGTCAGATCTGAGGCACTTAATTTTGTGTCCTGATTCATTTTCAGCCAATGCTTTGAAGGATTTGAATTTTTCGAATGCTTCATCTTTGTGCTTCATAAGCCCTAACCAAACAAACCTTGAGAAATCATCAATGAATAATATCAGATATTCTTCTCCTCGAGGTGTCCTTTTCCTAAATGGACCACATACATCTGTATGGACTAGCTCAAGAGGCAAGCTAGCTGATCCTTCCTTTTCTGGAAAGTTAGTTCTGGTTTGCTTTCCAAACTGACAAGATTTGCATATAGTGTTGTCTGGAATTTTGATATCTGGAAGATCGCGAACTGCCTGATATTTGCATGCTTTTCTTATTTGTGAGAAGCTTAGATGTCCCAACCTTCGATGCCATAACCAGTGCTCTTCATCCTTGCTAAGATAGCATTGTTGTTGTCCTTCTTCAAATATGTACAGATTATTTGGAGTTCTTTTGCCTTTGAGAACTGTTTTACCTGTATCAAGATCACGAACAAGACATCCATTCGATCTGAAAATAACCTCGGTTTTTTGATCACACATCTGACTGACACTTAGAAGATTATGCTTCAATCCATCAACATACAAAACATTTCCAGCCTTGACCTTTTCTTTCAAAGGAGCAATACCTTTTCCTTTTATAGTTGCAGGAGTATCATTTCCAAAAGAAACTTTCTTTCCCTTTTCTAAAGTAGAATAAGATTCAAGTTTTTCTTTATCACCTGTCATATGTTTCGAACATCCACTGTCAATGTACCATAGATTTTCCTGTCCTTCTGCATAAAACGCTATCCCACATCTTTCTGTCTGAGGTTCTTTTATTCTCCATTTTTTGGTGCTCGTGGCTTGTTCCTTTTTCTCCTGAAACCTGCTCCTGCATTCAGATTCTTTATGACCAAAATTATTGCAAATAGAACATTCAACTTCATTTTCAAGAACCGAAAAGTTGTTATAGGTCCTCTTTGTAATCCCTGTCATACTTCTTTGTTTTTGAGCTTCCCTAGTCATGATTGTTTTATATGCAACACATTGAGCTGCTTTGTGACCAAAGTTATGGCAAGAAAAGCATTGTCCATTGAAGAAGCTTCTGCGGTTATTGAATCTACCAGCCAACTGATTGTAATTTCTATTTTCATCTATTCTTGTGCCAAACTGAGAAGATTTTACCTGTGGTTGGTTGTAGCTTTTGTTCACCCTTAAGAAGGATTGTCCCTGATAGTTTCTGTTTGTAATTCGTCCCTGCTTTACCTGATTATCTTCATTGTTCTTCTGCTCATTTCTTCTTGCTGCATCAAGATAACTTTTGAGGTGGATGCTTGAGAGGTTTCTCCATTATAGCCCAAACCTGTCTTGTTTAGAGGAGACCGCTGCACATTGATAATCTCATCCAAAGTTTCAGATCCTTTGACAAACTTAAGATTAATAGCTTTTGTTTTCTCAATTTCTTTTCTGAGACCAACAATTTCACCTTCTAGTTTTTCAAGATGTTTTTCCTTTTCATCAATTTGAAATTGCAAAGTATCAATGATCACACTCTTTTCTTCTATGCATCTCTTGAGTCTAGTAATTTCATTATAGAGATTATCCACATCTACAGCATCCTCATAATCATCATCTTCAAATGCCATTAATAGCTTATATTTATTACCTTGTTCATCTTCATCACTGTTTGATAAGCCATCACTATCTTCATGGGTGTAGTAGCTTTTCTTATTTGCACTTTGTTTCTTATTCCATCTAGCAGGTTCTTTTCCTTTATCTTTATTAGGACATTTTGCAGCATAATGACCTACTCTTCCACAAGCAAAGCATTTGAAAGGTAGCTTACCTCTGAACCTTCCAGCACCCCTTTGAAGATTTCTGACAAAATTTGATTCTTCTTCCTCTTCTTCTGGAACATGGCTTGCCTCATAGTAATCTTCTTTTCCTGATGCCTTAAAAGCAGCTTCCCTTCTGTCTGATGGACCTCCCTTTCTCATTTCATAAGCAGTTAGAATTCCATGTAGCTGAGACATAGTGAGAACTTTGAGATTTTCCTTTTCTTCTATTGCAGATACTTTAGATTCAAACTTGGGGGATAATGATCTTAGAATCTTTGAAACTACTATAGTCTCTTTTATTTCTTCACCCAAATTTTTCATACAATTAACAATCTCGTCTACCCGAAGAAAATAATTTGCCACACTTTCATCATTATACATCTTGAGAGTCTCATATTGAATCCTGAGAGTTTGAAGTTTAGCTTCCTTTACCTGTTCATCTCCTTCATAGCTAGTGATCATTTTGTCCCATATCTCTTTTGCTGATTTGAAGTGCATGACCTTCATGAATTCTGTTTGGGATATACTTCCTAATAGAGTACTGACTGCTTTTGCATTTGTTTCATATGTCTTTTTCTCAGCTGGATCTGTAGGAGTAGCTGAAGGAAAAGCATAGCCTGTTTCTACAATGTTCCAAACTTCTGTACCAAGAGATTGAAGATATGCAGTAACTCTTACCTTCCAATAATTGAAATTTGTTCCATCAAAAACTGGTGGCCTGATTGATGCTTCTTTCTCGTAGTTGCTCATGATGAATGATCTACCTTCAAGCGATCAAGCTTCCTGAAGGACCTGCTCTGATACCAATTGTTGGAAATAATACTGAGAGGGGGGGTGAATCAGTATTATCAGATCAATCAAACCTTTTCAATGCTCAGAAACATATACGCTACTTCAGTTAAGTAAAACAGCGTGTACACGCTACTGTGACTAAATAAAACAGCGTATAAGCAGAAAACTCATAACTTAGTTAGCTTATTCTTCAGTTAAGTTCATCAGGACATTATTCAGCACATTAACAGTAAGCAGATGCAGTATAACAGAACGGATCAAAAGCCACACACATGAACACCAAGATATAAGGTGGAAACCCAATGTGGGTGAAAACCACCTGCTGCAAGTTATCTCTATCTTTCTTTAAGAAACTTCAGTTTACAATCTTTTGTACTGGTGCAGCCTTATACCAGTACGCAGGCTACAACCTGCAGAAGGCTACAACCTTCTCTCGTTCTCCAAACTTCCTTGGAAGGGAGCTCCAACCCCCTTTGTTCTTGTACTAGCCAAGATACTAGTACGTAGGTGCTGACCTACAATCTTCTTTTCTTCAGGTATCACCTTTCATACATTTTCAGACTTGAATATTCCTGAAGCACAACATTACAATCTGAAGACCACAATTCATTCAATTTCCACAACAGATCATTGAAGCATAAAACAACCAAACTCTGAATCACTGAACCACTGAACCCTGTCAATCACCAGTTACCAGAACACAGAGCAGACTACAGAACTCTGCAATAACTGTCAGACCTCACAGTAAACCCAAAAACAAGCTTCAAAAGATATACGCTACTTCAAGGAGCCAAACCCGCGTATACACGCTCTTTTACCGAAGCCAACCTGCGTACAGATCTAAAAATAAACTTTCTCAATTTGCAGCTGTACCAGACATTAGTTAGACCCAGAACATAGCATTGCGACAATATGCAGATCTAGAAATAAGCATAATCAACCATATCATGATAGTGCATTTCAAACCATTAGATCCCGATCTATCCTTAGATCTAGTCTTCCATCAACCAATGTGATCTCTCCTTGGCTTAGATCAAGCAACCCAGCACCTGCAAATCAGATCTCTTTCACTCTTAGATATTCAAGCCCTTGTCGAAAGATAATTTTGCCTACTGATCTTCTTCTCCTTATATAGTCTTAGGCCTAGCTCAATACCAAGAGCCAAAACCATAGTAACACAATACCATCAACTTCAAAACTAGGGATCGACACGCCCGTCGAGACACAATGGTCCGAAATCATAGGCACAACTTCCAAGGACTAACCACCATGGACCAAAGGAACCTTTCCACATACACGCGCTTTTTATGAATCGAACTAGCGTGTACACGCGACTTGGGCTTAACGAAACGGCGTGTATGAGCTTCCTTGGCATGCTGTACTGAGATCTGTCTTCTGATTAAGATGCCATCACTTGTACCAACCTCTGAGCACCTGTACCATCCTCTGAGTGAGTTGCCATTAAGAACAACACTTGAATCATAATGCCAACAAGATTGTCGTTGGAAATTAGATTTTTTACAAGTATGGAAGTTGTCATTTATGTAAAAAGTTCCATTTTGTGGTAATATTCGATATCTCTAGAGTAGTTGGAGCCCAAATCTGGTATGATATCCTACATAATATGATCAACCAAATCATCATCCTAGGAAGCATGTTCTTATTTCACAGAGAAAAGTTGCTTCCAAATTTCTAGTGGAACAGAGAGTTGAAAGGATTTTGTTACAGCAACAACTTCAGTCTGAGATTTGGTACATATAATTGGAGACTTACCTCAATTACTATTTTGAGGCAATGTGACGTTGATATTGAACAGCAGAATGAAGGTAATAGGGAGGGATAGCCAAGGATAAACTACAACCTCTTTGATTTCAATTCATCCATTCTTACTTTAATGGCCACTGTGTTACACAACATCATGTGAATTGGTAGGTAATGATGAAAACCTTCACCTTCGACCTTTCTGAATTAATTGGTAATCTTCATCTTGATTTGTTGCATGTGAAAAGGATATCCTCATGTTTATAAATGGAGGCTAATAAGGCATATCATTCCTATATACATATATCATTCAATCATAATTAATGGTTCTATGAAGCTATCTAATTTCTGTAATTTTATCTAGTGCTTAGGATTTGGCATTGTCATATTATTTTGTTCAATATTTTCTAGGGGGTTTTGTTGGTCAAAAGAATTGAATTTTCAATTATGACATTAACCGTGATCTAGATGCATTTAGTTTGTTTGTGGGAGGAGAATTTTTTTCAAACACAAAATCAAAGGTCAGCAAGAATATTTTGTCTACTAAATCCTAAGCAGGTTGATTACTCAGATTGACAAGCCAGGTTCAAAGTAAATAATTTGACGGTCATGGTTCAGACATGGACCCCCCTGCTCTTTCGAAGTTTATCAAGGTGGGGGGGTTCGATATTCATTGTATAGTGAAAACCACTTTTCATACATGTCATGTTCAGGTAAATAACAAACCCCCTTTATTGGTTTCTAAAACCACCAAGGATCCCCCACTACTCAGCTTATGGTTTTCATCATACTATTTTACCACCAAACAACAAGGCATTACAACAAGTGTCATCATTTATATAACAAAATATCTTAGTATTGGACTGTTTCCGTTCCATTCACTTACTGTCATCTACTGAAGCGGACATGTTTCATTGTATCATGGCCTTTATGGCAGAGGAAAATGCTTTCTTGTGTATTACTTTGCACCCAATGACAAGCTATGGAAATTTATGGATCTGAAAGATTGGAGGATACTCAATTGTCCTGCTAAAGTAAATATTGCACATGTTGTTGTGAAAAGGATTGAGTAGCTACATAAAGATTGTAGTCTGCACAAACTTGTATCATATCACATTGTGTATTCAATCATGAAATATTTTGAACCATACAAAGGATTTGGATATTTGGATGAGGAATGTTTGGAAATTTTTAATGGGTTGAAGTTTGAAGAAATGTTTCCTGTATAGTAACGGGGTTTGCTTTGGTTTGAGCGAACCACCAATTTTTTTTGTGAATTTAAAATCCACCTTTGGGTCGCTTTGCCAACAGAATAGAAGTGGTAGCCAAATTGAGTAGCATATAGGAATTCCCCCATCAGTGGTTGAGTTTCTTCATCCCCAAGTCTAGAATCTTATAATTTGATGTTAAAGTGTTTAAAAATATTCTGAAATATGTTGTGCAAAGACCCATCCTAGTATATTTGATCAATTGAAACAAATGATACTCTCGCATGTCTATAATTAAACCATAGGAGGACACCTTTTTTATTTAGTGACTTTACTTTGCTTTAGTCCACATTATCCAAGTGGGCCACCGTTTATGGTTTGGATTGGATCATTATATTGTTTTTCATCCATCTTGATGAATTCGGAATGGAAAAAGTGGAGGAATCATTTCATGGCATCGTTTTTACCATCAGGACCCAGTTTGGCGAAACGAGCTCTGAAACCTTTCGAGAGAATTTTGAGGCATCAAATGACATTTTTTGGGGGTAAAAATTTGTTTCCTTAGCGCAGCACATTTTCATGTTTTTCTACACATAGATATTTCCAACAGTGCAAGAAGCACGTCAATCCAAGTCTATATACAAAATTTATGCCACTTAGAAGTTGACCTTCTTGTTTTCACACCTATAATTCGGGAGGATCCCACGTCATTCCCCATTATTCATTGGAAAGGGGCTATCCACATGTTTGTGATGTAAAAGACTCTAAAATAGTATATATTACAACTCTAGTTAAGAGTTGATGTAGTCAAATTTAACCACTAGTAGGCTATCGGGTTGTGTTATAACTAGGTCACTAGGAGGAAGAGGCATTCCATTCTTTTGAGAGAATTTTGTTCCATAGTTGAGAAAATATAGCCAAGAGGAATAGGAGGTAGAGCACATAGGGAGGATTTGTGCACTGTAGCACCTCATGGGCCACATCCCTTACTTCTTTGTACCTACAACCAAGTTCCAGACAGAGAAAGAGATCAAAGCAGCCTCACCTTCTAGCTAGGTTTTCTCCCAAAAGGGTTTCCTAGAGCATATTTTGTGTATTATGTGTGTGTGAGATTATTTTATCGTTTTCTACTTTTCTACATAATTTCCATTCGCATGCATGCACTAATTACAGTAAAATCTACAGATCTAAAAATTAAATAAAACTATAGTAGTGTAGAATTTTAGATTTTTAATATAATCAGATTTGTTGTGACGAACTGTCAAGTGGAATATCCACGGAATTTTATGGATCATTTGGTATCCGAGTAGGTTTCTTTGGATATTTTGTGGAGTTTGCAGGGGATCTAGGTTGCGGATCAAAAATCATAAAGCCCTAATCATGGTTGATGAATCTGTAAATGACCCTTGTGATCCTGCAGGGGTGAGGTTTTCACGACTGGAACAAAAAGTCGCAGATATAAACCATAATGTAAACCTCCTAATGGTGGTCCTGAGCAATAAGCTTGGGATATTTGGAGAAAGTGGGGGTTCAAATGTAAAGGAAAAATCATAATAAGGATCAGAAGATCGAGGATCAACGAAGAGCCAATCGAAGAAAGAACCCAAAAAATATCAACCCAGTTCGAGTGTCATGAATCAATCGTTATTTAAAATGGAATAAAAATTAGATATCAAGTCATACCACGACAAGATCGATGCTCTAAAGCTGAACCATTGGTCGCAGAAACTAGAAGTTTATTTCACCGTCCATTAGATCAAGGAAGGGCAAAATATCTCATTTGCACAGCTAAAATTATAAGGCCATGCACTGACTTGGTGGGAGAGCCACACAGAAACCCAGAGGTTGGAGGGAGAACCTCCAATGATTAAGTCGTGACATTTCAAAACCCTCATTAAGTCATAGTTTTATCCCATGGATACATGGAGGACTAGTGAATCTGGTGGCATTACTTCAGGTAAAATCCAGGACAAAGCGTGCAGGAGTACACCACGAAATTTAGAAAGATGGATATAATGTTGGGTATCTCTCCAAAGAACTCAAATATACTCCTGAACTATTTGGGGGCTCTGCACTGCCATCTACATGAGAAAATGATTATATTCAAGCCCAGATCAATGGATGCAGATTGTGTATAGGCATGGTACCTAAAGAACATAGGACCCTGAAGAGAGTGCAATCAAGTGGATCAAAGTAGAAGGACAGCTAGACACTTCTAAGGAGGGAAAGAAGAAGGAAAAATGAGGAAAACATTAAAAAAAATGGCAGCCACAGTGCACTAGTTTAAAGATCCTAGCAACCACTACAACCACTGCAACAATGATGGCCATATAGAGGAGAAATTTTGGAAGTTGCAACCAAAGCTAAACCCGAAGAACACTAAAAAACATAACAAGAAGAAGAATCTCATGGTCATGGATTCGAGAAACAAAGTAGAAATAAATTCAGACGTAGATGAGAATATCATATGTACATTAGTGTAAAAGGATTTGAATTTGTGTATCCTTCAGCAACATGAAGAGAAAGAAATTACCAAAATCTTTCATATAAAGATACAGGTCAAGAAGACAAATATTGATGCTTTGTTTGACTCAGGATTGCAAGTGAATCTCATTGTAGTAGAGCTAGTCAAGAAGTTTGGGTTGGAAGTTCATGGTCATCCAAACCCATATCCACTGTGATGTGTAAATAAGGATGTGGAGTTGAAGGTGACTAAACAGTGAAAAATTAGATTTTCTATTAGTGCTAATTTTATTGATGAAGTAGATCTAGATGTGGTTCCCCTTGATGTATGTGGAGTCATGTTTGGGATTCCATACATGTACATGTGTGATGAAATATTCATGAGGAGATCCAACCGGTATCGACTCATCAAGGATGTAAAATATTTCATCGTCAACGCACACAAAGGAAAGTTGAAAATTTCAATGGTAAGTGCAAATTAAGCCAAGAAATTTATCAGTTCTAGAAAGAAGTATGTTTTATTGTTTCTAAGAGAAATTTAGTCTAAAGAGGATTCAATAAGAGGCAACGCATCCCTGGAGGGGTGTATTAAGAAAAAAAACAAAAATTGGAGGATTTGTTACATGCATATAGGGATGTGTTCCGAGAGCCTAAAGGGTTACCACCTAAGAGAGAAGTGGAGCATAAGATATAGTTATTGTCAAACTCCCCATTTCTGAATATTGCGCTATATAGGAAGTATGTTATAGAAGCAAGTGAGGTGAAGAAATAGTTGCAGAAGCTATTGGAACAGGGTGTCATTCAACCGAGTACATCACCATGTGGGTCACCCATCATCATTGTGCCGAAGAAGGATGGGACTTGGCGAATGTGTATAGGTTACAGGGCATTGAAAAAATTCACACTCAAGAACAGATACCCCCTGCCAGGATAGATGATTTGTTGGATCAGTTGTAGCAAGAAATAAACTTCACCAAGTTGGACTTGAAGTCTGGATATCACTAGGTTTGATACCTGGAAAATCGCCTTCAAAACTAGACAAGGTTTGTGTGAGGGTTAGTCATGCCATTTGGCCTATGTAATGCACCAACTATGTTTATGAGTGATATACTGCGCCATTTTATAGATTCATTTGTTATTGTCTATTTGGATGATATACTAGTATATAGAGCTAAATGGGAGCATCATATTTCACATTTGACGTAGGTGCTGGAGAAACTAAAGAAGCACCAGCTACTAGAAAATCTCAAGAAGTGTTATTTTGCGCAACAGTCTTTGGTGTATCTATGGTATGTGATAGGTGGAGGAGAACTAAAGATAGATCCTTCCAAGATGGAGGCCATCATGAAATAGTCGATGCCTACTAATTTTTCTGAGGTCAAGAGTTTCATTGAGGTAGAACAGTACCTAAGGAAATTCATGGCCTCATTTTCAGTGGTAGCAGCACCACTCCATGCCATAACAGCAAGTGGAAAAAGTTTCCAGTGGGGAAAAGGTCAGCAGAAGGTTTTTGAGGAGCTAAAGAAGAACATCATCTAAGCACCAGTTCTGGAATTATGAAACTTGCAATGACCCTTTGAAGTGGAGATAGACGTGAGTGGGTATGCTATGGGGATTGTATTGATGTAGAGAGGAAGGCTTGTATGCTACCATTCTGAAGTATTTCATGGGGATGTCCTTAACTACCCTACCTATGACAAGGAGCTCTATTCCATGGTGCAATCTATGAAGAATTAGAAGCACTATCTGATGGGAAAGGATACAGTAATCCACACAGAACACCAGTTGTTATAGTACTTGCAAGCTCAGAGTAAGATATAGTAAACTAGGCATTACAATTGGATTGGGTTTTTACAACAATTTCATTTGGTGATTAAATATAAGAAGGGAAACACAAACAAGTTGGCCAACATGATTTAAATTCCACCCACGTCAAATATTATAGGTTTGGGGACTCTTATGCACATGGAGCCATTCACCCGTGATTCATACAGAGAGGAATATTCAGAGGATGAGGACTTCAAGGAAGTGCATCAGAAGTTGTAGACTTAGAGTCATATGCACGATGGTGATAGCACCGTTCACTACCATCTCTAGGGTGGGTTACTCTACATGTTGGATAAGTTATGTGTTCCTAAAGGTGAGTGATTGCATCTGATTAGAGAGTATCACACCTTCAAGGTTGCAGGGCACTTTGGTATAGGGAATACCATTGTTAACTTGCAGACTCTATGTGAATTGGCCCAAGATGCAAGTGCAGGTAACTAGGTTCATAAGGGGATGCATGCTTTGTTGTACCATCAAGCCTAGTAACAAGAAATAGGGTCTATATCATCCCCTACCTGTACCTATTCGTCCTTGGGAAATCATTTCCATGGACTTTGTGGGAGGTTTATCGACAACCTGGAAGGGGCATGACTACTTGTTCTTGGTAGTTGATAGGTTTAGCAATATGTGTGTTCTGATGCCCTGTAAAAATACCATCAGTGGGAAACAAGAAAAAAACTTGCTCGTTGGATAGGGTTGGGTGCACTTTGGGATACCAAGGAGCATCATTTCAGATGGGGATACAAGATTTCTGAGTCCATTATGGACTAAATTTTGGGAGAAGATGGACACAAAGTTGAAGAGATCTACAACATTCCATCCACAGACAAATGAGCAGACAGAAGTAGTCAATAGGACTTTGATGAAAATTCTAAGGGGATACAACCAGAAGCATCTGAAGACGTGGGATGAGAATCTGGTATATATACAACATTCTTACAACAGAGCAGTACACACTTCTGGAAGAAAATACCCATTTGAATATTTTTCTCCTTCGACATTAGACATTACATCTGGGTAGCAAGGAGGAGTGAGGGACTATCTTACAGGAGATGCTTTGGGGGCTGAAAATTTTATAAAGAAGATCAGGTAGATCCATCTACAAGTACAAGAAACATTGCAGAAGTCGTAGGAGAAGTATAAGGCCAGGCAAAATCAACACAAAATAGAGAAATCATTCAAGGTGGGAGACAGAGCATGGTTATAGTTGAATAAGGAGAGGTTGTAAGGGCCTGGTAAGAAAAGAAAGGCTTTGAGGTATGATCCCTTTGAGATACTAAAAAAGGTGGGTGATAACACCTATCGACTCAATTTAGCACCATATATATGCATTTACTTAGTTGTGAATGTAGATAATTTGAAACTCTATTAGCCTTCCATGCTAGATCGGGAAGAGGAACATGTCCTACCTTTTGTGGACGATTTGGCACCAGATGCTTAAGCAGAGTTGAAAGAAGATACATTTTTGCTAAAGAGATCTAGAACTACAAGACAGGGGCAGCATGACCTTTGGTAGATTAGGTTGAAGGGACAACTTCCAAGCATAGCTAAATGGTACACCATAGAGAAGGTGGAGGAAAACTTTCCTCACCTCATTCAATAGAATATTTTGGGGACTAAAAGCCTCCAAAAATGGGGAGGTGTGACCAGTATTGGATAATTATATTGTTTTGATCCATCCTGATGCATTCAGAGAGGAAAAAGTGGAGGAATCAGCTCATGGGATTGTTTTTACCGACAGGACCCGGTTTGCTGAAACGGGGTCTGAAACCTTTTGGAAGCATTTTGAGGCATCAAACGACGCTTTTTGGGGGGGAAAAATTGTCTCTTTAGTGCCGAACCTTGTCATGTTGTTCTACACAAATAGATCTTTCCAACAGTCCAAGAAGCGCCTCAATCAAAGTCTGTATGCAAAAGTTGACCTTCCTGTTTTCACACCTATAATTTGGGAAGATGTCAGATAAACCCCGATTATTCATGGAAAAGGGGCTAGCCACATGTTTTTGATGTAAAAAAATTTAGAAGAGACTATATTATAGCTCTAGTTAAGAGTTGATGTAGTCAAACTTAACCACTAGTAAGCTAGCAGGTTGTGTTATAACTGGGCCACTAGGAGGAAGAGGCATTCCATTCTTTCGAGATAATTTTGTTCCATAACTGAGAAAATATAGCCAAGAGGGACAGAAAGTAGAGCACATAGGGATTATTTGTGCATTGTAGCATCCCATGGACCACAGACCTTACTTATTTGTACCTGCAGCCAAATTTCCAAATAGAGAAAGAGAGTGAAGTGACCTCACCTTCCATCTAGGTTTTCTCTCTAAAGGGTTTCCGAGAGCATATTTTGTGTCTTATGTGTCTATATGTGTGATTATTCTATCGTTCTCTACTTTTTTCCATAATTTCCATTTGCATGCATGCACTAATTATAGTAAAATCTACAGTTCTAGAAATTAAATAAAACTGTATAGTGTAGAATTTCATATTTTTAATATAATCATATTTGTTTTGACAAATTTTCCATTGCAATGTCCACGCCAATTTACATATCATTTTCAGAGCATTATAGCATATAATAAGGATATTCTCTATTAATATCCACAAGCATAGTGAAATATGTTTTCTTGTTATAGATTGACATTCTCATTTGTTGTTTGCAAAACCAAACATATCTTCCAATTTTTGCATTTGATTCTGTTCATCCTTTCATTCAATTTTTCATTGACTGGGTAGTTGCAGAGGATTATTTCCATATTTGAAGATATGTATTAAGTATTGAGGGTCAAATCCAGTATTCAAAGTGCATCTAGAAGTCAAAAAGTCAAGTTGAAGAACAGGGCTTCTAAGGCACAAGTAACAGTGTTGTGCAAAAAGATGGAAATGGGTGTTGACACCTTGGACTAAGAAATGTTATGGGAGAACCTAACAACTAGAGGCAATTTTAGTCCTAACATAATTGAAGCACGGACATTAGAGGAAATTTCAGCCTAAAAGTGCCCATGAAATTTTCATGTACATAATATGTAAACTAATCAAAATCCTTTAAATTTAAAAAGAGATACATGTAAATATTTTGGAGGGAAATTTTTATTAAAAAATATTTTTTTAGTTGTATTTATCACTTATCTCCTTATAGGTTTACTCAAATTTCAAGTATAGACACTCATTGGATGTGGAATTAAATTCCACATCCAACAAGTACTCGTTATGCATACTTTTGAGAAGACCGACATTGATAAAAAAATGAAGTTGCATTAAAAGGGTGTGTTTGACACATTTTTGTAATTTATCAATGTGGGTCTTCTCAGAAGTATGCATAATGTATACTCATTGGATATGGAATTTAATTTTGCATCCAATGAGTGTCTACACTTGAAATTTGAGTAAACCTATAACAAGATAAGCCAAAAATAAAATAAATCAAAAAGTAGTTTTCTTCTTTTCCCTCCAAAATTCATAACTATTCTTTTATCATTTTAACTATCATTTTATTATTTTTCCTTAGGAAGCCACATTTAGGCTAAAATTTCCTCTAATGCTCTATGTATGTGGTAGTAAATGTTTTGTATGTTTTTGTCAAAGTGTTCAAGAGAAAGGGCATTCCTCTTATCTCTCTCATATGAGTAATCATCTTTTTGTTAAGAAATGCACATATTGTTCTCTCGAATTAAATTAAGAAAATGAAGTGGAGGAATGTTAGATATTTGTAGGTCAAGATAGGAATCATGATTTCAAAAATAAAAAATCATACATGTATGGAGATATGTTGTTCTTTGACAAATCATCTAATTGTAGAAAATCGTATTGCTTGAAGGTTGGACATGAAGGTTTTCACAAGTGCAATTCACCACAACATAGGTGCAAGATGAAATGTTCATTTCCATGATGCAAAGGTTCTTGTACAATAAAAATTGAGCTTGGGGATCATGAAAAACATGCTTGTCATCATGGAAGGGTATCCTAGAAGTTGTGGTTACCAATATCATTGCCATGAAATGGAAAAGTGTTGAACATCTTTGTGGTAATGAGCATGCTTGTCATAAGAGATGTGAAGAAGATGGAACATACCACATCATGTTTTTTTTGTTATTGACAGGTCTTTTTCAATGTCCAATCCCAATATACAACCAACCATGGCCAAATTTATATATTGACACAATTGTAGGTTGGGTTATATGTATGAGGCTATTGTTCGATTCATTACTACTAGGCGTATAACTACAAGTGATGATTGTTTGTCTTGTTGTTTGATAACAAAATTTTCTCTAGAAATGTAAGAGATGAAGGAAGATATGGTGGAAATACTTATTCAATATATTGCAATAGGTGGCTATTCATTAGCCTAAATGAGAGAGTCACACAACAAATTCCCATTTTGCAAAAGTGATAGAACACTGTAAAAGAGATTCATGGCAAAGGATCGGCGGGCATAAGATTATTTCCATACCTTTGGACATGAATATAGAAGTTAAAGGTTCAACTGGAGAACAAGTGGCAAACATGAGTGCTAGAGCACTTTGCAGTCAGTATTTGAAGGAGGTGAATAACAAATGTCAACAACTAGCAAATATTATTTCTCCAAAATAGAATAAAAATATAATTGGTTAAATAAGTGGAAGAGATTTCCATATTTAAATGGTAGTTGACATATTTTAATGAATTTGTTCTAGATTTTCTGTAGCAAATTAGAAATTGTTTTTTTTATTTTTACTTTATTGATGGGATTAGTTTCCTAAAAGTTGGAAATAGCTTGTAGATTGATTATTTTCATGTAAATATTATCGTTTGTGATAGAATCGGGGTTGGCTTTTGGACAGACTTGTAATTTGTATTTTAATACTTAATTTTCAGAAGTTTTAATCAAGAGATTCCTATCTCAGCTTGTGATATATTGTCTTCTTTGTGAGTGCTATCTTTTGTTAATTTCCATAATATTTTCTTATGAGCATATTAGATGGTGTGGAACATAGGAGGGGAAAAGTTGAGAATCAACTTCCCTTATTTCCCCCGGTGATGTTATGTTCAACACGAAGATTAATACAAAAATATTTCCAGTATTATCCCTCTACACTTATAGATTGTCACCCTGATTTCATATAATCAAGGTATGTTCTTAATTAATCCTTTAAAGGATATGCTTTGTGCTTTCTTTCTATATCAGATAGTTGATATATCCAAATTGGGTGTGTGATTGTTTGATATATTTTTGTATGTTAATTTGTAGGGATATATTATTCTTTGTTGTAGATAATTACATTGTAAAACTTTTTCAACATTTTCATGTAACATTCACCCCATAACATCATATCATCATTATCAATTATGTAGATAGAAAAATAACATCAACAATGCAGTGGAATAGTAAGGAACATCAAAAGAAAATCATACAAAATAGAGACACCGGGATTTAGGTCAGATACCAGGGGGAAATCCCACAAGGGGGAAAACCCAACCAGATTATTCTTCTATTAGATATTCATAAAATGTTCAACTAATATACAAAGTATAATATCATTAAACTTTAAGTCTTCCATCATTAATCACGCTAGGCCACGTAGGGTCAATCTAGTAGCATATAAGAATATTAGAGAGGCACGCATAGGCCTCTATATTACACTGTCACAAGAGCACAGTACACAACACCATCACTATTATACTTTGTTTCCGTTGTCCTAAGGGTTCTACCATCATTAAATAATTTGTCTTATAGGCACCATTACACATCATTGTCATATAGACATAGTCACAATAGTCACATTACTGTCATAAAACATTGTTACAACTATTATAAGGCATTTTCATACTAGGTCACTTCCATATCAAATTTTGTTGTCATAGCATATCAAATGTCACTATCATGCCATACCAAGTGTCACTGTCATGCCATATCAAATGTCATTTGCATACTAGGTAACTGCTATTCATCAAGGTAACTAACATATCCATTAAGGTTATTAGAAAAATTACAATTATTACTGTTGTCAATATATACTATTATTATTTTCATCTAGGTTACTATTGTCACTGTCATATATTGTCTTATCAAGATCATTGTTCATAAATCAAGATCTTTGTCATACATATTATAGTCATGCCTCTCCAAGTTTATGTTTCCAAATCACCATTATATATTTCAAGTGATAGACCTCAAAGATACAGTTACAAACCATCAAGTAGCAGACAACAAAAATATAGTTAACACTGTAATGAATGCAAATCACAAAGAATATAAAATGATCCAAAGATAGAATGGAAAGTGAGCCACCATAATTTATGTGCACCACATAAAATAGAAAGTGAGCCACACATAGTAATGTGAGCCATGGATACGAACCATGGAAAGATGAATACGAACCACCAATTGTGTGAGCCACTAAAATAAAGTCAAGTCACATAGATACCTATGCAGACCATAGTATAGTGAATGTGAACTACTCTGATGTTGAATGTGAGCCACTATATAATGTAGTCGAGACTCAAATAAAATATGTGAGCTAGATGTGATCTATTCTAAAATAGATACAATCCACAAGCCACAAGTATACAAAAAAATGTGAGCCACAGGCATATAGATACGATCCACAAAGAGAAGTGAGACACAGGTGATATATGCGAGCCACTATAATTACAAATGTGATGTCATTGTAATATAATATGTGATGCCATTTTTAGATATAATTTGATGCCACTATAATATATAATGCAAGCCATAGGAACTAAGCCACTGAAATATTCAATCCCGAAAAAGGATGTGAATCATAGGAATATAAGATGTGAACCACATAATATAGCTATGAGCCTTTGAAATGTTGAGCCACTGAGATATACAAACCATAAAGATGTTTGAACCTTAGAAAATTGTGAATTGCTTGAGCCACAATGATTGGATAAATATAGTTGATTTGGGACATTGGTTTTCTCATGGGATCTGATATAAGTTTCTATGAGCATGACCTTGTCTCTTGGAAGGAAAAACACAAAATTTAAATTTCCTTTTAAATATATTAACGAATGTCATGAAGTTTCTTTTCTTTCCCAAATAATTTTGTGTCAGAAGAAATAATAGAGAGGAGTGTCGTGTTGATTACATCACGGAGGATTGCCATGAACTCATTAATAAAAATATTTTCCTTTGGGGAAAGATATGCATCATTTTGGGTCTTTGGAAAATTCATCCCATAGTTGTCCAAATTTCAACATTTTAGTCCTCCTTCATCGTCTACAACTACGAGTATATGTTAGGGTTGAGAGTAAGCCCTTTGGTTGAACTTTTAGGTGGGTTTTCTGTATACTTAAAGCAATGAGTTTAACCCATTAGCAACCACCTCCCAACAAACCCCCAATTTCCCTAAATATGGCCACTAGGATTTAAAGGCTATTGTTCAGTGACAATGGACAGAAAGTAGGCCTCATAACATTTGAGGGAGCCTCCTCTAGTTCAAGGTCCATATTGGGCCTAAAGTAGGTCACTTTATTTTCTAGCCACAGTTTCCCATCCGGAAACTATCTTCAAGGACTAATACAATATTTATCTTCATTGTTGGGGAATCGGGTAACAAAATGATTTTTCCTTGGGACAACGACAAAACCTCTTTCTTGATGTTGAACAAGAAACAAGGAGGCTAAAAAATTTCACCTGGTGATTTCATGGGCTAAATATTCCACTAGTTCGAGATGTCAAGTGCCTTGTTGCTATGTTAGCTCAAGGCTCATCATTGATTTCATTCAGCGTGATATTTTTCTTAATCTTGAAGATGATCAAAAAACTTCAAATATATAAAGAGGATGGTGTCTTCAAAGTTCTTCAATGTTTCATCTTTCAGTAGCATACTTATTTGCAGTTGTAAGTATAAGTTTATCATAGAACTTAGATTTCATCCTGTAAAATTATTTCATGTTTTCAACTGCATGCAAATTATTTTAGATAATCCACTTGTTACCTAGTTTCACTGAAAGTATGACTACATTTGATAGGGAAGAGTTTCAATTGAATAGAGTAGGAGAGTATGATTGAATAAGCTCATATTATGAGCATTTGGTTTGCAATGATTAGAGAATAATGACTCAATATCCCAATGGATAAAGAACTCGTTGCAGGTTATAGGTAAAGACAGACATCATTGATGGGGATTGGTATGACTTCATTAGCCAAACAATAAAGGCATTTGGTCTATATTTCTCTAAATACCATGGGGGGAAGCAGTCCCTAGTTGGAACCTATTTTGTAGCTCAAAATCACCCACTGAAAAATTTCACCTCTCATCGTATTTTTGGCATCAGAAGAATCCATCGTAGTGGTATATTCTTCTTTTCATATGTCGAGCATTTTCTTCATTTTTGTTTCCTTGATCATGTTCCTTCCTCTCATGGTTGTGACGCTTTTGAAGTTTTTTTTACTGTGTTGGAAATTCGTCAACCAAGGGGGTCTCCCTGATGTGAAGTCCCAATTAAACCTCACACTGTTTGGAGTAGGAGCCCCATATGTATCATCAACCCGGCCACCATATGTCTAAGGTTTTCCTCAACTGCAATGAACAACATAAGATAGTATGTGCATAAGCTTTGAAGCTAGCAAGTAAGTTGACATTGTGAAACACCAATTGCAATGTGTAAAAGGAGACTTTCACGAGAGGGAAGTAAAGAGTGAGTGTCTAGAAGGAAACTAATTGTACTCCCTAAGAGGCACACAAGATAAAGGAAATATTTTTTAGTTATCTAGTGAAATACTTCACATAGACACAATGATCATTAAAGAAAATGAAACACACATTCAACAAGATAAGTACCAAATACAATGAAGTAGTTCAATTTCTTTAGTACGTATGAACATAACACATACCATAAACATCTAAAGAATAGTCTTATAATGTTCATGATAATAGCATGAAAATATGTTGGCTCATTGAACTTCTGATTATTAGGTGAAAGATCCAAGTACATAGATATAATGGTGAGACACTAGCTCCAATATTGGAACATTAAGTTACTTTTTGCTTCTCCAAGGAATGATTTTCTCTCATATGCTAAGCTATAGAAGCTAAGGCTAGCTCTCTAAATTCTATGACTCCAAATTCCCCATATCTTGAGTTACGAGGGTGTATTTATAACAAGACGCGTGGCCCTTCATATCCCCATGACTCTTTTGCTTCCCTCATGGCTCTTGGACTTCCAAGTGATTCTTGAACTTCTACAAGACTCTTGGACTTTTACTAATGACTCTTTAGTATACATGTGACTTTTCATACTCCACATGTGACGCTTGGTGATGAGCCCCAAAAATGGATAGTTATTTGGGCTCATTCAACCTCCTAATTCAACTTAATCCACCATTCTCATTAGTTTATTGCATGTTTTTATTATATTTATGCTAATAGAGTGAATTGGGTTAGTCATTATGCCAACAAGTCTAATGGGTGCTTTGTGTAGCCTTTTTGGTCAACTTGGAGACAAAATTGAAGGTTTTAATGAGCACTTGGCAGCCAAATTCGTGGGAGAACAAGGGAGAGGATTTGTAGGAAGGTGTCCCCTTCATTTATGGGCCCTTACCTCGAATTCTCCACCATCAGCTCGGAGTTCAAAGGCCACCAAATCAATTAGCACAAGGGCAGCCAAGCAAGTCAAGTAGGACTGTTGTTAACTACAAGTCTTGGGCAGCCGAGTCCCTAAAGTTTAGGAGGGCTATTGGGGTCCTCAATTTGTATAAATAAGAAGGCTTAGGGCCTCATTTTGGTTAGCTGGTAGTTAGTCATTTCATAGTCTTGTTGTAGTCATTTTGTAGTTTGATTTTTAGGCAATAGATTAGTTTTGTTGTCAGCTCATTTTCAAGTTCTCATTGTGGACAGTTTTGATGTAACTCTTCATTTCTTGATCAATAAAGATGAATCCAGCTTTGCACCAGCTCTAAATCTCTCTTATGAGGCTGTAGCTCTTGGGGTTGGGCCCATCTCAAGCGCCCAGTACCTCCTTTTTTTACCTTTATGTGTCTTTGTTGCATTCTTAGAGTAAAATCTGCTATTTAGATTTAAAACTTGTTGTGTTATTTAGGTTGCTTTTGATGATTAAAGTAGATTTTCATGTTCAGATTGATTTGGATAGATTAATAACATAAAGGATCCTTGGAAAAAGGGGCTCAAGCACCTCTAATCTTACCTCTCCCTCAGTGGGATCGTGAGTTGGGACAAAGGTGACCTTGCTGCCCACAAAAACGTTGTTTTGCTTCACCATGCAAGTATTAGTGTTGGATTCTTAGTTGTCAAACTTGATATCAATTTTGACTGCATGCTTAGGGTTATGATTGCTTAGTTGCATAGTTAGTTCATCTGATTTTGTGCAAATAAACTTCTGTTCCATTTCTTTTGCTACTATCTAGGTCAGATTAGGTCAAGGTAATTAGGTTCTTGATTTTCCAAGTCTTCATTTGTTAAATTCGAAAAATAACTTGCAGAGCACCTGTTATCCTTCTCTATCTACCCATAATCCATCAAATAATCTGCTCCAACCCTTAGTCCATGATTCGTACCCTTCATTTTCCATACTTTCCCCACCTTGCCCTAATTCCTACATTCTTGTGCATCATCGCTTCCTCCATCCTTGAACAAATCCAACCGCTCCTTAGCCTCATCCACCAAGTCCTAGACCTCTTCACACCCCTATTTCACCTCCATACTCATTCCTCCCTCTTTTTCCCTCCATCCATGCTCCAAAATCCCATTTCAAAACATCCTGTAGAAGAATTACAGAACATCCTGTAGAAATCCTGAACATCCTGTAGAACCCCTGCAGACTTCCTGTAGAAGCTCATAAACACGGTTTCTTGGCAGCCAAACTTTGTGAGACTCTCTGGAATGGTGTTAGGGACCCCTTAGACCCTCTATGAACCTTCCCAACCTTTCCCAAGCATTTCTCCTCCTTGATCCACCTCTGCACAGTCAAAAATAGTTAGAAGCACATGCATGATAATTCCAACAACTTAAACAAAAATACAAAAAGATGTTTTCTTCAGATAGAGGTAGTCTAGACACATGTATTTTACCTTCATAGAAGTAATGGCATCTCTTTTAGTAGTTTGCATACTCTCCTTTGCGTCAGTAGGACTAGCTGGTAGAATTAGGGTTTGCTAGGGTTTGCGTTTCTTTTTGGCTCTTAGTTTCTTTTTGCAATTAGATTAGCTTCCTTCGAGTTAGCTTTCATCCATAAATTAAAAAGCTTCTTCTAAGAGCTCATAGAAGTTGGCTTAAGCTCCTAGCGGACTTGTGCCAGCTGACCAAGTGATAGTTGCGGCAAGAGCTAGTACTTGTGCATACAGCACCGTCGCTTCCAAGTTTGTTACGAACTACCGGGTTGATAAAATTAAAGAAGGGAGTTCCAGGAGTTGTAGCATTATTGCTACAATACTGGGGCTCACCATCTTTTTGGCGCCGTTGCTGGGGAAGCGTCAGAGTATTGGTGATTGCTGCTATTCTTCTATTTTCTACTACAACCTTTTGCTAAGTAGTTTATTTCATTTCCATTCTGCAATTTCATTTCCGCAAAAGTAGCGTAGACATTTCCTGCTTTCATAGATTAGCATTTCAATTCCGCAATTTCATTTCTGCAAGCGTAGATTAGCATTTCAATTCCGCAAGCGTAGCCTAGCATTTCATTCCTGCAATTTCATTTGAGCAAAATAGATTAGTCATTTCCTGCTTTCATTTCAATTCCGCATTTTCATTTCAGCAAGATAGTTAGTTGCAGTTCAATCTATTTTAGTTTTGCAGGTACAAGAAGAAAAATACAAAAGTCAACCAAAATGATTTCTTTTCATGCCTTGTAGGAGTAGAGATAAGTTAGAAAAATGATTGCACAACGCCCCCACTGCTTCACACAGTCAACCTTCTCTCTTCTTCGATGGTTGTGATTAAAGAACCCTTAGGTGGACAGCAAGACATATTTGAAGAACCTCAAGGGAAGAAGAAGAAGAAACCATTCCTCTGGAGCAAATGGCTACAAGCAGAAATGTTGGGAGCAGTACCTTGTCCAAAAATGAATTTGAAAATCAGATGGAAGATTTCAAGAGTGATATGAGGCAATTTCTTGCCATGCAATTGGATACCCTGCGGATCCAAAGGAAGCAAGAGGAAGCCAAGAGGGCTTTGGACATTTTTTGTCCTAGGTGCACTAGAAAGCATCCTAGGAACGAATGTCCATTGTACTCCATAGAAGTGTGTTTTGTCTGTGAAGAATACCATCCTACAGATCAGTGCCCTTCCTTACCCAGAATCAAAGCTGCATATCACAGAGCCAAAGGAGCCACTGAATCACTCTATTATATGAACCAAAGGAGGCCGCATGGACCTAGATCTTACCAGCAGGAACTGCAAGGGACACACGAGACCTATTATGACCCCTACCAAGCCACTTTCATGCCTTCTTGGGGTCCCCCTGCTCATCCTTCCTGGTTCACACCTCCTCCTTGTTCCTTCACAGATCCATATTATGCCCAACCAGCCGCTCATTCATTTCACTCTTATGCTCAACCACAACCTCAGTGGAATGCACCTCATCAGGGGTGGAGGCCCCAATACAACACTCCTCCCGCTTCTTTTCCTCCACCACCTGCTCATCCACAACCATCGCCTCCTGCTCCACCAAGGCAACCCCAAATGCCTACCCAACCACAACCCCATCCGCATCCATCTCAAATACACACCTCCACTCAACTACCCGTACCACCATTTCCAAAACCATACCATGGAGTAGCTCAACAAAATTGCAATGCTGAGACACAACATGTCCAAATGACTCCTCTTGAGCTCAATGATCTTCACCATAGCTCAGGAAGAGTGTTGCAAAGCAGAGATTATCTTGAAAGCATTGAAGGACCACATCCGACAAAAGAAGATTCAAAAGAGGAGATCAAAGAACCATGGGCTGCACTTGATGAAGAGAAGAGATCAGAATCAGAGATCGAGAGAGCTCCCTCATGGTTACCATCAAATCCTCCATGTACTCAAGAGAAAGATCAGCAAAAAGAGGAAGATGAGAAAGTCATGTTAGAAGGTGACATGAAACATGATCCAGATCAGCAAAAGAACCAAGGATATCAGAGCTATATTGAGATATGGTTTCAGAAGGTCACTAAGTTGCAGCAGTACTCTCTTCTTCAGCTATGTTTGATCCCTTCAAAGTCAAATCATTTGGTCTCTGAGATCCGGATAGCTGTCAAAGCATGCATTTCAAGCCTCCACATCAGTTTATCTCTAATATCGATGTGCACATGGCTCCATTGGAAGTATTCTTATACTTGAGAACGATTTTTGTTTTTCAAGTAGGGTAGGGTAGAAAAATGAAAAAAAAAAAAAAAATGAAAAAAGAGGAAAATAGAAATCTAAGGTGAAAACCTCCTCGGAGGCGCCTTAGATTGGCTCATTGATTGAAAACCTCCATGAGGCGGTCAATGGGTTGGGAAAAAAAAGAGAAAAGAGAATAAGATCTCTGGGTGAAAACCTCCCTTGGAGGCGCCCAGGGCAGGCAATTAGGGTGAAAACCTCCATGAGGCGCCCTAGTTGTTTTTCAAAAAAAAAAAAAAGAGAAAAAGAAAAAGAAAAATAAATCTAATTTCCATTGAATAATTTCAGGTTGCAGCAATGACATTGCAGGTCAGGAGGATCACTCAAAACAAAGACAAAGGAGTTTGTGTGCCTTCTAGAGGAAGTTCTATATTTCTACAGGAAACATCCTGTAGAACCTTCAAGCGAGCCAGATTCGATTTTGGAAGGGGATCTAAATCTTGGAATCCATTGGTTATGCCTGCAAGCATCCATGTTCCCATTCCTCACCCTTTTCCATCATCTTTTCCACCTCATTGTGCTTCTCATTGTGCTTCTACAGGAAGTTCCTGTAGAAATTGTAGGAAGCTAGAAATGGATTTCAAAAAGGTGGTTTGGCGAACATGGTAGCTTCCTCAAGGGTTCAGAAGTCCTCATGCAATCTAAAAAACTCCTCCTCCATCATCTCCATGCCTGCATCATAACCCAAGTTCATTTTTCATGCCATGCAACAAAACTGCAAAATGCCTTGAAGCAAAAATACCTAGAACAGAATTTGTTTCTTCCATAACTTGAAAACCATGCATCCATTTGAAAAACCATTTTATGGGGAATTGTACCGGGGTGATGGCAACATGCCTGAGCAGTTTCAGCCAATCCCGGTGCACGGTTTCCAAGAAATCAGCCTCCATCACCATCAGCCATTTTTGCATTTTCTCCATATCCATGCATCCGTTTTAAAACCTGTTTCATGGGGAGATGAACATAGGTGGTAGTAGCCTACCCAAGCAGTTTCAGCCAATTCCGATGCACGGTTTCCGAGAAATTGATCTCTGAAATCTTCAGCCATTTTCCATTTTTCTCGAAATATGTGCATCCATTGATCACGATTTTGCTATGGGAGGTGCATCATGATGATAGGAACATGCTCAGCAATTTTCAGATCGATCCGGTTTACCGTTTGGGAGCAATGGCGAAAACAAGTTCTGGTCCTGTGAAAATTCAGCAGCAGCAGCTTGAAGGTGCAGATCTGAACGTGGAAATGAACTCCTGCAGCATGCATCCGGCCAGAGGACACCTGCACAAGGAAAAAACAACCATGAATCATCAACCAAGCCATCATGCAACCAAAGAAACAAATGCATGCAGCAACAAAAAGGACACAGCAGCACGCCGACTTACAGGTATGTGTCTAAATCGGTTCCTCTATTTGCATCAATATGATTTAAAAGTGCATAAATGAATGAAATGGTGAGATTAAACCAGGAATCTAGCAAATTTAACCCAACAGTGCCTTCTCTAGCGCTCAGCCAGAAATCACGCAGTATACATGGATAGTCGACTCACGTGGAAATTAAAAAAAACAGGGAGTGTTGGCCGTTTGAACTCCAGTGCAACTGATCTAGAAGAGAACATGCAGTTCATGATAGCACTGCAGTTTGCATGTGGCCACGTACCCCTAGCCACTTCACTCTCTCACCACAAATCATGTCGTAACTGAAAAATGCTCGGCTGACTCTCACCACCCGCTGATTCATTTGCACCTGTAACGTCCTTAGCCGAAGTACGTGTCCTCTGCTCCCACAATCTGTTAACTAGTCGTCCTCCATCGGGTTTTCTACCTGTTTTCAAAATTATCCCGCGTATCAAGCTCGCTTAGAGGTGCAGGGGCACTCTACAGGCGTTTCTACAGGAAGTCGTCTACAGGAAACGCAGAAAACAGCTCTGCAGAAGGAAAACCCGAGATTTTTGTCAAAATTCAAGCTTGAAATGAGAAAAGTAGTTAAAGCTCGTGTCCAAGGCTACCAGGGTTCTTGAAAGTATTGATTTTGGGGTTTTTCAAACGCATTATAGATCGGTTAATGGTGGAGCAATCTGTTTGAATTCAGAATCTGATCATCTATTTCATAGTCCATGGAGGACAAGATATTCCCTGCTTGGTCTAAAACTGTTGAAGAATGCTTAGAAGAATATGATGTGAGCTTAGAGAATGGTTTAAATTCTCATGAATTGGAAAAACGCCGTCAAATATATGGATGGAATGAGCTCCAGAAGAAAAATGGTACACCTTTGTGGAAGCTGGCAGTGGAGCAATTTGATGATACAGTTGTTCAAATACTTCTGCCGGCAGCTGGCATTTCATTTCTTCTTGCCTACTTTCGTGATAATGTGTCTTCTGAGGAGGGCATAACAGCCTATGTAGAGCCCCTGGTCATTCTCCTGATTCTCATCCTCAATGCCATTGTTGGAGTATGGCAGGAGAATAATTCTGAGAAGGCTTTGGAAGCTCCCAAAGAAATGCAATCTGATCATGCAAAGGTCTTGAGAGATGGACATTATGTTGTAGATCTTCCCTCCAGAGAACTTGTTCCAGGAGATATAGTGGAACTGAAGGTGGGAGACAAGGTTCCTGCAGACATGAGAATTGTGTCCCTCAAGACAACAACCTTTAGGATGGAGCAGAGCTCCCTGACCAGAGAGAGCATGCCTGTGGTCAAAAGAACATATCCAGCCACCTTGTGTGACTGTGAGTTGCAGTCAAAAGCATGCATGGTGTTTGCAGGAACTACAGTTACCAATGGCTGCTGCACATGCATTGTTGTGAGCACTGGCATGTTTACAGAAATAGGTAAAATTCAGGCACAAATTCAGGAAGCTTCAATGGAATGTCATGATACACCTTTGAAAAGAAAGTTAGATGAATTTGGTGAAAGACTGACAACAGTGATTGGTGCCATTTGTATTCTTGTCTGGATCATGAACTACAAATATTTTCTTTCATGGAAAGTCATAGATGGGTGGCCAAAAAAATATCAAGTTTTCCTTTGAGAAATGTACGTACTACTTTAAGATTGTTGTTGCTCTGGCAGTTGCTGCTATACCAGAGGGATTGCCTGCTGTGATTACTACATGTTTGGCTCTTGGCACTTGTAAGAGGGCACAAAAGAATGTTATTGTGCATAAGTTACCGAGCGTGGAGACTTTGGGTGGCACCACAGTGATTTTCTCTGATAAGACAGGTACTCTTACAACCAATCAGATGTCTGTGAGTGAGTTTATAGCCATAGGGCACAGTGTTGGTTCACTTAGAGAGTTTACTGTTGAAGGAACAACATATAATCCTGAGGATGGAAAAATATTGGATTGGCCTGCACATAATATGGGGGAAAATTGAGAAACTCTGGCAGAAGTTGCTGCAGTTTGTAATGATGCAGGGATATCTTGTCAAGGTCACCAGTTCCGTGCTACTGGTATTCCCACTAAGGCAGCCTTGAAGGTATTGGTTGAAAAAATGGGAGTTCCAGACCCAATGGCAGGTGATACAAGTGCCATTCTCAACAGTGGCACAGTGAAATTGGGCAATTGTGATTGGTGGATACAAAGATCAAAGAGGCGGGCTTTATTGGAGTTTGATTGTGATCGAAAATCCATGGGTGTTATTGTCATGGAACCAATGGGACAAAATCGTCTGCTAGTGAAGGGTGCCATGGAAAATTTGCTTGAAAGGAGTGCTTTTCAATAACTTGCAGATGGATCAGTTGTTGAATTAGATGATGCATCAAGGGAATTACTCTTGAGGAAGTTTCATCAACTGAGTTCAAAGGCTTTGCGTTGTTTGGGACTTTCTACAGGAAGTTCTGTATTTTTACCAGAAACATCCTGTAGAAGCCTTTGGGCAGGCCAGAATCAAGTATGGAGAGGGATTTGAAGCTTGAAGTCTGTTGAGGAGGCATGAAACCACTCTTCTCTTCCATCCTCCATGGGTTTTATCTCCTTTCACCACCATTTCAACCATCATATTAAATATACTTACACAATCATACCAAGGCTGAGAATTCTCTAGGAAAAGGAGCAGACAGTGGGAAGAAGCAGAGAGAAAAGCATGGTTTTCATGACAGAGAAGAGGACATCACTTCAGGAGCTTGGCATGACAAGGAGGCCACCAGGGCCATCAAAGATGAGGAGATAGATTGGTTGCTCAGAGGATGAGCAACACTTTCAGTAGGGGGGTGATGATGAGCCCCAAAAATGGATAGTTATTTGGGCTCATTCAACCTCCTAATTCAACTTAATCCACCATTCTCATTAGTTTATTGCATGTTTTTATTATATTTATGCTAATAGAGTGAATTGGGTTAGTCATTATGCCAACAAGTCTAATGGGTGCTTTGTGTAGCCTTTTTGGTCAACTTGGAGACAAAATTGAAGGTTTTAATGAGCACTTGGCAGCCAAATTCGTGGGAGAACAAGGGAGAGGATTTGTAGGAAGGTGTCCCCTTCATTTATGGGCCCTTACCTCGAATTCTCCACCATCAGCTCGGAGTTCAAAGGCCACCAAATCAATTAGCACAAGGGCAGCCAAGCAAGTCAAGTAGGACTGTTGTTAACTACAAGTCTTGGGCAGCCGAGTCCCTAAAGTTTAGGAGGGTTGTTGGGGTCCTCAATTTGTATAAATAAGAAGGCTTAGGGCCTCATTTTGGTTAGCTGGTAGTTATTCATTTCATAGTCTTGTTGTAGTCATTTTGTAGTTCGATTTTTAGGCAATAGATTAGTTTTGCTGTCAGCTCATTTTCAAGTTCTCCTTGTGGACAGTTTTGATGTAACTCTTCATTTCTTGATCAATAAAGATGAATCCAGCTTTGCACCAGCTCTAAATATCTCTTAGGAGGCTGTAGCTCTTGGGGTTGGGCCCATCTCAAGCGCCCAGTACCTCCTTTTTTTACCTTTATGTGTCTTTGCTGCATTCTTAGAGTAAAATCTGCTATTTAGATTTAAAACTTGTTGTGTTATTTAGGTTGCTTTTGATGATTAAAGTAGATTTTCATGTTCAGATTGATTTGGATAGATTAATAACATAAAGGATCCTTGGAAAAAGGGGCTCAAGCACCTCTGATCTTACCTCTCCCTCAGTGGGATCGTGAGTTGGGACAAAGGTGACCTTGCTGCCCACAAAAACGTTGTTTTGCTTCACCATGCAAGTATTAGTGTTGGATTCTTAGTTGTCAAACTTGATATCAGTTTTGACTGCATGCTTAGGGTTATGATTGCTTAGTTGCATAGTTAGTTCATCTGATTCTGTGCAAATAAACTTCTATTCCATTTCTTTTGCTACTATCTAGGTCAGATTAGGTCAAGGTAATTAGGTTCTTGATTTTCCAAGTCTTCATTTGTTAAATTCGAAAAATAAATTGCAGAGCACCTGTTATCCTTCTCTATCTACCCATAATCCATCAGATAATCTGCTCCAACCCTTAGTCCATGATTCGTACCCTTCATTTGCCATACTTTCCCCACCTTGCCCTAATTCCTACATTCTTGTGCATCATCGCTTCCTCCATCCTTGAACAAATCCAACCGCTCCTTAGCCTCATCCACCAAGTCCTAGACCTCTTCACACCCCTATTTCACCTCCATACTCATTCCTCCCTCTTTTTCCCTCCATCCATGCTCCAAAATCCCATTTCGAAACATCCTGTAGAAGAATTACAGAACATCCTGTAGAAATCCTGAACATCCTGTAGAACCCCTGCAGACTTCCTGTAGAAGCTCATAAACACGGTTTCTTGGTAGCCAAACTTTGTGAGACTCTCTAGAAGGGTGTTAGGGACCCCTTAGACCCTCTATGAACCTTCCCAACCTTTCCCAAGCATTTCTCCTCCTTGATCCACTTCTGCACAGTCAAAAATAGTTAGAAGCACATGCATGATAATTCCAACAACTTAAACAAAAATACAAAAAGATGTTTTCTTCAGATAGAGGTAGTCTAGACACATGTATTTTACCTTCATAGAAGTAATGGCATCTCTTTTAGTAGTTTGCATACTCTCCTTTGCGTCAGTAGGACTAGATGGTAGAATTAGGGTTTGCTAGGGTTTGCGTTTCTTTTTGGCTCTTAGTTTCTTTTTGCAATTAGATTAGCTTCCTTCGAGTTAGCTTTCATCCATAAATTAAAAAGCTTCTTCTAAGAGCTCATAGAAGTTGGCTTAAGCTCCTAGCGGACTTGTGCCAGCTGACCAAGTGATAGCTGCGGCAAGAGCTAGTACTTGTGCATACAGCACCGTCGCTTCCAAGTTTGTTACGAACTACTGGGTTGATAAAATTAAAGAAGGGAGTTCGAGGAGTTGTAGCATTATTGCTACAATACTGGCGCTCACCACTTGGACTTCCAAACCTTGTAGGTTTTAACCCCGTACAGAAATTACCTACATACAAATTAAAAAAAAAAAAACAGAAAATAAACAATGGTGAGAGAAAAAACATAAAACAAATATTTCCCCTAGATCCAAAAACCGGGACTACCAAATTGATTTTTCAGTATATTCCTTTCAATGTTACAATATATATATATATATATATATATATATATATATATATAGATACATGTTGAAGCATCCATTAACCCCATATTAGAACATAATCATAGTTCCCTTGATTAGATCTACAAAATACCATGGGAAGAAAACCATCAAGCCCAAAATCATGTGCGAAAACCATGCACAAAACCATAGGTAGGTCTACCCACCTAATATACCCAACAAACATTTACATTTCTAATTTTCTTGAAAATTACATAATTACATCCACAAATTATGTGGAAACATGATAACACATATGACTCTTAAGATGACACTTTGGCAAGACATAACTTGCCACTAATGATATGGACCTTATGATGGTGTTTCAATGCCAAGCTTCTCTTCTTATTGCTATCTCTGTATCTTCATGATATATTTTTCATGTTCTTCTTCTTTCTCCTCCAAAAGGATTGAAGACATGGAATATTTTATGTGATATGGATCTTCCAACTTTTGTCACGTCATGGTGTCCCTTCATCTTCTTGTTCATGGATCATCATGTTTTGTAGTCTTCTTGAGACCAATCTTTTATGTGATATGGATCTTCCAAATTTTGTCACGTCATGGTGTCCCTTCATCTTCTTGTTTGGGGATCATCCTATTTGTAGTCTTCTTGAGTATCACCTTGCATGGTCTCCTTGTCATATTTCTTGAACGCCATCTTTTCATGTCAATAAACAGCACCTGCAAGTGAAATTCACTCATGACAATATGACATTAGTCCAGAAATAGCATATTCTATCTTTCTTGTTGCAATTCACTAATTAGCTGGAGACTTAGTGTTGGAAAAATAAGAAGGCTCAGGGATTGCGTAGTGCACAATTCCAAGAGGCAGGAGTGAGAGACTAATGACTATGATTGCGTAATGCGCAATGGCTGGAGGCTTAAGAAGTAATACTCTGCAGTTGAGGGTCACAGTGAGGCAGGATTACCCATGTGAATGCACAATCTGCAGTTTAGGAGAGAGATTGGGCCATTGGATTTCACAGTTTCCCAGTTTAGGGAGGCAAAGAAACTAGTTGCTGACTGAAACTACACAGTGTGCAGCAAGAGGTTGGCTGGGGGGAAATATTGTATAGTTTTGGGGATCAAGAGGTTGTTCTTGAGCAATTTGATTGTGCAATACATATTCCTTGGAGGAAGTGACTATGCATTGTGTAGTTCTAGGAGGCTGGGATGATAATTGAGGCTTGCAACTCCGTAATTCGCAGTTCAAGGAGGAAAAGTGAAGAAAGGTTGGTTGGGCAAGGAACTTTCCATAATTTGACTAAGTGTGAGATCAATGAGACTAGGGTACGACTTGAACATGATCAAACACTCTGGATGATTGAAAACAAAAAAATGCACATTTAATACCCAAAATCAGGATGAACCCATTGATATGACAGTGAAACGACACTTATATCCAAGTGCAACACTTATGATGCATTTTACGACACATGCAATGACACCAACAACAAAAAAGTGCATAATACTTTTGGAATGAGTCTAATACATGTCTCTATGATATATATGACCCATTAGTACCAAATTATCCTCATAAAAATGTGTTATAACTTGTTGGGTTGTGTTATATTCTTTCCATGACTAGCCCACGTAGTTAACCGGGGGGTTAGAGGGAGGGCGGAGCACCCCCTTCGTTGTGTCAATTGTGTAGCGGGGGGCAGTCGCAGGGGGTTTTAGGTGTACCCGTAACCCCACTTTATGGAGTCCAGGGCAGCGCCCCAGAAAATTTTGGCTTTGGACCCTATGTTAGGTTGGGTGGACCCACCTATGGTTTTGTGCATGATTTTCGCACATGTTTTTGGACGCGATGGTTTTCGGTCCATGGTTTTGGACACGATGGTTTTTCGGTCCATGGTTTTGGATGCGATGGTTTTTCAGTCCATGGCATTGGATGCTTTAGCATGTATAAATATGTTTTATGTGTTATGATCTCATATTGTTTATTTTCTGTGTTTTAGAATTCGTATGCAGGTAATATCTGTACGAGGTTAAAACCTACATTTGGTATCGAAGTTGTTTTGGCTTCAAGAGGATGCCTTTGTTGTTGAGGGGTTTCGCTCGAGCATGTGGTAGACCCTGTTTAGTGGGAGATCTGTGAGATTGATTCTGCTGGTGAAAGAAGATGGAGAGCAGTGGAAAGATAGAGATCGAGAAATTTAATGGTCAGAGTTTTGAATTGTGGAAACTCAAGATGGAGGATCTGTTGGTGGATAAAGATCAGTGGATCGCGGTAGATCTGGGTACTAAACCAAGGGAAGTGTATGATGAAGAATGGAAGAAGTTGGATCGGAAGGTAAAGAGCACAATACGATTGTGTGTCTCAGATTCAGTATTGTTGAATGTATCAGGGGAAGCTACGGCGAAGGCTTTCTGGGAAAAGTTAGGGACTTTGTACCAATCTAAGTCTCTGGTGAATAAACTGTTCCTGTGGAAAAAAATGTATAACCTAAGGATGAAAGATGGAGACTCGGTGACAAAGCATCTGAATGAATTTAATACTATGGTAAGTCAGTTAGCATCTGTTGATATTAAAATTTCAGATGAAGATAAGTGCATCAGTTTATTGTGTTCTCTACCAGATTCGTGGGATAGTCTAGTTATTGCAATAGGTAGCAATGCAACTGCCTTGCAGTTTGATGAAATAGTCTCATCCTTGCTGGCGGAGGAGATGAGACAGAAAAATATAGAAAGACAGAATGGTGATGCCTTGTATGTATGAGAACGGTCCCAGAACAGAAACAAAAATAAGTCATCGAGTAGGAGATCTAAATCTCCAGGAAAACTTGTAAAGGTGGTGTGCTGGAAATGCGGAAAGGAAGGGCACTACAAAAGGTACTGTAAATCTAAATCTCTTGATAAAGGAAAGGGATATAATGATGCTCCTTCTATAGAGGCGAAAACCACCTCAGATGAAGGTGGGGATGTGTACTTGGCTTCTTCAAGTACACATGTAAATCATGAGGCACGGTTGATTGACTCAAGTGCATCCTTTCACTTCACTCACCATAGAGAGTGGTTCTACGAGTATGAGAAATACGATGGTGGTGATGTCTTCTTAGGGGATGATAGGAAGGCTAGAATCATCAGTCACAGAAAAGTAAAGTTGAAGTTGCAAGGTGGAAGGGTTAGAACACTTTCGGGTGTTCTGCATATTCCTGCATTGGCTAGAAATCTGATTTCTGTAAGCAAGCTGGATGATGCAGGTGTAAAAAAAGTGTTCGAGAAGGATACCTGCAAGATGGTTCGAGGAGCACTGGTATTGATGCAGGGAGTTCGTATTGGAACTCTGTACAAGCTGCAAGGTGGCATTGTTATTGATGGGTGCAATAGTTCTATGGTTCTTGAAAGTGGAGCAGAAAATCTAGTGGTCTCTAGAGAAAATACCATGTTGTGGCATCAAAGGCTTGGACATATTGCAGAGAAGGGCCTTCGAATACTTCATGGTAAAGGTATGGTAGAAGGTATGAGTAATAGCTCTCTAGATTTTTATTTCTGTAAAAATTATGTATATGGGAAGCAGAATCAGGTGAGTTTCCCCTCTCGTAGTAAGAGGGCGAAACAGATATTAGAGCTTGTGCACAGTGATGTGTTTGGACCTGTGAAGGCTCCACACTGGGTAAGTCTGTGTACTATGTATCATTTATAGATGACTTCTCAGGGAATACATGAATATATTTCCTTAAGAAGAAATCTGAAGTCTTTGAAAGGTTTAAAGAGTTTAAGGCTCTAGTGGAAAACCAGACAGAAAAGAAGATAAAGGTGTTGAGGACAGATAATGGTGGAGAGTTTTGCAACAAAGGAATTTGAAGAATTTTGTAAGAAGTGTGGTATATCACGGCAAAATACTACTCCATATACACCTTAGCAAAATGGAGTTGCAAAAAGAATGAACAAGACGTTGATGGAAAGGGCAAGAAGCATGCTCAGTGGTGTCGGGTTAGGACAGTGATTCTGGGCAGAGGCGGTGGATACTGCATGTTACCTGGTCAACGGGTCACCTTCATCAGCGTTGGAGGATAAGACTCCACGAGAGGTATGGACTGGTAAGAAACCCTCTCTTTCACATCTAAGGATATTTGGATGTGATGCATATGTACATGTTCGAAAGGAGAAAAGAACCAAGTTGGATAGTAAATCTGAAAAGTGCATCTTTATTGGGTATAAGGATGGTTTAAAGGGTTATAAACTTTGGAACCCAGTAACAAGGAAGGTTGTGTACAGCTGAGATGTGGTGTTCAGAGAGGTGAAAGATGTTATTAAACATGAAGTCCAACCAAAGGAACCTGAGAAGATAGATTTTGAGATAAAGGAGGAAGAATCAGACTCTACAGCAGAGGAGGAATCAGAAGATGAAGAGCCACAAGCTCCGGCTATGGGAAGATCAGTTCAAGAAAGAAGGCAACCAGAAAGTATAGTCCATCTGCTCTCTGTTCAAATTTTTCTTTGTCTGTTACTGATGATGATCCCAGAACTGTGAAGGAAGCAGTGAATTCAGAGGATGGAAAACTCTGGAAAGAGGCCATGGTTGATGAAATGGCATCTTTGCACAAAAATGAGGCTTGGGATCTGGTGGAGTTGCCAGCTGGAAGGAAACCCATTGGCAGCAAATGGGTGTTCAAAAAGAATACAAATGCAAAAGGAAAAGTGGAGAAATACAAAGCTTGGTTGGTAGGAAAAGGATATTCCCAGGTGTTGGGAATTGATTTTGGTGATATTTTTTCTCCTATTGCCAAGGTAACTTGTATTAGATTACTTTTATCTGTTGTTGTTGCTTTTGATTTTGAGGTAAAACATATGGATGTGAAGACAGCATTTCTTCACAGGGATCTGGAAGAGGAAATCTACATGAAGCAACCTAAAGGCTTTGCGGTGAAGGGTAAGAAAGAACTAGTATGAAAGTTAAAGAAGTCTATGTATGGGTTAAAACAGTCACCAAGGATGTGGTATCATAAATTTGATACATTTATACAGGGACTTGGCTTCACCAGAAGCAAAGCAGATCATTGTGTGTATTTTAAATTAATTGGTGACCGTGTTATTTATCTGGGCTTGTATGTGTATGATATGTTGTTGGTTGGAAATGACAAAGAAATTATCCAAGATTTGAAGACCCAATTGTCCTCAAAGTTCGACATGAAAGATCTTGGTGCTACAAACTATATTTTGGGCATGGAAATTAAAAGAGATTGGGCAAAGAGGAAGCTCTGGTTAAACTAGAGGAAGTATGTCGAGACAATACTGTAGAGGTTTAATATGTAGGATAGTAAATCAGTGAAGGTTACTATTCCTGTAGGTGTGAGGTTATCTGCTGAACAGTGTCCCAAGACACAAAAAGAGGAAGAAGACATGTCCCATGTTCCATATGCAAGTGCAGTCGGTAGCCTGATGTATGCAATGGTTTGTACTAGACTAGACATTGCACATGCAGTGGGAGTATTGAGCGGGTTTATGTCAAAACCAGGAAAGGAGAATTGGACAGCAGTGAAGCGGGTTTTTAGGTATTTGCGTGGAACTAGTGATTATGGTTTGTGCTACCAAGGAAGACCAGGATTGGATAGAGTGTTGGATATTCATGGCTTTGTTGATGCCGGCTGGGCTGGAGATCTGGATCAAAGAAGATCTACAAGTGGGTATGTTTTTAACCTATTTGGAGGTGCAGTCAGTTGGATGAGTAAGAAACAATCTGTAGTGGCACTATCAACTACAAAGGCAAAATAAATGGCAGCCACTCATGCAAGCAAGGACGCAGTTTGGTTGCAGATATTGTGTTCAAGTATGGGGTTAGTACAGGAAGCTATAAGGATAGATTGTGACAGCCAAAGTGAAATTTTCTTGGCAAAGAACCCTGCATATCATTCAAAGACAAAGCACATTGATGTTCAGTATCACTTTGTGAGGGATATGATAGAAGACAAAAAGTTGTTGTTGGTAAAGGTGGACACTTTGAAGAATACTGCAGATGCATTGACAAAATTTGTGAGCTCTGAGAAGTTCTCTTGGTGTAGAAAAACAATGGGTGTTTCAGGGCTGGAAAAATGACTAAGCTCTCTTGTGGCCCCCTGTGGAAAGAAAACAACAAGTGGGAGAAGGTTGGGTTGTGTTATATTCTTTCCACGACTAGCCCACGTAGTTAACCGGCGGGTTAGAGGGGAGGCAGAGCACCCCCTTCGCTGCGTCAATTGTGTAGTGGGGGGTGGTCACAGGGGGTTTGAGGTGTACCTGTAACCCCACTCTATGGGGTTCGGGGCAGCGCCCCGGAAAATTTTGGTTTTGGACCCTATGTTAGGTTAGGCAAACCCACCTATGGTTTTGTGCATGATTTTCGCTCATGTTTTTGGACACGATGGTTTTCGGTCCATGGTTTTGGACGCGATGGTTTTTTCGTCCATGGTTTTGGATGCGATGGTTTTTCGGTCCATGGTATTGGATGCTTCGGCATGTATAAATATGTATTGTAACATTGAAAGGAATATAATAAAAAAATTAAGCTGGTAGTCCCGGTTTTGGGATCCAGGGGAAAATCTCTATGTATATGTGTTTTATGTGTTATGCTCTCGCATTGTTTATTTTCTGTGTTTTAGAATTCGTATGCAGGTAATATCTGTACGGGGTTAAAACTTACATAACTCCCTTTTACAATGTGTGAAACGTCCCTTACCAAAAGGAGACAGTAAGAAAAAGTGAAAACAACACTTGAAAAAGCTAAAAAAAAAGTGAAAGAAGCACATGTTATAGCCAAGAGAACACAAAAGCGCTACTTGTAGAAATGAAATCAAGAAAAGACGACAAATGCAAAAGCGAAATTGACACTAATAAAAACAAAGCAAACAAAATCGATGGTTGAGAAAAATCATTGGAATAGAAGTACAAATGTGTTAGATGATCCAAAAATAAAATATTATCATAGGTTATAAAGTTGGAATAAAATAATTATTAATTTAAGATATTAAATTAATAATTATTATTCTAAAATATTTAATTATTTAATGGAGACATTTAGAATTAGTACATTTTAGGAGATTTGTTAGCTAGTTGTTTTGAATAGCATTTATTGTAAATGGACACTTGTTATTTAATAAGTGATCCATAATTAGAGGTAGTTAGGACATTGAGCTTATAAATAGCTCATTGCAAGATTGTTTGGTTGTTCGGGTGTAAACTCTTGCAAAATCAATATGTAATTATTTTTTTTCCGATTAATAAAATTATGTGTCTGAGGACACTTCTACCATTATTGTGGTATCAGAGCTTCAGTAATGTTGCAATGGATGTGAGGAGGAGATTCCAGCTGTACAAGTTTTTGGAAAACTCCATTGAATTGATCAACAAATGATTGGTATGGAATTTGTCCAGTTTTTTTTGGAACAGAAATTTTATTATTGATTTTAGATTTGTAAATCCTAAAATCATTTATTATTATTAAAAACAAATATGTAAAATCTGTGTGGCTATTGTGATGAACTGAAAAGGCTCTGCGCTGCTCATGAATTGTTGTAATTCCTCGTAGTCATAAACCCTATGTGAATGCTCTTTCCTCTAAAGCGTTTACATTCCCAACATTTCTGGGAGGTCAATCAGCGTGAATTTTGGGCTCGAGATCAAAATTGGGACCATATTTTCAAGCGTATTTCTTCAAGACTACCAATAATGAATTTTTTCAAGCGTAATTTTTCAAAGATGGTCAATAATGAATTTGGTTCCATTGCAACTGTATAACCTAATGTAATCTGTTCTCCAGCGAAGTTGTTCAACTATCAACTTTTTGCGTTGATTCCCTGGGAGCTTGTGAAAAATGAGTCGTCTTCAGTCCCAAAGTGGCTTTGAAATTGAACAAATCCTCTTCGATTCGGACCAGATTTGTAACAAATTTAAAGCTATTTATATCGTTCTTGGTTTTGCATTTTGTAAATCAGCGCAGGTTTTTATTATCTCAGGTGGGACGAAAATGAAAGCCTTAAAGATTCCATCTCTAGCTGGCGATGTAATGCATGGCACTGAATTGAAGTAGATCGAAGTACTCATCATGATGGGGTTTGACTTGCATTGGATTTTCCATGGTATTGAACAAGGTTTGAGTGTTGTATGGAGCACAACAACTCGTGTTGGGCATCAAATAAATGTGTGGATGCAACAAGTGTTGAAACTTGTTGAAGTTTGAATTAAATTTATTAGGCGGTGAGATCTTAACAATTTCACATGTTGTTATTTTAATATCTGAGATAGCTCTGCATATTGGTTATATGTAGAATCATCGCAATATGTGAAGCACTCAGCGTGAAGTCTGAGTGAAGCACCCAGCGTGAAGCCAGAGTGAAGCACTCAGCGTGAAGCCAACGTACTCAGTAGAAGAAGCCAGCGTGAAGCAGCAACATTGTTCCTTGAAGAGTGGAAGCTTGGTAGCACCGCTTAAGCAGAAAAACAGATTTTTTTTGTGAGAGACAACACACATTTCTAGGAGAAGGTGTGAAAGGATCAGTTGTAAGTTCTGTGAAGTGGTAAAATTTGTAATTCTTGGAGTAATAAGGAGATTTTGTATTTGGTAATTTTTCATTTTTTATTTTGGAGAGATCTGGTGAGTTTTAGAATTTTGGGGAATTTATTGTTTTTTGGAGGAAAAAGGTCATTTGTAGATTTTTGGAGTAATAAGGAGATTTTATTTGTAATTTTTTATTTGGAGGGATAAGTGTGACATTGTAACTCAAAATTAATTTTACTTTGAGGGGGGTAACTTTTTTTACCAAGTTTTGGAAGAGCATCGTTGTAACAGTCAAATTTTGAAAGTTAGCTTGTAAATATTTGAGAAATTGACTAGAGCCAAGTGCAAAGTTCAGTCATGTTTCTCCTACTTCCACGACTATATGAGGGTCAAGGCCAAGCCCCTATAGATCATTTTTTATTGCGTTGTATGTTGCATGTTGTGTTGCCCATCTTGATATTTTTTTCTTATGAGTCTGATTCTTGGTGCGAAGCTTCAACACTACAATGTCAAAGTTAATTAATTTGTTTTCTGATTCCGACAAACTTGAAGGTACAAAATCCTATAGAACATGGCAATGCCTCATCGATAGCACTCTCATTTATAATGAATTATGGAAGGGTATATGTGATGCTGATATTAAGCCGAATAAACCCACGGATGCAGTTGCACTAGCAAAATGGGAAGTTAAGAATGCCAAAGCATTAGCTCTCATTAAATATTCTGTCAATGATGAAATGTATGTCCATATAGAAAATGCTACAGATGCATGGTCTGCTTTGAAAACTTTTAAAGACCTCTTTGATACTCAACCTGAATCAAAGAAATTTGATCTACAATTAAAATTATTGCAACAAAAATTGACTAAAGGAGGTGATGTTCTTGAATATATCTCAAGACTTAAGAATATTAGGCAGGAAATCATTAATGCTGGTTTTCCAGCAATAGATGATAGTTTTATGGTCACAATTTTAATTGTTGGACTTCCTTCTTCCTACACACATTTTTTGGAGACTCTACAATTAACTGGAAAGTTAGAGAAACTAAATTTTGATGAGCTTTGTGAAACTTTGACCCAACATGATAAAACCTTTGGGAAGAAGAAGAAAGTTGGTGAAGACGTTTTTTTCACAGAGGCCAGCACTAGTAAATCATCGACTAACAGTTCTAGAAGCAGAGGCAGAGGGAATTTCAATCATAATCAAGTAGCACATAATGTACAAAGTTGAGGTCAAAGCCAAAGTAGAGGAAACAACTTTAATAGAGGCAACAGTTCAGGAAGGAGTAATTTTCAAGGTAGAGGAAACAACCAAGGAAGAGGCTATTTTCAAGGACAAGGAAATAATAATCAAGGTAGAGGACAATCTCAAAATAGAAGTCAAAGCAGAGGCAGAGGACAATCTTCAGGAAGAGGAAGAGACTTAAGTCAAATTGTGTGTCGAAGATGTAATAAAGTTGGACATTATGCTGAAGATTGTCGAACTTCTCTTAATAAAATTCCCAAGTTTCATCAACACTCAGCACAATTTGCAAATGATCAAGATGATGATAACTCAGAATATGTTTTTACTTCCTCGCCGGCATTCCAACTTTCATCCCATCTTAGAAGTGATTATGAAGATGCCTGGATCTTGGATTCAGGGGCAACTCAGCACATGACTTGTCAACGTGATTTTTTTTGGAATTTTCAAGATTTCCAACTTAATTCCATTTTTCTTGCAGATGATACAAAACATACTCCTTATGGAAAAGGAGCAGTTAATGTTTTTCTCCCTGGCATTGGAGAAAAAATGATTTCCAATGTATGGTATGTACCAACTTTTAAGAAAAATTTGCTCTCTTTAGTCACAATTCGACAAGCAGGACATCAGGTAATTATGGAAGATGGCTTAGTTAAGATTAATTCAGTCAAACAGAGCTTGAAAATAGTGATGACAGGTTATGAAGATGGAAAACTGTTAAGGATGAAAGGGACAGTTATTCCAAGGCATTCTGATTTTGCAGGGATAGTCACTACAGGAATTTCACCTATCAAATTATGGAATGTAAGATATGGACATTTAAATTTTGATAGTCTTTCTCGATTGCAGAAACAAGGAATGGTTAAAGGACTTGCCACATTCAAAAATGAAAATGCAACATGTGAAGCTTGCATTTATGGCAAACAAAGTCGAGAAAGATTTCCAACAAGTTCATGGCGTGCAAACAAGCGGCTACAACTAGTTCACAGTGATGTTTGTGGACCACTACAAACTTCATTTGGTGGTTGCAAATATTTCTTACTATTCATTTACGATTTCAATAGAATGACTTGGGTTTACTTCTTGAATAACAAGTCAGAAGCATTTGAGAAGTTTAAACATTTTCGCCAACTTGTTGAAAATGAAGTCAAAGAAAAGATAGGTACTCTCAGGACAGATAATGGGGGCGAATTCACTTCAAATGAATTCAAAACTTATTGCAGTGAAAATGGCATAAGACGACATCTTACAAATGTTTACACTCCACAGCAAAATGGAGTAGTCAAAATAATGAATCGCACCTTGTTAGGAATGGCGAGATCCATGTTAACTTTCTAGAGGTTAAGTCCAACATATTGGGCAGAAGCAATACATACAATTGTCTACTTAAGAAACAGATCTCCAACTGCTTCTTTAGACGGAATCACACCTTATGAAGCTTGGTTTGGTTTCAAACCTTGAGTTAAACATCTTCGAGTTTTTGGATCAGTATGTTATGCCTTAGTTCCGAAAGAAAAATGAACTAAGCTTGACTCAAGAAGTCTGAAATGCACAATGATTGGCTATTCTGATGAGAAGAAAGGGTATCATCTTTTGACCAATGGAGAATTTATTGTGAGCAGGGATGTCATTTTTTATGAAATAGAGAGTAAGAGTGCAGAAGAAATTGAAAGAATTCTTCAAAAGTTAGAAACTAGAGGGAGTTGAAGAAAAGGAAATACACAAAGTCAACCAAATTCACCAAATTGGTATGAACTTGATTTTCCTTCATCTGAAGATGATTCATCGAGTCCATCTACTTCAACAACACCATCTAGATCTTCTAACAGTTCATCCGCATCTCCAAGCAGTAGCAGTTCTTCTGACAGTGATTCTCCACCTCCAGAATCTCCAACTGATTGACGAACATCAGTTTATATTAATCCTTCTACAATGATGGAGACGTTTCAGAATCTCAAACAATTGAGCATCAACTACCAAAATGGGCAGTTCAACTTTTGAAAGATGTAAGCCTCATGAGCAGAATAAAACAGGCACTAGAAATTCACATAGAAGTGAAGGAAATTTTGCCTTGATAGCAAGTGATTTTATTGAACCTTCCACATACAGAGAAGTAGTAAAACATAAAGAATGGAAACAAGCTATGGTTGAAGAATATCAAGCAGTAATTAATAACAATGCTTGGAAACTTGTTGATTGTCCATAAAGCGTTAAACCCATAGGATGCTAATGGGTTTACAGAATTAAGTATAATCAAAAGGGAGAACTTGAAAAGTATAAAGCACAACTTGTCACAAAAGGTTTTGTGCAGCAGGAAGGCATTGATTATGAGGAAACTTTTGCTCCTACAGCTAAATGGAACACCATCTGATTAACACTTGCATTGGCCACTCAGAAAGGATGGAAACTTCATCAAATGGATGTGAAAAGTTCTTTTCTCAACGGGGATTTACAGGAAGAAGTGTATATGACACAACCACCAGGTTTTGAAATTGAAGGGCAAGAGCATAAATTCTGCCAATTGATCAAGGCTTTATATGGATTAAAACAAGCTCCCCGAGCTTGGTATGCAAATATGGATGAATACCTTAAGAAAGTTGGTTTTCAACAAAGTGAATTTGATGATACTTTGTATGTGCAACAACAGGGAAAATATCTGGTAATTCTTTTTATGTATGTAGATGATTTGATCATTACTGGCAACCATGATGATCATATTGCACAAGTGAAAAAGGAGTTACATGCAGGTTTTAAGATGACAGATTTGGGATTACTTCACTACTATCTTGGAGTTGAATTCTTCCAACATCCACATCATATTTTCATTTCTCAGAGTAAATATGCAGCAAAGGTTCTTCAACAATTTGGCATGCAGGATTGCAAGCCCGTTCTTACCCCCATGGAGCAAAACTTGAAACTTTAAAAATTTGAAGGGGGGGGAAAGGTGGACAGTACTAGTTACAAACAATTGATTGGCAGCTTGATTTATTTGACAAATACTCGCCCTGATCTATCTTATGAAATCTGTATTCTTTCACGTTTTATGCAGGAACCACGAGACAGCCATTGGAATGCAGCCGAAAGAGTTCTTCGATATATCCAAGGAACAAAATATTTTGGTCTTCTTTACACAAAGACTAAAAACTTTGTACTTGGTGGATATTCAGATGCCGACTTTGCTGGAAGTATTGATGATCGAGCATCAACATCAGGTTATTTAATGAACATGGGGTCAACAGTAGTATCTTGGAGTTGTAAGAAACAAGCTACAGTGGCCACTTCCTCAGCAGAAGCAGAGTACATTTCAGCATGGGAAGCAACATGTGAAACTGTTTGGTTGCACAGAATTTTGCAAGACCTGGGCATTTCTCGGGCAAAAGCTACTTCGTTATTCATTGACAGCCAGTCGGCCACCAAACTTGCCAAGAACCTAGTTTTTCATTCAAAGACAAAGCATGTGGACACCAAGTATCATCATATCAGATTTCTCATTGCCAAAGATGTCCTCAAGCCAATTTATTGTCCTTCCAAAGATCAAATCTCCGACATTTTCACAAAACCGCTTGGTAGAATAAAATTTACTAAGTTCACGAATGAACTTGGTATCTGTTGTAATGTATCTTTGGATCATGGGGGGGATGTTAGATGATCCAAAAATAAAATATTATCATAAGTTATAAAGCTGGAATAAAATAATTATTAATTTAAGATATTAAATTAATAATTATTATTCTAGAATATTTAATTATTTAATGGATACATTTAGAATTAGTATATGGTTGTAACAAGATATGACTCTCCAAAAGTGTTGTATCTTAGGCTCTATTTTAGGATATTTGTTAGCTAGTTGTTTTGAATAGCATTTATCGTAAATGGACACTTGTTATTTAATAAGTGATCCATAATTAGAGGTAGTTAGGACATTGAGCTTATAAATATCTCATTACAAGAGTCTTTGGTTGTTCGGGTGTAAACTCTTGCAAAATCAATATGTAATTATTTTTTTCCAATTAATAAAATTACGTGTCTGAGGACACTTCTGCCATTAAAATGAAACCAAAGTGAGAGGGAGATTGTCAATGGAGAGTGCATACATATTGTCGTCATATGTTACACAACTATTGTACTGATGGACTGACATTCATTATCAATAGTGATTTCGCAAGCCTTACCTTCAGGGGCTACGCAATGTTAATGTATGCTTGCATCGAAAGAAGTGCACTTGTGAATTCTTCAAGGACTAAGCATGTGTGAGGAAGTGACTTTGAAATTTAGAATCTGTGAAGAATACTTGAGTGCTTGAAAAACATCAATCGATCATGAAGTGATTATGAAATGACAGATCGCAAGATCGACAGTAGGCTCCAAAATTCAAGTGTAGGAAAAAAATTTGAGGGTGTTTGCCACAGTAACAACACTTGGCAACACGCTGGTAGAAATATAGCTTCTCTATTTAGGTTTTATCCTTAAGTGAAATGTCCCAGTCTTTCAGGAAGTATTTATTTGTCGTGAATAATAATCCTATTGTGCTACTTATCCCCATAAATATATAGTATCTTCTATTCCTTGCTCAGCTTGAAACACATCAACAAAATACTCGTCATACCTCAACTTTTTGATAGGGGAGAAGGGTAATAAGTATATGAAGATTTTTAAGCACATTCCCTGATGTTGCTATGTTGCAAGCAAGCCTGTTCAGTACCCCGGCTGAGTCACCTTGAGGAAACACAAGCATTGCTTCGCTACCAGCACGCATGTTCAGTACCCTAGAAAAGTTGTTTGCTTCACGTCTTTGCACAGGAAGCCTTTCTCTTATTCACCCTTTACTTTATTTTCTTAAAGATATACTTGAAGCATTTATTGGAAATTTGTAGTATGCGTGGAAGAGGGATCCCTACTTATTGAGATCATGAGAAGTTTCTCCTTGTTTAATGGATTTGAAAGATAACTAAAGTCAATATGCTTTTTTTGAATTTTTCTCCTTTCCTTTCTCTACTTGGTTGAGTCAACATGTTGAAACACCATTCAAAACAACGTTGAGTCGGATTGAAGACCCTAATAAAGATATGAGCTTTGTAATTTTACCAATGGCTTTATGTCCAAAGAAAATCATATTTTTCATCTAGACATCATTGACTTTAAAAGATATATAAACCAAGACAAAGAAGAGGATAGTAGATTAGCCAAGAGTTGTTCATCGTCATAATTATCATTTTCAAGATTTTCCACATTACCTTTTGAGCCAAACCTTGGAGTATCTTTCATGCAAAGTCTTCCTAAATAAAACACAAAAGAAAAGACATGACAAAACCAAAAAACAAGATGAATGACAAAGCAGATGGAGAATTGAACTAAAAATAGTATGTGCGACTAAAATAAGAAAATAAAACAAATGCAGAGACTAGATGGAGAGAAACTTCATGATGAGTGTGCAAGGGAAACTAGAATGTATCTATACCTACTCCTAACCTAACTAGATAGAAGGTAAGGGTTAAGTGTAATAAAATTTCCGATGTAGCCACCGTAACTGCTCATGTACTACATACACAAAGATACAAGTAATTAAAATGGATACAAAATAATGTGCAAAAGAAAAGATAAGAGATTCAATAGCTTGCACAAAATATTGAAGGTATTTCCTAAAGGCAGGAAGATGTGCCAAAAAAACTAACCTTAACCAACCGACAACTTTACCCTTTCGATGAGAACAACATTCGTACAAACCTCGAAGGCTTCTTATGAATGTATATTCATTAGTGTTGTCCTTCTTGGAAAGCATCAAGAAAGATTGAATCTTATTATTAACAAAAGGGCTTGCTAAGTAAAATGCTTCCATCCAATCGTAAATTGGATCATGAAATCCAAATCAATCCTTTTTAAAACCTTGAGATTCTTGGGAGAATGAACTTTCCATTAGAACATCTGAATCAAGGGAAGAATCTTGCAAGGGAAATGTAGTCTGAACTAGTTTAGAAGCTTTCTCAATATAGGTGATGAGCTAACATAACCACCAGCAAAGAATGAAATTCCTCAATTATTTGACAAGTATTTGAACAATGAAATGATAAATCATAAATACCACTAGATTCAACTAGATCAAACAATGTAAAACAACCATAATCATACATACTAGTGGGAAAATGATTATTGAAATGATAGTTGTTATATCCAGTGTTATGATCAGATCAATAGCTTAACATATAAGACTCTTAATTTTTGATCGATTTCCTTTGTGTCCAATTTTGTACTAGACAAGTAATATGAAAGCTTGGGGAATTAAAAGAAATTTCTAGCTTGATAAATCTGGGAAACCAATTAAAATAACATGCTGAAAAAAGGTTAGAAGGATATGCGAAATCAAATCTAGAATCCATATCAGCATGGGTGTTTTGATCTACTAAATGATTCAAGACTTCAATGTTGCTCAAAAGGATTAATTGGGCTAGAAAAAAAATGAATAGTTTAATAATATTTACAATGAAGATTAGGAATTGATTGTTCACCAAATCACTGAACAAATATGAATACTTCTACCAATGTTGATCTTTATCTTGATAATTAGGATGATAGGCTTCATAGCTCTGTGCATCCATGAAAGATATACATTTGACACCCAGATTCAATAAAAGAGATTTGCATGAGGATGAATCAACTAAAGCAGAATATTTTATTTGATCAGAAACCAAATCTTGAAAGTTAGAAAAACTATATCTAAAATATTGAAAATACTTCAAGAAAGATATTGCATCAAGTGAAATAATACAAAGGAAAACATTTTGCGAGAAAATCCAAATATGACCTAGTTCAGGGATCCCACTGGGATTGCAAGAACCTTGCATAACCATCAATAAAAGTTGAAATGCCTCGACTCCCTGACAAGTTTCGGAACATTTAAAAGTTGGATAACCACATTTTTAGAATTGAGTCGGATTACAAATTTCATGTGGATAGTTTCTATCAGTTAAGTTAAAATAATCACTATTATCTGGGTGGAAACCATTTGCATCACTTGTTTGATCAGATTTTTCAACTTCAATGAATAGATAACTCAAATCATAAGATTATTCTAATTGAACATCTAGGGGTGAATAGATTGAATCAATCTCATGAGTAACCTGAACTAAGGAATTTTCCTTATGCAAGACTGGAAATTATAAGGAATGGAATGGATACTTGGTGATTTGATTGTTTACTTCTTTGTCATGGATAACCTCACTACCTTGTGTCAATGCAAAATCCAATTGATTAGATGACGAAATTGAAGAGCATGGAGTATCTTCTTCACAATTTATTGCATTACAAATAGTAGAGCACAAGGAATAGTGAGGTGAATAGGAATTTTCTATAGGAACATCTTCTTTGACCAAATAAAATTCTAGATCTAGATCTTTGAAATTAAAATCTTCATGAGAAACAAAAATATCAATTGGTTCACTTGGGCATCCATCATCATAGACTGCAATAGATTCATCATCATTAGAATGATGGTTGCCCAAGAATTTAGATTGATTAGGAAGATTAACTTCATTTGATTGACTACTGAGGTTATTAGATTCTAAATCAGTCGTGAATGAAGGTAGACTATCTTGACATAAATGATTTTGAAAAAGAGAAGAAAGATCGAAAGAATATTCACATTTATTCTCCTCTATCTGTGAAATGTGACTACCTTGATAATTGTTTAGATTAGCAAACTAAGAATCAAAAGAGTTCGAAAGAGATTGATCAAGTAGATCAAGGGGCAAGGGGTTATGAGAATGATATGATAGAGGAGGAGAAACATCCAAATCATATTCGAGACTAAAGTTATGAGTGTTAATATCATCTTGAGGGTTTGAATGATTAGTCTTCACACTAGGCTCCATGAACCATTCAAAGGTTTCCTCCATTAGATGTAGATCATGAGAAGTGGATGAAGGTTGAAGAGATAGATCAGCCATTTGATTTGCAAATTTCCCAATTTCAACATTATCACTAGGAGGCACCCAAATTGGTACTGGAAAAGGAATAGGAAAAGGAACGAAAGGAATAGTAGGTTTCTCCTCTAAAATTAGAGGTGTCTCATGATTTAAGGAATAGTAGGTTTCTCCTCTAAAATTAGAGGTGTCTCATGATTTACAAAAGTTGGGGAAGCAAAAAGATCAAGGGATTCAGATTCACCATGAAAAGATATGCGAACCAAACGTTCAAAATTTTATTTAAATAAATACCAATTTGTATCTTCTACGGGAAATATATAACATAGGTGAAGGAACCAATTAGAAAAATCCTTAGTTGACTCAGCAAGGTTCATTCTTAGTTTATTAATCCTTTTAAGGACATCCTGATAATCATACTTATCAAAAGCTAAATGAATTTCCTTGATGAAGTGTTCAAAATTGAATGGAAGTTGGTGGTAGGGTATGACACCATCGATTAACTCAACCTTCAATTGTGAGGAATAAAAGAACACAAGCAACAACTTCACAAGAGATTTCATAAAATTCACAAAAATAGGATAAAATAGATATATGCTTAGCTATGGATATTTCACCCTCACCATGAAATTTTAATTGAGACAAGTTATAAAAGGGTTCATCGGGGATGAAAAGTTTACTATTGGATCTATTGTTAAAACACCCCATGAGTATGATTTGGGGATGTGTCATTTAAGATAAGAGGTTTAAAACAGACTCAACCAACATAGCTTGTCATCTTCCCTCCTTATAGCGCCAATTGTTGACAGTGTTGGAAATTTTTCAACCGAAGGGGTCTCCCCGATGTGAAGTCCCAATTAGACCTTACACCATTTGGAGTAGGAGCCCCATCCAGGGTATTGGCCCAACCACCATAATTCTAAGGTTTTCCTCAGCTACAATGAATAACATAAGAGAATATGCACATAACCTTTAAAGTCAGCAAGCATTGGGGAAATTTTGAGGTCTAAAATGGGCCTCCTAAGAAAAATTTATAACCAAAATAAACTTTATAAGGACCAATAGGATTTAAGATGATGATGTCAATCATGGGGGATGATTCACCATTTTTGGAGTAAAAAGGTCAAAATATTAAAAAATAATAAAATAATAAAGCTACTTTTTCAACTCTTGTTTTCAACTTATCTCCCTAAGTTCTTACTCAAATATCAAGCATGAGTACTCATTGGATGCATAATTTAATTCGTCATCCAAAGAGTACCCATGTTGCATACTTTTGATGGACCCTTCAATCACGTTTTTCATGTATTTCTCATTTTTCATGTAGTAGGATCCATCGAAAGTATGCAACATGGGTACTCCTTGGATGAGGAACCAAATTATGCATCCAACGAATGTTTCTGCTCGAAATTTGAGTAAACCCATAGGGATATAAGTTGGAAAAATAGTTTTTTTTTATTTTTTCCCTCTAAAATTTGATGATGTAATCTAATCTTATTTTATTATTTCCACTATTATTTTATAATTTCCTTAGGAGGCCCATTTTAGACCTCAAAAATCCCCTAATGTAAGTTGACATTGTGAAACACCAATTATAATGTGTAAACAGAGACTTTCACGAGAAGGAAGTAAAGAGTGAGTCTCTAGAAGGAAAGCAATAGCATTGTCCTAAGAGAGGCACAAAAGAGAAAGGAAATATTCTTTAGTTATCTAGCGAAATAGTTCACATAGACACAACAATCATTAAAGAAAATGCAACACATTCAACAAGATAAGTACCAAATCCAATGAAGTAGTTCAATTTCTTAATACATATGAACATAACACATGCCATAAACATCTAAAGAATAGTCTTACAATATTCACGATACATGCATGAAAATGTGTTGGCTCAACGAGCTTCTGATTATTAGGTGAAAGATCCAAGTACACAAATATTGTTGGCATTATGGTACAGGTGTTGTCCTTGATGGAAACCCTCTCACAAGTCAGTTCAAATTTGATAAAGGGAACTCACATTGTGACAGGTCAATTCAAAGGTAACAGGGTAATGGTATAGAAGAACAGGATGATGGGACAAAGGACTACAGATCAGAATCAAGAAATTGAAGAAAAATAATGTTTTAAGTTATTTTAAGTTGTATATGTGGGTTCACCTAGTCGAAGTAGCGTATACAAGCAGGTTCATAAAACAAAAAGAGCATATATGTATTCACGCACTTTCAAATGAGGAAAAGCATGTATGGGATGGAAAATTAAGGAAAAATAAGATCAATGAATACCAAGGGTCCATACCATGATATTAGCCCACAATATTGAGCAGAATAATGGTTACTTGATCACGTCCAAGAATACCACAGGTTCTAAGTGTTGTTTTGGTCTGAGGTATTTAGAAAGGCTAAAACTATATGAGGAGAAGATCAAAGGGCCAGGTGTGCAAGCGAAAGGATTTTCATGAATACTTCTATCTAAAGTATATTTTATGTTGTAAGGGATATGTTTATGATATGATCTGAAATATCTTGTGCACCTTTGGATACAATGTTGGATCAGGATCATGAGACCTGAAATGACTTATCATTGCATAATTGTCAGGCTAGATCTAAATGCTAATGCATGTTTTATCCGGTAAATGTTATGATCTGGGTATGACTGAAGTTTGGAATAGTTGTGAAGTTATAAGTTATTATTTGCAGATCTATATGATGGTTCGCCTTGGTGAAGGCGTGTATCCACGCTGGTTCGACTCCTCCAAGTAGTGTATGCAGAAGAAAAGCTTGATGTTAATAGATGACGGATCTATCTAATCAGTGATGTTGTTTTACCACCGTCTATCAATGATGTCTTCAATAGATCTGAAAGTAGAACTGACTGTATAAGGAGATTGACTTTGATTGATTGATTGAATAAGAAGGGTGATATTTTCTAATATTTGTTTAGAACTTTGTAATTTGACAGTAGATCTTCAGAATATTCTAGTTGCTATAGTTTTGATTTAGAGGTTTTTATGATTCAGTATTTTTGGAGGTATACGCAGGTTTGGTTAAAGGAAGTAGCGTATACATTTTGGCATATGATTTTTGAGGTTGCCATTGGTTCTGATTGTTGATGCAGTGTTTTGGGTTCAGCACAATGTTCTGGGTTCAGTGATATGACTGTTCAGATTTACTGGTTATTGGTAGATGCAGTTATTGAGCTTCAATGTTACTGATGGGTCTAGTATGAAAATTCGATGAAACGTGGCCTTCATATTGTGTTGTTATGCAAGAGGAGTATCCAGTCTAAAAATTTATGAAACGTGGTCCCTGGAGTAAGAGTGAGGTAGTAGCCCTATGTAGGCTGGCACCTACGTACTAGTAAACATATCAGCCAGTACAAGTGCTAAGGCGTTGGATATCCCTTCTAGTAGAAATTGGAAAACAAGAAAAGGTTGTAGCATTCAATAGGTAGATGCCTGCGTACTGGAAAAGTCTGCACCAGTACAAAATTTGTAAACACTTTTATTATAAGAAGATTGAAGACTGATATGACAGTAGCGGTGGTTTTTTCCCACATTGGGTTTCCACCTGAAAACCTTGGTGTTCATGTGTGTTGCTTATGTGTGTTGTTTTATTTTGTTCTTACTGCATCTATTTACTTCTTAATGCATCACACTCTGATTTAAGACAATGAATTAGTTGTTTATTACATATACGTTGGTTTCATTCTTTATAGTCGCGGACATACACTGGTTGGTTTCAGTAAAATAGTGTATATTGTTTGAAAAAGAAAATCATAATAGTGAAAGTTAAAATACTGATTCACCCCCCCCCCCCCCCCCCCCCCAACATTTTTCCCAACAATTGGTATCAGAGTAGGTCCTTCAAAAGAAGCTTGATCGCTTGAAGGGAGATCTCTCAAGATGAACAATCACAAAGGCATGGGATCTATCAGACCACCAATCTTCAATGGAAATAACTTAGCATATTGGAAGATAAGAACCAGAGCCTATCTTCAGTCACTTAGAGTTGATGTTTGGGAAATTGTGGAAGGAGGATACCAATATCTAGCAGCAGTCCCCACAAATCCGACAGAAAAGAAAGTATATGAAAACAATGCAAAGTTGTCAATGCGTTATTGGGAACTCTATCAAAATCAGAATTCGTCAAATTCATGCAGCTCAACACAGCCAAAGAAATATGGGATAAAATCATTCAGAGCTATGAAGGAGACTCCCAGGTAAAACATGTTAAGATCCAAACTCTCAGAATTCAGTTTGAAACTCTCAAGATGCATAGTGATGAAATTATTGCTAGTTACTTTTTACGAGTAGATGAGATTGTAAATTGTATGAAGAATCTAGGTGAAGAAATAAAGGAGGCTACTTTAGTAGAGAAAATTTTGAGATCTCTGTCTTCAAAATTTGAGTCAAAAGTATCTGCCATAGAAGAGAAGTGGGATCTTCAATATATTATTATTGTCCAACTTCATGGAATTTTAACTACCTTTGAAATGAGGAAAGGAGGTCCATCAGATATTAGAGAAGTCACTTTCAAAGCTTCAGCAAAGGGAAAATAAAAGGAAGATCTCAAGGAATCAGGATATATTTCAGAAGAATATGAGGTAAACTTTGTAAAGAAGATTCAATGGGGTTCTAGAAGATTCAGAGGTAAGCTTCCATTCAAATGTTTTACTTGTGGTATAGTTGGTCGTTATGTTTCCAAATGTCCTCATAAAGATAATCATGAAAAAGGAAAGGAGTCTGCAAAAGGTAATAGAAAACAGTTTGTTAATAGAAGAAGTTATTATACTCATGAAGATAGTGATGGCTTGTCTAATAGTGATGAAGATGAATCTGAACAAGATTTTAAACTACTCATGGCTTATGACAATGATGATTTTATGGATGCCTTAGAAGAGGAAGATTTTCTTGAAGAAATCACTAAACTTAAAATCTGTTTGGAAGAAAAGAATATGGTCATAGACACTTTGACACATCAACTCACTGAAAGAGAAAAACACAATGAAAAATTAGAATGTGAAGTAGTGGGTCTAAGAAAAGAACTTGAGAAGACAAAATCTCTTAATCTTAGATTTGCTAAAGGATCAGAAAATTTAGATGAAATCATCAAGGTTCAGCGTTCTCCACTTATAAAGAGTGGTCTTCGATACAATGGAGAAACATCCCAACCAAAAAAGCCTTCGGTCAGCACCAAAAGCTATCTTGATGCAGCAAAAACCAGTTAACAATGTGTCAATCCTCAAAAAAAGCCTAAAGGCACTCCCCAGGTAAATCATGTTGATTTTAATCCAAGGGTGAACAACAATACAAGAACCAATCAAAAGGTGAACAACACCAAAATATTTTTTTATCACAGAAATTTTTTCTTTAATGGTCAATTTTTTTCATGCCATAAATTTGGTCATAAAGCTGCTCAATGTGTTGCAAGACTATCATGACTAGAGAGGCAAGAAAACAGAGCGTGACATGAATCAAGAAAAGATCTTATAATAACTTTTCTCCTCTTGAAGATGAAATTGAATGTTCATTTTGCAATAACTTTGGTCATGAAGAATCTGAATGCAGGAGAAAATTTCGGCCAACAATTCAAAAGGAGCAAACATCATCAAATTCCAAGGTATGGAAAAAGAAGGAATTTTAGTCAAAAAGATGTGGCATAGCTCTGTTTGCAAAAGGACAAGAAAATCAATGGTACATTGATAGTGGATGCTCTAAACACATGACAGGTGATAAAGATAAACTCCTTTCATATAATGCTTTAGAAAAGGAAAAGAATGTCTCTTTTGGAAATGACACACCAATTGTCATTAAGGGTAAAGGTTCTGTTTATTTGAAAGAAAAGGTTAAAGATGGAAATGTTATGTATGTTGATGGTTTAAAGCATAACTTGTTGAGTGTTAGTCAAATGTGTGATCAAGGAAATGAAGTTTTGTTCTGATCAAATGGATGTGTGGTTTGTGAGCTTGACCATAATCAAAGGTACAAGAAATCCAAGCAATCTATATATACTAAAAGAAGGTCAAGAACAATGTTATCTAAGCAAAACAAAAGCAAATTGGCTATGGCACAGAATATTGGAGCATCTAAGATTTTCTCAAATAAGAAAATCATGTAGGCTCAAGGTTGTTCGCGATCTTCCAAATATCAGCATCCCAGAAAATACTATCTGCAAACCATGTCAATTCGATAAGAAAACCAAAGTTCAATTCAATTCCATAGAAGGATCAACAAGTAAGCCTCTTAAAATCATTCATACTGATTAATGTGGGCCAACAAGGAAAAAGTCACCTCGTGGAGAAGAATACTACATTTTATTCATTGATGATTTTTCTAGAATGTGTTGGATTGGTTTAATAAAGAATAAAGATGAAGCATTTGAAAAGATTAAAGTCTTCAAAGCTTTATTTTAAAATGAATTAGATCTAAAAATCAAATGTCTTGGATGTGATTGGGGAGGAGAATTCATATCAGATGAATTTTTTTAATTTTTTGAACAACATGGAATAAAAAGACAATTATTTGTTGACAGAACTCCTCAACAAAATGGCGTGGTGGAAAGAATGAATAGAACAGTTCAACAGATGGCTCGAGCTATGCTTGATGAATCTAAAACTCCTGACACCTTCTGGGGTGAAGTTGCACATACTGTAGTAAATATTCTCAACAAAGCTCATGTTCGTGTCAATAGTGATCAAAGTCCATATGAACTTTGGTATGGTAAGCCTCCTAATGTAAACACTTCAGAGTTTTTGAAAGCAAATTTTTCATCAAAAAGACTGATAAAACACTTAGTAAGTTTGAACCCAGAGCAGACGAAGGAGTACTTCTTGGTTATTCATCTAGAAGTAAAGGATACAAATGTTATAATAAGACACTTCAAAAATTTGTTGAATGTGTTGATGTTGTAATCGATGAAGCATGCAAAAATCCAGAAAAGGAGAAATCAACAAAGGAAGATGACAATGAGGAAGACGATGAATGATTTCCCATATCAAATCGAAATGATATATAGAGGAAGAAACCAATGAAGCATCAGAAGAAGATATAACTAACAGGGAAAAGGCTCCATCCAAGTATGTTCAAAAGAATCATCCAGAATCTCAAATTCTAAGAGAAAAAGGGTCTAGAGTACAGATAAGAAAAAATCTTGCAGGAACTTCCAGTTATCTAGCATTACTATCCTCCATAGAACCACAGAATGTTAATGAAGCTAGCAAAGATGAATGTTGGGTTAAGGCCATGGATGAAGAACTTGACCAAATTGAAAAGAATGATGCTTGGGAATTAGTTCCTAAACCTCATGATAAAATTGTTATAAGAACAAAATGGATATTCAAGAATAAGTTGAATGAAAATGGAGAGGTTATTAGAAACAAAGCAAGACTTGTTTGTAAAGGGTATGCTCAACAAGAAGGTATAGACTTTGAAGAAACATTTGCACCTGTTTCCAGACTTGAAGCCATAAGAATGTTTCTTGCTCTTTCAAGTTTTCGGAAATTCAAAGTGTATCAAATGGATGTAAAATCTGCATTTCTTAATGGAGATTTAGAGGAAGAAGTTTATATTGAAAAACCATAAGGATTCATTCTAGGAAATGATGCAAAGCTTGTATGCAAGCTCAAAAAGGCTCTATATGGATTGAAACAAGCTCCAAGGGCTTGGTATTATCGTCTTGACAAATATCTACAACAACAAGGTTTCACAAAAGGATCTGCAGACAGCAACTTATACACAAAGATTGAGAATGATAAATCGTTAATTATTGTTGTTTATGTTGATGATATCATCTTTGGTAGCAATGAAGAATCGATGAGTTGGAACTTTTATTTTGTTATGCAGCAAGAATTTTAAATGTCTTTACTTCGTGAACTAACTTATTTTCTTAGTCTACAAGTACAGCAAACAAAAGATGGCATTTTTCTTTCACAAACTAAATATCTCAAGCAGATTCTAAAAAAGTACGGAATGGAAAATTCTAAACCAGTATGTACTCCAATGGTAATAGGATGTAGTCTCAGTTCTAACGATGAATCAACTACAGTGAATCAACCAGCATACAGATCTATGATTGGAAGTCTAATTTATCTAACAGGTACCAGACCAGATATCATGCATGCAGTAGGAATTGTTGGAAGGTTCCAAGCCAATCCAAAGGAATCACATCTTCAGGCTGTAAAAAGAATATTCAAATATCTCCAAGGAACTCAAGACTTTGGTCTATGGTATCCTAAAGATATAGATCTCACTCTTCATGCATATACAGATGCGGATTGGGCAGGAAATGTTGATGATCGAAAAAGCACTAGTGGAGGTGCATTCCATATGGGATCATTATTAGTGTCTTGGTTCAGCAAGAAACAAAGTTTGATTGCCTTATCTACAGTTGAAGCTGAATATGTGGTCGTTGCATCTTGCTGCACACAACTACTTTGGAAGATGCAAACATTGCAAGATATTCAAATCACATGTTCTCCACCCATCTCCATTCTATGTGATAATATAAGTGCCATTAGTATTTCGAAAAATCCAGTCATGCACTCTAAGACTAAGAACATACCCATTAAGTACCATTTTCTATGAGAACAAGTGCTTGAACAAAAGATTAAATTGGAGTATGTTCCCTCCAAAGAACAGGTTGCTGGTATATTGACCAAACGGCTTCCCATAGAAGCATTTGAATATCTCAGACAAAAGTTGGGAGTAGTTTATGCATCATCCTGCTGTTAAATCCAGTTTTCAGAGGAATGTTTCCTATACGCAGGTTTCATGAAGAAGAGTCGCGTATATACACGAGTTTATATGGTTGTAGGAGCGTATATGTTTTTTTGATAGAAAAACAGTGGGTCAGACTCAAAATTAGTTTTTGACATGGGTGTTTAGTCTGATATTGATGGTTACAGTCTGTTGATATGCTTTGTTCATTGTTGTTTATTTGACTGATGAAGATGCCTTGATGAATGATTTGTTGACAATGCACATGTAGCATAGGTTCAGGGGGAGCATTAGCCTTCAAAAACATTATGCATTGTTGGCATCATGGTTGTTGAGTTCAGTTATGGTTTCAGATATTCATATCATTTGTTGTAAAGGTCATGTAAAGATCTATGGTCTAATAATATGTCTCTTTCTGTCATAATCTATTAATGAGTCCTTTTGGACATATGATGCAATTTGTAGCCCCACTATGCATGGGAAGGATGATGTAATAATTGAAATTTTTCAGTCATGTATGAACATTTGGTATATCCCCACTTGGTTGGGTGATTGATGTATGTATGAGTCACTGGTGATAGGAAGGTCATACTCACATAGTTGAGTTCTAGAGTCATGTTATTCTTTTGAAAAATATCTCTGCAGACTCTGCATGTACTCAAGGGGAGAAAGGGGGAGAATATCTTGGTCCACCCTTTGGTGTTGCTTGATATATCTAACAAGTTCTACAACTTGAAGTGATCAACGCTATATGGTTGCCATCAAGTCCAAAAGGGGAGATTGTTGGCATTATGGTACAGGTGTTGTCCTTGATGTCAAAGGATGAGAGTATCTTGATGTTGCTTGATATATCTAACAAGTTCTACAGCTTGAAGTGATCAAGACCTATATGGTTTCCATCAAGTCCAAATGGGGAGATTGTTGGCATTATGGTACAAGTGGTTTCCTTGATGACAACCCTCTCACAGGTCAGTTCATATTTGATAAAGGGAAACTCACATTGTAACATGTCAATTCAGAGGTAACAGGGTAATGGTACAGAAGAACAGGATCATGGGACAAAGGACTACAGATCATAATCAAGAAATTGAAGAAAAATAATGTTTTAAGTTATTTTAAGCTGTATACGCAGGTTCACCTAGTCAAAGTAGCGTATACAAGCGGGTTCATAGAAAAAAAATAGCATATACGTATGCACGCACTTTCACAAGAGGAAAATCGTGTATGGGATGGAAAATTAAGATCAATGAATACCAAGGGTCCATACCATGGTATTAGATCATAATATTGAGCGGAATAATTGTTACTTGATCTCGTCCAAGAATACCACAGGTTCTAAGTGTTTTTTTGGTCTGAGGTATTGAGAAAGGCTAAAACTATATAAGGAGGAGAAGATCAAAGGGCCAGGTGTGAAAGCAAAAGGATTTTCATGAATACTTCTATTTGAATTATATTTTATGTTGTATGGGCTATGTTTATGATATGATCTGAAATATCTTATGCACCTTTGGATACAATGTTGGATTGACAAGATCATGAGACCTAAAATGACTTATCATTGTATAATTATTGGGCTATATCTGAATGGTAACTCATGTTTTATCCTATAATTATGATGATCTGGGTATGATTGAAGTCTAGAATAGCTGAGAAGTTATAAGTTATTATTTGTAGATCTATACGTTGGTTCGCCTTGGTGAAGGCACGTATTCACGTTGGTTCGAATCTTCCAAGTAGTGTATGCAGAAGAAAAGCTTGATGTTCAGAGATCACTGATCTATCTTATCATTTTTGTTGTTTTACGGTTGTCTGCCAATGATGCCTTCATTAGATCTAAAAGTAGAATTGATTGTATAAGGAGATTGAGTCTGATTTATTGATTGAATAATAAAGGTGGTCTTTGTTACTATCTGTTTAGAATTGTGTAACTTGATAGTAGATCTTCATAATATTCTAGTTGGTACAGTTTTGATTCAGAGGTTTTTATGATTCGGTATTTTTGGAGGTATATGCAGGTTTGATTAAAGGATGTAGTGTATACATGCAGGTTGGCTTCACTGAAGTAGCGTATACATTCTGACATATGATTTTTGAGGTTGTAGTTGGTTCTGATTGTTGATGCAATGTTCTAGGTTCAGCACAGTGTTCTGGGTTCAGTGATCTGACTATTCAAATTGACCGATTGTTGGTAGATGTAGTTATTTAGCTTCAATGTTACTGATGTGTCCACTATCAAAATTTGATAAAACGTATCCAAGAGTATCTAGTCTGAAAATTTATGAAACGTGGTCCTTGGAGGAAAAGTGAAGGTAGTAGCCTTCTGTAGGCTGGCACCTACGTACTAGTAAACATATTAGCCAGTACAAGAGCTAGGGATTTGGATCTCCCTTCCAGTAGAAACTGGAAAATGAGAGAAGGTTGTAGCCTTCAGTAGGTATATGCCTGCTTACTGGAAAATTCTGCACCAGTACAAAATTTGTAAACACTTTTATTATAATAAGATTGAAGACTGAGACAACAGCAATGGTGGTTTTTTCCCACATTGGGTTTCCACCTAAAAATATCAATGTTCATGTGTGTTGATTTATTTTGTTCTTACTACATCTGTTTACTGCTTAATGCATCGCACTTTGATCTAATACAATGAATTAGTTTTTCATTACATATACGTTGGTCTCATTCTTTATAGTCATGGACATACATTGGTTGGTTTCAGCAAAATAGCATGTATTGTTTGAAAAGTAAAATCATAATAGTGAAAGTTAAAATACTGATTCACCCCCCCACCTCTCAGCATTTTTCCCAACATATACAATGGTGAGACACTAGCTCCAATAGTGGAACATTAAGTCGCTTCTTACTTCTCCAAGGAATGGTCTTCTCTCTTATGCTAAGCTAGAGAATCCAAGGCTAGCTCCCCAAAGTCTATGACTCCAAATGCACCATCTCTTGAGTTATGAGGGTGTATTTAAAACAAGAGAAGTGACATTTCATATCCCCATGACTCTTGAGCTTCCCTCATGACTCATGGATTTCCAAGTGAATCTTGAACTTCTACAAGACTCATGGTCTTTTCCTAGTGACTCTTTAGTCTACATGTGACTTTTCATATTCCACATGTGACTCTTCGATTTCCACACATTTACATTTCTTATTTTCTTTAAAATTACATAATTACATCCACAAATGATGTGACAACATGATAACACATGTGAATCTTTATATGACACTTTGACAAGACATGACTTGACACTGATGACGTGGAATTTATGATGGTGTGTTATGCCAAGATTATCTTCTTGATGTTATATTTGTATCTTCATTATATATGTTTCATATTCTTCCTCTTTCTCCTCCAAAAGGCTTGAAGATATGGAGTCTTTTATGTGATCTGGATATTCCAACTTTTGTCACGACCTAGTCTCCCTTCATCTTTTCGTTCAATGATCATATTTTTTTTCAATCTTATTGAGTATCACCTTACATGGTCTCCTTGTCATTTTTATTGAACATCATCTTCTCATGTCAAGATGCAGTCTTTGAAAGTAAAATTCACTCATGACAAGGCGACATCAGTCCAGAAATATCCTAGTCTATATTTCTTGGTGCAATTCATTAATCAATTTGTGACTAGGTACAAGACAAATAAGAAGGTTCAGGGATTGTGTAGTGCATAGTTCCAGGAGGTAGGAGTGAGAGACTAATGATTGTGATTATGTAATGTGTATTGGATGGAGGCCTGATAAGAAATACTATGCATTTTAGGGTCACAATGAGGTATACTTTCCTACTGTGAATGCACAATGCGTAATTCAGGAGAGAGATTGGGCCACTATATTGCACAGTTTGCAATTCAGGGAGGTAGAGAGACAGGTTGACTGAAAATGCATAGTGTGCAGCAAGAGGCTGGCTGGGAGGAAAGATTATGCATTTTTGGGGAGCAAGAGGCAGTTCTTGAGCACTGTGACTATGCAATGCACAGTCCTTGGAGGTAGTGACTACACATTGTGCAGTTCTAGGAGGTAGGGATTCTAACTAAGGCTTGCAACTGTGCAACGCACAATTCAAGGAGGCAAGGTGAAGCAAGGTTGGTCGAGAAAGGAAATTTCTAGAATTTGACTAAGTGTGAGATCAATGAGACTAGGATAGCACCAGGGTAAGACTTGAACATGATCACACACTTAGGATGATTGAAGACACAATCATGCACACTTAATTTCCAAAATCAGCATGAACCCATTGTGACGACAGTGAAACGACATTTACCTCCAAGTGTGAAATTTATCACACATTTTGCGACACATGCAACGAAACCTACAAAACAACGCATAATACTTTGGGAATGAGTATAATACATGTATCTATGATAGATAGGGCCAATTAGTACCAAATTCACCTCATAAAAATGTGTTATAACTCCCTTTTACAATGTGCGACACTTCTCTTACCAAAAGGCGACAGCAAGAAAAAGTGAAAACGACACTTGAAAAATCTAAAGAAAGTGAAAGAGACACATACTATAGCAAAGAGAACACAAAAGTGCCACTTGTAGAAATGAAAGCAAGAAAAAAAGACAGCCGCAAAAGCGAAAGAGACACTAATAAAACCAAAGCGCACAAAATCAACAATTGAGAAAACTCACTAGAATAGAAGTACAAATGCAACCAAAGTGAGAGGGAGACTATTAATGGAGAGTGTGCATTAATTGTCATCATAGGTTTTGCAGCTTATTGTAATGATGGATTACACAGTCACTGTCAATAGTGATTTCACAAGCCTTACCTTTAGGGGCTATGAAATGTCGATGTACACTTGCACTGAAAGAAGTGAATTTGTGAATTCTTCAAGGACTAAGCATGTATGAGAAAGTGACTTTGACACTTAGAATCTGTGAATAATTCTTGAGTGCTTAGAAAAACATCAATTAATCATGAAGTTAGTATGAAATGATAGATCGTAAGATCCACAGTAGGCTCCAAAATTCAAGTGTAGGCAAAGTTTTGGAGAGTGTTTGTCGCAACGACAACAAATTTGTAATATGCTTCACTCTCGGTTGGATATTTATTATTTGTTATTTCTATTGAAAGGTTCCAAAATTGGCCTCTTCATATGGCATCAAAAGAGAGATTTTTGTTGGCAAGTGGATTTTTTACAAGTATGGCAGCTATCATTTATGTAAAATGTTCCATTCTGTGGTAATACTTGATATCTCTGGATTAGTTGGATCCCAAATCTGGTATGATGTCCTACACAATTTAATCAGCCAAATCGTCATCCCAAGAATCATTTATTTCACAGAGCAAATCCACTTACAAATTTCCAATGGAACAAAGATTTGAAAGTATTTTGTTACAGTGACAACTTCAATCTCATCTTTGGTACATTTTATTATAGACATACCTAAATTGCTAATTTGAGGCACTATGATGTTGATATTGAACAGCATAATGAAGTTAATAGGGAGGCAGATTCAAAGAATAAACTAAAAACTCTTTGACGTCAATTAATCTATTCCTATTTTAATGGCCACTATGTCCATTAGCATCATGTGAGTTGATAGGTAATGACAAAAACCTTCGCCTTCGAACTTCTTGAATCATTGGTAATCTTCATCTTGATGAGTTTCATTTGAAGAGGATGTCCTCATGTCTATATGTGGAGGTTGATAAGGCATATCATTCCTCTAGACATACATCATTCAATCCTAATTAGCGATGCTATGCAACTATCTTCTTTCTGCCATTTTATCTAATGCTCAGTGTTTGGCATTGCTATATTATGTTATTTCATATTTTCCAAGAGGTTCTACTAGTCAAAATAGTTGAATTTTCATTTTTGACATTAACCATGATCTAGATCCATTTAGTTTGTTTGATGGAGGAGAATTGTTTTCAACACAAAATCAAAGGTTAGAAAGAATATTTTGTCTGCTAAATCTTGAGCAGGCTAACTACTCAAATTGATAAGTCGTGTTCAAAGTAAATAAATTGACAATCATAGTTCAAATGTGTACCCCAAATCATAGTTGGATCCCAAATCTGGTATGATGTCCTACACAATTTAATCAGCCAAATCGTCATCCCAAGAATCATTTATTTCACAGAGCAAATCCACTTACAAATTTCCAATGGAACAAAGAAAGTATTTTGTTACAGTGACAACTTCAATCTCATCTTTGGTACATTTTATTATAGACATACCTAAATTGATAATTTGAGGCACTATGATGTTGATATTGAACAGCATAATGAAGTTAATAGGGAGGCAGATTCAAAGAATAAACTAAAAACTCTTTGACGTCAATTAATCTATTCCTATTTTAATGGCCACTATGTCCATTAGCATCATGTGAGTTGATAGGTAATGACAAAAACCTTCGCCTTCGAACTTCTTGAATCATTGGTAATCTTCATCTTGATGAGTTTCATTTGAAGAGGATGTCCTCATGTCTATATGTGGAGGTTGATAAGGCATATCATTCCTCTAGACATACATCATTCAATCCTAATTAGCGATGCTATGCAACTATCTTCTTTCTGCCATTTTATCTAATGCTCAGTGTTTGGCATTGCTATATTATGTTATTTCATATTTTCCAGGAGGTTCTACTAGTCAAAATAGTTGAATTTTCATTTTTGACATTAACCATGATCTAGATCCATTTAGTTTGTTTGATGGAGGAGAATTGTTTTCAACACAAAATCAAAGGTTAGAAAGAATATTTTGTCTGCTAAATCTTGAGCAGGCTAACTACTCAAATTGATAAGTCGTGTTCAAAGTAAATAAATTGACAATCATAGTTCAAATGTGTACCCCCCTTCTCTTTCGACTTTTATCAAGGCAATTGCGGGGGAGGTGTCTGCTATTCGTTGTGTAGTGGAAACCACTTTCCATATATGGTGCGTTCAAGTAAATAGAGGACTACCCAAAGAATCCCCTCCCCCACCCCCTTTATTCGGATTATGGTTTTCATCGTACTAGTTTTCTACCAAACAACGAGGCACTACAACAGGTTTCATCATTTATATCACAAAAGTTCTGAGTATCAAAAAGTCTCAATTAACTTATTGACATCTCCTAAAGTGGATACATTTAATCGTATGGTCTTGATGGCAGAGCTTGTGCATCCCTTTGCACCCAATTACAATCTATGATAGTTTCTAGATGCAAAAGGTGGCAGGATACTCAATTGACCTGCCAGAGTAAAGATTACATGTTGTTGTGAAAAGGATAGAGTAGATGTGTAAAGATTGTGATCTGCACAAACTTTTATCAAATCACATTGTGTATTCAATCATGAAATATTCTTAACCATACAAATGATTTGAATATTTGGATGAGGAATTTTTGGAAATTTGCAATGGGCTAAAGTTTGAAGCATTGTTTATTATACAGTAATGGGTTTGTTGCGGTTTGAGTAAATCGCCAATACTTTTGGTGAATTTAAAAGCTTCCTTTGGATCACTTTGACAACATGATAGAACTGGAAGCCAGATCGAATGGAATATGGGATTTCCCCCATATGTGGTTTAGTTTCTTTGTCCCCAAGTCCAAAATCTCAAAATTTGATGCAAAAGTGTTTAAAGAGATTTTGAAAGTTGTTGTGCAAACACCCATCCTAGTATATCCGATCAAGAGAAACAAATGAGACTCTCGCTTGTTTGTAATTATAGGAGAGGGCACTCTTTTATTTAGTTACTTTACTATGTTTTAGTCCACAATATCCAAGTGGACCTCCATTTTAGAGGATTCTAGCATGGAATAAAGAGATTATTGATTAATATACAACCACGGGCATAGTGAAATAGTTTTTCTTGTTATAGGTTAGAAGTCTCATCTATTTTTTGCAAAAGAAAATAGATCTTCCAATTTTTGCAGTTGATTCTATTCAGCGTTTCATTCATTTATTCATTAATTGGGTACTTGCAGACGATTATTTCTAGATTTGAAGACATGCATTGAGTATTGAGGGTCAAAACCAATATTCAAAGGGAAACCAGCAATCAAAAAGTCAAGCTGGAGAACAAGGCTTCTAAGGCACAAGTAGCAGTGCTATGCAAAAAGATGGAAATGGATGTTAACAACTTGGACTATGAAATTCTATGGCAGAACCTACCAACTAGAGGTAATTTTAGCCCTTGGAGAATTGAAGTAGGGACTTTATGTCTGTGGTTGTAAATGTTTTGTCATTAGAGAAATTTTGAGGTCTAAAATGGGTCTCCTAAGGAATATTATCAAATAATAGTGGAATTAATAAAATAAAACTAGATTACATCATCAATTTTTGGAAAAAAAAAAAAGAAAAAACAAATTTTTCAAATCGTATTTTCAACTTACCTCCCTATGATTTTACTCAATTTTTGAGTGGAAACACTCATTGGATGTGGAATTTAATTTTTTATCCAAGGAGTACCCATGTTGCATACTTTCGATGGACCCTACTACACAAAATATGTGAGATACATGAAAAAATGTGATTGCAATCATGATTTCTCATGTATTTCACATTTTTTGTGTAGTAGGTTCCATAAAAAGTATGCAACATGGCTACTCCTTGGATGCAAAATTAAATTTTGTCTCTAATGAGTACTCCCATTCGAAATTTCAGTGAAATCGTAGGGAGATAAGTTGAAAATACAAGTTGAAAAAAATAGTTTTTTACTTTTTTTATTTTTTTATCTTTTTACCTTTTTACTCCAAAAATGGTGAATCATCCCCCATGTATGACATCATCATATTGAATCCTATTGGCTCTTATAAAGTTGATTTTTGTTGTACATTTTTGTTTTGAGACCCATTTTATACCTGAATATTTCTCCAATGATGTTTTTGGCAAAAGTGTTCGAGAGAAGGCCATTCCTCTGATCACTCTTGTATGAGTGATCATGTTTGTGTTAAGAAATGTAGATATTGTTCTCTCGAATTAAATTAAGAAAATGAAGTGGAGCAATGTCAGAATTTTGAAGGTCAAAATGGGAATCATGGTTGCAAAAGGAAAAATCATACATGTATGGAGATCTATTATTTATTTGACAAATCATTCATTTGAAGCAAATCATGTTGCTTGAAGGTTGGACATGAAGGTTTTCACAAGTGAAATTCACCACAGCATGGGGTAAGATGAAACGTTCTCATCCAAGCTGCAAATATTCTTGTGCAATACAAATTGGGCTTGGAGATCATAAAAAACATGCTTGTCATCATGGAGGGGTGTCCTCGAAGTTGTGGTTACGAAGATCACTTCCATGAAATGACCAAGTGGTAAACATATCTATGGTAATGAGCATGTTTGTCATAAGAAATGTGAAGCATATGGAACATACCACATCATGTGGTTATTCTTATTGACAAGTTAGGTTCAATGTCTAGCCCTAATATACAACCAACCATGGCCAAATTTATATCTCGAGAAAAATATAGGTTGGGCTATATGTATGAGGCTATCGTTTCATTTATTACTACTAGGCGTAGAACTACTAGTGATGATTTTTTTACTAGGGTTCTTGTTTGAAAATGATAGTTTCTCTAGAGATGCAAGAGGTGAAGGAAGATATGGTGGACAGGATTATTCAATATATTGTAGCAGGTGACCATTCATTAGCCTAAATGAGAGAGTCACAAAAAATTCCCATTTTTCAAAAGTGATAGAGTATTGTAAAAGAGATTTGTGGCAAAGTATCAACAGGCATAAGATTATTTCCAAATCTTTGGACATAAATATAGCAGTCAAAGGGTCAACTCGAGAACAAGTGGCAAACATGAGTGATAGAGAACCTTGTACTTGCAACATTTTAAGGAGGTGAATAACAAATGTCAACAACTAGCAAAGGTTACTCCTCCAAAATAGAATAAAAAGATGGTTAAACAGGTGGTTGAGCTTGCCCTATTTAGAGGGTTGTTGATAGTTTTTCATGAAGCAATTCCATATTTCCTTAAACAAATTAGAATTTTTTATTTTTTTTTTAGTTTATTGATAGGATTAGTTTCCTAAAAGATGAAAACAACTAGTAGATCAATTATTTTCTTATAAATATTATCATTTGTAATCGAATAAGGATTGGCTTTTGGAGAGACTTGTACTTTGTATTTTGAGACTTGATTTTCATAAGTTTTAATCAAGAGATTCATATCTCGGCTTGTGGCAGATTGTCTTCTTTGTGAATGGTATCTTTTGTTAATTTCTATAATCTTTTCTTCTGAGCATATTTAGATTACGTGGAACATAGGAGGGTCAAAATTGAGAATCAACTTCCCTTATTTCCCCTGGTGATGTTATGTTCAACACTAATATTATAATACAGGAAGATTGTCAGTATTATCACTCTGCACTTATAAATTGTCACCCTAATTTCATAAGATCGAGGTATGTTCTTCATTGAGCCTTTGGATGATCTTCTTTGAGCTTTATTTCTATATCAGATAATAGATATACATAAATTGGGTATGTGGTTTTCTAATATTTGTTTCCCTAAGGAAAAATCGTAATTTTCAAAGTTAGATAGAAAATCAAAAAGTTTGTAGAAACACTTTAAAAATCATTTGGAATATGTCTAGATTACATTTCCTGAGATAGATAGATTTTAATAACATGACCTGAAAATTGACTACTGAAAAATGTTGCAGAATCTATCCATAATACATCAAAATTGTGACCAAGGAAAATAGATGTGATTCTATGAAACTGCCAGAAAGCTCATGAATATATACCTCGCACTACTGATACCAAAAAACATGAACCCTGTGAGACACAAAAGTTGCTAACATGAAAGAGAAATTTAGGGTCGCATGATATCCTATGGAAGTTCCTATATAAAGGGATGATGATAGAACTCAAAATAGTCTCGATTTATCTGCTCATGAATCTTCCATGAACCCTAATCCTATTGTGCACCTTCCTTGGAAAGAGCATTTGCACTGGAGTTGTGCTCCCTGTAGATATAGTCAAAATTACGTCAAAAGATATAGTCAAAATTACATTTGATCAAAAGAACTTCATCCAATATGGCCCTGAGTGTGTGCATGTGACAGAGAGAAACTTCATTGAACCAATTTATAACCACACGAGAGTCCCCAAAGACTTGCAGTTATCGGCACCCTTTTTCAAGAGTAAATGTGGTTTTCTGATATATTCTTGTAGTCTTCCTTCATTATCTACATATGCGAGTATGTCAGGGTTGAGAGAAAGACTTTTGGTTGAACTTATGGGGGGAACATAATTAAAGCGATGAGTTTAACCCATTAGTAACCACTTCTCAATAAACCCCCATTTTCCCTAAATCTGGTCACTATGTTTTAAAGACTTTTGTTCAGTGACAATGAACATAAAGCAAGACTCGTAACATTTGAGGGAGCCCCCTCTAGTTCAAGGGCCATCTTGGGCCTAAATTAGGTCAGCTTATTATCTTATCATAGTTTCCCAACCAAAAACTATCTCTAAGACTAATACAAAATGACTTGTGTCATCTCTGTCACTGGGTAAATCTATGTATTATATCTCATTTATGGATGACTTCTTGAGGAATACATAGATATATTTCCTCAGGAATAAGTCTCAAGATTTTAATAAGTTCAAAGAGTTTAAGGATCTTGTGGAAAATCAGACAAAAAATAAAATTAAGGTGTCAAGTACAAAGAATGGTGGAAAATTATGTAGGAACGACTTTAAAGAATTATGTAAATGTGGTATAGCAAGGCAGAAGACTACTCCATACACACCTCAACATAATGGAGTTGCAGAAAGGATGAATAGGACGTTGATGGAGAAAGCAATGAGCATGCTCAGTGGTGCTAAGTTAGGAAAAAAAAATTGGGCAGAGGAAATGGGAACTTTGTGTTATTTGGTAAATAGATCATTGTCATTAGCATTGGATGACAAGACTACACATAAGTTATGGATTAATAAGAAACCTTCACTTAAACATCTTAAGTTATTTGGCTTTGATGCTTATGTACACGTTTAAAATGAGAATAGGAGTAAGTTTAATAAGAAATCTGAAAAGTGTATCTTTATTGCATATAAAAATGGTCTAAAAGGTTATAAGCTTTGGAACCCAAAAACTAAGAAGGTTATGTATACTCGAGATGTGGTATTTAAGGAAGTCAGAGATGTCAAATAGGAAATCTTACCAAGGGAGAAAGAACTAAAAAATATAGTTTGAAATGAAATATGATGAATCATACTCGACAAAAGAATAGGAATCAGAAGAAGAAGAACCACATACTCTTGTTTCAAATGAAATAGGTTCGAGAAATAAGAAAGCCAAAAAAGTATACTCCATCTTATTTGGTTTCAAATTTTTCTTTGTTAATTACTTATGATGATCCTAGAACTGTTAGGGAGGCAATGGATTTAGAGGATGAAAAATTCTAGAAAAAAACCATGGTTGAAAAATGGCAGCCTTAGACAAGAATGAGGTTTGGAATCTAGTGGAGTTTCTCGTTGGAATAAATCCCATTGGCAGAATGGATGTTTAAAAAGAAGGTAAGGCATAGTGGAGAAATACAAAGCTCGATTAGTAGCAAAGGATTATTCCAAGGTAGAGGGAGTCAACTTTGGTGATGTATTTTCTCCAGTTGTCAAGTTAACTTCTATTAGATTTGTTTTATCTATTTTTGTTGCTTTTGATTTTGAAGTATAACATATAGATGTGAAAGCAGCATTCTTACATGGGGATATGGAAGAAGAAATCTACATGAAGCAACCAAAAGGTTTTGTTGTGAAAGGAAAGAAAGAGCAAGTATGCAAGCTGGAAAATCCCTTGTATGGATTAAAGCAATGACCAAAGATGTGGTATCAAAAATTTGATACTTATATATTGGGACTTGACTTTAGGAGCAAAGTAGACCATTGCATATATTTCAGATTAGTTGGTGATTGTGTTATTTATATGGTCTTGTATGTGGATGATCTTGTTGATTGGAAATGACAGGAAAATTGTTGTGAAGACTCAATTGTTCTTTAAATTTGACATGAAGGATCTTGGTGTTGCAAATGTCATCTTGGGGCATCGAAACTAGAAGAGATCGGGCAAATAGGAAACTCTGCTTAAGTTGAAAAAGAATGTCAATACAATATTGCAGAGGTTTAATATGCAGGAATGTAAACCAATAAAGGTGTATATTCATGTAGGTGTAAAGTTATATGCAAATCAATGTCCCAAGGAACAAAAAGAGGAATTGGACATGTCTTATGTTCCATATGCCAATGTGGTTGGAAACTTGATATATACAATGGTCTTTACTAGACTGAACATTGCACGTGTAGTGGGAGTTTATTGATCAGGTATATGTCTAAATTGGGGAGGGAGCATTGGACAGTAGTAAAGAGGTTTTCAAGTATTTTTGAAGCACTATTAGATATAGATTATGTTATCAAGGAAAATTAGGGTTAGACAATGTTGGACATACATGGCTTTGTTGATGCAGACTAAGCCGGAGATCTGGATTACAAAATATCTACAAGTGGATATTTGTTTAACCTATTTGGAGGAGCAATCACTTGGATGAACAAAATATAATATGTAGTGGCACTCTCAACTATAGAAGTTGAATACATGGAAACCCCTCATGCAAGCAAGGAAGCAATATGGTTACAGAGATTGCATTCATGTATTAGGTATATTATGATAGAGTACAGAGTTCCTAGCAAAGAACCTAGCTTATTATTCGAAAACAAAGCATATTGATATTCAATATCACCTTGTGAGAGATATGAATGAAGACAAGAAGGTGGTGTTGGAAAAAGTGGAACCTTTGAAGAATGGTATAGATTCGTTAACAAAATTTGTCAACGCTGAGAAATTTTCATGGTGTCGAGAAACACTAGGCATAATTTCTTTAGATTGGTGACATGTACTCTTGTGACCCCCATTGTGTAAAGAAAAAAAGTCGGAGAATATTAGGTATGTGTTATATTCTTTGCATGACTATCCTCACGTGTTGTACAAATGTGTGATGCGCAACATGGACGTCACAAGGGGGCAATGACCCTCCCTATTTGAGGAGCTTGCAAGGAGACATGGGAGTTTGGGTGCAACACCACTAAAAAAAATTGGGTAGTTTTTTGCATTCATTTTTGGCAGTCCTACCACATTTTTTACTACAAATGATTTTGTGGCGCATAGCAGTTTTTCCCATGGTTGTGTAGTTTCAGTTAAGGAATTATGGTTGTATTTTAATCTAGGGTAAATGGATTAGCAGTTCATTGATGCCACTAGATATATATTGTATTATAATATTGTACAGAAAAATATATATTGAAAAAAATCTTCTTAATTTTCCTAGGTTTTGGGTTTCCAAGAAAATAAAAAAAAATGTGTTTGTGTATGTTTTCCATAGCATCTTTTATGGTTGAATTTAGAATATGTTTGCAAGAATTAATTATATAGGATTATAACCTACTATATTAAGCTTTAATAGAACTAAATTGAAAAGGATACCTTACTAATTAAGTTCCCCATAAGGATGTGATACAATCCTTCCAATCCACATGAATTTTGACTTTTTTTAGGGATTGGTGGTTGTAGGATTATATGAAAGAGATGTCAAACTATTCAAGGCTTCTTGGGCAACCTATGCCCAGTTGTTCTATCCTTCTAGGATATTGTATGTGAGTTTTGGTGCTCCTTTTGGTTTTGTGGGACAATTCACAATAGGGTTTTTAGGGACCTTACCCTACCCCTATTTCTGCAAGATTTTGTAATGACAAATGTGTAGCTACATTCATTCAGGGAGGATTTTGGGTCGACCTCTTCAGTGTTTTTGGAAGAGCTTTTGCTCTTCCCTTGGTCTGTATCTCTAGAATGTGATTACGCATCTACAAAATGTAATTCTTTTCGTCTCTGATTAATAAAATTACGTGTCTTTTTTCCACAGAAAAACTTCCATATATTATGACCTTTTTATCATTAAATTATTATATAAAATTAAAAAAATGAAACAATAATAATATAAATTAGTAATTGATATCTTACATGTTTAGAAAAAAAATTATCATTAATTTACTATATAAAATTTAAAACTTAGAAAATAAGAAAAAAACATAACCTCCTTATATATACTTTGGACATTTCACTATTAATTTATTAAATAAAATGTAAAACTAAAAAATAAAATATAACTTATTAATTATATTATTAACTTGTATATATTATATATTATATGCCACTTGAAATCATATCTTCATACTTCAACACTTTGATATTCCCTAATTTAAAACATTTAATGTAATCAAAAAACAATCTTAATCCATCTTAATAAGATACTTCAACACCAACACCAGATATTCCCTAATTTAAAACATTTTATTGAATTAAAAAACAGTTTTCGTAACCCTAAGAATAGAAGATTTTTGTTGTTGACTTCAATTTAAAAATGAGTGATATTCCCCTATCTTAAAAACATTTATACAACTAAATTACAATTTTAATCCATCTTAATAACCAAAATGAGTGATATTTTCCCTGCCTTCAAACATTTATGTATACAATCTTAATCCATCTTAATAACCCTAAGAATGAGTGATATTCCCTTCTTTAACCCTAAGAATGAGTGATGTTCCCTTCTTTAAAAAAATAATGCAGCCAAAATATAATCTTAATCCATCTTAATAAGACTAAGAATCTTCCTACATCTTAGTAACCCTAAGAATCTTAATCCATCTTAAAAAGACTAAGAATCTTCATACATCTTAGTAACCCTAAGAATAAAAGGTTTTTATTGTTGAGAAAATATTTATCGTTAACTCCAATTAGTTCAAAGTCGTCCTTATTGGGTCCACCAAGAAAAAGGGAAAAGTCTACCTTGATAAGACTAACCCCTTCCAGGTCCTCCTTCCTAACCCGCACTAAACCAATAAATGAATCTACCTTATTATCATCATCAAGGTCATAGTCTAATAAGCTACCCGCACTAAACCAATAAAAGAATCTACCTTGTTATCATCATCAAGGTCATAGTCTAATTTAGCTTATTATTGTCATCTAGTTCAAAATATTTCTTGTTGACTATGGCATTTATGTTGCTTTAATCAGGGACCTAATTCGAAGTTTTCCCAGTTAACATCGGTGTTTCTATTGTTTCAGTCTCCAATCCCTGCAGTTGGACTCATTTCTCTATTATAATTTCCTTTGCATCTCTATCAGAGTCGAAATAGTCGATTATAAATTTTGCCATGCCCTCTTGAGCTTTCGTCAACCCCTCATTACCTCCTCTAGAATCATCTAGTTCAAAGTCTTCCTAGTTCCCTTTGGTATTTCTACTTCAATCCCAACTTCCTAGTTCCCTTTGGTATTTCTACTTCAATCCAAATCCTTACAGTTGGACTCATTTCTCTACTATAATTGCCTTTGCATCTCCTCTATCAGAGACGCAGTTGGACTCATTTCTATATTATAATTGCCTTTGCATCTCTATCAGAGACGAAATAGTTGAATATTAATTTTGCTATGCTCCTCTTGAGCTTTCATCAACTCCTCACTATCTGCTCTACAACTTACCAAACATTTCTCAAATCCTATGTCTATTTGTATGCATGTGAACATTCTCTATACACAATTCAATATAGACATTTTCCTAGAAGTTCATGGTATCTTGGCAACCATTCATATTGACAACTTGGTGTTCAAATCAAACCCAAAAGCTTTTGTCTTCTACAATTTTTTAAAATTGAAATGTCTATTTCAAGCAACTAGTTGTATGATTGTCTTCTCCGTCAAGAAATTTTTTCAATTAATGCATGCCCCCAAATGGACCACTATACCATTGACAATACCTTTACAAAGGTTAGCACTTGGATATGGATTTTCTGGTAAAATGAGATGACGTTTTCAATAGTTTAATCATTCTGTTTACACAAATTCTTTTACTAGTGGAATGGCTTCTTCCGCTTACATACAAATCCTTTCCCGCCAAAATGGCTTGCTAGCAGAATGACACAACCATCTTACTAATAGTTTTGATTATTCCACTTGCCAGTAGCGGAGGCTTTTTCTTGTCAATCAAACAGCTATATGATTTTACCAGCAACAAGGCATCTACGAGATTTCTTTTCATCAAAATTCTGTGCTCCCCAAAGTCCATAGCGCTTGATCTATACTCATATCAATCTGTAATGTACCAGCTACCTCACCCAACGACGGAATACTTCAACTTATCTCAATTTGTTACAATATTTGCAGATCACCCAAATTCAGCAAAACCACCAAGCCAGATGCTAGATAAGGTAAAACATCAACATGCTGTAAATACTATATCTGATCTACGTCTGTATGTATCTGGTCTCTGAAGATATTATCATCTGTTCCCCTGCACTTTATCTTGATTAGTAGAGAGGGCAATTTACACAATGTGTCACTTTGGCAAATGCCACTACGTTTTTGCATAAACACAATGTTCTCCCTTGCCCTGTTTTAACTGGCCTTAATTTTTAAACATACACCACTTCCTTGCACGGGATTTCTTAAAACCATGTTAAGACATCTCATTATATGGCATTATTTAACATTATGGGGAATGGTAAGAAGTCTCCAGATATCATGGACTACAGTTTAGATTAGGTGAAGAACCGTGGGCAATTCCGAGGTAACTAGGAGTTTAGCATTATTAAACTGGACCTTACCGATAGAGTCAATGAAATAACTAGAATATTTATATATACTAATCCTAAATGGTCACACAATGCCATGAAATTCTAGGCATGACTATTAGTTATTTACAGAATATAGTGCACCTCAACAGACCTACTGGACACTCTTCATTTAGTTGCGATTGAGGGAAGATCTGGACAGGTTTGCCTCTTCACATTTCGTCTTCTGCATCACGGTGACTTAAAATGACCGACTAAAACCTGGAGGGACTACTAAAATTAATTTTTTTAAGATTTTACGTTCTCTAGTTGTTTAATTGAACGACTTTCCCGCCATACAATTTAAAACAAATTAGAATGTCAAATCTAGTCATCATAAGTTGCATAAACTACAAACTTATTACAAACTATCTACTCTCTCTCTCTCTCTATATATATATATAGAACAAAATAAAATGACATAACAAACAAAAAGGATATATATATATATATATATGTCATTTTATTTTGTATATATATATATATATATATATATCCTTTGTTTCTTATGTCACGGCATTTTGTTTATAAAGAAAGGTATCATCTTGGTTCAATCAACTTCACCAGGTTCTCCAGGATATTGGAGACATTACTACAACACAATTTATCAAGGTCAGATTTAGTAAAAACAATACTTAAATGCTTATAGCGTTGACCAAAATAAAAAAACCAGTATAACAGCAGCTGCATATATCAGTAACAATTTAAGCAAGCAACATATGCTGATTTTCTTTATTTGGACAAATGACTTAAAACATATCGTGTATATAACACCATCGTCCTTGCAACCATTAAGAAAGTTGCAGTTCATACTGTCTCTCCTTTACTTCATTTATTCACACCACACATAATGCCTGCACAAGAGTGTCAAATCCATGCAAATTATGCTGAGCCAAAGTTCGGTGATTTCTCTGTTCAATGCACATACAAGTAACCTGTTCAATTCTACTTTGACCAAGTATTGTTGAAAATAGCAGTTGCAGAGCTTCATATTTTGTCATTCCAGGGGACTGGACCTGCCATAAGCCTTTAGCAGCCTCTTTATTATCTATAACTGAGCATTGCTTTTTGGAGAAGCAATCTGACTGTTAACTTCACTTTATTTTGTACCTGTTGGTGTCACATTCTCCTCAAATTCAAGGTTTTGTTACAAAACCCTCCACTTATCAGCATGGTGGGAACCCTAGCTATCCCAACCTCATGATCAACAAATGCCAAAACTTCATTCTATGTCAGAGAGTCTGAAAGGAGCTTGGGTTAAGACCAAGCCCCAAAATAATGAATCAGCAATCTCTCCCTGATGCATCTCTTCCATGATAAGCAATGTAGCAGGCCTTGAACCAGGAAAATAGGGCGGGAATGCCCATCTCTTGCTGCACAAGCAAGCTACAACTGATTGAGAGATTAAATTCTTGCATAGGACACAAGGAGGTCACAGCAAGATGGTAAACCTGAAATTTATATGCTACAAATTTTCCCTCAGATTACTAACATCCTCAAGAAACAGTTATATAAAAGAGCAAGGAGATCGCCCTACTTATACAATCATTTTCTGGTAGAGTCCAGGAGAGTTATGATCACTTCAAGCAGCCTTTTCTGTTTCCTTTCTGTATAAAACTCCTCACTCAGTAGATCACTAGATGTCATCCAGATATCAAGTTTGCAGCAGCAGCATTAACCAGTCAGCCTAACAACTCAACTACCACTCCAAAAAATACTAATGCTTCATTTCCAGGTGTGGTAATGAACAGTGAGGATGCCAAATCCATATCATTCACATGATACAATATAACCTGGAATAACCTTCTAACAAGTTATCGAGATGCATCAAAGTAGTAAGAAAGTTGAAATGAAAATAATAGTGGGGGGAGCGGAGGGAAGTTTTCAAGTCTTCATCAATTGGATAACTGAACCCTGTCAACGCCCTTTCTTTGTCCGCATGAGGAATCTACTAAAACCTCCTGCACGGCTACGCTTTTTAGCTGGATAAGGTTCGATTGCTCCAGCACTGGAAGATTCATTTGCCGAGCTTTTTTTCTTCATACTAAAGAATTTTGCTGGAGACATGGTTGAGGTGGTATTTGAATCTGCAAGAGAATTGTCTCCACTAGTATGATTTTGGACATCTTTGTGAGCATCAACATTTGGGGAATCTGTCGGTATCTGTGAACCATAAAATAATCCACTTTTACTCTTCCTTGGAGTATGTGACTCTTGCTGAGAATTTTCATCATTCTCTGCTCTTGGACGCAGAACTTATTTTGGTTTTGGCGACTCAGGTGGACAGTCCTGAGATTCTTCAGTTGTACTTTCCACTTGCATGTGGTCAAAAAGAGAGGCGCGCTGATTTCTGCTTGGAGTATTTTTTTCAAGTGACAGTGAACCTGAAGACGACTGAAATGAAAAGTCTTTAGCATCACTTGGAGCAGCAAGAACCTTTAATTGCTTCTCTAAAGCAAGTATTGTTTGTTGGCATTCACTAAGCTTCTTGGTAGCAGCTGAAATATCTCTTTCCTGCATACAAAATTCAAAAACTTAAAGATTAGGAGTAGCAGAAAATGTTTCTTGTTCATTTCCAATAGATGCTGATATTAAACACTAGCAAAAATTTAAATTTTTTTAATAGGGCAACATTTTGTAGTCAAGTCAAAAGAACAATTGTTTGAGAGTAAACTGGATGTAGTTTCCAATATTTGTATTTCAATGAACTTTCACAGATTTTATTAAGCTAACAGTAAGTTCCTTGACAGAGTGTCCATGATACATTAGAACAAAGAAATCTTCCACATAAGACCATATCATGGCACACAAGCGGATGGACAGAGAAAGAATGCTCTACTTCTACAGGTCAATGGTCGGTTCTGATTAGTTGTGTCCAGTTATTATGGAATCACACAGTTTCCTGGGCATACCTGACCATGAGGATCTTGGAAGATGAAACCCTACAATTTTACTTTCTTCCCTTCTGACTGAATGCTACAATTTCTTATGCAATGGAAGATGATTAGGATATGAGAAACATATAGTAATATACACAGCTTAGTTTGAGCTGAATTCTAGGTGTAAAAGGTCATGTTTGGAGAAAATCAACAGTATGCCATCGAAGGATTGCAAGATAATCAGCAACAGATAAATGCCAAATCTACATATTTGTTTTCCTATTTATCTGAACGAAACAAAAAATATTTCTCTTGCATTAAATGAAACTGACCAAAATACGTGACTAATTTCTTTTTAAAACATGTGATTTAGGTATATTAGTTGATAATTTGTTGTCAAATGAAACGATCTGTAATTCTTCGAGGGACATTTGAGAGAATAGAATCTACAGCTTCATGTTGAATTTCGTGTGCCCCTTTAGTGTGTGTATTCTGAGTTCTTTTGAGAATTAACCGTGCAATATTTTGTCCACCAAACATTGGTGCCATTGCCACTTGTGTAATAGAATCTGATCACAATAATCTCCTAGTCTCCTCTGTCTGTTTCTGGTAGCAGCATGTGAAACCTTTGTGGTTGGTGACAGCAGAACGTGAAGACTCCTTCAATGACTTCAGTAAAGTCCATCAAAGAATTCTCCATGTTTGCAAACTAAACATTTTAGGAGAAAAAGATTCATGGAAGATTATGAAAAAGAACCATATTGATGTTCATTCAAGAGGTTTCATCTGGCTTGATGTTATTTTGCAATTGTTTTCTAAGACATCAAAGTAAGACAAGCCCATGCACTTGTAACATATATATAAATATATTTGAGCCACTTAGTATTTGTAGACTAATATGGGCATTCAGGTGGAGAATGTTGCAGGGCATTTATCCTAAGTCATGATTGATATGAGTAGCTGTCGATGTTCTGACAAAATATGCCACAAATATTATGGTTCCGTTTTTTATGGGAGGCTCACTGACAAAAGCAAGTTAGAGTCTGCTCAACATTATGATGTTGTAAGGGCATTTGGTATAGCAGCCATTTTTAACAGCATAATTTACATAAAAAGACAATGTAGTCTGCTCAACATTATGGTGTGTAAGGGTATTTGGTATAGCAGCCATTTTTAACAGCATAATTTACATAAAAAGACAATGTAAATAAGTTGTTTTGATCAAAGAGACAACAGTTGTGACTAGAATGAAAATAGGATTTTACTGAAAAAATCTTCTCAATCTCCACTTTAGATAATCTCGATCGACCTTAGGTTGTGTATTTATATTTCCATCATATACTTTAGCTGATTTCTGAGTTGATAAAATTTTGTTAGTACTAACAAAGTGATCTTTAAATTTAATCGTGTTTGTAGTATGTACAACTTTCTTTGTCGACTTTTTGCACTTCAAATTTCAAAAACATTTTTTCAATCATTTTAATTAGTTTACTTTGTAAGCAAGTTTGCGAGAAAGATATTGTTTCAACTCTTAAAACAAGAAATTGCCTTTTCTTTTTCTGACAAATCTTTGTTAAAAATTTTGGAAATTTTCCTTGTGATATTGTACTTTTGTTGCAATTCTTCACCGATTCGATTTCTGAGTTGATAAAATTTTGTTAGTACTAACAAAGTGATCTTTAAATTTAATCGTGTTTGTAGTATGTACAACTTTCTTTGTCGACTTTTTGCACTTCAAATTTCAAAAACATTTTTTCAATCATTTTAATTAGTTTACTTTGTAAGCAAGTTTGCGAGAAAGATATTGTTTCGACTCTTAAAACAAGAAATTGCCTTTTCTTTTTCTGACAAATCTTTGTTAAAAATTTTGGAAATTTTCCTTGTGATCTTGTACTTTTGTTGCAATTCTTGACCGATTCGAATGACAACATCTAGCATACCACTTATTTCTTCTCATGAGGTAGCTTGCATGCACATTCATTTTAAGGGTCATGCAATGTTATCTTTTTATTTCTTCCAAATGACCAACATCTCTTCCTCACATTCAAAGAAATAGAACCCAACGCTTCCATTTATGTTGAGCCCAAAATTATATCACTATAACACACACCCAACCTTAAATTTGGATTATGGCCCATTGGAGTAGCTAAATAGATTTAAGTACCACATTGCCCTACCACCAACTCAAGTCCAATCCCTCTCGTAGGGTTGAGGGTTTAACGACAGGAAGCAGAGGGGGTAAAAGCCTATGCTTGTGTCCTACAGGAATTAAGTCATATCAATCTAAGTTAATGGGTATACAATGATGACCATCCATGAAATGAGGAGATGTGTCCCTAGGTTTCCCAACGGATTGTTTTCTTGAAAAATAACTGAAATTTGGATTTGAAAACATAAACATCAATTGTCACTTGCCAATTCTTTATTTCGAACAATGTCTGACCTAAAACTAGGTTTCAATTATGCTTGCCTTGGGAATCAATCCTTGGTTGGGCAACACAATATTAATATGCCTCTAGATTTTATATGGATTATTACCAATCTAGGTTAACAGATTAGCATACTGGATGTGGGAGAATACCTAAATATTGTATTGTGAATGATGAAGTTAATACAGTGAGATAGCGATGGGTGCAGCTCTAAGTTAGGTTGATTTCCCTAGTTAAGGGTTTCCTGGTTAACTCTTGTGTACACTGTGTGAATGTGCCATTGTTATTCTTACGCTTTACACCATAAACAACACCACAGAGGTTTATCAAACCCTTCATAAACAAAACCACACAATCACGACCAAATAACATGCTTGAAGCAATGACAAAAGTCCAATAGTATGTGTGGCATCCCATCGCACACACTCCCAACAATCTCACCATGGAACAAGGAACCACGAATGACCCAAAAAAGTTCTGGTACACAAGACCATCTCACCATATTAGAGCAAAGATGGCCTTCCACAGAGGACCAAAATGGTTAAGTATGTGTGTAATCTAGGATAATAAAATGCAGCAGAATCAAACACGCATGCAATAACAGGGTTCATCGAAACCAAATACCCATATTCAAAATTTAAACATAAACACACGTGCAGAGCATAAAATTAAAGGGGAAAAAAGACCACATAAACTCATAATAGTAAATCACATAGAATTGCAGGCTGGCATGTAGAAGAGATAGAACACTTTCTTCCTAACAAAAGATATCTTAGAACTATCTGCATCCAAGCAATTTCCCACCAAATCATAGGCATTTGGTGTACATGCCACCCTAAGCTACGCTATGAGGCAACCATGGCAGAGAAATCCATGCTATAACCTCACAATTCACTCTACCCAACACCATTGATGTCATGACTCAACCAAACTACTCACTACAAAGCACTCTATGCTTTCATCCAACAATCAAACAACGATGGTACTCTTTTCCACTGCCCTACATAGTTCTAGTGAGATCTTCCCTTTCTCTACTCAAATATGCCTCAAGGAAATTCATTATTCCCAGTGCTCAATATAAATTGAAACATCACGTTAAATGCTTTTTAAGAATAATTTGGAAGAATAAAACATGGCTCTGTAGCCTCTAATGAACAAAAATAAACAATGGATAAAGTTAATCTAAATTGCCCATTGCTTGATAATTTATAGTTTCTCGGTCTCTTCCCCAAGAGAGGCTCTGCAAAACCTTCTTTCACAGCACTAATTTGGTCAATTTGTAGATTTTCATAATTGCACCACGATAAGCAAGGGGCATTCTACAGCCCAGCATTGAAGATATTGCAATGTTTGTCCCACTGTCTATCCCACCATCCATTGACTAAATAGTAAATATATTAACCTAAAAATAAAGTGTGTGTGTGTCACACAAGCATAGATCCATCTTAACTTGAGATCTTTTAAGCACTAGAATATATGTATCTAATGATTTTGGATCTCCTCAGTGCTAAGCATATCTAAGTTAGGATGGATCTATGCTGTGAGTAAAAATTACAATAGAGCAGAACACAACATCAGAGGTGGAAGCTTGGGCTTGAGATTAAAAATGATGAAATGAAAGGAATGATAATCCCATAGGGTGGGAGAATGAAGTATTCTTACATTTCCCCAAATGAGTGTTCCTTGCTCATGCTTCCATAACTACATGCGGTAGACATCTTCATCAACCTCTACATGCATTCAATGGTTGGCTTTCTATGTCAATGGAAGTGGATTTTTAAAGCACTTGATGGAAAAGAGATGAGATCCTATGCTAACACTATTATCCTTTTTACTCATAATCTTAAATACCAACGTAGATCCATCTTCAACCCAGATCTATCAAGCTCCAAGAGGGATCAATTTTCTTAAGGTGTAAATTTTATTATAATTTAATTATATGTCATGTATTAATTCCTTCATATTGAATAATAAAAAAGTAAACCTTAAGAAATTTGATCCCCTCAATACTTGATAAATCTAGGTTTAAGATGGATCCATGCTGGGCTTTTTTTCGATGTTGTCATGTACATGTATACATATGTAGTTATTTATTTTTATTACATATGTAATTAATTTTTTTTATTATAAACTAACTAAATAGACATTTTTTCTATTTCCATGACCGACTCATAATCAAAAGTAAATACGTGTTGATTATTATTGTCATGCAGTAAAATTAACAATCTTTTCTAATTTAGTTCTTACTCAAACATAAATCTAAATTTACTTTAAAGAAAACTTGTATTTTTTATTTAATGTAAATATTTTTATTATTTTTTAATCTAATGTTATCTAGCGTTACATGAAAACATCTCCCACATACTGGGCTATAGAGCACCTTGCTACTCTCGGTGCAACTAGACATCTTTATCCTAACTATTATGCACTTGGTTATGTGTTAAAGTTGACTCTTATATCATGGTCCATTACAAGGTGTTTATTGATTATTGTATTTTATGATGTACTCTATCATGTGAATAATGAAATTAATGAGATTTGGTTTGAGATCTTTTTCTGCCACTTCTTAATTTTCATGTTCTTCATTATGTCTTTCCAACACTTGGCATTAAAGGATTACTTTCCCATATAATCCCCCTTTCCTTATAAGCCATACACCCCGATGATTCCATAGGAATCTGACCGCGAGCCATTGCCTTGTTTGCACCCTTCACCCTTGGCCATCAGACTCAGGAGATCTGGAAATCACCGGCCTCATCATCTGAACTCTCTCTCACTCTCTCTCTCTCTCTTGAGAGGTTCTTGAGTTGTCCAAACTCATTTAGTATTTCATAACAGCATACCTTTGTCACCGTTTTATACATTTACACATATGTTCTGATGTTATACAGTACCTGTGTAATCTTTATATTATTTTCAACATTTCTCGGAGTTGTGTTTGCACTCCCACATTGTTCAGACTGGTACTTTTGTGGTCATTCGTCAGACATTAATGTAATTGTCTTGTCTTATCTATCTTATCTTCCCCTCTGGTGGTATCATAGCCCCTCGCATGCTCTCTACAGCTACCTTGGACCATTCTGTATAATATTGCAGAGTTAATATCTGCAAAGCTCAAGTTCACCATGGAGAGCCTACCACACAGTCCATAGAAATATATTATAGTGTCTAAATGCCAATCATTCACCAGTTGTGCATTGGCATTGAGGTCTGCAATAAGAAACTATATAGAAACATCATTTCCATATAAGGTCATTTATACAAAGCTCACGTCACTCACTCCCATCATTATAGCCACTTCTTTTTAATTTATACATAAACTGATCCAATATATTCTAGGGGTCAATACCGGAGTATTACACTATCCCACTTTTATTATTGACTCTGAATCATAGGAAATCTACCCAAAGCTTTGTTCTTCTAGGTGCTAATTCAATGCTAATTTACGTAATACTTGTGTCAGAAGAAAATGCAGGGAAAGAAGAACCCAATGGGAACTATAAGGGGGTTGTCCCCTACAACATGTAGTATATTAGCAAAAGTATCTATTTTTTCAACACAGATGCAACCTTGATGGTATGCATTGAAACTTCTAGAAAAGATCTGTTACTGACGATTGAAGAATATTTGGTATGTCTAATGAACAGGATTAAATATTTTAACTAAGCAAACCCATATGACATAATTAGTACCAAAACAATGCCAGACTGATTGCAGAAGTTCTGAGGAATGTCTTACATTACAAATCTCGAATTTCTATTTCACTATTTCTTTGATAGCTTTTTCAGCCTTTTTTAATCTACTAACTTCAGAGAATAATATGGAATGCTAATGTATGGTATATAGTTTACTTAGCCTTGCTTCAGAGACTACCTTTCTTGAGCGTATCTCATCCTCATCAGCGTAGTGTAGAGCTGGCATCTTTCCATCTCTCGAGCTGTCAGGTTTGTGTCTACTGCAGGTCAATAGTAAGCATATTAATTATAATATAACACATTCATTTCAGATGTAAACATATATATCATATATAATAAATACTTGCACATTCTTACTAACACTACAACAAATTCAAGCATCACCTCTCTAACTGTAGTTGCAGGTCAAGACATGTGGTCTCTAAATCATGGAAACAGCTGCCTTTCTCTTCAAATTCTGCTTGTAGTGATGTATATTTTTCTTTAAACCGATTTGTTTCAGCTTGAGCAGCCTTGAGTTGGAATTCAAGCTCTTCATTCAATGACACTTGATTTTCAAATTGATCCTCCCTCAATTGCTTCAATTCCTTACTTGCAGTAAGTTCTGTCTGTAAATCTGCAACTTTTTTCTCTGATTCTAGGAGTTGAGCTTTGAGAGCCTCTAGATTGTTGCTTGCCACTTGAAACATCCCTTCTAGTTCTTGCTTTTCAGATTGTATGATATTAAGCTCATTTTTAAGTTTGCTGATTTCTTCATTCAACTGGCATTCAAGAGTTTCTTTTTCTGATGAGATATTTTGAGCCTCCCCAAGCTTGTTAAAGCCATTTGCAACAGAGTTCGACTCAAAATCTCCAATAGCAAGTGTAGAAATTAAAGATTTGCTTTCATATTTCTCTTTTTCCATCTTATTAGAATTTTCCTGCTCAAATCTTGGGCCATTTGCAGCTGGAGCTTCTGATTCACTGTCACTGTGTGATTCATCATCCCATTCGAGTTGTTTCTTGATTGTGGCCCTCATGGTTGATACATCTTGAAGTGAAAAAAAATGATTTACAAGCCAGTCCAATGCAGAACCCACTTCTTCCACAAACTCTACTATTTGAGCCTTTCCTTGGAGGAGATTACTGCAAACCTTGACAAGGTTTTGAATGATAGAATCCAATTCTGAATTCTGCCACTGGAGGACACGCATGGTATAGCCTGGAACAGACGTAGAGTTTTCAAAAGGCAGTGAACCAGAAGCAGTGAATGGCGTGCTCTCAGAATGAGCATTATCTGCACAGCTTGAGTGGAAAAATCCTTCAACAAGCCCCATTATTTTATGAATAGATGCATTTAGTCTTGAACAATTAGAGGGCCTTTTATTCCCTTTGGAAGTAGTAAATGGAACTGTTTCATCTTCAGAAGAATTGCCTTCAGATAGAGATTTTGGTGAAAACTGACCTGACATGACTCCCTCCTGAGAACTATTGTTCAAACCATCAGTATTTAAAACTTTCAGACAAGTTAACTTTTCTTTTATTTTGTTAATTTTTTCAGCATCATAATGTTGTAATTTTGGAATAGTAGCTTTCACCTTTTCTAATACTCCATCCAACCTTTGCCCTTTTGCATGAGTATCCAAAATCATGTGCAAAAGCTCTTCAGGACTGGAAAGGGCCACCTCATTGGCCAAATTCTCAGATTGTAAGGTACAAAATTGCTGGTCACATGTTGTGTGTTTATCAGTGACTAGAAGCTCTGTTTCCCTCTCTGCAGCGACTACTTCTAAAGCACCTTTCTTCTCCATCATAAGTAAGGCATTGCTATTTTGATCCATTTTCACTTCAATAGGTCCTTGTGATTGCACTTCTGGCTTTCCAGAAACTATTGCAGACTCTGCAATCTCGTTGGACGAAACTGTTGCTAACTGTTCCATCTCAATAAAATCATCCATCAAATTAAAATCTGGTGACCCAATCACCTTATTAGAGAGCATGCCAGGTTTTTCTTTCTTAAAATGTGCCAGTTCAGAAATCAATGCAGATGCCCAAGATTCAGCACAGCTAGCTTCATCTTCATTTCCACCATCCTCTGAAATTGAAGCAAGACTTGGTTCATAACTCATACTTGTACCTTTTGAGAACTCAACATGACCATCAATAGCCATGCCATTTATTCTACCAATACCGTGGCCTCTGCACAAAGCATCCAGTTGTGACTCAACATGTGATAATTTATTAGCTGTCCGTGCACACATGACCCTTGAAACTTGAAGTTCATTATTCCTTTTTTCTAGAGTTCTTTTGAGAATCTCATTATCTTCTTCCATAGACAACAAGCGCTCTGATAGAATATTTATCTGTTTTATGCTGGTTTCTTGAGCATTAACATGGACAGGCTCTCCAAGCACTGAACCTACAGAAAATCCACCTCTGTTTGCATGCAACTTTTTTCTTTTCCACTCGGCTGTGTCCTTGGCCAATATTTCAACTTCTGTTTTCATCTGAGCCACAGCAGCAGGTCCTGGCAATTTTTTCCTGACTAGGATACGCAATCTTTGACATTCTGTCTCTAACTTGGCAATCTTTTTCGTACTCTCTAAATGTTGTTTGTTGGCAGCATCAGCTGATTTTCTGTTGTACTCTTTCTCTTCATTGCGTATTTCTAGTTCCTTCTCTAGCACACGGAGTTCATATTTTACTGCAGCATTCTCTTCCTCCAAAGAGCTTAGTCTGATCTGTAGTAGATTTACTTCAGCTTCAGCTTGAGTTTTTCCCTCTTTCAGTTCTTCAGCTGATCTGATTGCCTCTTGAAGAGATTTGTGTAATGCACTATTCTCTGCGTCAGCTTCTATTAGCCTTTCTCTTGTTTCTGCCAAATTTCCTTCTAGTTCTATCCGAATTACATCAAGTTCTCTGGCTTTCTTCATGACAGCATCATGAATAGCCTGTTCTTGCTCTTCTCGAACAAATCGTAGATGCTGCATGCATTCTTTCAGTGCTCCATCCAAATGAGAAACACGATCTTCAGCTGCATACCTCTGTTGGAGTGCAGCATCCAGTTCTTGTTTAAGAGAAATTGCCTCTGCCTTGGCCCTTTCCCAGCCTGAAGTACAAAAATGTTTAAGTGATTCACGGAATTGCATCCAGCTTTTGGCAAACAAAATTATGCTTCTATACTTTCCAATTTAAATTATAACGTCTAATAAGCTTTCTTAGGATCAAATTTAGAAACATGGGAGGTAACATTGAACAAGCCTTACAGCAAAAAGTGGAAACTAAAGTTTCCTCCAAAACTGGGATTTCTTTTTGATTAAAGCAAAAGAAACAGGAAAATCTAGATGACATGAAATAGGTAAAAACAAGAATGCAGATGCTATTTTACCTGAAACCGCTTCCTCTGCATCCTTTGAGAGTTGCCTCACCAGATCATCTTTAGTATTACTTTCAGCTAAGGAAGCAGAAAGCTTTTCATTTAGATCTTTCACTTTGTTCACAAGCACCAATAGACTCTCAGATTCATCTGAATTTTCTAGTACCTTTCCTTTCACGTCCTGCCACATTCATATCAGTTTTCATTATCACCCAAGTAAAATCCATAATCTGTACTTCAGGATGAATAAAGTCTATATGCATAGAGTACATAATTTCATTGGCACTATTGTGAACATCAATTCAAAATACATGAAGCTATCGCCTGTCTGCACAATCCACACAGAATTAGCTCCTCAATAAGAGCCCCATAAGAGAGACTCTTGGACACAACTAAATGAAGAAAAATGGTGGTTTAGTAGATATCTTCCAAAATCATCAATGTTGGCTGCTTAATATCTTGTGGGATAGGGAAAATGCTACAAGAAAGTTGTCATCCCAAGGTTGCCATGCATTCTAGAGAATACTAGAAGTAGATATTATTGCTACATGATGCACCATGAAAATTAATAGAAATAGATTGTGATGACTGAAAAATAAAGATTGCAACAGCCAAATAATGCTATAAAATTATAACAAGAAATAGAGCCACTGGAAGTTCAAGAGTAGAAACAAACAAGATTGCAACAGCTTGATATTAGAATAAACTTTTAATGAGAAATGAAACCATATTAGATTCAAGAGTAGATGCAAGCATCAGTGTTGCTACCCACAAGCTTCTTCAACAGAAGCAGTGCAAGACATAATCCAAACTCACTGCAAATATAACAGCATAGGTATTTATATGCCCAGACACCTTATGATTATTGGAAATTTGGACGGACCACGGACCACTGCTTGCTCCAAATTTAAGATGTCACCTGTTACTTGTGTACATTGACACATCATCTAGCATAAACTAACCCTACATGACTGAAATAAGATCTCAAGTTTCAACTCAAAATGAAAATATTAATTCCAGTCTCCAATACATCATACTGCCAATAATTACAGTTGCTAATCCACATTATTCTTGGATTATACAGATTATTGAACTAAATCCAATAAATTAAGGAATGGATTCATAAGAAAGACTGGAGGCAAGGAAAGACCTAATAGCTTTAGCACCTTCAGCAGAATGCACATGCACATATACTGCCCGTTGTCAAAAGAACATTAACAGCGACATTGTTATCAGAAAAATGCCAAGACAGAACAAAAAAGTTGTAAATCAAGAACTATATGTATCTCACATTTATCAGCGAGTATCAATTTAGGATCAAAATGGTAATTAGCTACTAATTAGCAGCTAACTCAAAGACAACACTTTTTGTGTGCAGTGTTATCAGAACTGGCCAGTTTTGACTGGTTTTTCTCTAAGCTGGTCCAAATCAATTGTCTGAACCATTTTTGGACAGATTCATGCCTAAACCATCTGGTTCAGGAGCCAGATAAAAAACAACAAAAATAAATTCATCATCAATGATCATGCAATGATTGAAGAAACCTAACCCTCCTCAGCATCCATTGTCAACCAGTGAATTTCCTTTCTAACATTATATTTATTATTTAACTTTAATATTAATTATTAAATTTTACTTTAATAAACCCAAATTTTAACATTAAAAGTTAAAATGGGGCCCCATTTCAAGATGCTTGGTAATGGAATTAGACCCATCTGAACTCGCACCAAGAGAATATCTACAGGGGTGTTTTTCCAGCATTAAACACACTCTAACAGATTTTTAAGCATTTCAACTTATATTCAAAACAGGATTCTATATCTACCTCCCCTGCATATACTGAGCTCGCAATTTTAGGATTCTTAAGATCGAAATCTACAAGATAATATAAACTGCTCAAAGGAGGCCCACTGATTGAAACCTAAAGGCTCCCCAATGGTGCCAACTAATCAAAACCTAAAGGCTACTCAATGGATTCAACCGATTTAATAATCAAATGGCAGCGTAGGAAAGTGATGAGACTTGGTCTAGTGAACATGTATTACACTTAACTTTTCTATATTGCACTTAGTACACTTTGTACTTTATCTCTCTCTTATGGGTGACTTGGGCTAAATTGATCAACCACCACTGCCCACTATACAAACCCCCTAGTAAATAAGGGGTTGAACAATGGGGATTGCCTAGTGAATAGTGGGGCTAAATTAGCGAAGCCTAAATTTGATGGAGCTCTAAATAGCGACAAGCTCGATTGTTGAATATACAACATGAAATCTTATTTCAAAACTTTGCTGACATTGATAGAAGCCAACAAGATTATGGACCATGGTCAATGAAGTTCAAATCAATGTTATCACACCGAGAACAGTTACCAAACCGGTAAATCACAAAAATGGAATCAAACCGAAACCGGACCATTACCAATAAAAAACCAAACACAAAAACCGATCAACCAAACAATATATAGAATAGAGACCAACAAGATTATGATCAATAAGTTCAAAGCAATGTTATCACACCTTGAACAGCTACCAAACTGGTCAACCCCAAAAGATGGAATCAAACTGGAACTGGACCATAATCAATAACAAAATGAACACAAAAACCAATCAAACAAATAATATATTGAATATTTCATTTTATATTAAAAATGTTATTCATGTACATCTCCATGAATCTAAACCATTAGACACAAATATGTGAAGTTTAGCATTTTAAATTAGGTTTATGGTTTCAGATTTTAGATTTTTTTTAAATTTTCTCAACATGCTGCAAAGATTGACCTCCTCCGCAAGAATCTTCAATGGAACAAAAACTTGAAAGCTCCATCCAACCTACCACACTCTTTAAGATCGACACTCATCTCACACATCCTAAACAAGTATCAAGTGCACAAACCAACATTATACAAAGTAGGCACAACCCTTTATGCGGTTTGAATGGTTCTCCCAAACAAATTAGGGTTTCACACCCAACAACCTAAAACAAGGTCAAGTACCTCTCCTAGCCTCCAAATAATATTCAACTGAAATACAAGTTCCCTCCTACTCTAGAGTGATTTAAACCAAACAAACTTTTATACTATGTTTAAATTTCAAAAAAATCACACTTTAACACAAGTCAGAAATTTGAACTCCTTAACTACAGGTTGCCCAAATCTTAACATTGTGAATTTCAGCCATAGGGCTGTTAGAATTCCAGCATAGATCCAATATTAAACCTGAACCTATAAAGCACCATGAGGGATCAAATTACTTATGGTGTAAATTTTTTATTATTTAAATCCATGTCATGTATTAATTCCTTCATATTTAAAACAGTAGAAACATTACACCTTAAGAAATTTGATCCCTCTCAATATTTGATAGATCCGGATTTAAAGTGGATCTACACCAGTTCGTTTTTTAGATATTGTCATGTACCTATGCATATATGTAATTACTTATATTTTGTTTGATTATTTGTTTGGTCATATAGAATCTAGATGCACATACACTATTTTTTTTTATGTCACATAATATCACCTAGACACGGACCTCCAACCACCAAGTCAGCCCTTCCTTCCAACAACTTTGATCTAGATCTTTGACCTTGCAACAGAAGCACTTCGACCCAGCAAATCCAGAATTTCGACCTTCCAGTAGCAGAATCTTCGACCCAACACATTCAAAATTTCGACCCTCCCAGCAGCATAACTTCAATCCAGCAAATAGCCCAGTAACTTTGCATAAAAGAGAGAGAGATAGCCTAGAAACTTCGACTTGCACTTCTTCCTTCTTCTCCTTGATACTTTTTCTCCACTTCCTTGATGTGTATCGAACTTGTTGAGTTGATGTCCGAATAGATAGAACTGCTCTTGTATATATAGCCTCTTCTGTAGGTCGAATTGTCCTCTTTTAGGCCAACTTCATCAGGCTAGGACTGACTTGGTGTAAAAGTGACAAATTACATTTTTTATTCAATAATAATTAATTTTACATGATTCAAAAGCCCAAGAAGGGTCTCATTAAATGGACAATGACTCTAATGAATCAGTATAAAACCTAGAAGTCCACAATGGGGACTTTGACCTATAAAATGATGACCCAAGCATGAAACCCATGCTTTAATAAGTCATTGTAAAAAATAATAAAATTTCTTTTTAATTCTTTGACTCCAATATAAATATGAAGACAGAACCCAGTTACATTCTTCCACACTCCCTCTTAACTAGGGAGGTATTCATAATTTATACATGTATATACAAGTATAAGGAAGATCTCAAAACACAAGAACTACGAAGAACTTCAGCACACACGGTGCCACGGACTAGATTCCTAACCAAGGAAATCTATCCAGGTGGGACTAAGATGGACTAAAGCTTTCAACCTCTCTAGGTACTATTAGGCTTACTTGCTAACCATCAACCCAGGGAACTACGTGCATAATGCAAGGTCAAAGCTCTATCCAGGTGGGACTAAGATGGACTAAAGCTTTCAACCTCTCTAGGTACTATTAGGCTTACTTGCTAACCATCAACCCAGGGAACTAGGTGCATAATGCAAGGTCAAAGCTCTATGACCAACGCCACCCTCCCTACTTTGGGAACTAGACATCAACACATATGTCGGCCAGATGTCCTCCCAGGCATTTTGTATCACACAAGATGCCTCCTCAAGTCTCTTCCAAACACCTTTCGTTAACGAAATCAGTAATATCAACCAAACCAAGCATGCTTCTCAAATATTCAAACTTCTTATTAGGAAGAGACTTTGTTAACACATCAATGTTGAAGTTTCTAAGTTTACTTAGTTAGAAACCCTCCATTTTTTAATAAGTTTACTTAGTTACAATGTAAATACTGAAAATAAACACTAGTGCATGCTCAACATATTACAAATCAACAACTGAAGGAAACAGAAACAATCACACCAAATGACACCGTTATTTTTGGACCAATGTCCCCAGAAAAACCCAATGTGGGAAAACCAGTGCAGCGATCTGAGAGTTTTCTTATTAAGCAATATCAGAGTACAATCTGGGTGCCAAAACCGGCCTACCCAACAGAAAATTTCCTTAGCAGTAATACCTCTGATATTGCTCCATAACAGTGATCCTCACTCGCCTTTTGCATAATCTCTATAATATATATGACATATGTTTAGTTGACTGTTGTTTACTGACATCTGTCTTCATTTAATTTTTTAGATTTCTAGCATATTTTAAATTTTTGGATCATTTTTAAATTTGATTTTTTGTTGTCTTTCACAGGAGCCACAAATTAAACGACTCCAAATCTTAACAGAAGCCACAAATTAAACACAAGTTCAAAGCAACAACAATGCCGAGAGAGAAGGACTTTGCTTGGGCTTATTGTGACAAGATTCCCGGAGACCCCAAGCTCCTTTGTAAATTTTGCAAAAAGGAATGTAGTGGAGGCATTTATAGATTCAAGTTCCACCTTGCACAAATACCTGGCCATGATATAGGTCTTTGCAGCAAGGTTGACGATAATGTCAAATACCAAGCAGCCTTGGCCCTTGAGATGTTAGATCAGCATAATGCCAAGAAAGCAAAGCAAAATACTGAAATAGGAACTCTTGGAGTTGATAGTTTTTCTACCACTAGCCCCATGTCACCTCACTATGTTGAATCCTCAATGTCGTTCCCAAGTTTTCCACACAAGCCTCCAAGGCCAAGTCAAACTCAAAGCCATACGAGTCCTTCGACTCCTTCCTTCAACACTGGAGGTGGAAACATAAACACCTTTTTTGCTCCCCGCACAAAACCCAGTTCCCAACCTACTTGGATGCCACTGGCTGGAAAAAAAATATCCATATTCAAGCAAGGAAGGCCATTGCTAACTTTTGGTACTATTCTAACATACCTTTCCACTGTGCCAGAAGTCCTTATTGGCAAGCTATGATTGATGCAATTGCTATTGCAGGTCCAGGGTTCAAAGCCCTTACATCAGAGAGCCTTAGGACAGATATGTTGTTAAAGAGTGTTGAAGATGTCATGCTTGTGCTAGCTGAGTTTCGTTCATCGTGGGTAGAAACAGGGTGCACCATCATGAGTGATGGATGGACAGATCAGAGGAATAGAACTTTAATAAATTTCCTTGTATCTTGTCCCGCAGGCACAATGTTTATCAAATCAGTGGATGCTTCAAACAAGGTTAAGACTGCCCAACTTATCTGTGAAATGACGGAGGAAGTCGTTCAAGAAGTGGGAAAAGAACATGTTGTACAAATTGTCACCGATAATGCAGCTAATTATATGGCTGCTGGTAGACTTTTTGAGATTAGGCACCCCACTATTTTTTGGACCTCTTGTGCTGCCCATTGCATAGATTTAATGCTTGAGGACATTGGTAAGCTTCGTTGGATACATGAGGTTGTGGAGAAGGCAAAATCCATAACCAAATACCTATACAACCACACTATTGTCCTAAACGCTATGAGAATATACACTGAAGTTAAAGAAATTGTCCGACCTGCAGTGACTAGATTTGCAACAAATTTCATATCTTTGCAATCTGTGGTTGAGCAAAAGATAAATCTGAAGAGGATGTTCTTGGGACCTGAGTGGGATGGGATCTAAACATTCCAAGACCCTTGAAGGCATCGAAATTGCTGCACTTGTGTTTAAAGATGGTTTCTGGAAAGATGTCGAAGAGATTATTGTTGTGACGGAGTCCCTTGTTAGAGTTCTCAGGTACTTCAAGTCTTTTAACTTTTCATTTTTTAAATTTCATTTCAAGCTTCTTTTTATTTACAATGTTTCATATTTCTTTAAATTTGAATGCTTGAACTTTCAGGATGGTTGATGGTGACAAACCCGCTATGGGTTACATTTATGAGGCGATGGATCTCGCAAAGGAGGCCACCAAAAGAAGATATGGGGATGATGAGACAAAGTATATGCCTCTTTGGGACATTATAGATGCATGTTGGGATAGGCAATTGCATTCCCCCTTACATGCTGCTGGGTACTTCTTAAACCCACAATATTTTTAGGATAAGAGCAAATTTAATGAGGATGGGGAGGTTGGCAGAGGACTTATGACAGGCGTGGAAAGGTGCTTCCCTGATCCAGAACATCAAAGTCGTGTCTTTCCCAACTACAAGATTATAGGGCACCATCTAAATTGTTTTCCTATAACAGTGCTATAAGACAAAGGTCTAAGATGTTGCTAGGTACCCAGCTTGAAGGCTTCATCAATTCATTAAATTTATTTAAACTTTATTTTGTATGTTAAATGTTTTATTAAATTTTCTTTTCTTTTCAAGTTTTTACTATTTACTAATTTAGTACTTCTACTCACAAACCCTTACCACTTGCTAGGTCTTTGGTGGCAAAACTTTGGTAGTGATACGCCAGATTTGAAGAGATTTGCCATTCGAATCTTAAACCAAGCATGCAGTGCTTCACAAATGTTTTATTAAATTTTCTTTTCTTTTCAAGTTTTTACTATTTACTAATTTAGTACTTCTACTCACAAACCCTTACCACTTGCTAGGTCTTTGGTGGCAAAACTTTGGTAGTGATACGCCAGATTTGAAGAGATTTGCCATTCGAATCTTAAACCAAGCATGCAGTGCTTCAGGTTGTGAACACAACTGAAGCATGTTTGAAAAAATACATTCTAAGAAGCACAACTGATTGACACAAAAACGCTTGAATGACCTTGTATTTGTCCATTACAATCTACGACTTCGCAACAAACAAATACTAGGTGAGATTCGAGAGCTTGAATTTGAAGGTTTCATAATCTAGTTCGTACTTTAAAGTTCAAACTTCAAACTTCAAAGTGAAACTTTAATTCACATTTCAATGTCTCATGATAATGACAGGTATGGATCATTCACCAATCGACCTTGAAGAGATAGATTTGCAAGCTACAAATGCGGCAGACTGGGTTCAATTAGATGAGCCTCCTATTTTAAGCCTTCATGACTTGGAGAACTTTGAGAGTCAAACAAGCGAAGGAGTGGAAGGAATCGGTTCTAGTTCTCACTCTTAAGAGTCTTAGACTCTTAGTTGTTGTTTTTTTTCTGATTAGTATGCAGTTTTTTGTAAACTTTTAGAAGCATATGCTTCTAAGGACTCAAGACTCAGTGCTTTGGATCATGTTTGGACTCATAACATATATGAGATACTTATTTATTCATGATATTTTGGACATCTATTGATATTAGGCATTGTTTGGACATGCCTTTACCCAATATTAATGAAAAATGGTTTTTTTAATTCAATATATGTGTATATTTTTATTTAATGAATTCAACGATTTTTTGTCGATTCTTTGCCGATTTTTTGCCGATCCAATTAAAACTCTCCGCTCTTTTGCCTCGCCGATTTATTGCCGATTCCGAGTCTGGTAACATTGAATTAAATATGGAATAAATAAAGGTGTTTTTGGCTAAAATTACTTCGATAAGCCCCTCGTGTGGATTTTTGCCGAGAAATAGATCAAAAAAATACTTCTAATACCCTCATGAAATATAAAAAAATAATTGCATAAAGCAGAGGGTGAAATACCTTGAGGTATAAAAATATTTTAATTGCTAAAAACCCCAATATCTACAAGCTAATAAGATGGAAATTAAAAAACAAGCTAGGAATTTATTTTTTGTATTTTTATTTTTTTATAAAATAGAAAAGAAAGAGAATTTTTTTGAATGAGTTTTCAAATTGGTTGTAGTAAGGCTTACCTTGGCCTTGCTTACGCTCCAAATGTCAGATTGCGATCACAACCCCATCTAAGTCAGCGATGTATCTTGGACTAGAGAATAGGGCTGGAGTCTAGCAACTATTGCACCTAATTCTAGTTTAAAGAAAGAGAAATTTTTTGAATAAGTTTTGAGTTTGGTTTTTGCAGTGGAGCTTACCTTGGCTTTGCTTATCTTCAATGTCATATTGCGATCACAACCCCCTCTAAGTCAACTATGCAACTTGGACTAAAAAATGGGATTAGGGTCTAGTGACTATCACACCCAATTCTAGTCTAAAATAGTTGTACCGGCTTCAAGATGTCTCTAACCACTAGGCTAACCACTGCTCCAAGCTAGATCTTCACCCTTACTGAAGGGACCCCGATAAGAGTCTATCCAATACTTGAGTTCAATTAACTTTTGATGCCAACAAAGGGCAAGATGAGGTCTAACACACTAATCTTCCCTTCCACATCATCATTGCCCCTCAATGGATCAGCCCAGTTACCTTGTAGTAATCTAGAGTACCTATATCTATTCCATGAAGAATTATTGCAGTGTAAAACTAGGAGAGGAATAGAAGAATCAACAAACAAAAGTTGTTTGCACTTGAAAAATAATTATATTGAATGGCATATGATCTCACAATTAAACAACTCATGGGAGGAGGGTCTACCTTTTTATAATCTTTCTTTTCACAGCTAGACAATGGCTAGTTTGACTCTCTCTCAAAATAATATTATGTCTAGTCATCCAGATGTCGAAGACTAAGTCACTTTTTACAATAATAAATAAATTCACCCAAAAGATGGGGTCAATTTGCTTGATGAGAGAAAATGGCTAGGTTCTATCTTCATAACTATAATTGAGTCATTATGTAATGTACTTATCAAAAGAATGAAAAAAAGAAAAATTTTATTATTGCTACAAATTTACAATGACTTATTAAAGCATGGGTTTCATGCTTGGGTGATCTTTTATTAGTCAAAGTCGCCATTGTGGACTCCTACGATTTATATTGACTCATTAGAGTCATTGTACATTTTATGAGACCCTTCTTGGGCTTTTGAATCATGTAAAAAGATTTATTAATGAGTCAAAAAAGGTACTTGACATCTCCACACCAAGTCGGCCTCAAACTAGGCAATTCGACCTCACTTAAAGCTTATATATACAAGCAGTTCGAATTCATTTGGAGGCATCTATCTCACAAGTTCCATATCCAAGTGAAGAAGGCATAAAAAGTGTGAAATTCCAAGAAGAGAAGAAGTGTTGGAAGGATCAAGGTCGAAGGTTTTGGGCTATCTTTTCCTCTCTCTTATGCGAAGTTACTAGGCCAGTTGCTGCATCGAAGTTTTACCGCTGGAAGGGTCGAAATTCTGAAAGTACTGGGTCGAAACTCTGCTGCTAGAAGGTTAAAATTCTAGATTTCCTGGGTCGAAGTGCTATTGCTGCAAGGTCGGAGATCTAGGTCGAAGTTGTTGGAAGGAGAGGCTGACTTGGTGGTTGGAGGAGGTCTGTGTCTAGGTTGAAGAGTCTTGGATTATCTCAAGAAAACTATTGAAGGAAGAGATTTTGATTGGGTTTTCCCCTAGATAGGGGTTTTGCCCTGGCAGAGTGCCTACATCTTGTGTCTCGTGTTTTTGTGATCTTCATACACACATAATTTCATAATTGCTTGATGAAAGATAATATAACAAAGAAGTAAAACAAGCCAACTTAATTCACAAGGAATAATCAAGAAAGAGAAATCTAACCCCAACTCTACTAACATTGATTTCTCAACATGGTATCAGAGATTCAGAGCTAAGGTCAAGAAAGATTGAATATCACTCTGTTGGCTCAAAGAAAATGGTTACTCCCTCTATGATAAGTTATATGAGAATGGGATTCAATACTGCACGAAGTTGGATCAAGAAGATCTTCTACTATTTATTCAACAAGGTCAAAAGTCAAGCGTTCTTAGTTGGATTTACAGGTTCACTTAATAATGATAATGCATGTATTATTAACAGTGGAGCATCAAGGCATATGACAGGGGAGAGTAAACAACTTCACACTCTATCAAAGGAACCATCTTCTCATGCAGTGGAATTGGGAGACAACAAAAGTTATGCTTTGAAGATGCAGAATGGAGCTAAGCTACATCTCAACAATATACTTTATGTTCCAGGTTTGAAAAAAATTTTCTTTCAATTTCTTGCTTAGAAGATAAAGGGGATAGAGTTTATTTTGTTGATGGAAAGGTTTTGGTTTGGGGAAAAGATTCAAGTATTGATAAAGCTACAGTTATTGGAGTTCGTGAAGGAAGCTTATATAGAGTCATAACACCATCTCCTCAAGCTCTAGTTCATATGGAAATCAATCCCATTGAGCTATGGCATAGAAGATATGGTCATCTACACTACAAGGTCATTCCCACTCTTAATCAACTGGTTCATGTCATCCCCAATATCAAAAAAGATCGTGAAGGAGTTTGCAAGGGATGTTCTTTAAGTAAAGATATAAGAAAACCATTTACAAAAAGTGAAACAAGGTCTAAAGAAATATTAGACCTCATTCATTCTTATGTGTGTGGGCCTATGTCTAATAAACCATTTGGAGGTCATCTTTACTATGAAACATTCATTGATGATCACTCTAGAAAGACATGGCTCTACCTTCTCAAGAAAAAGGATAAAGTATTTGCGAAATTCAAGGAGTTTAGATCTGAAGTGGAAACCCTAACCGAAACAAACAAACAAACAAACAAAAAAGACTTTGAGATCCAACAATGGTGGGGAATACACTTCTAAAGAATTGATTGCATATTGTAAAGAGGCAGGGATTAAGAGGGAGCTCAATGTTCCCTACTATCCTGAACAAAATGGAGTGTCCGAAAGAAAGAATAGGACAATTGAAGAAGGTATACGAACAATGCTCCTTGATCAAGACTTACCAAAATTTCTATGGGGAGAAGCAGCAAAAGTCCTCATAGAATTCTTGAGAATGTGACACCTGAGGAAGCATTCACAGGGAAGAAGCCAAGTGTGTACCATCTCTGAATCTTTGGGAGTTCTGCTTATATCCACGTTCCAAAGGACAAATGAAAGAAGTTAGATTCTACAAGCATCAAAGGGATCTTCGTTGGCTACAGTCTCTCCTCAAAAGCATATAGAATCTACATCAAGGAAGGAAGACATACTAAAGTAAGCAAGGACGTTATATTTGATGAAAAGCATGCCTACAACAGATCCAAAGATATCCCTATTGGTTCTGATGAAGAAGATATACCAATATTCGAAGAAGAAGAAGTACACCACGACAATCCCTCTACAATTCAAGAAGAAGGACCAAGTGAGCCTATTCAACCTGTGATCATACCAAACACTAGGAAGAGGCCAAATTGGTTAAAAGTTACTCTTGAAGATGCTAAAGGACATGGAGTTGCAAAAGGAACATTTAGAGAAAGCAAAAGACCAAAAAGATATTCTAGATATGCTGCATATATGACAAAACTTATTCAAGTTGAACCATCTACATTTGAAGAAGCTACTCATCAAGAAGTATGGAAGAAGGCAATGCAAGAAGAATATCAATCCATCATGAAGAATGGGGTTTGGTAAATTGTTCCTAGACCTAGTGACAAATCGGTTGTCACCTCCAAATCGATCTACAAGATCAAGCACGTTGTTGATGGAAGTATAAACAAATACAAAGCTAGATTTGTTGCAACGGGTTTCTCTCAAAAGAAAGGCATGGATTAGGATGAAACCTTTGCACCCACTGCCAAGTATACTACCATTAGATCTTTGGTTTCATTGGTTGCTACAATGGGATGGAATATCCATCAAATGGATGTAAAGGCAGTGTTTCTGAATGGGACCATCGATGAGGAAGTATACATTGAACAACCCGAAGGCTTTGAAGTAAATAGCAAAGAAACTCATGTTTGTAGACTCAAGAAGGCCCTATATGGTTTGAAGCAAGCTCCTAGGGCATGGTATGAAAGAATGGATGCATACCTTCTAAGAATTAGGTTCGTGAAAAGTACAACTGGTCCAAATCTCTACATCAAGGTTGTGGATAATGAGCCAGTCATTATTCTACTATATGTGGATGATCTATTCATTACAGGTGTGGAGCGAAGGATACAAGAATGCAAGAAAATGTTGGTAGCCGAATTTGAGATGAAGGATCTGGGACTGATGCACTATTACCTAGGTCTGGAAGTATGGCAGAAGCCTGGGGAGATATATCTGGGGCAAGGAAAGTATATCATCATGTTGTTGCAAAAATTTGGAATAATGGATTCCAACCCCATGACTACTCACATGATCACCAATCTCAAGAAGTTGAGGAGATCTGACTCAAGTCTCGTAGCTCCGACCTCCTATCGTAAGTTGGTGGGTTCTCTGATGTATCTAGTAAATACTAGGTCAAAACATTCTTAGTCAGTTTTAGTTGGATCCTCGTCATGATCATTGGATAGTTGTCAAGCATATATTGAGATATCTTCATGGCACTATACATCACTATCTAAAGTACGATAGCAAGGAATTCGAGTTGATTGGCTTCACATATTCTAATTGGGGGTGGCAGTGAGACCGATGGAAGAAGCACTACAAGTGGATGCTTTAGTTTGGGATCTACCATGATCTCATGGAGTAGTAGAAAGCAAGGATCATGTTGCTTTGAGTAGTGTTGAACCAAAGTATGCGGTTACATGTAAAGTAGGAAAGGAGGTTGTATGGTTGAGGAGGCTTCCCACAAATTTGTTCGAGAAGCCTTTGGGTCCTACTGTGATAAAATGTGATAATCAAAGCTGCATCAAGATGTCTGAAGATCCTGTGTTTCATGCTAGGACGAAGCATGTCAACAATAAGTTCCACTACATTAGGAACTTGGTGCAGGATGGGATCGTGAAGCTACAATATGTCTCAATCGACGATCAGGTAGCTGATATACTAACAAAGTCTCTTCCTAATAAGAAATTTGAATATCTTGCAAAAATGCTTGGTTTAGTAGATATTGTTGATCTTGTTAATGATGATAATAGTTTGGAAGAGATTTGTTGAGGCTTCGTGTGTGTGACGCATTGCCTAGGAGGACATCAAGCTAGCACTATGTGTTGATGTCTAGATCCCGAAGTAGGGAGGGTGTCGTTGGTCATAGAGCTCTGACCTCGGACACACACCTGGATCCCTGGGTTGATTGTTAGCAAGCCTGACGGGACCTAAAAAGGCTGAAAATTTTAGTCTAGCTTAATCCCACTTGGATAGATTGCCCTGGTCAAGAATCTAGTCCATGGCATTGCGGTGCCTAAACTCTTCAAAGTTCATATGTTTTGAGATCTTCCTTGTACTTGTATATGTTATCATGAATACCTCCCTAGTTAAGAGGGAGTGTCGAAGAATGTAACTAGGTTTGGTCTTCATAAATATATTTGAGTCATTATCTAATGTACTTATCAAAAGAATGAAAAAGAAAAATTGTATTATTGCTACAATGACTTATTAAAGCATGGGTTTCATGCTTAGGTCATCTTTTATTAGTCAAAGTCCCCATTGTGGACTCCTACAATTTATAGAGTCATTAAAGTCATTGTACATTTTATGGGACCCTTCTTGGGCTTTTGAATCGTGTAAAAAGTTTTATTATTGAGTCAAATAAGGTATTTGACACCTCCATACCAAGTCAACCTCAAAGAGATCAAGTCGGCCTCAAACTGGGCAATTCGACCTGACCTAAAGCCTATATATACAAGCAGTTCAAATTCATTTGGAGACATCTATACCACAAGTTCGATATCCAAGTGAAGGAGGCAGAAAAAGTGTGAAATTCCAAGAAGAGAGGAAGAAGTGCTAGAAGGATCAAGGTCAAAGGTTTTGGGCTCTCTTTCTCTCTCTTATGCAAAGTTGTTGGGCCAGTTGCTGGATCGAATTTTTACAGTTGGAAGGGGTGAAATTCTAAAAGTATTGGGTCGAAGATTCTACTGTTAGAAGGTCAAAATTCTAGATTTGTTGGGTCAAAGTGTTGTCGCTGCAAGGTTGAAGATCTAGGTCAAAGTTGCTGGAAGGAGAGGTTGACTTCGTGGTTGGAGGAGGTTTGTGTCTAGGTTGAAGAGTCTTCGATTATCTCAAGAAAACTATTGAAGGAGGAGATTTTGACTGGGTTTTCCACTAGATGGTGGTTTTTCCCTGGCAGAGTGCCTACATATTGTGTCTCATGTTTTTGTGATCTTCATACACACATAATTTGGTAATTGCTTGATGAAAGATAATATAACAAAGAAGTAAAAGAAGGCAACTTAATTCACAAGGAACTATCAACAAAGAGAAATCTAACCCTAACTCTACTAGCATTGATTTCTCAACAGTGTCCACAAGGGGCCCAACGTTTAACTTAACTTTTTTACCATCTTCAATGTCCTTTGAACCACTAGTGATTAGTTTCCACCCACACAAATGGCTTGGATGTGCGATTTGCTAGATCTTCGAAGCACTTGATGATTTGACGAATCTGACACTTGGTTTTTCTCCGGAAAAAAATTTACATAAAACTTTTGACGTAAATTTGTCTTTGCATTGTCAAATATGGGCCCTGATTTGCCACCCTTTCCCCCCACATGCAAGTTTACATCTATTTTGACGAGTTGCAAAAACTGCCTTATGGAGAAAACGCCCTACCAACTTTGTCCAATGTTTTGCTTGAGGGAGGTAGGCCATGTCACGAGCATTCCAATGAGCTATCATTTGCCCAATTTGGACCTAGGACATTACCTCTAGGTCCATGTGAATCTTGCCACATGTGAGCTAGACATGTGGTTGATTTTTGCTTGCACATGTAACACTCTGCTTGATTTGATGGATCATCTAGGTTTTGTTTGGAGCATGATTTACTTCAACTTTGATGTAAGTTTATCTATGCATGTCAAGGGATGACCGCTTTTTGGCCATTTATGCGGCCACCTTAGAGGAGTGATTTTGCTTGAAATAAGCTATTTTAACCAAAATTTCAACGTGACATGTCAAGTATGCCTCTTGATGAACATTTTGAGCCACTGTTGAATTTTGGTCATAGGAGCCCTACGCATTGGGATCCATGTAGTGCCCCATAAAACATGGAATGTTGTGAAGTGTGAGACTGCCATGTGGAGAAAGTAAATTACACTGCACCATGGCCAAAGAGATGCGTATAGACTCTATGACACATGGCCATGTCGAAAAGACACAGGTGCACTCAAGACATGGCCTAGACTAGGCCTACATAATGCGATCACCCCTACAAAACAAACGGTTCCTCTAAACAATGTGCCCAAATAGATCCATCCCAAGGCCTCCAACCCTATCCATGACAAAAGGACTTTAGAGTGGAGACTAAAAGAAACAAGCATGGCCAACCATAATAGACCTAGGATATCACAATACATAATCATCATGTGGCCTACAAGGCTTTTGACTTGCATCTCTTCGTACTTATAATGGTGTTATCATGAAAAATGCATATAGGTACCTCCTAGGAGGTAACAAGGCTACACTATAGACTTCTCTTTTCTACTAGCATGGCCAACCATAATAGACCTAGGATATCATAATACATAATCATCATGTGGCCTACAAGGCTTTTGACTTGCATCTCTTTGTACTTATAATGGTGTTATCATGAAAAATGCATATAGGTACCTCCTAGGAGGTAACAAGGCTACACTATAGACTTCTCTTTTCTACTAATGCAACTTCTACCATGAAATATACACTAACTAAACCTACCTATTTCATGCTATACAGATAATGATAAGCTCAAGATATACTTAAAGCTGCCAGAATTCAGAAACCAATTGAATTCTGACTGATTCCATTGATGTTCCTATTTGAATGTCACTCCAAGCTAGGGCCTAACTGCACAAGTAGACACCGAATGGGCTAAACTCAAAGGCTGATCTCATGCAAAACTGAACAAACCCTCTCATATTCAAATCAGAATACCAATGGAATCAATCAGAAAGCAATTGATTTCTCAATTTTAGCAGCTGTAAAAAATGAACATCACTCCAAGCAAGGGCCTAACTGCACAAGTAGACACTTGCATCAAACGGGCTTAACTCAAAGGCTGGTCTCATGCAAAACTGAACAAACCCTCTCAGCCTTTTCCTGTGTCAGACATTTAAATGTTGTACTGCCACTAACCTACACACTAGCAAAGCATAATACTCATCACGGAATTGTGAGATACCCACAAGGAAGATAGTACTATTGTAATTCTGTGTACTTGCCAACCCTTCACACACAATTCTGGAACTCCTTGCCAACATTCCTGCTATAAAAGAAGAACAGCTACAACATTTCACACACAAATATGATTTTTAACCTTAACCCCTTAGACAGTTCCAGATCCTTGATCACAATACAACAGCAAGCTTCCTTTTTCCATCTTTCACTGCCATCCCTCTCATGGATGTAGGAACCAAGCACACATGCAGTGCTTGGGTCTCTGTCATTGAAAGTTCAAACATACATGCAGCGTTTGGGTCTCTGTGATTGAAATCTCTTGGACTGAAGGTGGATTAGTAATATTGTATTGTCCATCTGGCTTGCTTTGCTATGGGATAGATTAGAAAGGAAAATAAAAAATATAAGTATATCCATCTGGTAGGCATAGCACAAGCCTAGCTATGAGGGACCAAGCCATGCATAGTTGTGCGAGCAGAATGACTCCAGCATATCTCGGGCTCTGGTACTAGGAAGGATCTCTTTGTAAGACACTCTCCTTCACTTTTTCTGCGAGCTAACAAGATGGTAATAACTGAACCAGCCCACGACTACGCTCACTCAAATATATTCCATCTCAGTCCAATTCCTCTCTTTCATAGTCAATTAGTGGTTGACTTCAACTATATACAATATTACGAACACAGTGTGAGCAACAATAGGCCCAACAATGACAAAATAAATAACTTGGCAGTCATGGTAACAACAACAAAAAACAAAACAGGCTAACAAAAGCATCAACAATAAAACTAAAGAAAGCACATTCCTGTCTAGACAGGTATATGTAGGAGATAAGCAAGTAGGTGACTGTTAGGTGTGGAGTTGCCACAAGCAACAAGATGCCACACTTTCCTCAATGCACGCTTGCTTTACAGGGTACTTGGCCCACAAGAGTGGTGAATATTTTGGCTCATGCCACTTGTCAGACTTATTGTGTCAGTAAAACTAAACACCCTCCTAGTCTGGAAGCAATTGCATTCACTTATCCTTTTTCTTTACTTTCTTCAAATCCAGATATTGTATCCTTCCCAAAGTAGATATTCAAATTATTTCATCATATCCATCAATGAAGCCTTCGCCTTGATCTGCCACCCAGGTGCATCAGCATTGCACAGGCCTCCTTCATATTTACACATGATTTACATAGCCATGTCAGAGTGTTGCAAAGATTGGCTCGCAAGTTAAACATATAGTTCCAATAGAATCTTGACATGGCAGAAAGAATAGGGCAGACAATAAGCCAGATGCCATCCTAAGAAAAGAAAGAAAAACTTTTACATCTCGAATCCAACCATCATTTTCTCACTAGGTGCAAATAAGGTCATAAAAGTAGCTTGATATGACATCAATAAAGGGACCCCTGTAAGCCAGATGCCAAAATAAGTAAAAAGATATTCCTACTTCTCAAATCCAACAAAGACTAGCTCTAGGAACCTTCTCTAAAAGCAACCTAGACTCCGGAAAAATTCCCAATACAACACTCTCTAGCCATCATCCCTTTTTATGTTAGGACGCTAGAAAAAATGAACTAATTACTGATACTCTAAAATAGTAAAAAATATAAAGTAGGCAAAACACAACCAGCTTAGTTAAGTACAAGTGTAAAAATTGAGGCTCTCATCTACGATATTGTTTTCATTGTAACTATTTTACTTGTGCAAAGTTGCAAAATCTTATAAATAACTAAAAACAACTTTAAAGATTTGAATCTCTTTTCAAGAAATGGAAAAGACCATGTTACAAAGCATAAGGTGCAAGTCCACGAACTATTCTAATAGCATAAAATGAATATCATGTTATTAGTGAAAGCAAGACGCTTTAAAATGGTATACAATTCTTTAATAAAATTGCACCTGTTCTTCACATGCTTTTTGCATCGGTAATGCATCTCCATGTTCCACCGTAGAAATTATCCTTTCTGATGACCTCTTCCTCCATGGCCAGCTCCTACGATCCATATCAACTGCAGAATTGACTCGGCGACCTTTATCTTCACAACCCAAATACAATACCTCTCTAGTAAGCAAACATGTTTGCATTCACAAAATGAATCAACCTTTGCAAACTACCATTGCTTCAAATAAATAAATAGCTGCCAGTTTGTACACCCTCACATAGGAAAAGGTGGAAAATACAAAATAAGAAAGTTATGCAAGCATGAACTCAAAGACAAACAGAAAAGCATAGAATAATTTCAGTATCCAATCCCAAACTCCAAAAGACAGAGAGCCAGTATAGAGTATCACATATGAGTTAAACGTAGCAACCATTCCAAGAGGAAGGGAAAAGTATCTTGTCGGATTGAAGAAACCATAACTTTAGCTGGAATTAGCCTAAAATCACTAGCCATTGAGAGGATTGAGGAGCGTCTGTATGACAATAATAATTAATTTCATTATAGGTTCACTATAGCAACTCAGCCTTGGTCAAAAAGTCTTCTTTAACCACAATGGAAGTAAATACCCACTGAAGGGTGGCTCTTCTAAGGACAAAATTTGACATTCTGGCTCCTAGTATGCTCTAAAGGATCAACATTTTTGAAGGTTGTTTTGCTCAATGCTGTGTCCCTTTGTCAAACTAAACAGAATGCATTCACAATAGCATTCTGGGCTGAAATCATACTCATGTTTCTAGCTTGTAGACATTTCCAGTTTTCTTGTGTTAAGGGGGTTAGTTACCTGACAATACTTTTCATTTCAAACCACCCATTACAATTTGGTCTGCTGCAAGTCAGTATTGTAGTAGTTTAGATCCATTTTCAAGGGTCTTAAGGGCTCCGTAATTCTGCTGCACCTGGGACAACCCTTTCTTACTCAAACATTCCAATTTTAGGATCAGAAAGGTATGCTTAAACAGAATAGCAACTGTTAAAAATTGTGATAAGGGGAAATTTAAAACCCATGGCAAGTGTCTGTAGAATGAAAATAGAAGAGAGAGGCAGACATCAAGACATCGTCATAAATTCCTCATATCTTGTTCAAAAACTTGATAGTATTTTATAATGTGTTTCATAACCAACCATTATGACTATAACTAACAGTCACAACAACTAATGACTTCTCACAATTAATCCAAGTTACCAGGATTCAGATATGGATACGGATCCAGACACGGCAAGGATATGTCAAGTACCAAAAAAATTAAAATATCATAATATTTTTTAAATTAAGAAAACAATTAAAAAAAAAATTAAAAACAACAAGAACCAAATAAAAATATATATATAAAAAGAATAAAAATATATATATATATATAAAATATAAAATATAAAAATTAAAAAACTCTTTTAGAGTTCAAAAATCAAATACTCCCTGAAACCATCAAACACTTTTAGAACTAAAACCATTAGATATATTATAAATATGAAGACTGAAACACTGAAATGATGCATCCTCCCTCATACAAAAAAGGATAATATCATAAAAGATAATAGTAAAAACATTTACATATCCTCAAATGGATCTGCATTATCTTCTGCATATTGCAACTCTACATCATGAATAGATGATGGGGTCCTAGAATGTAGGAAGTTGCATCAGTAGGCTGCACTAGTGGTGGAACAATATCCTCAAGTAGGTTGAGGTGAGTCATGGCATTCAATGTCAGGTTCAAATCAGAGATCCCAGGCTCCACATCCCACATCCTACTCATGTTGAATTTCCACAATCTTGGGTCTAGGATAGAATCTTAAAATCTCTAACGCTACCAAACCAAGAATCTCAACGATACTACTTTGCACAGCGGAATATAAATAGCAGTAAATCACACATGGACAGGATATAGACATATTTTTACATTTTTCAACCCAACTTCGTTATATTAAACAACATATAATACAACAGCCTAGGGCTCCCGTACCAGGGATAATGGCCCTCATACATCCACTGGTACAAGATACAAATTGGGGCTTGGTGTCAGTACATCAACAACCAATCTACCCTCAACAAGATACTATGACCATCTAGCTGATGAAGTCGACTCTCTCAACTCCCTCTGTCGTACCTTGTACCTTCCCGGTCCTTCGGCTCTCGATCTGCAACTCCTGCCTCTATCAATGCTCCAAGTCCATTTGGCCACTGAACCTCGGCTGTCAATTTAATCTCTAGTTGATCGTTGTTCTTCAACACATCTACACATTGAGACTCCTGTTGAGTTGTTCACAGCTCCACTTGTAAGCAACGCTCAATCTGCCCACTGTTGCTCCTCAGCTACTTTGGGACTTTAGCCCACTATGGTCTTCCTGTGCTAATTCGATGAAGACCAACATAGGGCACGGAGGGCTGCCACCTATCACTGCAAGATGTCCATCTCCCACAATGAACACGGGCTAGGAGGACTGCCCATCTTCTGTTGTAGATGTCCTTCTCCACACACAAGTCTCGAGCTCCACAAACTGCTCCTAGTTGATCAGAACCTTGAGCTCAACAATTGCCTCTCTAGCAACTACCTTTGTCCATCAATGTGTTGCTCACCATGCTCCAACTTGGACACTATCACGTTATCCTCCAGCAAACTATAAGTGCCCAATCCACATCCACACTTGGTCCACTCTCACGCTGCCCTCCAACAGTCCACAAGTGACCAAGTCCACGCTGTAGCATTTGCACCTAGTTAGGGCATCCCCACACCTAGAAGACCCTTACACACGGTTGCCAACAGACTTCTCATCAACTCAACCCTTTGCTCTACAATAAAGGAGCTATTGCACAAATCTAGGCTCCAAACTTCTCTGTGAAACTACCCACTAGTTAGGGCTTTTAACGTGCCACGTCGACCCTACCTCCTTGGCTTCCACAAGTTGCAACAACTTTGTCCACACTAGGACACCTACATCACTCCATAGCAAGATTTGCTCCTAGTTTGAGTTCATGCCCAAGGCAGCTCCAACAAATGGCTCCCAACAATCTACAATGTAGATTGATCCAAATACTGGTCAAACCTTGACCCAACGCACCTCAAAACGTTGTTGTTTTGGCTTATTGCAATGTTGCAACTCTGGGACTAGTTAGGGCACTAACCACAGTCCCCAACCACTCTTTAAACTGGCCCAAAATTACTCCTTATTGTTGCAGTTGTCCTCCAAGTATTTGTTGCCTTTTATGCTTCTCTCCTAGGGTAGTTTTCAACCCAAAACATGGGACTATCTCCCTAAGAGTACTGTGGCACCCTTCAACACCCAAACTAGGGTTATGGCAACCTCTTAGGAGGACTGTCTACCCTTCAAATCAACCCACAACCTCCTTGTTGCTCCTTCTAGGGTTGCAGCCTTCAAGAACAGGGTTGCGGCCCCACTCAACAGCAGTTCGGATGCCCTAACCAGCCAGCGTTCAACCCTTTCAAGCTTCGGCCTAGTACAACAAGAGTCACGGCCTTCAAACAGCGAACTCTGACCCTAAAACAGGTCTCCTTGCTCATTGTTCTGCCCTCTCCAGCTGCTTCCTTCTCCTCCTTAATCGAGCTGCTCTTTAGAGAATGTGTTGCACTTGTTGGATGATCAAATTCTCCTTCACCCTCTATTTATACACAAATGAGGGGCTCCACGAATTTAAGAAGAAACGTGTATTTTGGACAATTTTACTTCAAGCCTACATGACTTGAATACCAAATAATTATTTGTCAACTTCAAAAATTCATTTCTCCACTTCTACAACTCGGGATTCGACGATTCTCGAACCGTTGGATTCTCCTTTCCACCCTCTACCGTCTCATGCCATCACATGTAGAAATGTGCTCCTGGAAATGCCCAAAACACAATTTGGTGCAAAACCGCAAGCTTGGGTTCCAAGCCCACAAGCCTACTTGTGGGGATTTGCCATCCAAACCCTGAACACTAGGGCTTGGAGTACCTCCCAAGCTACACAAAAATCAACAGCTCAGACCTTTTTCATACTCTAGTTCAACATGTGATAGAAGATAGAGGTTGGAATGAACATACATAAGACCCTTAGCATTTACCACTCCCAACTTGTTTCGTTTCACTGCATGGATGAGGCCATATGTACTCCAATTCCTCTCAGGTGATGAGGAACTAGCAACCTGTGATAACAACCTGGTGGCTAGGGTGGAGAGATGAATGTCATCCCCACCATGGAAGCCCCACCAAGTAAGAGGATCAAGATGCCCTCGATAATCCATAGATACTGGATCTAAAAAGCTACTAGTAGATTGTACAAATCCTCCAAATTCTTGGCATACTTCCATTGCAACTCCCATATCTCTATAAATTTTCCTCAAAGTTGTCTTGTATCCTTGAACCACTTTAGAATCCTTGTTCGGCATTGTTCTACTAGGTAAAGACAAAATTTTGGAATGATAATATATATATATATATATATTCAAAAAAATTGCAAACTATGTTGTCCCACATGTCGAAGATTATTTAGTACCGAAGAACCTCAAGGTAATACAAGGACACAAATGAAAAGTTTAGAGGAAGAATTCGCAAAGCTTGAACAAAAAAACAATGCATTAGAAGAGAAATATAAAGATCTCGAAGACATGTTTTACAATAAATCAAAAGAGAAGGACAAGGAAATTATGCGCCTAAGGAAATTTGAGGTGTACTCGCCTCCATTGTCGAACCTGAGTGTCTTGATCTTTCTCCCAATCTGGTTTTCTACAAGGGCTTTAAACTCTTTAATACAACAAAAAACCTCATCCTTCTTCTTCAAGAAGTATATCTAGGTCTTCCTGAAGAACTCATCTATGAAGATCACATAATAGTGGTATCCATTTAAGGATACTACTGACATGGGCACGCACACATCTGAGTAAATTAGGTCCAAAATTCCCTTGGCCTTAGTATTGCTGCTTGAAAAGGTGGTCTTAACCCATTATTTCGCCCTTTCTTTGCCCTCATCTTACCCTTACCAGCTAGGGCAAGATTTTTTGCCTCCTCAAATTTGTTTCTCTAGTCACCACGTTGAGCCCTTTCATTGATCTCTTCTTGAAAGAAATCATCCCACATTCTTTCCCAAGTGTGAAGGTGCTCTCAACCCACGATGCATTTGATGAACACATTCCACTATTTCATAAAGCCATTCAAGGATATACGCACTAGTTTTGGTTCAGATTCTCCTACAGCCGCCATCTCATCCCATAGCCGAGTGATCCTGGTCAAATAGGAAGATATGCCCTCACCCTTGGACATCCATGTGTTGTGTAGCTAGTCCCTCAGTACCATCTTTCGACTAATATTCGCTTTGGTACAGTTTAGTGAACACATCCCACATTTCTTTCATTGTCTTCTTCTCAGGCAGATATGAAATAAGGTGGTCTTTAACTCCATCCAAAATTACCCCCTACACCCTTGCTTCTTTCACCTCATGTAGATCTAGGGCAATAGGATCTGACACTTGTGGAACAACTGTGGTATTTAAAATGCTCCACAATTTATTTTCCTCGAGGATGATTGTAATTCAAACCCTCCATTGAAAATAACTTGAGGAACCTGCCAATCTGTCTTCATAATGAACGTTGGTAACCATGATTGACTAAACCCTTAAACTCTTGCTTGTTGAAGGCTTGCAATTTCTTGAACTGGTACCTGTGTCAAATGCCCTTGGTTTCGTACTCAGAGACTACTGCTCTGATACCATGTTAGTTTTTTTGAACCCAGGTCAGATTTAATGTCCAATAAAATTTTCTCAGAACAAAAATAATATGATTTCTTCATATCTGCAATTTATGACAAGAAATACACTAGGTTCCTAACTTAGTATGCACAGCAGATATAAATAAACCATAAACCAGGCACATAAAAAATTCTTGACACAGTTTTACCCAGGAAACCCCAAGGTAGGGAAAACCAACAAACTTGGGTTTTCATTCAGCTTCAGAAAATCTCAATTGCAGCAAGTGTTTTTTCAGGAAATTTACAGCAACAACTATACTCAGAATTTTTCTGTGATGACCAGCTCTGCACAACCTCTTTAAACCAGCTGGTTCACTGTACGGCCCAGCTCTGCGCAGCCTCTTCAACATAGCTGATTCGTTGTACAGCCCTAGCAAAATTAGGACTGTATGGCCTAACTGAAATCATCTTATACAACCCAGCCAAATTGACCCAGTAAATTTGCCTGGTACGGCCCAGTTCTGTGGAGCCTTTTCAACGCAGCTGATTCACTGTACAGCCTGGGTAATTTGGCCTCCTCCTTGCCTGCTCACTGCCCTAAAATTAGCATGTTCGTTGCTCCTCACTTTGCTATCAATTCAATCCTTTGCACCAGCCAAATGCCCAGTTCTTGTGCCAATCGATCTGCTTCTCCAACAACCTATTTCCTCTTTTATAATTTTCTGACCTAATCTCCAAAGTGATGGAGGGCCGAGATTACATCTCCACACTTGAGATCTATGATCAGGATATAATCTCAAGTTGACCCTTTTAACTTTATAAAAATTGGCCAATAAAGTCAAAAATTAAAATAATGACTTTATGCCTAAACATCCAAACTTGGGAAATAATTAAATAATTGCTGTGAGAGAATTTCTGGTGCTTTTCCACACGTCATGGCACTTGACCAATGCAGAATCACCTTCCAAGCTACATTTTCAACAATTTTAAGTTAGATAATGTATGTCTGTTAGTTATAGTTTTCCTGTAAGTTAAACGCATTTTATGTTAAGCTTAGGTATCCCTCATGCAAAAGACAAAGAAATTAAAGTGGGACCATTCGCTATAAAAACTTTTTAGGCATTAGAGTAGGGATCTTTTTTGGGGCAATGTGTTATGGAGATAGTCTGTAAATGGCCAAAAGCAGTTTCCATGTTGCCCTTCGATTTGGGCCAGAGTTGGTGTCCAAACCTTCTCAAGAAAATTTCATTCTTTATAAGATGTGGTTTTAAATATTCATGTACTATTACTAACTGCTAGACTTTTTCTGAATCTGCTACCTAAAGTCCTGTTGAATATTGCTGGAATTTCTGTTACTAGTTTCAGATTTCACATGGTTTCCAAGTTCCAGAAACCATATTTCTGTTGCAAGGTCTTTTCAGTCTTTAAAAAGTTAAATTAAATTACAAGCTAGGTTCATAACAAGTACCCCTAATTTTGTGCATGGAAATATAATGTAAATATTGTGTAAATATTTTATCCAAGTCATGCAGACTTTGCAAACGGTTTTTCAGGAGGTAAATAATATATACAGATTTGTAATTATGTGATGTTCCTACTGGGAACTCCAGGCCAATGTCCAGTACAAATAATACAAATCATCTGGGAATATTTTTTCCCTTCCTAACTTGACGAGCTAAGTTATATCATGTAAGCATGACATAATTTCAAAGGCGACTAACATAAAATATGGAAACACGGCAAGCTTTAGAGTGAGAGTGGGGCACAAGTGGCACTCACCCAACTTATCCCTTATGATCAGTAACTGGTGAAGAGTAAGTGAAACCTTGAGGAATGTTTAGACACCTCAGTCCCATGTCCAGTATCAGTTCCATAGTGTATCAGCCTGGCATGGACATTTAACCTCAGTTCATCAGCGGTTATCCGTGTTCTCCTTTGTAACCACTTCCACCTTGGTCCTTTTGTCTCTCACTTTCTGTTGTTTTTCTTCTATTGTTTCTCTGCTATTCTATTATGATGGCTCCCTGCGAGGATGGACCTCCATTTCGGAGCACAAGTTTCATCCAGCAGCTACCCCAAGCATTGCCTGAATGGTGAAAACAATCTCAAGACTTCGAGGCCAAGCAATACAATAGAAACAGATGCCAAGCCAATTTAATGCATGGTGTGGAGACCATGTTCCAACAATGAATGGGATAGCAACAACAAATTGGTAATACAAACATTCCAACAAATGCCTCAGCAACAACAGGCTCATTGTCAAAGCAACTCTAGCTCAACAAGCTTCACCACAACAAACATGGATGTGTTCCTTCAAACCTCAACCACAACACTGTCAATTACATCAACACAATAACCTCATATATAGCCACAACAACTACAAATTGCCCAACCCACACTAGCAACTCATGGCTTAGCTTCTTCTGCACATCCCCTGCCCTCAAGGATGCATCCCATGGAACTTTGTCTTGAAACAACAATTAGTAAGAAGAAATTTTCTCCTGTTTCACCTTCATAAAGTGTATGGTGCCATCAATACTGATTTAGCCATCTCCACTTTCCCTACATAAAAATGATGAGGCCTTTTCCACACTGTACATGATGACAATAATAACTGGCTTGTGAGTTATCAGAGTGACATTTTTAGGTGACACCTCAAGTTTCCTTTCTCTGATCTAACTAATATCTCGTGTAGAAAAGCTGCAAAGAGTCTGCCCCATCACATTGACACCTAGAGTAGTTACTCATTCCCAGGTGAAAGAAAATTTATTTGCAAGGATAGCAACATATATCTATTTGGGCTCCAAACAAATGGAAGGCTACCACATTTTTCCACATCTAGAAGATTGACCTCTGCCAAATTAGATATATAAATTGCACTAGATCCTTTTAGTGTGCTGTTTCATGGTCAAATTAAACCAGGAAAAATATAGTAAAAGCCAGGAAAGCTATAAAGCACACAAACATAGCCAAGTGACTTAGTCATAAATCCTTTGAGACCCTTCATTATATCCTTTCATTTATTGACAAGTTTGATACTGTACCATGGCCTTAATAGGATTCTTGGGGTTGTTATGATCACCTTCCAGAAGTTTATGTACTAGCAGCAATTTGTCCAAATATAATGTTTCTAGCTTTTACAAAATCATATACTTCCAATTAGGCCTCTTCTTGAAACATGTACATGCAAAAACCAAATTAAAATACCACATTCATACATAAAAATAAGGCTTTGGATTTGAAGGAAAATGGAAAATTTTAGTGTAAATAAGAAGCTTATTATATCTATATTAAAATTCTGCTTGAATAGAAGAGTGGTCAGCCGATAATAATTCTGCAATCCTTTCCAAATAATAAACTTCAGATTCATAGCAAAATAACCATATTCATTCTTGTTACTTGAATATTAATGTAGGCATGCAAATTAAGGATTATGAATATTAATGTCATGGAACATTAGATAACATCTGCATGTCCTCCTAACATATATAACCTAGAAAACTAAATCATATAGTCAATCTACAAGACCAGGATAAGAACAAATATAGATGATTGTTCAAACAATAAACTTTGACAGATCTGCCTACGGACTCCATACTTCTCACCATCCTAACAGAGCATCCAAGCAAATGAAAAGACTTTAGACTAAATGATGATTGAAGCACATTAGACCATCCATTAATGAGACCATGGTCTCAATACCACCAAGCCCATACCACAGTTTGTGCCTGAATTCATCAGAAGATAATATTTGCCCAGTTCACAAACAACTTTTTCCACCAGCTCAGCAAAATTTATTTAGCTTGAAGTGTGAAAGGAAATATATATAAGAAATTGAGTTTGAATCTATTCCTCACCTGAAGTAATACAGTTGACAGAGACAACAGACTTCGCCGAGCTACAGCAATAGCTCGTGAAGACTGTGTCTTGCTTCGTTCCTCTTTCCAGCTCTTCTCTTTAGATGCAAGACAATCAACTAAAGCTTCGCCAGAGATAATGCGTTATCATCTTTGAGGAAATAAATTAGCAAACTCGGATTGGATACCAATAACTACAGTGTAGTACGTAAACTAATTTTGCTTGGACTGATTTCCTATGGAAATATGCCTTTAAAGACGAATTCAAACCTCACCTTGTCTGTGCACATCAAAGATGTGGAGGCTAGCTGGCAGTGGGCACTAGTACCATTGCCGTATAAGCGCAAACAAAACAAACCTAATAAAGAGAAGCCAAACAACCTGTCAATAATAAAACCCGACTGTAACACTTCCGAGTTAGAAAAGATAAATCTTTAAGATGCCAACGAACAACCAACCAACAGTTAACAAGACAAGCAGAAAATAAGTCTGGGAGGATAGCATGGTTAAATATGCACATAACACAACTTGTATTATGTAAGTGTACCACCTGGACATACCGATAGATGCAGATGTGTAAAACTAGACAGTAAGATTTGGATTCCCAACCTAACTTTTGCTAAAGCAAGCTGCCAAACACGAATTATGCAGCAAGTTAGGGAAGATTTGTGTGGCGTGCCTAACAAAGAGTCGGCTTAATAGCATCAGAAGAAATAACCGGAATTTTTTATTAATTCGTGTTAGTTATTGCTATTGTGAAGACGTCGCATCCGAATCTTGATCAAAAGGCAGATCTGTAATGAGAATATTTATTCAAAAGTCTAGATCCTCACTTACTTTATAGACTTTAGTTACTGTGTTTTAGGAACAGAACAGAATTATTCGTGTGATTTGGGAAGTACATTAAACCAAATTAATCTCATGCGAGCCTGCCCTGTTAAGAAGAACACAGGCGTGTTAGACCAAATTAAGCTTGACCCTAACGTATTTAGCGGAGCATATGCTTATTAAAGCTTAGGTTTACGCATTCTGTAAATAGATTAGGCTAGTCGAGCTTTAAGATGCAGCTATTTAAAAAACAGCATAAAAGTAAAGGTAGATTTCGACGAACGTAAGTTTAGACTGAAGCATTTTTGTAAAATTAGGTAAATGGGGTTTTATGCGCTATTTCAAAAACAGACGCGGAACAAAAAGATAGAATATATCATATATCTGACTCTGGAATGAAACGACACGCAATGGAATCATAAAATCATGTGCAAGAAGAATGTGGTGTCCCTCTGTATCGGGAAAAAGCAACACTAATGTTTTGTATTGTCCTCTTTTCCCCTCCCCTCCCCCCTCTATTCCAGTGCTAAATCGATTGAGGGGAGCTCGTGCGTGCCGGCTGCATCGGGCCGGCCAGTTCGATATACGCATAACCTATTCTTCCTAAGGAAAATATTGTATGGTCGGTCATTAATTTGAGTGATGCAGATGCATGGGATAGCATCGCAGAATCACCAAAAGGAGGGCATTTGATCATATTAATGATAAGATTAAAAATAAATCTTTAAATAGAGAGCAAATTGTGAAGAAATTACCTTTGACACTGTAAAGTTTAGCAAACTGAAACTTGAAGCCAAAGCACTGCAGCCTGTACGAGATTTTACAAAACTACGCTTCAAACTCGTGAGATTTTTGGAAATTCACTGTTGCAGCTTCAGCAATTTGTACAATATTTTAACAAATTGACTAATTCTCTACGAATTCAGGAGGATTATCTTGAACTTGAAGCATTTCATTTAGTATTCAGCTCGAGTTCGGTCACGTGCGAATGCCCGTCCAAAATGTGAGCCAAATCAGCCTTCCCGGACAATTTTTTTCCCGATTTAGCACTTCGTTCGTAAATTGGCACCATTTCGCCAACAACTGCACAAACGGTCAGCTCGGAAGAGCCAGTACCCCGTCGAACAAAGCGGGATTCGACGCCAAAAGCCAAAGCACACGGCCACGGACTTTCTCCCGCTGTAATAAGAACGCAGCCTTTAGCACGTCCGGTATGCAAGCAGGCATTTGCATTTTCTGACAGAAATCGAAGCGCATTCTACTTAAATCTCACACGTATGCTCCGTCCAATATTTTCAGAATCCGTGCGCCAGAAAACTCGACCTGGACCGGAGAGATTCCAAGGGCACTTCACGAATCCAGCCATGAAACCCCCGCGTTGCATCGAATCATTTCACAAAAATGCCGGACAGAACTATTCCTCCATGCGCCATTGACGGTCGAGCGAAGACAGCTCATCCATCAGAGGCTTTATTGAATTTTAACAAATTTTGTCGAAACATTTCGAGCGCACCGACTCTCCAAGCAATCTCGATATTAAATTCCTGACAAATCTTTAAAGGTCTTGCAAATGTCCTTTTAATTTTATGGGAAAAGCGAGCCCATCAACTCGGTGCGTGTGGAGCCCATCAAAAGATGCTACCCTCGCTACATCCATTTTCTATTTTTTCTATGGCAAAGCCCCTGCCAAAAAAATCTTGTGGAGGTTAAGATTGACAATACAGTGAACCGAATTGAGAAAGGTGGGAGCTACGGAAGGACGACTGACCATTTGCGTTTTATGATATTGCCCTGTAACAACCAACCCCCTCTCCGGTCCCATGGTACGAGCGGTTCTTACAGCGTCCACTCGGATATTGTGTGAAAAAAGGTCTATCATGATTATTACATTTCAGGGGGTATTGGTATTCGTTTAATAGGTTATGGTGTTTGTTTGATCCGTAGTATACATTTGAAATATTTTGTATACGGTACTTTTATTAATAATTTATTATATTTCCAAAATTTATTTTTGTTGAAGGTGGTAAAACTTATCAAATTTAGGGGTCAAATCAACAGTAGGACAGCTATCTCTGGCTGTCATCCACGAATGTCAGTTTGACTCATCACTGTTATCAAGGAAAACCACGCCACCTGAAATAACCCGTTGGTGGTCCGTAAGGGAGCAAGCTTTCACTCGTGCCAGGTGCCTGGGTCTTGGCCCATTAACTTGTTTCCGAGCTCTTAGTCAGGGAAAAACAGTTTTACGGCATACACCAAACCGATATATTTTATAATTTGTTATAATGGTAAAAACTGAATTTTGAAATTTTCAATGTTTTTATATAAAACCAAAATTAGTTAGGTTGGGTGACAGATAAAAGTAGTGTTAACTTGTTTCCGAGCTCTTATCCAGGCAGAAACAGTTTTACGGCATACACCAAGCCGATATATTTTATAATTTGTTATAATGGTAAAAACTGAATTTTGAAATTTTCAATGTTTTTATATAAAACCAAAATTAGTTAGGTTGGGTGACAGATAAAAGTAGTGTTTTAATGAGGTGGCTTTTTATTTTTATTTAGTTTTGGTTTATTTTGTTTAAAATTTTGTTAGAAATTTAGAAAATGTGTAGTTTAATTTGTGGATGAAAGGATTTTTTTCACGATATTTTTTTTGGTTAATTTTAATCAAAATCGGACTACGAAACTTAAAAATTTGTGTTTAAATTGTTTAATCTCCATATGAGAATTTTAAAAACTTTAGTTTAAATTGTTTAATATGCATAATTCTAGTGCCCCGGGGTTTTTTCATGGTTTTGAATCCATCTATGCATTCAAAAATTTATTTTAAACAATAAAAAATCTTGAAATTGTATTACCAGATTTTGGTGAATTTTGTGAAAAAAGTTATTTCGTGTATAAATTAGACTATACCTTTAGAAAGTAGTAGTTTTAAGTTTTTGAGCTTATATAATCCAAGTGTTTCACAAAATTTTCAAGGTGTTCAATCTATTTCATTCAAAAACATAATTTAGATTTTGGTGAATTCTGTGAAAAAAGTTATTTCGTGTATAAATTAGAGTACGCCTTTAGAAAGTAGTAGTTTTAAGTTTTTGAGCTTATATAATCCAAGTGTTTCACAAAATTTTCAAGGTGTTCAATCTATTTCATTCAAAAATATAAATTTAATGACAAAACATTGTGATCTTACCAAGAATAGTTTTTGGCTAAATTTGAGTGAAAAGGGGGAAAAGAGTTTGTCTCTTTAAATTACATCTAGAAAAAATACCAAAACTCTTCTTTAATTAAATAAAAAGAGTTTCTCCTCCATAAAATTAAATAATTTCCTAATTCAAGGCTTTCTTGAAATTTCATTCTTTTATTTTATAATATCTATGTAAACTATTCGAATAACATATAGTTGATAATAACCAAATAACCAACTATAATATAGGTGAACATTACCATCTCACCAAACGTTCTATTTTTCATTGAATCAAAATGTTAACCAAACCCAATCATTGCACTACCAAATTTATTATAGAAAGAATAGAAATAAAACACACCAATAATATGAATCATGAAGATGACTTTAAAATAAGTCAGTTGTGGTAAGTTGTCATTATCACCTTAGTTTATATAAGTCAAAACCTTGACTATGTAGATTGGGATCTTGACCAACACACATTGAGGCATTAAAAGGTTATGCAATGATGTATGGTAAAATACCCACATCATTATTAAACGCTAACATTCTTGTATTCAACCGCTAACCCACTTAACAATAAAAGGTGAACCTCATTAATTCAATATCTCTATTTTCCCTTGCATTCGAGCACCACTCCCCCTTTATTATTCACATTTGCTCTCTCGCCTCCCCAACTTTACATTTGAACATTTTTATCACTTTCTCATATTTTATTCCCTAAGTTCCCTCATTTCTCCATAGTTCTCACACTTTTGGTTATTTTCCTGTTATTTCTCCTCACACACTAATTTATTCTTTTCCTTGAGTAGTGAGCAAGGGTGAGGAGTGAGGTGATGTTGAAGATTGAAATCCCCACATCTTAGACATGTTTGGTGGTGCAATTTTCAAGGCCTAGATTTGATTGGAGGAAGCCTCTCTAACACCAAATCGACAAAGGACACAAATTCGTTGCTCTTCTCAAAAGACTGTGTTTTCAAAAAAAAAGAAAAAAATTTAAGATGTATCATTCAACATGGATCAAGGACAACATTATCAAGCCCGTGGTTATTTAATCTAAGTTTGAGAGAATCCAAGTCCTTGTGCTTCAACGTATTATTAAAAGCAAGAGGGTAATTCCTTAGACCATAATTCAAGCAAAGTTCATGGCATGCCCCTTTTGGATTGAAACCATTTTTAGATTGCTCTCACGTCTTCATTGCTTTTAGAGCTTTGTTGGCTCCACTACTAGTCTGGATTGTTATATCTCACATGCTACTCCTCAAAGTCCATTGCCACGATCAATACTCTCATCTAGGTTCACTACTAATTTGTGGAGGCCACATGTTTACTATAGTTTATTAGTATCTTGATGGATCACCTCTTCATGTTTAAATATTCTCTAGAAACCCTTAGCCAAACTATGTTGACTAAGTAGAAGTTGAATAGGAATATTAGAAAGCACACCTACGAAAATACATTTAGTTTACTCGAATTACCCTCCACCCCTAACACAGTTGAAACCTAGGATGGCCTTCTATGTAGAGCACTTTGTGATTTTGAGGGACAACTTCATTGTTCGACCTCCTTACTCACTTTGTCACTAGGTGCATGCTCTTAAGATTCATTTGGGCTAATCGAATTATATATGCTTTAGGTTGAAGTTGAATATAATATCATATAAGCAAATGAATTTTTTCTAATCTACAATCTTTGAAAGACAAATATTGAGGAGCACTTCATATGTTGTTGCCCCATCTATTACAAGATTTGAGGATAGTATTTTTCCCTTTTTATGGAGTGCCAAAACTCCTTCTCCGCGCTTTTATGATATTTAAACTAGTCATGTTTTACGTTGTTCAAGAGGGAGGCACTTCGACTATATTTTCAATCTCTTTGGCAAACCCCCACCTCCCCAAGATGATTATACATTTCTTTTTGGTGTTCCCAACAAACAAGGATAGTAAGAGGTAAGTAAACAACAACACCATATTAGTTTCAAGATTTGTAAAACCTCAAGATGATATTTGTGCTTGGTTAGCAAGACCCTTATGGAGATGTTGTCTTAGATCCTAAGATAGTTCATACATCACTAGGAAATAGTTGAGTTTCTCTAGATCTTGGTAGAGATTTACATCATTTAGACAATAAGGCACACACAAACCTACACTTCAAAGTCTTATAGACATTGGTCTCTCATGATTTTTCTCTCTATAGCCTTGAATGTTATGAGCAATAGATATTGAGATTCTTAGATTAAGGGAGGGAAGTTGTCCCTCCTACCCCTCATCCCTAGTTGATGACACTAAGGGACATTAAGGTTCTCAGCTTCCCAAGATCCTCATTCTCAAAATTGTATCACTTTTCTATTTACACTACACCTTTATATTTGATCCAGGTGGATATTGGTGGCCACCCGCTTATTACACTTAGAACCCCAACACAGTTTTCTATTTCAACAATTTTCTTTTTTTTTGTAGTTTTACAAGTCTTGAACTTCCAGATCTGTTTTCAGGCCCTAAATGGCATTTTTTTGGGGAAACATGAAAACATGAGATGAAGACACTCACATTTGTAATTGAAAGTTTCTTTCCTTGGATAAACCTTTCTAATTGGTTATCGTGTGTGCCAAATGGAGATTGTATGCCAAACTTACAACCTCGGGAAGTTGACATTCCAACTAACCCCATCAGGGCCCATAAGGTTTTCATGCTTCATCTCCTAGGGTTAATTTTTTGGATGTATAGGATTTATCATTGTTTCTTCATAATAAAAAGGCCTCATAGCCTCATTGTAATACAATTCAGAAGGCATGTAGCCTTCACATCTCTTCTCAGAGATAAGCTACTACAACTCAAGTTAGTTTGCTTCCATTCTGCATGTAAATAGTTTTCAATATTGTATATTTATTAATTGAAGTTCAGTTTCATTGTATCTCTGTGGTTTTTATTTAAATTTGTATTTCATTTCATTCTTACATAAATCTGGATCAATGGTATCAAAGAGAGATCTGCACTTTCTCTGTTTTTTTGTGCATGTCCTCACGAGGTTGAGATATAAGGATTTGGGACTCGAACTACTTGAACTCTTACAAGATTGTTCATCCTCGCTAATCCCGACAACCTTCTATGGTGGAACAAAAGAAAAACAAGGGAGTGGGAGATCCTTACAAATTATTGCCAAAGAATCCCTCAAGCAATAGAGGAACAAAATGATGGATAATGTTTCCCAGATCTGTCGACATTTACCAATAAGCAGCACATCTTCATCCAAAAATCATTTTGGAGGTGACACCCCCTTTAAAGTACAAGTCAATTTTGATATTTGTATATTCGAAGGCCAGATAGATGAAAATGTTGTAGATAACTGGTTAAATATGATAGAAGGATATTTTTCAATTCATGATTTTTCCGATAGAGAAAATATCACCTTTGCATTGCTTAAAGAAGCTCCCCCACATCAAGGACTGGTGGGAAAATTACTGTGAGAAAAGGGCCCTGGAGGAGTCTACATTGTTTTTAGTTGCACCCTCTTAGAACTCTTTTAAGGATGTTATTAAGGAATAGTATTACCTTGTAGGGTGCTACGAAGACAAATATATAAAATGGAACACACTATGACAGGAAAGGGATCAAGATGTGACATAGTTCACGAATATATTTCATACTTTGTGCACGAAGTTGGGTATCAAGGACTTTGAGCAAAATCTAGTGCTTAAGTATCATGGTTGTTTGCACAAATACATCTACACAGAGATGGAGTTCTTGGATATCTCCTCACTTGGCACAACATACCAATATGTTATCCAAATTGAGCAAAAATTCAAATAGAAGAAGCGAGACTTTAGTTCTGCGAATTCAAAGCAAGGTAAGGGCACCCCCAAGCTGCAAAACAAAGGACAGAGCCAAGGTGGAACATCCTAGGACAACCCATTGAAGCCAAAAGTAAATAATAGCAATGGGAAGATGAAGAAGGACACAGGAAAGTGGTGTGATTTCCACGAAAGCCCCACCCGTAACACAAATGAGTGTCGCTCGAAGCAATTTTTGGTGGCTGAGATGAAAGCTTCAGAGTTGAATGTAGGTTCCAACTTTGAACCAGATCCCAACAAGGGGAAACAAATCAATGATGTAGAACCCAATGTCATTGCTGCTACCATCAAGGCCCAGCACATGGAACCTGAAGATCTGAAGGAAGGTAAGCGTATCTTCCACTCATGGATGTGGGTAAAGGGGGCTGCGTTGTGATTCATTATCAATAGCGAGAGTCAAAAGAACCTCATCCTAGTAGAGGTCATTAAGTGGTTAGGCCTGCTGACAACACCACGCCCACAATCATACACCATTGCATGGCTCCACCAAGGGAGAGATCCTTGAGTCAATCAACAGTATGGCTTTCCCTACAACATCAAGCCTTTCACGGACGAGGTATTGTGTCATGTTGCTCCCCTCGAAGTTTGTGATGTTTTGTTGGGCCAATCATACTTGTGGAAGCATCATGTTGAGTATGAGTCTAGACCTAATATTGTTATCACTACTTTGGGAAGAAAAATGTATAGAATACTATAGGCGGCCCCACCTACTGCTATTTCTCTGATATTTGCGAAGCAATGCAGTAAGATCATCTCTCGGAAAGTTTTCTTCTTCCTAATTCACTCTCAAATTAAGGGGAATATCACAACCACATCCATGGCCTCCATAGAGGGCTCCTTTGCGCAACAAATGCAAGTGGACAAGGTTGTGGAAGAGTACAAAGACATCTTCTCCTCACCCACAGGGGTACCTCTGCATTATCAGGTCAAGAACTCTATCGATCTGACCCCCCAACACACCTCTACCCAATGGGCCAATCTATTGCCACTCTCTTATGGAAAACGAGGAAATCAAGTGACAGATCCAGGAGCTGCTACAAAAAGGGCACATCTAACCAAGTTCCTCACCCTATGGGAGTCCAATTATACACATGCAGAAGAAGGATGGGACCTAGAGGCTCTATATTAATTATCGAGCCATGAACAAATTCACCAGTTAGGAATAAGTACCTAATTCCACGGATTAACAACCTTCTTGATCAACTCAAGGGGGGAAAATACTTCAACAAGATTGATTTGAAGTACGGGTATCACCAAGTTCCAATAGAACCCACAGATGTGTGGAAGATTGCTTTCAAGTCCAAGGAGGGTATTTTCAAGTAGTTGTTCATGCCCTTCAGTTTAAAAAATGCCCCACAAATTTCATGAGGCTTATGGATGAAATCTTACGCCCTTTCACCAACTCGTTTGTCATTTTATATCTCAATGATGTCCTCATCTTCAGTAAGAGTTGGGAAGAGAACTTGCAACATATTGGGCAGGTCCTGGATACTCATCAATAGCACAAGTTATGTGCAGACTTGGAAAAATGCTCCTTTGGCATGGACAAGGTCCAATATCTGGGTTACATTATTGATGAGAAAGGTGTGCATGTGGATCCAACTAAGATCCAAGTCATTCAATATTAGCCAACCCCGATGAGTCTCACAGAGCATCGTAGTTTATTGGGCCTTGTTAATTTCTATTGCAGATTCATGTTGGGATTCCCTCATATCACTTGGCCCTTAATTCAAGTTACTAAGTATGGAGCGAAAGCAAAGGTTTTTTGGTCTGGGTCACAATAGAAGGCATTTATTGAGCCAAAACACGACCTTTGCTCTGTTCCAGTCCTCACATTTCCAAACATGTAATAACCATTTGAGATTGAGACAGATGCCTCTAAATATGTTATTGGTGCAATCCTCACTCAAAAAGGGCATTTGGTGGCCTATCATAGTGAGACACTCTCTAATACTATTTAGAGATACCCCATCTATGATAAGGAGATGTATTCCATAGTGCAGGCTTGTAGGCAGTAGAAACATTATATTATGGGGAAGGAGATGAACGTCCACATAGATCACGACCTCTTCAATTTATGTAGACACGAGGAAAGTTACATAACGATCACCATAAAAATTGGTCCACACATCTGCAACAATTCCAAATGAACATTAAATACAAGAAGAGTAACACCGATCATGTTGCATATTGCCTCAGTTGGCCCCCGATTGTAGCACTGATCACGGTTCTCAACTCTTGTGGGCACGAGACTTCTGGATGGATGTAGCTATACATAAATGATCTTGAATTTGTCACCACATACTAGATGTAGATGGAGGGAAAGCAGGTTCCAGACTTCCAACTCCAGGACCTGTTGTTTTACTACTTGGGACACCTTTGTGTTCCTTTAAGCGAGCGTGCTAAGCTAATTTGGGAGGAACATTATAGTCGGGTAGGAGGGCATTTTGGCATGGAGAAGATAGTGGTGTTACTCAAAATTATTTTTATTAGCTGAAACTTCGACAAGATGTTTGCAAATATATCAGAGCCTACACTACTTGTGTCGTTGCTAAGCCAACCATCAAGAAGCAAGGTCAATATGCCCCTCTGCCTACTCCTAGTTGGTCTTGAGAATCCATCATTGTGGAATATATGTTTGGCCTTACTTATACCAAGCATGGTAATTATTGTGTGTTTACAGTCGTTGATAGATTTTCTAAGATGGCCATATTAGTCGCATACAAAAAAAGTATCACAATGGAAGTCACTGCCAAGCTCTTCTTCGAAAGGGCGTGGGTACATTTTGGGATCCCATAGACCATCATATCATATTGGGATAACAAGTTCCTTAACACATTCTGGTCGAGCCTCTGGTCATTGTTGGATACCAAGCTCACCAAGTTGACTACCTTCCACCCCTAGACTGAGGGCCAGATAGAGGTCATCAATAGGATGATAGTGCACATACTATGCATTTACAACTTTAAGCATCCACGAACATGGGATGAGAGTCTTCCTTAGTTTCAACACAACTACAACAAAGCTCTCCATAGCTCAACTGGCCACAACCCATTTTAGGTGGGCTTGGGATTTCAACCATTGTGTCCCACTGATGTTGCAATGCCTCTTACAACCACCAAAGCAGAATCTACACATGTTCAATTTGAAGTTGATAAAGCCATCAAGTTTATTGAATGCATTCAACAGATCTGCCAATAGGTTCATGATATTTTGGCTAAATCCAATATTAAGTACAAACAACTTAGCATCGAGTGCTAGATAAGTTTCAAGTGGACAACAAGGTTTGGTTGCATTTGCAGAAGGAACGCCTTGCAGGAGCCCATCAGAAGCTTCAACTATTCCGATATGGGACTTACACCATCACTAAGGTTGTGGGTGACAATGATTTTGATCTAAGTGTCCTCCCATTCCTTGGCCTACATCCAATATTCAATGTGGACCACCTTCGACCAGACTTTCCACCATTGTTGGACACATCAGACATTGTTGAGTAGTTGACACCAACAGATCTCAACCCAGATTGCATTGAACATGCGACAACTGATTGAATCGTGGACACAAAGATTAAGAACACTCACCAACATAGGGTCTAGTTGTATCGAGTTGTCAAATATGACCAACTCTTGCACCAAGGCAAGGTGTTCAATCTATTTCATTCAAAAATATAAATTAGATTTTGGTGAATTCTGTGAAAAAAAGTTATTTCGTGTATAAATTAGACTACACCTTTAGAAAGTAGTAGTTTTAAGTTTTTGAGCTTATATAATCCAAGTGTTTCACAAAATTTTCAATTTGTTCAATCTATTTCATTCAAAAACATAAATTAGATTTTGGTGAATTTTGTGAAAAAAAGTTATTTCATGTATAAATTAGACTACGCCTTTAGAAAGTAGTAGTTTGAAGTTTTTGAGCTTATATAATCCAAGTGTTTCACAAAATTTTCAAGGTGTTCAATCTATTTCATTCAAAAATATAAATTTAATGACAAAACATTGTGATCTTACCAAGAATAGTTTTTAGCTAAATTCGAGTGAAAAGGGGGAAAAGAGTTTGTCTCTTTAAATTACATCTAGAAAAAATACCAAAACTCTTCTTTAATTAAATAAAAAGAGTTTCTCCTCCATAAAATTAAATAATTTCCTAATTCAAGGCTTTCTTGAAATTTCATTCTTTTATTTTATAATATCTATGTAAACTATTCGAATAACATATAGTTGATAATAACCAAATAACCAACTATAATATAGGTGAACATTACCATCTCACCAAACGCTCTATTTTTCATTGAATCAAAATGTTAACCAAAAGCAATCATTGCACTACCAAATTTATTATAGAAAGAAAGGAAATAAAACACACCAATAATATGAATCATGAAGATGACTTTAAAATAAGTTAGTCGTGGTAAGTTGCCATTATCACCTTAGTGTATATAAGTCAAAACCTTGACTATGTAGATTGGGATCTTGACCAACACATGGAGGCATTAAAAGGTTATGCAACGATGTATGGTAAAATACCCACATCATTATTAAATGCCAACATTCTTGTATTCGACCGCTAACCCACTTAACAATAAAAGGTAAACCTCATTAATTCAATATCTCTATTTTCCCTTGCATTCGAGCGCCACTCCCCCTTTATTATTCACATTTGTTCTCTCATCTCCCCAACTTTACCTTTGAACATTTTTATCACTTTCTCATATTTTATTCCCTAAGTTCTCTCATTTCTCCATAGTTCTCACACTCTTTGTTATTTTCCTCTTATTTCTCCTCACACATCACACACTAATTTATTTTTTTCCTTGAGTAGTGAGCAAGGGTGAGGCATGAGGTGAGGTTGAAGATTGAAATCCCCATGTCTTAGACATGTCTGGTGGTGCAATTTTCAAGGCCTAAATTTGGTTGGAGGAAGCCTCTCTAACACCAAATCGACAAGGGATACAAAATTGTTGCTCTTCTCAAAAGATTGTGTTTTCAAAAAAAGAAAAAAATTAAGATGTATCATTCAACATGGATCAAGGACAACATTATCAAGCCCATGGTTATTTAATCTAAGTTTGAGAGAATCCAAGTCCTTGTGCTTCGATGTATTATCAGAAGCAAGAGGATAATTCCTTAGACCATAATTCAAGCAAAGTTCGTGGCATGCCCCTTTTGGATTGAAACCATTTTTAGATTGCTCTCACTTCTTCATTGCTTTTAGAGCTTTGTTGGCTCCACTACTAGTATGGATTGTTATCTCACGTGCTACTCCTCAAAATCCATTGCCACGATCAATACTCTCATCTGGATTCACTACTAATTTGTGGAGGCCACATGTTTACTATAGTTTATTAGTATCTTGATGGATCACCTCCTCACATTTAAATATTCTCTAGAAGTCCTTAGCCAATCTATGTTAAATAAGTAGAAGTTGAATAGGAATATTAGAAAGGACCCCTATGAAAATACATTTAGTTTACTCGGATTACCCTCCACCCCCAACACAGTTGAAACCTAGGATGGCCTTCTATGTAGAGGACTTTGTGGTTTTGAGGGACAACTTCATTGTTAGACCTCCTTACTCACTTTGTCACTAAGTGCATACTCTTAAGATTCATTTGGGCCAATCAAATCATATATGCTTTAGGTTGAAGTTGAATATAATAACATATAAGCAAATGAGATTTACCTAATCTACAATCTTTGAAAGACAAATATTGAGGAGCACTTCATATGCTGTTGCCCCATCTATTACAAGATTTGAGGATAGTATTTTTCCCTTTTTAAGGAGTGTCAAAACTCCTTCTCCATCCTTTTATGATATTTTAACTAGTCATGTTTTACCTTGTTCAAGAGGGAGGCACTTCGACTATAATTTCACTCACTTTGGCAAACCCCCACCTCCCCAACTGAAAGCTACTAAGATGATTATACATTTCTTTTTGGTGTTCCCAACAAACAAGGACAGTAAGAGGTAAGCAAACAACAACTCCATATTAGTTGCAAGATTTGTGAAACCTCAAGATGTTATTTGTGCTTGGTTAGCAAGACTTGCCTTGTTCAAGAGGGAGGCACTTCGACTATAATTTCACTCACTTTGGCAAACCCCCACCTCCCCAACTGAAAGCTACTAAGATGATTATACATTTCTTTTTGGTGTTCCCAACAAACAAGGAGAGTAAGAGGTAAGCAAACAACAACACCATATTAGTTGCAAGATTTGTGAAACCTCAAGATGTTATTGTGCTTGGTTAGCAAGACCCTTATAGAGATGTTGTCTTAGATCCTAAGATAGTTCATTCCTCACTAGAAAATAGTTGAGTTTCTCTATATCTTGGTAGAGATTTACATCATTTAGACAGTAAGGCACACCACAAGCCTACACTTCAAAGTCTTATAGCTAATGGTCTCTCGTGATTTTCCTCTCTATAGCCTTGAATGTTATGAGCAATAGATATTGAGATTCTTAGATTAAGGGAGGGAAGTTATCCCTCCTCCCCCTCATCCCTAGTTGATGACACTAAGGGACATTAAGGTTCTCATCTTCCCAAGATACTCATTCTCAAAATTGTATCACTTTTCTATTTACACTACACCTTTATATTTGATCTAGGTGAATATTGGTGGCCACCCGCTTATTGCACTTGGACCCCCAATGCAATTTTCTATTTTTTGTAGTTTTACAAGTCCTGAACTTCCAGATTCGTTTTGACGCCCTAAATCGCATTTTTTTGGGGAAACATGAAAACATGAGTTGAAGACTCACATTCATAATCGAAAGTTGTTTTCCTGGATAAACCTTTCTAATCAGCTACCGTGTGTGCCAAATGGAGATCGTATACCAAACTTACAAACTCGGGAAGTTGACGTTCCAACTAACCCCATCAAGGGCCATAACTTTTTTGCGCTTCATCTCCTAGGGTTAATCTTTTGGATGTCTAGGATTTCTTATTGTTTCTTCATAATAAAAAGACATAATAGCCTCATTGTAACACAGTTCAAAAGGCATGTAGACTTCACATCTCTTCTCAGAGATAAGCTACTACAACTTGAGCTATTTTGCTTCCATTTTGCATGTAAATAGTTTTCAGTATTTGCTATTTATTAATTGAAGTTCCTTTTTGCTGTAACTCTGTTTTTTTAATTTAAATTTGTATTTCATTTCATTCCTGCATAAATCCGGATTAATGGTATCATAAAGTGATCTGCACTTTCTCTGTATGTCCTCATGAGGTTGGGATGTAAGGAGTTGGGACTCGAACTACTTGAAACCTTGCATGATTGTTCATCCTCGCTGACCTTAACAACCTTCCATGGTAGAACAAAAGAAAGACAAGGGAGTAGGAGATCCTTTCAAATTGTTGCTCGAAGAAGCCCTCAAGCAATAGAGGAATGAAATGATTGATAATGTTTCCCAGATCCGTTGACATTTTTACCAATAAGCAACACATATTCATCCAACAATCATTTTGGAGGTGACACCCCCTTTAAGGTACAAGTCAAATTTGATATTTGTATATTCGAAGGCCAGATAGATGCAAATGTTGTAGATAAATGGTTAAATCTGGTGGAAGGATATTTTTCAGTTCATGATTTTTCCAATAGAGAAAATTCACTTATGCATTGCTTAAAGCCCCCCCCCCCCCCCCCCCCCTCGCACATCAAGGACTAGTGGGAAAATTATTATGAGAAAAAGGCCATGGAGGAGTTTGCATTGTTTTTATTTGCACCCCCTTAGAACTCTTTTAAGGATGTTATTAAGGAATAGTATTACCCTGTAGGGTTCTACGAAGACAAATATATAAAATGGAACACACTACGGCAGGAAAGGGATCAAGATGTGCCAGAGTTCACGGATATATTTCATACTTTGCGCACGAAGTTGGGTATCAAGGACTCTAAGTGACATCTAGTGCTTAAGTATTGTGATTATCTGCACAAATACATCCAGGATTTCCTGGACATCTCCTCGCTTGGCACAACGTACCGATATGCTATCGAAATTGAGCAAAAAATCAAATAGAAGAAGAGATACCTTAGTTCTACGAATCTGAAGGAGGGTAAGGGCATCCCCAAGCTGAAAAACAAAGGACAGAGCTAAGGTGGAACATCCCAGGACAACCCATTGAAGACACAAGCAAATAATAACAATGGGAAGACGAAGAAGGACATGGGAAAGTGGTGTGATTTCCACAAAAGCCCAACCCATAACACAAATGAGTGTCACGCGAAGCAATTGTTGGTGGCTGAGATGAAAGATTCAAAGTTAAATGCAAGTTCCAACTCTGAACCAAATCCCGGCAAGGGGAAACAGATCAATGATGTACAACCCAATGCCACTGTTGCTACCACCAAGGCCCAGCACAAGGAACCTGAAGATCCGAAGGAAGGTAAGCATCTCTTCCACTCACAAATGTGGGTAAAGGGGGCTCCATTGTGATTCATTGTCAATAGTGAGAGTCAAAAGAGGCTCATCTTAGCAGAGGTCGTAAAGTGGTTAGGCCTATTAACAACGCCACACCCACAACCATACACCATTTTGTGGCTCCACCAAGGGAGAGATCTTTGCGTCAGCCAATAGTGTTGCCTGCCCTACAACATCAAGCCTTTCATGGACGAGGTATTGTGTCATGTTGCTCCCCTTGAAGTTTATGATGTTTTGTTGGGCCAATTGTACTTGTGCAAGCATCATGTTGAGTATGAGTCCAGACCTCACATTGTTATCACTCCTTTTGGAAGAAAAATGTGTAGGATACTAGGAGCAGCCCCTCCTAGTGCTATTTCTCTGATATTTGCTAAGCAATGCAGTAAGATCATCTCCAAACTAGAAAATTCATCTTCCTCCTAATTCACTCTCAAATTAAGGGGAATATCTCAGCCACATCCATGGCCTCCACATAGGGCTTCTTTGTGCAAAAAATGCAAGTGGACAAGGTTGTGGAAGAGTATAAAGACATCTTCTCCTCACCGACAGGGATAACTCTACATTATCAAGTCAACCACTTTATCGATCTGACCCCCTAACACACCTCTACCCAATGGGCCAATCTATTGCCACTCTCTTATAGAAAACGAGGAAATCAAATGACAGATCTAGGAGCTGCTACAAAAAGGGCACATCTAACTGAGTTCCTCACCCTATGGGAGTCCAATTGAACTCGTGTGGAAGAAGGATGGGGCCTGGAGGCTCTATATTGATTATTGAGCCCTGAATAAAATCATAGTCAGGAATAAGTACCCAATTCCACGGATTGACAACCTTCTTGATCAACTCAAGGGGGGAAAATACTTCAACAAGATTGATTCAAAGTATGGGTATCACCAAGTTCCAATAAAATCCATAGACGTGTGGAAGACTGCTTTCAAGTCCAAGGAGGGTCTTTTCAAGTAGTTGGTCATGCCCTTCAGCTTGACAGATGCCCAAAAACTTTCATGAGGCTTATGGATGACATCTTGTGCCCTTTCACCAAATTGTTTGTGGTTTCGTATCTCAACGATATCCTCATCTTCAGTAAGAGTTGGGAAGAGCACTTGCAACATATTGGGTAGGTCCTAGATACTCAACAATAACACAAGTTATGTGTGGACTTGGAAAAATGATCCTTTGGCATGGACAAGATCCAATATATGGGTTACATTATTGATGAGAAAGGTATGAATGTGGATCTAGCTAAGATCCAAGTCATTGAGGATTGGCCGACCCCGATGAGTCTCACAGAGCATCGTAGTTTATTGGGCCTTGCTAATTTCTATTGCAGATTCGTGTTGGGATTCTCTCATATCACTTGGCCGTTAAGTCAAGTTACCAAGGGTGGAGTGAAAGCAAATCTTTTTTGGTCTCAGTCACAACAAAAGGAATTTGTTGCGCTAAAACACCGCCTTTGATCGGTACCAGTCCTCAAATTGCCCAACATACAATAACCTTTTAAGATTGAGACAGATGCCTTCGAATATGTTATTGGTGCAATCCTCACTCAATAAGGGCATTTGGTGGCTATCACAGTGAGACACTCTCTAATACTATTAAGATATTTCCCACCTATGATAAGGAGATGTATTCCATCGTGTAGGCCTCTAGGCAGTGGAAACATTATATTTTGGGGAAGGAGATGAACATCCACATAGATCACAACCTCTTCAATTTATGTAGACATGAGGAAAGTTACATTACGATCACCATAAAAAAATGGTCCACACATCTACAATAATTCCATTTGAACATTAAATACAAGAAGAGTAGCACCAATCATGTTGCATATTGCCTTAGTAGGCCCCCGGTTGTAGCACTGACCACTGTTTTCAACTCTTGTGGACACGAGACTTCTAGATGGATGTAGCTATATAAAAATGATCCAAAATTTTTCACCACATACTAGATGTTGATGGAAGGAAAGTAGGTTCCAGATTTCCAACTCCAAGACGTGTTGTTTTGCTACTTGGGACACCTTTGTGTTCCTTTAAGCGACCGTGCTAAGCTAGTTTGGGAGGAACATTACAATCAGGTAGGAGGGAATTTTGGTGTGGAGAAGATAGTGGTGTTACCGCAGAAGTATTTTTATTAGTTGAAACTTTAGCATGATGTTTGCAAATATATTAGATCATACATTACCTGTGCCATCGCTAAGCCAACCATTAAGAAGCAAGGCCAATATGCCCCTCTGCCTACTCCTACCTGGTCTTGGGAATCCATCACCGTGGACTATATGTTTGGCCTTCCTTATACTAGGCATGGTAATTATTGTGTGTTTATGGTCCTCGATATATTTTCTAATATGTCCATATTGGTCGCATACAAAAAAGTATCACAATAGAAGCCACTGCTAAGCTCTTCTTCGAAAGTGTGTGGGTACATTTTGGGATCCCATAGACCATCATATCATATTGGGATAACAAGTTCCTTAACACATTCTGGTCGATCCTTTGGTCATTGTTGGATACCAAGATCACCAAGTTGACTACCTTCCACCCCTAAACTGAGGGCCAAACAAAGGTCATCAATAGGATGATAGTGCACATACTATGCATTTACAACTCTAAGCATCCACGAACATGGGATGAGAGTCTTCCTTAGGTTCAACACAATTACAACAGAGCTCTCCATAACTCAACTAGCCACAACCTATTTTAGGTGGGCATGGGATTTCAACCATTGTGTCCCACTGATGTTGTAATGCCTCTTGTAACTACCAAGGCAGAATTTACACATGTTCAATTTGAAGCTGATAAAACCATCAAGTTGATTGAATGCATTCAACAGATATGCAAGGAGATTCATGATATATTGGCTAAATCCAATACTAGGTACAAACAACATCATGATTAGCATTGGGTGCCACATAAGTTTCAAGTGGGCTACAAGGTGTGGTTGGATTTGTAGAAGGAACACTTTGCAGGAGCCCATCAGAAGCTTCGACCATTCTGATACGGTCCTTACACCATCACCAAGGTTATGGGTGACAATGCTTTCGAGCTAAGTATCCCCCCATTCCTTGGCCTACATCCAATATTCAATGTGGACCACCTTCGACCATACTTTCCACCATTGTTGGGCACCTCAAACATTGTCAAGTAGTTGACACCAATAGAGCTCAACCCAGATTGCATTGAACAAGCCACAACTAATCGAATCATGGACACACAAATTAAGAACACTCCCCAAAGAAGGGTCAAGTTGTCGAGTTGTCAAATATGACTAGCTACTGCACCAAGGAAAGTGCCTCGCCAAGGACCAAGTTCAATAGAAGTTTCATCATCTCATGGAGGACTGATCCAGGTAGATATTGGTGGCCACCTGCCTATTCTAGTTGGACACCCAATACTGTTTCCTAACAGTTTCCTAATATTCAGCATAGTTTCCTATTTTGGAAATTTTCTATTTTTGGTAGTTTTTTGGGTCTTGAACCTCAGGAGTCGCTTTGAGGCCCTAAACGATGTTTTTTTGGGGAAACAAGAAAACATGAGTTAAAGACTATGTTTGCAATTGAAAGTTGTTATCCTCAGATATAACTTTCTAATGGGCTATCGTGTGCGCCAAATAGAGATCGTATACTAAAGTTACAACCCCGGGAAGTTGACGTTCCAACTAACCCCATTAGGACCCATAAGCTTTTGGCGCTTCATCTCCTAGGGATAGGTTTTTGAATGTTTATTGTTTTTCAATGTCTCCTCATGATAAAAAAACCTTAGAGCCTCGTTGTAACATAGTTCAGAAGGCATGTAGTCATCACATCTTTTCTCAGAGATAAAATACTATTGCTCAAGCTAGTTTGCTTCCATTATGCATGTAAACAATTTTCATTATTTGTTATTTATTAATTGAAGTCCAATTTTGTTGTAACTCTATTTTTTTTGTTTGAATCTGTATTTCATTTCGTTCCTTCATAAATTTGGATCAATATTCTTCTATTTGATTTCATAATCCATATCTTAGATCTTGTAGATTAGATCCTATTTTATCTTGCTTTTAGAGGAGTGGCTATATGCTTCCACTTGTTATCAACAATGATGTACTCAATAGTGTCATTGCCCTGTTTGTGATATTTTGTTAGACATTAACAACATGATCTTATCACCCTTTCATTGGAGTTCTCCCACACACCTCACACTCTCTTGTTTTTCTTTTAAATCTCATCCTTTTCTTTTTAATTCCTTTGTACCTTATTTCTTTGGCCTTTCTCACCCATTTACTTTTATTTCAATCTCTATGTTTCATGTTGGTTTACTTTACTTCATGAGTTAATATATTTTATAGTGTTATTGCATTATTTTTCTTTCATTCATTTTATGAGGAATATCACTTATTAATGTTCCTTTGGTGAATTGCACCCATTGAAAGAGTTTTAAACTCAAATATTTGCATTAATACAAGCTCAATCACCTCATTTCTTGTCATAGACCATATTCTTGTGGGAATTTTCTCACCTTCATTCCATTTTATTTTATTTCAACCATAACTACTTTTGTGGTATATTTTACTTTTGTTAGCAAATCAAAACTTTCTCTCCCTGACAAAAGAAAAGTTGGTTGAGTGAAAGTGGGGCAATATTAAGCCCCCCACCCCTAAAGTTCATTTAAAAAAAATAAAAGTATGGTTGCCACGCTCCCACAAATGGGTCATTGAATAGTCTGGGCTATTAAGCTTGATTGAGTGGTTATATAGTGTCAATAACACCCTGCCTCTTGATATGCAGTTATTAAATACTTGCAAAGTCACCATAAAAATATTTAAGTTGTATTAAAAGAGGAAATAATTCCCTTACATCATTTGCCATTGGAGTTACCTTTTTATTCATTTTCTCCCCTCCCTCTTTCTTTCCATTTAAATACCGACCATGTTTATTCCCTTTCTCTAGTTTTGCTTATATATTTTTCATTTAAAAACTTTTTTCATTCAATTACAGTATGTTTCTTTCCATTTAAATACCAACCATGTTAATTCCATTTCTCTAATTTTACTTATATATATTTCATTTAAGAATTTTTTTCATTCAATTACAATTGTTGTTTAATTGTTTGTTTCTTAATTACACATTCTATAAATACAATAAATATTAGAAAGTACTTAAAATAATGTCATTATATAAATAAAAACAACAACAATATTTAAATAATATTTAAGTTTACTTTAAATCTTAATAATTATATAATAAATATATATATATATATATATTAAAGATCTATGTTAAATTTGGGTTTATTCAGTGTAGTGTGCTTCAAATTTTAAAATTAATTTATGTTATTACAAAATTAAAGTATGAGAATCTATTTTAATTTTAAATTAATTTTTGAAAATATAAATTTTAAAATATATATGCAAATTAAAAATGAAATATCACAAGTCTAAATTTTCATTTTAATAATATTTTTAAATTGATATTTGTACAACTTATCACACTTTAAGAAAGATCCAATATAGTAATAAAACAAATCTTTCTCATAAATTTTAGTCCCAAAAAAGGCTTTCAAAAAATTTAAAAATACAATAATCATCAATAAGATTCTTCAATCATAAGGAAAATTTGTTCTTTTCCTTTGTACTTAGTGGGATGGAATGGAATATTGCCCCGTCTAACGAAAAAATATTTTACGCAAAATACCCCTATGAGGTACCCTTCATATGGTTCACCTTTAAGATCATGTCAAATCTGTGTAGGATAGGCCTTCAACACAAAGCAATTCCAGGTGGTTGGTGATCAATATATCGCTACCTTATTAAAATGGTCAAATCATTTAATATTTTTTTGGTAGAATATTCAAAAAAAACTGTCGTCGTCTTCTGCTAGGGTGGGTGGCATGTCATTTTCCACACTGCTTTATATAAACTTGGACCTCTTGTCAGATACTATTAGTGAGAAGGATTATCTTATTTTTAATTAGAGGATGTTTTACTTGCATAAAAAATAGGTTTCTACTTTAAATATACGTCACTCATTGCCCAGTTAAAATAGAAAACCAACTCGTTGAGAATCATCTCTAAAAAATACGTCAAATTAGAGCTATTTTCAAAGCTTATTTTGCCTACTATTCGACCTTGTTTACTTCAACAACAGTAGTAATACCAACTCACTAAGCATCATTTTTAAAACAATACGTCATATAAGACCTATTCTTAAAGCTTATTTTGCCTACTATTTGGCCTTGTTTACTTAAACAACACTAGTAAGCCGGTAAAACATCTTGTCATATAATCTTTTTTAATACATTAAAGTAAATTAGCATATTTTTAAATGGGCAAATAAAAATGCTAAAATGAGTAAATAAATTCTTATAATATTAAATAGGATGTTATGAGAATTCCAACTCTCTTAAACTCATATTATATGTAAAGGTGTAAATATGAATGTTATTGGTAGAAAGAAATGGACATTACTAATATATTGTAATAAAAGATAATATGAAATTTAGGCTATCTCAAACTTAAATTGTATAAACAAAATAAAATATAAATGTTATTGGTGTAAAGGAGTTGAAATTAATATAGAAGTGTTTATTAACACTTTGAAAACAAATAAGGAGATTGAGATGTCTATATTATAGATAATGAAGTCCTATTAATTAAAAGTGGATAGAAAAGGACAATGCAGAGACCAACAAAGAGTGTAAATATGAAGCTTATTGGTAGAAAGAAATGGAGGTGCGACTAATATATTGTAAAAGATAATATGAAATTTATGCTATCTTAAAGTCAAATTGTACAAACAAAACAAAATATAAATGTTATTGGTGGAAAGGAGTTGAAATTAATATGGAAGGGTTTATTAACACTTTGAAAATAAATAAAGAGATTGAGATGTCTATATCGTAGATAATGAAGTCCTACTAATTAAAAGTCGATAGATAAGGACAATGCAGATACAAACAAACATGTTTATAGGTATTTCTAGGTCATATGTTGAATTATGTTTACATTTTGAAAAGGAAGGGACATTGATGAGACATAAAGATAGACAATTATTTAGGGATACAGATTTATTTATTACATACCTTGAACTAGTGGAAAGAAGCACCAAAAGGTATTAAATGTGAAAAGAACATTTTAAAAATTCAATTCAATAGGGACACATTGGCATGGACTTTTTTAGTTTTTTTACCATGTGTATAAAGTAAAGAAAATCTTAAATTTTTGCTACTCTAGTTTGCATTTGATCATTCTAGAATATGATTGATGTCTTGATGTCCCTCTTTTTTGAAGATTCGCCTTGTATCTCCAAATTTAATTCCAAGAGGAGATGAAGAGGAGAATTTTTTGGATTTGTCAGGCCATGAGGTAACTCCTCAAAATGAGATACTACAATTCATTTAGGCTGTTCATTATTATATACATGAGGGAGTGACTGTTGAGTTTCATCTCCCGATGACTCTCCATTTTCTCTATTATTTATTTACACTATTTACAGTTGTTCACCCAATCCCTATGATTAGGTGTCAACATTCCCCCCCTTAATCTGAAGGGATGTTGGTGAGTCCAAACATCGTTCTAAATCTTTCAAGCTTTTCTCTTCCAAGCGCTTTGGTGAAGATGTCTGCAATCTACTCATTAGTGGAACAATGGCGAAGATGGATTGTTTTGGCCTCAACATGATGTCGAATCAGATGATATTTTGTATTGATGTGCTTCGTTCGATCATGGAACTTTGTGTTCTTGGCCAAGTTTATTGCCGAGGTATTGTCAATCATGAGTGGAGTCGAATGTACTTGTTTTACTCGCAAATCTTCCAGAATTTTCTTGAGCCACACAATTTCTTTTGTTGCCTCAGCTGCTGCCACATATTCTGCCTCTATTGTGGAATCTGCTAGAACTGATTGTTTGCGTGATCTCTAGGAGACAGCTCCCAATCCAAGACTCATAGCATAACCCAAAGTAGATACCCCAGTTTCTTTGTCTCCATCGAAGTCTGAATCAGAGTATCCAATCAAGCTGAAGTCTCCCACCTGTGTATACTTAAGTCCAAAGTCTTGAGTTCCCTTAAAGTACTTTAGAACTCTTTTTGCAGCAAAATAATGTCCCTCACAAGGATTTTGCATAAACCTGGAGAGGATTCCAACAACAAACGAAATTTCTAGTATGGTAGTAGTCAGGTAGTTGAGACTTCATACAAGATGTCTATACTTTGTTGCATCCTCAAATTCTTTTCCTTCAATGGATGTGAGCTTTAAGTTTTGTTCCATTGGAGTAGTTAGAGGATTGCATTCAGCCATGCCAAACCTGTTCATCAAATCTCCAATGTACTTCTTTTGAGAAAGGAATATGGACTTCGGATGTTGAGTTACTTCAATACCAAGATAGTAATGAACATAGCCCAAATCAGTCATTTCAAAACCTTTCCTCAATTCCTTCTTTATGGATGCAATGTAGCTCTCATTTTTCCCTGTCATCAAAAGATCATCTACATATAGCACAAGATATACAACTGTTTTTCCAACTTTCTTGACAAACAAAGTTCCATCATCAAGATCATAATGTTTGAAACTGAGTTTCAGAAGATGCTCAGTTATTTTTTCATACCAGGCTCACGGTGCTTGTTTGAGGCCATAGAAGGATTTCACAAGTTTGCATACTTTATGTTCATGTCCTTTCACAACAAATCCTTCAATCTGGGACGCAAAAACATTCTCTTTTAGATCTCCATTCAAGAAAGCAGTTTTTACATCCATTTGATGGGCTTTCCAACCGTTCTAAGATGTTAGGGCAAAGAGTGTCTAGATGGTGGCCCATTTTGTTGTGGGGGCAAAAGTCTCCTCATAATCGACCCCTTCCTTCTGTGCAAAACCTTTTGCCACAAGCCTGGCTTTGTGCTTGTCAAGTGAGCCATCAACTTTATACTTGTTCTTATAGACCCACTTGCAGCCAATTGGTTTGGTTCCCAATGGAGGATCAACCAGCTTCCAAGTGCCATTCTTTATCAAGGCATCATACTCCTTTTGCATTGCTTCTTTCCATTCATCATGAGAAGCAACTTCTTTGAAGGAAGTTGGTTCAAAATCTGTAGACAAATTCAATTCACAATCATAAGAAACATCCATATCAACATGTGAATCAGAGTCATCTACATCACCTCCATTTTGTCGAGTTGAATTTCTAGTTCCTGTCTTTCCAACCTCATCAAGATGAACATTTTCAAGTGTCTTTGTCAGCCACTTTGGGGGACCTTTCTGAGATGGACCAGACCGTTCAGTTGATTGAGTTGGGACTGAATCAAGATTGAGTTTCCCAATTCTGTCAATCACATCACTCAAAGTATCATCCGTTGTTGGAGTTTCATGCGGGGGAGAGAGTGCTTCAGAAGAAGATTCCACGGGTTGATCTAGTATAGGAATCCCCCCTTCAAGATGTGGAATCTGATTATCAAATTCTTGAAATGATTTTGCATTTGTGAATCTATCCAAGTGATCAAGTTGCCGCTTAACAACATTGTCAGCTTTGGATGATTCAAGAAAGATTACATCTCTAGATACAACAAACTTTTTATTGACTTCATCATAGAGATGGTATGCTTTGGAGGTGTTTGAATACCCCAGGAAGATACACTTACGACTTCTTGCACCAAGTTTGTTTCTATGTACCTTTGGTATCAAGGCATAACAGGTGGAACCAAAGACCCTGAGATGCTTTACCGAAGGAATGTGTCCATACCACATTTCATAAGGAGTCTTGTTTCTAATAGCATTAGATGGACATCTATTCTTTACATATACAACACGTAGAACTGCATCATCCAAAAACATCAATTTTACATTTTTGAAAAACATCATGGAGCGCACCATATTTAAGATTGTCCTATTCATTCTTTCAACTACTCTGTTCTGTTGGGGATTATAAGGCACAGTTGTTTGATGTTTGATCCCATGTTGGTGAAGATAGTTCTCAAATTCATTTGAAGTGTATTCTTTTCCATTATCAGTACGAATAGAGCCAATATGAGGTTTTGCATCATTTTCAATCCATGTATGAAAGTTCTTGAATGTTTGAAAAGCATCAGATTTGTTCTTCAATAAATAAACCCAACACATTCTGGTGTAGTCATTAATAAATGTCATCATATATTTATTTCCATTTGTAGAAGGAACATGCATTGGACCACATAAATTTGAATGAATGAGTTCAAGTTTTCTATGTGCTCTGGAATGTGAATCATGAAAAGACTATTTTTTATGCTTTCCTAGAATGCAAGCATCACATTGCTTAAGTTTCCTAGGAATTGTAGGCAAACCAGTAACACCTTGTTTCCTCAACAAGCAGAGGCTGTCATTGTTCAAGTGTTCAAATCTAGCATGCCATAATAAACTTGATGGAAATGTACCTTATTCATAATGAGAATTGTATGAGAAATTTTGTACATGAGCAGAGGTATCCTGCAACTTGAGAAGCCTTTCTTCTTCTATCCTCGTCATGACAAGTGAGTGGTTTGATGCTTTTCTCACCTCAACCTTTCCATAAACACATGAATGGAGTGTCCTTGCTAGCGGATGTGGACCAAGGACAACAAGCTTCTCCTCAGTTGTGGGAGATATAAAACATGATGCAGAAGAAAGTCTAGAAGACCAGGCAATTTAAGCCTGATTGTGCCAAGCCTTGATGACTTGAGTTTTGATTTGTCTGCAAAGTATACTGCTCCATCAACATTGTCAGTAAATTATTCAAAAAAAATGTCTTCTAAAAGTCACATGGCAAGTTTCTCCTGAATCAAGCAACCAATAATTTTTCCAAGAAGCAAGTGAAGCATTAAATAAGTTTTCATTTACTCCAATATTACAGTGTGCCACAACATAGTGAGCGGATTCAGGTGCTTTACCTTTGTCTTGGTCATTAGTTTTACCTTTGGGTTGGTTTCTTTCCTGCTCAATTCTGTCCCAAAAGAAACTTGCATGTGGATGCGTCATGTGATCCATTTCTTTTGTAGCGTATGCAATGCAAATCTGACTTTTCTCCTTGAGAGTGTCTGCCCCCCTGCCTCGAAAATTTCTTCCTCTTCCTCTTCAACCACCTCTTCCTCTGGAAGAATCTTGAGCAAGATTCTTCTCTTTATGTGCAAGACACACAATCTCTTCAGAAGACTGAGGAGTTGTCTTCTTCCCAAAAGCTTTCTCTCTTTCAGCAATTTTTTTCACAAGGGAGTTAATATCTTTGAGGTTTCCATTTGCTTGCAATGACTCAAGATAATTTGAGTAAGTGGGATAAAGTGCCTTGAGAAAAGTTATCAGAGGAATGTCCAGTTCAACATTAGTGACTTTGATATCATGCATAATAGATTTTACTTATGATGCAAGAGCAAGAGGATCATCATTTTGTAATTCAAGGCTGAACAATTTAATCCTGAGTTGAACAACTTCAAGTGCAAAGTGTGAGTCATAGAGTTCCTTCAATTTTTGTAAGGCTTCGAAAGCATTTGAAAATGGAGAAATATGACGACTCACCTGTTCATTTACTGATGATGCAATCAATGCATAAGCCTTGCTGTTCTTATTTTCCCAAATGGAAAATTCCTTGTCTGAGGTAGACTGTTCTGGCTCTTTGTCTCTGTCTCCAACACATACTCCTTTCCACAGCTCATTAAAAATGAGAGTGTGTTTGATTTTCTGTGACAATTCTGGATAGTTCTCCTTGCCGGTGAGAACCACTCCCACAATAGATCTCAATGAATGCATTTTAAAAAATCTGTGTACTGTAAAAAAAAATACTTCTGCTGCAAAATTTTACTCCTGATGGTAAAAAATCTAATTATGATATATATATGGCAGAGGTATATTTGATGGTATTTGATGTGATATGGCGGGGTATATACCAATTTTATATACCATTAATGTGTGGTTAAGATCCAAGGTAAAATTCATGTCCTACAATTTGATTCAAGGCACTGGTCCAGAATAATCATTGTAGAAAAAAAGAGGCTCACGTGACAGGAAAATACTAGCTCTAAAGGTGCTATTCTACCGCTATCATAGGATCTAATTAAGCCCACTTCAAAATCCACGATCTACAACAAGCTGTGGAGACCAAAAAAAAATGCATACAACTGATCCTTGGAAATACTGACTTCCAAAGGAACGCTCCAAGCATTAAATCAATACCCCAATAAAAAATTCATCGCCCATAACTGTAGAGACAGCATAAACAAAAACTTACAGAGTCCATAACCTATGCGCTATAGCAATAAATAATGAGACAAAGATTGCATGAGTATGGAGGCTAAGCACTGTGCGAGTATGGAGGCCGAGTGTTGGGGCTTTGTATGGCAGTGGTAATGCAGTATGGAGGTCGAGCACTATTCAAATATGGAGGCCAAGTGCTGGGCTTCGTATGGCAGTGGTAACGCAGTATGGAGGCCAAGCATTGTGCGAGTATGGAAGCCGAGTGCCAAGGCTTCGTATGGCAGTGGTAATGCAGTATGGAGGCCGAGTGCTGGGGCTTCGTATGGCAGTGGTAACGCAGTATGGAGGCCGACAAGTTAGATTTCTATAATGTATAATGTATGGTGGTATAAGGTATTACACAGTTGACTGATATTGCATTTAAAAATTGGAATTCAATACCATTGAGCCATATGACATTCCGCTTCTTCACTCTAATGCCATTCCACTTTGATGTTGAATGCGCCTCCAACAAACCATGCATCATACACCATGTCCGGGCGGCGCCATCACCAGAACGAGGTCTTGGTTTCCACACGACCAACAGGGAATAGAAAATGCATATGACAGTGTAGGTAAGGTGGGTTCAGGCCTCAGGAGCATGACAGAGGTGTCAGTTCTGCAAAATAGGCAGAACATAGGCAGGAGGGAGTTACAAGGGCAAACTGAAATGCCAAAAAAGGAGTTGGCTCTGATACCATGTCAGGCCAGGAGGTAACTCCTCAAAATGAGATACTACAGTTCATTTAGGTTGTTCATTATTATATACATGAGGGAGTGACTATTGAGTTTCATCTCCCGATGACTCTCCATTTTCTCTATTATTTATTTACACTATTTACAGTTGTTCACCCAATCCCTATGATTAGGTGTCAACAGGATTGAAGATAACGAAGAGGATGGAATTCTTTGTTGACCTGTAAGTTTCATTTATTTAATATGCCTCTTTTTAATGCACCTATCTTGTCCTCCATGCTCTACATCTATTGCTTCTGACTTATTAGAAGTTCCGTTGAAGTTATCCAATTAGTGTTTAAAAGGGCTTGTTGTATATCTAGCTATTGAATTTCTATTTGCATTACCATGATGTCTTCAAGCTCCACAAATTATATTGCTTTCCCTTTTTAGTTTGGGTAGGCCATAACATTCTAGATTGTATCACACAATTTTTCAGATTGGAGACAAGGGATGAGGAAAGACCGTTGGGACCAAGAGTTAGCAATGGCCAAACTACTAAAGGGGGGATGTGTGAAACACAACACTGTAATTTTAGTTTGAAAAAGGTTAAAATGAATCGGGGAAACAATAAACACAAAGGAGGGTGAGTTAGAGGAGACATGGGGACATATGATTGCAAGATAAAGGACGAAGGAGAGACTTCTTCCGAGAGAGAAGGGAAGGTTGAAAATTCAAAAGAAAATAACAAAGAAACAAAGAGAACATACCTTCTATTGAATGAAACATTGTTCTTAGCCGCCACATACTCATAACATGAATCCACACTTGAGGGAAATTCCATCACTTTCATGTTCATCATATCCAAAGTGGATCTCTTATACTTTGTTAGTTTAAGAGCTCTGAAGAAAGGATTGAAAAGACTTGTAATATGGTTCAATTAATCATATAAATGTGTTCCTTGAATTCACATGTTATGGAGTGTCACCACATGCCATATTGCTAAGTGTTGAGGGAGGATCATTAATTATGGAATTGGATGTAGTTTGTGCTTCCCATTTATTTTAATTTTACCTTGCTCCAATTCTATAGCTACGTTTGCAATCCATCAACTTTTTGGTTGTTGATCCTTAGGACTTGATATGCTTTCTAATCTTGAATTTGTTGCAATTCTATTATAATTTGTTTGAGAATGGAATTGAGTTTAAAATTGGTTGGAGTGGTATTATAACAAAGATGTTTTACTATTAGATCATAGTCCCCCACAATGATAAGACTGGAGATATTGAGAGATTAAGCTTTCTTTACTCCTTGGTATGTTGTGTATGCTTCAACTTAATTATTAGAAGATCCACCAATACTTCGGGAGAACGTTGATTTTTCTTCTCCTTTGAGGTGCATGAAAACCTCCTTGCACCTACCACCCCTTGAATATATACCCTTTTTTTGTGAAGTAAAAGATGGTATTCCTAAAAATCACAATTTCACAGCAAAATACTTCAAAAATTTATGTCTCATATTGCCGCCAAGGAAACTAGATTGGACACATAATTCTAACTCCAATAGCCAAATAAATTTTTTACTAACTTTAAGCCAAAATACTAGAAAGTTTGTTGGAAAAACATGGCCTCTAGGTCCGTTCTTGGGTTGAAAAACAAAAAGTCTAGGATGAAGGAGTAAAAATACAAATAACATAGAAATCGTTTAAGAATTGTTAGACTTTGAGGCTTCAATATGGAGGGCCTCCATGTTACCTCTTGGAACCAACCTAGATCAAGGGGTAAGCCAAGGTGGGCTTAAATTTTCCTAAGTTTGTTGTCAATGGAGTGCACACGTAACTACAATTCATACAATTAAAGGAGAATCCATCTCTGGTAGTGTTCATGTCAACCAACACTCAAACCAACAACAACTTGAAATGCCAGTAGATATCTATTGTGTGTATGTAGTGGTTGTATTGACCCCTAGAGTATCCTATATTCAGAACCCATTTCACTACATTGCGAGCACCTTAGAGTATGTCAAGAAGCGTCGTTCATCCATGATGTTTCGTTTCGTATGAGTAATTGCCTCTTGGATCTGCAGCAGAGTGAGATCCCTAAATCAAGTGGTGGATCTTTGTGTTCATTACAATAAGAACTTCCTACTTGCCATAGTAATTTGCTCCATGATGCACATGAGTATGTTGATGAGGCATAGTGAGCACCAACCCAAGAGGCTTTACTTGATCAGGTAGAGAGGACGATGCAAAGCCAACAATGATAGAGAGAAGGGTATCTAGGTGAGAGTTATTGGAGAAAAAGAGATGACAAGAAGGAGCAAAGGGAGTGTTGACACATAAGAGGAGTAGTAAAGGCCCAAAATCAGGGGGAGCACAAGGAAAGGAACCAAATAGAAGCCCAGAAGGGACAAGTAACAAGGGAAGGGGTGAAGCCCATTTGCTTTGAGGAAACCTATATACCACCACAAAACTAGGAAAGGGAGCCAAAAACCCTACTGGAGAGAAAGGAGCATAACCGAATAAAATGAAGGAAACAATAAACTACTAAGAATCAACCCATAAAAATACTTGAAGTCGAGATCATGGATCAAAGCAAATATTTATCATGAAAAACCATAAGATACGAGGTGAATCCACATGCAAGGCACAATCAATCATCCTCGTGTGCAAGGTGGTGGCATTGAGTGCAATGACTATCTCCCACTTCCAAACATAGTCAATGTGCACCATGAATCATGGCTTGGTTGAGGCATCCGATAACTGAGTAAAGTGGAACATAACCCACCAAAATAGTTGAGTGTGCCAAGAGATATAGAAAAATAAATCAAAACTAGAAGGACATGATTATCATCGTGAAGACATATTTAATAGCCATGGGGCATGACGCTAAATGGATGGACATGTTAAATGTCATGGGGGTGGAAATGCCACGTCTCCCTTCTCTTATAACTAGTAGGATAACGACATCGAGACCCATCTCTCCCACTTCAAACACCCTATCCAAATACCCTTTAAATATATACTTGTCTACAATTAATAACATTTAAATTTTGATCAACCTTACATGTCTTTATTTCATCTAATCACATTTATAAAATAGGTCACAATATGATCCAATAAACCCTAAAATAAAAATAAAAGTTTACTTTTAAAACTTATTCTTATTAGTCCCTGCCATCTGGTAATGGCCAGGGACTATAGTAATTGATTATGCCCCTCTTAGCATTAGTTCAACTATTTTTTAATTCAACTAATCATGCTATAACCAAAGTTTCTCGACGAAGACCGATTCGCCCTCCAAAGTTTTTCGATATAGATTTATTTTCCTTCTTATTTGGCCTCTTCCCGAGGCGGAAGAGGCTAGACTATATGTTATTTTGGTTTTAGACTGTTCATTTTTTAAAAATGTTTTAGCCTACATAACTAATGTTAACATTAGTTTGAGACATCAAAAGTTTGAGACATTAGTTTGAGTTGCTTACTTGCAGTTAGTTCATTAGTTTGAGTTGCTTGCTTGCAGTTAGTTGCTCGCAGTTGCTGGCAGGTAGTTACAAGTGTGTACAAAGATTACAGGTGTATGTGTGCATGTGTTACAGGTGGATGGAAGATTTGCGCCTCTTCCTAAAACTGTCTGAACTGTCTGAGCATCTCCTAGATGCTCTGGTCTTCATAGAGTAGCATAGAGTAGAGTTTGAGGCATTGTAGAGAAGGCAGTAAGAAGGAAGCATGATTTCTTCTTCAGAAGGTAAGCTCTATCAATCCTGGGCATAAACCCACCTCATCGTCTGCTTATGGTAATAGCTTCTTCATGGTAAGGTCTTAAACCCACCACAATACCTGATTGTTAAGGCAGTGAAGTAATAGAAGAACGAAAAAAGCTTTCTTTGTTCCTTACTCACTCTACCTTAGCTTGTTGGTCCGGGCGGGCTATGCTCCTATTTCCATATCTTATTATGCTGGTGGTGGTTATGCACAGGAAACATAATTGATAATGAAATCTTGCGTGCAAGAACAGAGAAGCCGCTACTCGACAATGGCAAATAACTTTGGAATAATGGCAGCTAAGGTGAAGAATCTGGAGTGGGTGCCTACCTGACCTATGGACCCCCCCGACCTGTCTGTTAACATTGATGGTGGAAGTGTAGCAAAGCGAAGCTTGTCTCCCAGGTTGAAGCGTAGCGACGAAGCAAAGTGCCTCTTCCTAAAACTGTTTGAGCTGTCTGAGCATCTCCTGGATGCTCTGGTCTTCATAGAGTAGAGTTTGAGGCATTGTAGAGAAGGCGGTAAGAAGGAAGCATGATTTCTTCTTCGAGAGGTAAGCTCTATCAATCCTGGGCATAAACCCACCCCATCGTCTGCTTATGGTAATAGCTTCTTCATGGTAAGGTCTTAAACCCACCACAGTACCTGGTTGTTAAGGCAGTGAAGTAATGGAAGAACGGAAAAGGCTTTCTTTGTTCCTTACTCACTCTGCCTTCGCTTGTTGGTTCGGGCGGGCTATGCTCCTATTTCCATATCTTATTATGCTGGTGGTGGTTATGCACAGGAAACATAATTGACAATGAAATCCTGCGTGCAAGAACAGAGAAGCCACTACTCGACAATGGCAAATAACTTTGGAATAATGGCAGCTAAGGTGAAGAATTTGGAGTGGGTGCCTACCTGACCTATGGATCCCCCCGACCTGTCTGTTGACATTGATGGTGGAAGCGTAGCAAAGTGAAGCTTGTCTCCCAGGTTGAAGCGTAGCGACGAAGCAAAGTGTGTAGAATGAATCCTGTTGATTGCACTAGGGCTTAGGGCATGACTACAGTATAACTTATAAAGCTAACGCGTTACTGTACTTTAGATACTGTTTTATCCATGCTATTCTTTATATGCCTCTATGGTGGCATATTCTCTCTGTCTCTGACAGGCTATGTATGGCTTTCAGTCGTTTCACTACGTGCATCACGCCTCTTTGGGAAGATGTGGTTTTCTGCCTTCAATTCTCGATTTATCAGGTTATCAGGTTGACATGGTGGCCATTTTTGCAGGTCCAGAGCTTTTTGACAGCAACAGACTCACGATTACTCAGCTGAAGTCGATACACTATATTGGAGCCACCATGACCAATAACGTGCTCCTCGTCCATGGATTCCATAACTTCATGCTCATCAAAGTTGAGCTTGTGGAAGGATTTCATCTCCCAAAAGGTTCGGCTGTTGACCTTATTTTGAATCTCTGCGATGCAACCTGCATCCTCCGAGCGTGTCGAGGATCAAGAATATAAATACAGTCCCACTAACAATCGACCCAGTTATCTATCTCTCGTGATAAACATCCCTTGTATGTAAATCACAGGGCTGCAAAGATTCCGGGCCTTGACCACAGAAGCCAAGGTTTCCAAAGATTCCGGGCCTTGACCACAGAAGCCAGGGTTTCCAACAAAGCTTTTGTTGTTGGTCTGGCTAATGAGCTCAATTGGCGCTAGTTCTGTTAAAGAATTCCTAGAGAAATCTACAGAATTCCTAGAGAAATCTACAGAACTGAGCTTCAGAGCAGCCAAGGTGTTGGGTATTTCTCCAGAAAGCATATTGTTGGAAAGATTCAGGGAATTAAGGACTTCATTATATGCAAGATTAATGGAAGACACAAACTTACAGTGTGCAATCTGCGCTGTCCAATCTGAGCTGGTATGGGTCCTGAAAGATTATTTTCCAGCAAAGACATACCAATCAACAAGCTTAATTTCCCAATCTCAGAAGTTCCCAATCTGAGAAGGTACAGATCAACTGTGACTGCGACTGCGAAACTTGCCCAATTTCTGCTGGCAAGTTCCCAGAGAACCCATTTCTCTGCGGATATAGCTCAGACAAATTCCTCGCATTCCCAATTGCTAGAGCGATCTCCCCTTCAAAAGAGTTGAAGCTGAGATCCAGGATCGAAAAGCATACTCTTACAGTTCCCATGCGGTTCAGGGATCTTACAGTTCCCATGCGATTCAGGGATTTGGCCTGTAAATTCGTTATCAAGAACAAGAATACTCTGAAGCTTGCCTCCACTGCACAAATCCGAGGGAAGCGGGCCACTGAGCATGTTCCAATATTATATGCAAGCAATTGGTAAAGAACTTCACTACAATCTGTTCAATCTTCGCCGACTCTGCACTTTGAACCTTGAGAACTATGGGCCCAGACTATGCACTACTCTCTACAAAATTTCATGTTTTCTGCCTTCACACTGATCTGGTTGTCACATTATTCGGTATACATGCAGGTTGGCCTTCATCGAACGTGACAGAGAAGCCTCCCAATCTGGACATTTGGTATGCATGCACCCCAGATCCGGAAGAAGGCATTTGATATGCATGCAGGTTAGCGCTCATGGCATGAGAGATACGTGGCTGTGTTGAGGCTTTTTTATAAAACAGGTGTATCAGTGACCGTTTCATGTCGTTGATATAATGTTGGTTAGATATAACATGGCCTAGACTATGTGTAATCTAATACTCGTCATGTGTAATCCGATACTCGTCACTTAGTTTATTAGAGTGTATAACGAGCTTTAGTACTAAACACGTGATCCCGAGCAGGATTAGCAGTTTGTTAACTATGTTGACCATGTCATAAGCTATGTTGAATAATAATATTTCGCAACGGGCCATTTGCATGTTATAAGTTTTAGGGACATTTGAAGCAATCTATGAAATTGCGTTGAATCACAAAATGACATAAATTTTATGATTGTGTGAAAATTTCATGAATGAACTATGCCAAGTCGAGCACCAACACCCTGCAAAAGTAAACTATAAAGTTGTGAACGTGCTACTAATCACGTGAATTTATTGCAAAAGTTGAAGAGTTTTGGATGGGAACAAAAATTCCATGAAAAAACCACCTCAAACTTGATGGTCTACACACCACATCAGGACTTAAAAAAACGTGATGTGCCTGAGCCTTCTCTACAGCCATTAGAGGTTGTTCTGGATGATATTAATCCTGGCCTGCGCACAGAATACGAACTGTTGTAAACAAGCTTGTAGACAGTACGCAAAAATGTCAAATGCTCAATCCTGATACTGTTAGATAAATATAGTAACGAGCAATCTTATAAGATCAAGCCAGTACGACACTAACGTACTAATTACAGTTGAAATCTGTTATCAGTTTCACTGTAGTCCCATGCCCTTCGCCCTGATCCAATCAAACCAAAGCAGAGCGTAAGGATCTTCTTGATCTGCTGCTGGACATGGTCCTAGTGAGTATGCTGGTCCTTGTAGGTAATTTGCAGGATCAAGATAATAATCAACCGCATTAACAACATCAAAATCGGGATCAATATATAGAAACAGAATCTATCTCTGTCTCTGCACTTGGCTTTGCTTATTTATCCTGCGAATGGTGCTGTGACAAGCGCTGCTTCTGGTGGCTCTAAACACTGCAACGATGCTTGCTTGATTAGACTTACTTGGGATTGCTCGTAGGTCGCTAGCTTGTATTGCTGGCTGGTTGGCTTCTTGCATTTGCTTGCTAGATTGATTGATGATGCGTGGGGGAGGTTGGTCAATAGAAGGAGGTGGTTGATTGGACGGAAGGAAGCTTTCCACAGTGAATCGAAAGCCCACCAGCAGGAGGAACCTACCTGCTTGAGATAGATAGTGCTGCTTGCATTAGATCAAAGATCTTGCTACCCGCCTGAAATATTCTCTCCACCTGTTCTCCTATATTGTGCTACCTGCCTTACTGATCTATGAATTTATACCTTCCGTCGATGCTGCAGGTCTTTCTCTCTTGCTACCCAACCTACAAACCTGAATGCAAAGAACTACCCGCTGATCAAGATATTGTGTACCCATCAATCTATCTCTTCTTGCGAACTTCCCACGATGATCAACTTGACGGCTGCTTAACTCCATGCAAGCTTCATAATCACTAACAGATTGCTGATAGCCTCAATAAAAATTGTATGACATATGCACAAAATCACTTGCAGCATTCACCAGACCATGCTTCCGGGGTGGGTCTACTGATTCATGCAGTGATTTCCAATGAATACTTGGCATCCGTATGGATTTCCTTTTTAGTGCATTATCCTTTATGCAATAGGTCGCACCTTGGTGAGTTCCATTCAATGGTACAGTAGGCCGTGGAAACTCGCCCAAACCTGCTGCACACATTGTCTTCCATGACTATTCTTCCACATCTATCATGTTGACGGAGCCTACTTGGTTCTTCCGGAAAAACTTCAAGCCAACGTCAAATCACTTGCAACACTGACCTCTTTCTTGCTGCAACTAACAAGAGCATATGGCAAGGACTAGCTGCCCCACAACCCGTCTTGTTTTCATCTACGAACGTAACTTACACATGAATAGATAAAATTTTTACTACATCCACTTATTATAACATTTAAAGTCAATTTTTTGGTAAACAAAATATAGAATTTGTATTTTATTATTATTATTATCTAAAACTACAAATATTTCTAAAGGAAAACAATATATTATTACAGCGTGTCATGTTCAATATATAGGTGACTATATCTCATGTGGTTGCTAAGGCCATTGATATACATATCTAAAAAATTGATTACCTTTTCAAAAATACTTTATGTAAAATAGTAATACAAGAACATTTCAACATATAGATTTTTCTTTTATTAAAAAAGAATAATAAACCATAATTATTTTGTTCATATAGATTTTTCTTTTAATAAAAAAAAACTAATAAACCATAATTATTTTTTGGTGTATAGGTAAACTACGATAAATAAAATTTTTGCAAATAAAAATTTTAAAAGAAAAAATAATTAAAATAAAACATATATTTTTTAAAAAAATAATTAAAATTATTTAAATAAAATATATATTTTTTAAATATAAAATTTTATTTTGAAACAAAAATAGTATATTATTAATATTTTTAAAAATAATATATTATTATATTTCACTTGACGTTTACTTTTCAATCATTATGCTTAACCATTAGTGAAAATAATAGAATCCAATGCAACTCCAAAATTGCAAATTTACAGCTTATTAGTCCCTGCCTTCGGCATAGCAGGGACTATTGCGATCGATTGATCGTTGACTTCCTATTAAATCACTTTGACCAAATAATATATTCCTGTACATTTCAAGTTTAAACCAATGTTTTAAATAAAATATTCTGCTCAACAAACTTTTATCCAATGTTTTTCTTTCGACCTCTTATTGCCGACTCGACTGTATACTTTTCTCAAATCTTAGGATAAAGAGTTTGGGGCTCGACTATGTACTTTTCTTAAAACTTAGGATAAGCAGTTTGGCAGGCTCGATTCTATGCTTTTCCTAAAACTTTGGATAACTAGTTCGAGGTATGGCTGTATATGGTAAGAGACACGCATAGATTGCATGCAGTCCAAGTGTCTAGGTGTCTGCTCTCTGTCGGCTTCTTCTTGCCATTTATCACTTCACAACAATGTGTTCAGTCACCCTGCCTCGTCTTCATTCGTCTTCATGCCTTGTCTTCATTCACAACAATGTGTTCAGTCCTCATGCCCCTCTTCATCCCCTTGAAAACACATTGATCTTCAAACGGGTGGTCTACTGGTGCTAGTTCTTTAACTGGATCTGAGCAAGTCTACTTACTGGTGACCTTTCTATTATCGACTCTTACATCAAAGTAAGTTCAGCAACTCTTACCTCTATTTTTTTTAGTTGCTACATCAAAGTGAGTTCATCAAGATAAGCTACACAATTTGTTGATGCTTCGTGTTTCACCGCTGCCCCTGCAATCAGAGTAGTAAGTTTCACTAGCAGAGTAGTAGCACAAAAAGCTGATAAAACGTTGATTTGATGTTGATTTTGTTTGTTCTGTGATCTCCTGATTTCATGACTCTCTGTGGCAAGCCAAAGTACTAAACTGATAGCCAACTCCACTGATGATTATATTTTTTTCCTCTAAGCCTAATTCCACTATCCTTAGACAGCTTTGCTTCTAAGGAAGCCAATTGGGATTGCAGCTCTGCTATTTTTACTGTAAGTCAATGATTACTCCTAAAGAACCATGGACAGGATCTCGAAGTCTCTAGTTTGCTTTGTACACCATGCTCCTTATTGCATCATGTCTATGCTCGGCCGAAAGATCCTGTAACGGATCATCACAACATCGGACTATCTTTTTTTTGCTTAAGCATGAGTCATTCCTTCTATTTCATTAAACCAAAAATAAATTTACAGAATATACAAAAACCATGACACCATCATGGACTCAGGAAAACCAAGGGCGTGCTGCCATAGCAATGACCCATCCCTTTACAACATACAATGTTAATCTTTCAAATAAAACCTTAGGTTGAATAATAAAATTCATAAACCTAATATAAAGTTCCTCTAACCCCCCACATCTCTGTCACAAAAAGCCTGATAAGACCGGTGGCCCCACAAAACAACACTTTCAAATCTGACCATTAATTCAAACTGCGAAATTGGACAGCGTGGCGAAATATCGCACAGCCAAGATGTGCGAACCTTAATGCGCGATGGAGGGTGGTTTCATTACCACTCCCTTGCCACGTGTCGGGAGCCTAATGGAATCGCTCCCAAAATTCCAAAACCACTTACCATTCCTAAGCCGAGCGATCAACCGGTAACCGCTTGAGCCTAGTTTTCCATCCCGTGAGAGGATTGTAGGGGAACAACCTTTGCCAGAAAATTCGAACCTCCCTTTTCTGCACAAGCCCGCCTCAGTACTTGCTACAGAGACTGCTGCTGACTGTGGATTGAACCCTGTGGTGCAGTCTGAAAGGAAAGGGGACTGGTCAATTAACACCAGGGTGTTATATGACTACTTTGAGCTTGCCCTTCTTCCAGGTTCCAACCCGAGTACTGAGAACGAACTTGTTTTAGACAAATTTATTTCATGCCTTTCACTTTGGCCCAATATTTAAAAATTTCTCTATCTTCTGCCACTTGTTCTTCGCATAGAGCTTTTACTTTGCCCTAAAGTATGTCCTGTCACTTGATTTCAAATCTGCACTCTGAATTAATCACCCCTTGGTTGGCTAGAGTGTCCGCTAGTTTGTTGGCTTTTCGTCTAACATGGCTGAAACTAACAGTTCGTAGACTCAGGAGATGTTTTTGAATTCTTTGGTACACTTGTATTAGTCTCCAGTGTTTTGAGACCCTCTCCGGTGCTGCTCCGCAACTGATTCTTTTAACAACTTTTATGGAGATCTCTGAGTCTGCTTCTATAATGACATTTGAGCTATGATTTAGACTCAGCAGTTCTAGACATTGTTCTAAAGCCATTAATTCAGCCATATTGTTTGTGGCTTTACCTAAGTGGTAGTGGAATATGAAGATTATGATTCCTTCTTCATCTCTTAACACCCCTCCATATCTAGCTATTCTAGGGTTGCCTTTTGAAGCACAATCAATATTGCATTTCAGATAACCTTTCGGTGGAGGATGCTAGAAATCCTTTTCTGTTTCTGAGTTTCCTTCTTTGCTACTGAGTCCATTGGGAATGATCTCTTGCATTCTTAGTTGCCTGAGAGTTCTCATCTCATTTTCTGTGGGAGGGTTCTTTGGGTAATTGCGAACAGAGGTGCTAACTGTCTCCTTAATCTGCTTCAAGATCAGATCCAACAGGCGAAGAGGAATAGTCTTTTCATCCTTGAAAATTCTTTTATTCCGTTCTTTCCAAACATTCCAAATAATGAAGCTTGGCGTAAAGGCCCAGGCCAAATTAAGGATCTCATTCTCCGAAAAGTTCCTTCTCCACTTGTTCAGGGTATTAGTGATGCTTCCTTTATCTCTGTCTGTCTGTTGAAAAATGGTGGCAAAAGAATCCCACAACCAGGTGGTATAGGTGCAACTGTTGAGAATATGCTCCATTGTTTCCTCTTGAGCTTCACATAGCTGACATCTAGAAGGCCCAATAACCCCTCTTTTCCTAATGTTGTCCCAAGTTAATATTTTTTTGTGATGAACTAACCACATGAAAAGCTTGATCTTCATCCACCCTTGGTGCCTCCAAAGTTGTTGCCAGGGATTCGTTGAATCACTGGAATCTAGGTTCAGGATAATTCTTTTTGCTTCCTTAAGATTAAAGGAGCCTTCTTTATTGAGGCCCCATCTTAACTGATCTTGCCCCTCTGTTACCAAGATTTTCCTTTGTTTTAGCATGTTCATGATTGCCTCTACTTTTATTTTTATGGGGCTGTCATCTCTACAGTCTATGCTTCTCCAGTTTCTCCACTTTCCGGAGTTGTGAGGAAGAGTCCAGAAATCTTTAACTTTGGTTAATCCCTGGGAATCTGTTTCCTGCTTGAGGCTCATAAAGTCCTCTCTTAACAACGTTGGTTCTTGTTGCCATTTGTCCTCCCAAAAGAGAGCAAGATCTCCTGCTCTGATTTCCCAGAAACTGTTGTCTTGTACTAGGCTTCTGTTTTCCCAGGCTTTATTCCAGATGTAAGAGCCCTTTATGTTTCCAGACATTCTAATAAGATCATTTGTTTGCCACAAACTTGCATATTTTTCTTTCCAGGTTTTAGCCCATTGAGCTTCTGGTTCTTTAATCCATCTCCACCAGAGCTTGGCTCCTAAAACTTTACTCAGAATTTCCTGATCATCTAAGCCTAGACCCCCGTGACTCTTGGGTTTACAGATTTTATCCCATGAAACAAGGGCCCATTTCTTCCTTGTTTCTTCCTTGCCCCAAAGGAAGTCTCTCTGGATATTCCTGAATTGTTGTAAGACACCTTTGGGAGCTGGGAGGGCTGATAAAAAGAAAACCGGGATTGACTGAAGAACGACTTTTGTCAGTATCAACCTACCAGCCAGGTTCAACGATCTGATAGTCCATTTTTTGACTTTGTCTTGCATCTTGTTGAGCACCGGTTCCCAAATACTTTTGTGCAAGGGTTTGGTTGTAAGGGGAATTCCCAAATACTTTGAAGGGAGGGAATCCCTTTGAAAGCCCAGAATTCGGGAGATATTTCTCTGAATTGCAATGTTAGTATTTAAGAAAAATATTTTTGATTTGGAGAGATTTACTTCCATACCTGTAGCCAAGGCAAAGTCATTCACGATTTGTTTGTACGCTGAAGCTTCTTTGACTGTAGGAATTCCATGCAGCATTGTATCATCCACAAATTGTTGGTGAGTCATTGTTTGACTGTTCTCCATTAATTGAAGGCTCTTAATCTTTCCCAAGGCTTTAGCTCGATTAATGGACCTGCCCAGTCCTTCCATCATTAGGATAAAGAGAAAGGGAGAGAGTGGGTCACCTTGCCTGAGGCCTTTAGAAGGAGTGAAGATTTCAGAGGGTGAGCCATTCACCAAAATAGAAAAGCTGGAAGAGGTTACCAGAGCCATAACCCATCTGATCTAGTTGTGATCAAACCCAAAAGTAGAAAGGACCTTCTTGATATAGATCCAGTTCACCCCGTCATAGGCTTTGGCAATATCTAATTGCATGATCATAACAGCCTGTTTCTTGCTGGTTAGCGTGTGAACTACCTCGTGGGCTAGAATAATATTATTAAGGATTTGTCTGCCTTCCACATAACCAGATTGTTCCCCTGAGATTAAAGAAGGAAGAAGAGGTTTGAGTCTGCTAGCCAAAACCTTGGATATAATCTTGTATACCACATTACATAAAGCAATGGGTTTGTACTTATCAGCAGTCAGGGCTGAAGCCTATTTGGGGATCAGGGATATGAAGGAGGTATTGAGGTATTTCAGAATAGTCCTACTTCTTCTGGAATCCTCCACAACATTCAGAATGTCCTGCTTGACAATGTTCCAGCAGGCCTTAAAAAAGTCTACATTGAAACCATCTGGACCTGGAGCTTTGCCATTCTGCATGTCTTTAATAACCTCACTGATTTCCTCTTCGGTTACTGGTTTATTCAGGTTAAAATTGTCCTCTCTTGACACCAGCTTAGGGATATTTTTTGTAATTTCTTTGATGCATTGCTCTCTATCTGGATTGTTTTCCTTAGTGACGCCTCTAAAATGTTGTACCAACACATCTTCGATATTCTTATGAGAGGTCTGGAGCTCCCCATTGTCATTCAATATTGAAGAGATTCCATTGTGCGCTCTATTGGCCATGGTGGATCTATGAAAAAATTTAGTATTACGTTCACCTTCTTTGAGCCATTGAATTCGAGACTTTTGTCTCCAAAAGATTTCCTCTTGTTTGCATAATTTCTCCCATTCTTGATGGTGTTTATCAGCTTGCTGACTTTTGACTTTATCAAAACCATCTATGATCAATGCTTGATTGAGTTCCTGTAGTTTGGTTTCCACTAACTTTTTGTCCACAAAAATGTTACCAAAATCCTTCTTGTTCCATTCTTTGAGTCTGAATTTCATATGCTGAAGTCTTTTGTGCAGGATGAACATATTAGTGCCCTGGATCTACAAATCTTCGGCCCACCATTTTTCAATGTCGCTGATGAAATCTGGGTGGGAGAGCCAGATATTCTCAAACTTGAAGCGTCTATTCCTAGGAGAATCAAACCCCTTGATCTCTAATTGAATCGGCCAGTGATCCGAGCCTCCAAAGGGGAGAACTCTAGCTGTTATTTCTCTATTTGCTAGCATAAGCTCCTCTGAGATCAAAAATCTATCTAACTTGGAGGCGACCTGAGCCTCACCTCCTCTTTTGTTGTTCCAAGTAAAAAGGCCATTATGCGTTGCTGAGTCAACCAGATTCATATCATCTGTGAAGGTTTGGAACAATTCAGAGTCTTTACTTAGCAATCTGGTGCCTCCTTTTTTTTCCGAAAGGGATTTAATCATGTTGAAATCTCCTCCCAAGACCCAAGGTATTTCTTCATGTCTGCTTCTGAGCTCTGCCAAGGAGTTTAAGAGTCTGAGTTTCTCATCTATTCTTTGAGGACCATAAACATTTGTAACCAGGAAAGTATCCACGACTCCCACTGGTTGAATAATTACAGATAAATAATTTCTTGATGCCTCCGCATCTAATATGCTCACTTTTTGGGGGTTCCATAGAGTGAGGATGCCTCCCGCTGTGTTCTCTGCTTTCACTTCGAGAAACTCAAATCTATCAAGCCATTTGCTATGGATTTGCTTTAATTTTTGAATGGAGCATTTTGTTTCCTGAATAAAGATTATATCCGGTGTTGCTAGTTTCATTCTGTTACTTAACATTCTTTGTTTTCTTTTACTACCTAGACCTCTGATATTCCAAGATATGAACTTCATAATTAAAGGTTTGTGAATGAGTAACTGGTTAGGTCTTTCATCTTACCCGAATCTATCATTAGCTTTCCACACTCCATCAAGAGCTCATTTTGCTTCTTCCTACCCCTTTTCTTTCCTGGATTTCTAGTTGCTAATCCTAGAGTTGATTTCATAGTTTTCACACCTCTGTGCTCCTGCTTGTGAATATTTTTACCTTTATCCAACCCTCTTTCCTGTGTTTTCCACAAAAATAACTGTTGTATTCTGGTGCATTCTTCTTGAGGTAGTGAATCAATTCCTCCCTTGGTTCCCTGCCTCAAGAATCCTTCCAGATCCAGGTTTTCCTTGTCTAGAATTTCCTGTAATTCATGATCTTCCAGATCTATTTCACTTTGGGTCATTTCCTGGTCCATCTCCATTTCTGTTTCACTCATAACAGTCTCATTTTGATAGCCCATATCGTGAGATTGTTTATTGTTTTCTTCCTTTTCTTTTTCATTAGGATCTTCCTCCTGAGATTGATTTTCCTTCGTGTTTTCTTCATTCTCTTCCAGCACTTGAAACTTGTTCTAACTGACCTTCTGCCCCTCATTCTGTTGTTGCTTTATCCCCTTTTTCCCCCTTTTCTTCTACTTGCCACTTTTTGAAAGCTTTCTATATCCTTCATTGTATTGAGTTTCCCTTTGTTGTCTACTTTACTGAGAGGGCAATCTATGAACAGATGTCCATGTTCATGGCATCTACGACATCTGAATGGGATATGCTCGTAGTCCACTGTCTGCACCCACTCCTCATCAAAAACTTCCAAAATAACTTCATCCGGAAGAGCTTTTGATAGATCCATTTCCACACATATTCTTGCAAAGGAGGTATATTTCCCTCTTCTTGTGGCTTCAGAAACTTTGACAAAACGCCCTAGTTTATTGCCAATGGCTACTAGCGATTCAGTTTGCCAATAATCAAGAGGTAGAGAATAGAGCCTTACCCATACTGGAACCGAAGTGAAGGTCTCCCGCTCTGGGACAAAGTTCATCATCCAAGGCCTCATATAGAGACTAGCTGCTGCATAAAAGTAGGGTCCTCCTTCAAATATTTTGTCTTTATCTTCGATGTTTGAGAACACCACTGTGAAGAATCCCTTTGACCCAAGATGTAGGTCAATGCTTCCTTTGGGTTTCCAGTGATACTTGATCCACGTTTGTAAAGCTTTTTCAGTGGGCCATAGTCCCATAAATTTACAGATAATGGCGTAGTTTCCCATGTGTTCCCTGTGCGCCTGCAGAGCAGGATCATTTAATATTACTCTGGGAGTGATTTCTGCTTTAGGCCTGCAAGGTCCCTGTTGCTTTTGGACTCTTGAACCTTGATTTTTGTCTTCTTCCTCCTTGTCCTTTGTGCTACTGTTTACCTTGGTCTTGGTCCCCTCTGTCCCCTTTTCATTTTCCCTGTTTCTTTCCTCAGCCAAGCCTTTGCTGTTTATCACCGGTGTTTTACCTTTGTTGGATACCGCGTTCTTGTAGGAAGGAGTTGAGCTCCCTCCTCTGCCGCCCTCCATTAGAAACAGTCTCTACAATTCTCTGAACCCTCGTTGCTCGCTCCCGCCGTTTTTTTCTTCTTACAACCTTCAAGAAAAAAAGTCGGAATCAACATTGGACTATCTTTATGTATTTGGGCAAGGTAATAATTAAGATTAATAAGTTTGAATGAAAAAAACACTCTAAATTTTTCTAAGAATCTCTGAGTATCTCTTATCTATGTAAATAATAAATCGAAAGGCAAAATGATCTTTGTTGCACTTCCAATTATACCTAAATATTGAAGGCTCCATCATGAGACCAACTTTTCTATTTCTTTATTTAACTAACCAAAATCTATACGTTGTAATCCTGACATTAATTTTGTCATTGGAGTAACACATGTTATACTTCTCAGATTTAGTTGGTTCGAAGTTTATTCCAAGTTTATCCCATAACACCAAGATTTTTGAACTTCAAATAGGTAGTAAAAGCAATCAATCTGTAATAAAACTGCATTAATTTAATGAAATTGTCATTCCCAAAACTTCTATTTACTAACAAGAACATTCGAGGATCGTCGTGTGGCAAGAAAAGTGTGAACACGCATTTGTCTGAACATTTCTTTCTCTGGATCTTGCAACCAACGCAAGGAGATATCAGTGTTGTGAAAGCAGAGTTGTGTCAGTTTCTCACAGGATGAAATTCGCTGTGTATAGTCGCAGTTTTCTTAAACAGGATGGAATCTAGAGAAATTAGAAGAAGCTTAATGCAACAAACTACGAAAAAAATGATAATAAAAGAAAATAGAGTCTATGTCCATAGGTTGGTTGATTAGGGAAGAAGAAAAGCCCAGTTGGGCATAAGCAGTGAAAAGGAAAGGCGCACTTTATAGTAACAGAATGAGGTGATATCATAGATCTACGTTGCTTACCTGAGAAAACGTAAGTGATATCCTTCCCAAACGCTCTACTCTCTTCGCTTACTTTGTTGCATTTCCCATTGGTTCCATCTTTGTTTGTTGTCATTGTTTCTCAGCCCTTGTCATAGAATGAGTCATAGCCCATAGGTTGTTTAGGTTTATTCAAAGGTGATCGAGCTTCTAATTCATGTATTTGTTCAAATCCACTTTATTTGAAAACCACACAGATGTGGCCGATAAAACCAGACTTCTTGTAGATTAACAAAACCATATGCAACATAGAAGACCCCTTCCATTGAACAAAAATGGAACAACATCTGGTTACAGTTCATCTCGAAATACCTTCTTCTATCATCAGTTACAGAAATTTGAATTTTCTCGGACTTCATGATAGAGGAAATCATGGCATCCCCAGGCAGCGTGAATTTGTTGGCAAACTTAGGGCTTCTCTTTCTTTCCATTGGCAAACACTAGCATCTCTCCTCATCCTCGACTACGTCATGCTTTGGATTCTTCCCTGGCATTTTGTCACCAACACCTTCTCGTCTTCCACATTAACTTGAATTTGGACTTCGTCAGACCTAGAATGTCGGCATAGAACACTTAATCCTTGCACGTTTCTTTAATGTCCATTGTTGCGGGTTCCACTCCCTTTTTCTCCTCATGGCGTTGGTCATATGACCGCCCGAATGGAATTGTGATCTTCTCTAGTTCTTCCTAGAAGTGTAGTAGTGGGCTCATGGCCAGAGCGAAATTGATCTTCAAATCCAGAAACGTACCAGAAGTTCCAAATAATCATAATGTTTACTGTTTACCAACATTACATTCATCCATCAATGTTTATGAGAAGCCCTCCTGGAACAGTAGGGTACTTAGAGGTTTGATGGAAACTAGAACACTTCAAAAGTCAGATTACTACCTTCCATAGTAAACCAACCTTCCATAGTAAACCAGAGCCAAGTGCCTACACAAAACAACAACCTAACATACAAAGCAACAACATAACATAAAACTTGTAGCAAATATTAACAGGGAACAATTCCAAAAAACATCGCTTGGATTTTACACAGCTTTTTTTTCCCATGTTCTTGTGCTTATTTAATCTGAAACTTTGAAACAATCTAAAAACCATAAATATGCTCATCTCGACTGGCCTGTGCTAACAAGCAATGTAGGAAACAATATTTGATATTCGTAGGAAACAAGATTTGATATTTGGTAATTTGTGATACCAAGCAACACAGGAAACCAGCACTGAAGAATAAGATTTTTTTTAAAGTGAGGTCAAATGGATGAAATGTGGACTGCTTGGAGACCAGATGATTATTTAAGAGGCACTTGTAATGCATGAAGGTATAATTTATTCATATTTTCCAGGCTGCATGCGAGAGCCTCAACGACACTTCAGAAACTATTTTTTTTGTTAATTTTGATTAATATTATTATCATACACTTATAGCCTTTTTTTTTTAGTTATTGGCTTTCGATTTATTTCATCAAATCGTCTCTGTTAAACATATGCAACACTTATAAAACAATTTATATTCCATAATTTATAAATGGAAGTTTAACCCAATCAATATTAAAAAATTTCAGCAACTTTTTGGTGTATAATAATTTTATAGCTCTTTTGAATACTCGTGCATCTGGTTACAGTTCATCTCGAAACACCTTCTTCTATCATCGGTGACACAAATTTGAATTTTCTCGGACTTCATGACAGAGGAAATCATGGCATCCCCAGGTAGTGTGAATTTGTTGGCAAACTTAGGGCTTCTCTTTCTTTCCATTGGCAAATACTACCATCTCTCCTCATCCTCGACTGCGTCGAGCTTTGGCTTCTTCCCTGGCATTTTGTCACCAACACCTTCTCGTCTTCCACATAAACCTAAATTTCAGACTTGGTCAAGCCTAGAACATAACACTTAATCCTTGCGCGTTTCTTTAATGTCCATTGTTGTAGGTTCCACTCCCTTTTTCTCCTCATGGCATTGGTCATATGACCGCCCGAATGGAATTGTGATCTTCTCTAGTTCTTCCTAGAAGTGTAGTAGTGGGCTCATGGCTAGAGTGTGATCTAGGTAACTCTTCATCGCTCAAATCATTAATGTAAAACGAAAGAAGAGGATGAGTCGTCGCCAACACGGTTCAAAAAAACTTCAACATTTGTTCATATTACCTCATGGCGCGGACACTTGCATTGCATGCATATCGCCAACACAGTTTAAACAGACTTCAACATTTGTTCATATTACCTCATGGCTTGGACACTTGCATTGCATGCATATATAACGCCTAATTAGTTTTGTTTCATGTTTTATCTTTTAATTACTTAATTTTTATATTTATATAAAGTTATATATGTATCTCTGTATTATTTATTTATTTGAATGCAAGTTAGATTCCTCGTTTTACGTTAATGATTTTAAATGCGCTTCCCCATGCAGGTTGGATTCCTGAATGGTCTGTGAATCATTATTTTGTTGTAGCCAACTTTACTGTCCCAGTGAAACACAATACGATTTATCAAAGTCTGTGATCAAAAAGTATATCCGCCTTGCAAATACTTCAAGCTGCAAATGCTTCTAAGTTATAACACATAATATATACTTCTCTCGATCTCTGGTCATTCAGCAGCGACTACAATTACTTGCAGTCCTTGTTATACTTCAATTCCACTTCATTCGACCACCTTATTTAATTTAAAATTCCTTATCTTTGTGTTATAAAATCATATCACGCTTTTTCATCTTAATGAACATTGTTCTTAACTTAGTTTCACGAAATTTTAAATTACGCATGGAATGGTTCTTAGTATACAATAGTTTTAAGTTAGTTGCACTAAATTTGACATATTTCTAGTTAATGTAAAAATGATTGCATTCAAGTTTTCTATAATTTAATATAGGAAGGAGATGGCATATAATGTTAAACGTTAATTAATTAATAAAAATAAAAAATAATATGGGATATAAGGGTTTAATTATATTTGTAAAAAAAAAAAAACATAAATACAATAATATTATTGATCACAAAAAATTAAGGGTGGGGTGATCCCCTTGTTATAAAGTATTTTGTAAATCCAATATAGATCCATCTTAACTCTAGATATACCAAGTGTCGAAAAAGATCAAATCTCTTAATATGCAAACCTCTTTTAGAATGAAAGAAGATTTGATCCCTCCCGAGGCTTGGTAGATCCGAAGTAAAGATGGATTTAGGCTTTTTTTATTTTTATTTTTAACCAAATCAAAACATTAAACAAGACATTAGAACATCTCTACCACACTTGAGAGTGCCTCTAGGTTCAATTGTCATTAACTATTTATTTTTACCTCACGAAAAAAACATTATATATATATATAATTTTACCTTTTGTCAAAATTTACCACAGGAAAAAACATATAGTGTGTATTAGTTTTCCTATATACATTTGAAATATTTATCGACTTATTATTTTTTACTTGGATAAAAATTGTTAAATAATGAATCCATACAGGTGAGGATAGTTTTAAATAGAGGAGGAATGACCTGTTATAGAGTTTTATGAACCCAACATTTCGGACTACCGAGTGAGTCCATCATCATGGGATGCGACAATAGATATTCTAGAGATATTCATGATGTATCCGTGAGCTATATTTTAAGTTATATATATAGGTTATGAAGGAGTTAATATAAGAAATTAGGTCGGCCAATCTCCACTTAGTTGTTAATATTCAGATTTATTTATTTATTTATTTTTGTTTATCTAATTAACTTGTTTAATTAATCAACTAGTTTGTTTAATTAATTAATTAATTAATTAATTTGTAAAATTAATTAATTAATTTGTTTTAATCAATTCCCTAATTAATTAATTAATTTGTTTTAATCAATTCCCTAATTAATTAATTAAACAAAATAACCAATTAATTTGTTTAACTAATTAATTAATTTGTTTAATTAATTAACTAACTTGTTTAATTAATTCCCTATAATTTTATATATGATTCCTATTGTTTATTTTCTAACTGTTTAATATGAGTTATAAGGACTATATGTTTATTTTAATACACGTGTTACCATGCTATTATAATTAATAAGTTATGATTTTAATTTATTTTAATATTATCAAATGGTTAGTTATGAAATAACCCATTATTTGATTTATATGTTTAATTAATTAATTTGTTTAATTAATCAATTAGTTGTTTAATTAATTAATTAATTGTTAAATTAATTAATTTGTAAAATTAATTAATTAATTTGTTTTAATCAATGCCCTAATTAATTCTCTAATTAATTAACTAATATGTTTGTGTAATAAATTAATTGAACAAATTAACTAATTAATTTGTTTAACTAATTAATTAATTAATTTGTTTACTTAATTAACTAACTTGTTTAATTAATTCCTTATAATTTTCTATATGGTTCCTATTGTTTATTTTCTAACTGTTTTAATATGAGTTAATACGACTATATGTTTAATTTAAATACATGTGTTACCATGCTGTTATAATTAACAAGTTATGATTTTAATTTATTTTAATATTATCAAATGATTAGTTATGAAATAACCAATTATTCGATTTATATGTTTATTTATGTTTTTGTTTTATTATTTGAGGAGGATGTTATGTAATGTTTTCTTGTTGAGTTGATTTATATTTTTATGAATCTTTTAATGATAGATGAGCGACTAAATTATTAAAAAGGATATGAGTTAATTATTGGTTCTTTAAGATCTCAAGTGAAGGTTTCTAGGTGTTGCTTAGTTTTAATCCACCATCTTGGTTCAAGTTGTTCTTCCTTTTTTCTGTTTCAATGGCTTCTTTGATTTTCTTTTTAAGATAGTGGTCTTCTTTTCTGACTAGTTTGACTTCTTCCATGCAGATGTAATGAGAGGAGGAGTGAACATGTTCTGCTAAGGCCGATTTTGAGGTCCTTTCCTTTCTTAAGTCAACAGTGTGTTCTTTAATTCTAATGTTAAGAGACCTACCTGTTTCACCTATGTATTCTTTTCCACATGAGCAATGAATAACATAAACACCTTTTTGAAGGTTAGGGTTTATAGGATCCTTGACTCAGTTGAATAATTGTCTGATGGTGTTGGAAGGGGTGAAGGTTACATTAATGCTGTGCTTATTAAGAATTTTAGTAATTTTATCAGTGGTGCCTTTTATGTACGGAATGGAGACCTTAGGAGTTGATGAATTTGGATCTTTGATATTATTATTCTTGTTTAATGATAGGTGCATGGCTTTCTTAATGGTATTCCTATTATAGCCATTTAATTCAAACACTTTGTGAAGATGGTTGAGTTCATCTTTTAAATGGTTGGGATCAGATATTCTAGCCACCCTAGTGGTTAAGGTCCTAATGATGCCAATCTTCTGTTTAGGGTGGTGATGAGAATTTGCATGAAGATATCGTTCTGTATGGGTTTTCTTTCTGTAGACTTGGAAACCAAGTGACCCATCTTTTTTGGTTAGAAGGATATCAAGGAAGGGAAGCTGGTTGTTATTTTCAATTTCAATGGTAAATTTTATATGGTCCAAAAGGCTATTTAAGTGATTGAGGAATAGGTCAAGTTTTTCTTTTCCATGACTCCATTTAGCAAATATGTCATCGACAAACCTTTTCCATTCTTCAGGGGTGTATGGAAATGACCTGAGAGCCTTCTGTTCGAAGTGTTCCATGAAGATGTTGGCAACTATGGGGGATAGAGGAGAGCCCATAGCCACACCATGGGTTTGTTCATAAATTTTACCTTTGAAACTGAAGTAAGAGGATTTTAAGCAAAGCTCCAGAAGATCCACAGTTTCTTTATCCGTGATGTTTCTCATGATATTAATAGCTTCATCAATAGGAATCATAGTATAGAGAGATACAATATCAAAGCTAACCATAAGATCATCATCCTTCATTTCTATGTTATTAATCCATTGAACAAAAGAATATGAGTCTTTAATATAAGAAGGGGTATTACCAGACAGGGGTCTAAGTTTTTTGGCCAGGTGTTTTTCCAGAAGGTAGGTGGGGGAACCTATGGTATTGACTATAGGTCTGAGAGGTATGTTAGGTTTATGGACTTTAGGAGCACCATAAATTCTAGGAATAATGGAACTATTAGGGATGATTTTATTTTTTGTGATGTCATCTAGAGATGATTCTTTGATTTTCTTAATTACTTCCCGCATAATTTTCTCACTGGGATCTTTACTAATGATTTTATAACAACCACTGTTATTTAGATGTTCCTCCATTTTATTGTCACAATCAATTCTATTCATGATTACAGTTACGTTGCCCTTATCTGCCTTTAGGATGACTATGTTTTTATTTTTCCTGAGGTTGTTTAAAGCTCTTTTTTCTTCTACGGTTATGTTAGAAGCAGGAGTTTTAGAAGTTCTAAGAATCTTAGCAATATCTTGTTTGATTTCTTCACTTTTTGCTATATTTAGGTTTTTAATATTACTGATGACCTCCTCCACAGGTATTTTGTTAGGGGTTATAGCAAAATTTAGACCTTTTCTTAGGATGGATTCAGTTGCATGATCTAGGAGGACATCTGATAAGTTAATGACCTGGGCATTATCTGATTTCGGTCTTTGATTGGGATGTATGGTTCGAGTTTCTGAATGAGAGAAGCCAGTAGATGGGCTGTTGTTTTCTGCACTATTTCCCTCCAGTGATCTATACTCTTGCATGTTATTGTCATTATGCTTCATATCTACTTGAGAACTGTGAGCAATATCATAAGGAAGATTGTTGTTAACTGCTGCATTGAGAGGATGCGTTCTGGTGCTATCTATATTAATTATGTTTCCTCACGGTGATTGGTCCTGTGCGTTGTTGTACATGGTGGAGAGATCATTTAAACCCACACTGCTCTCTTGTTCTGCGCTATTACCTCTCGGTGATCTGTGAGCAGGATCTGTTTTGTAATTAAAAATGGACTGCCTCCTGAAATACATGCTAGAGGTATCCACGTTGTTTCTGAAAGGTAGAGTGTTTATGTTTTCTGGTAAAGCGTTGTTAGGGTGATTATTGTTAGACAACTCTACACTAATTTTTTTACCATACGGTGATCTGTCCTGCGTGATGGTGGAACCATTTATGCCCACGCTGCTCTTCTGGGTTGGCAGATCTTTCACGCTGCTTTTATTTTGTTCTACACTGCTTTTATTTTGTTCTGTGTTGTTACCTCTCAATGAACTATGAGCAAGATATGTATGATAATTAAAGCTGGATTAACTTCTGGAGTGTGTGCTAGAGAAACCTTTAATAGTATCAACGCTATTTATCAAGGGTTGTGTGTTAATATTTATTGGTAGAGTGTTGTTCAGAATAGGGATTTGATTGTTGTTAGAGATCTGTAAACTGGAGTAAGAGTTGTAATCTATACAATTATTTCGCAAATTGTTCAATTTCTTTAATTTTTTGTTGCTGTCCTTTGTTAACAATTTCTCCAATTTTATGAATGTAATCAGATCCAAGGATTGGATTAAAATTACCTCACACAACTATGACTTCAATTTACCTAATTTATACATGTGAAATACTTATTAATTTTCACTTAGATAAATTTTACTTCACACAAAAGCATTTTAACTATAATACCAATTATATCATAAATATTTATTTATTTTTAACTCACACAAAAATGTTTTTAACTATAATATCAATTAATTTAATTTATATATTTCAAATGTTAATTATTTTTTCACTTTGATAAATTTTACCTCACAAAATATAAGTTTTGTGTTTTGTGACCCATGCGGGGGAATTCAATTGGCAATTGTTATGAAGTACTATGTAAACCATGAAATCTAAAGTTCAAATCCCTATGGGTCAAACCAATGAAAGAAAAAGGTTTTGGGTTAGTAGATTTTTAAATTCTAGCTTGGCCATAATAAGCTTTAACCAACTAATATCATAGATGTATATGTTTTATATTACTTTAAAAAGATCAAACATATTGAACCATGTTCATACCTAATACGAAACTAGCTAGTGATTTGATGCACTTACGTGTAGTTACTATTTGCTCAATTTCAAAGTTTTTAGAAATTATGCTAAACCATTTTTGAAAAAATTTCAAGTAGCTTGGTCAAACTCATTAACTATAATGTATTTTGAAGAGGACCAAATGATCTTAGCTTTCAAATTGACAAGTTGGACTTAAGTAACCTTATAAATAAAGAAACAAATTTGTAGCCACTTTTAAAAAAGAAATTGAGAGGATTCTAACATTTCAAGCACTAATAATATGCAAACATAGATTTTGAAAAATTTCATAATCTTCTAACAAGAAAGAAAAATGGAGCTTTCTTGCAAATATGCTAAACACCTAAAACACACAAATCTGGTTGTGTGGGTGTGTGTGTGTGTGTATATATATATATCTATATATTCGTAATTTTATTCATCTAAAGGAGAAAAAATTACATTTTGCATATGTGAGATACATTCCAGAAAATACAAATAGAAAAATGGCAATCGCCAACTAGAGAAACCCAAAGGTCCAACATGGAAGCCATAGAGATTGTACATACAAGCCCAACAAACGAGCAACCTCCATTAAAAATTGGGTCATAAAACCCCATAAAAGATTCGAAAAAAACATGGTAGATACGACCCTCAGGAAGTAGGGAACAAGATGCCCTAAAAGCCACAAAATAAAGCTCATAAACAAGCAGCAAAGAGCAGGCCAGAAAATCCTTAGAAAAAACCCAATAGAAGCCCCATAGCGTGCATGAAAAAAATGAAGCCATGAAGAGGACCAAAGATGGAGGCAACACAAAAATGGTCGAAGTCAAGCACAAGGAGCCTAGAACCAAGCAGCGAAAAACTGGACTGAAAACCCAGAGCGACTAACTACCTCCACTAAACTGACACCTGTAGACACAACAAAAGAGGGCCACATATGAGGGCACAATAGCATAAATAAAACCCAAGTAGACAATCTCCAAGTAGGAAACACCCACGACAACAACCCAACGAACCCCCACACACACACAGCGTGTCAAAAAAGGGGCACCACGACCCAATGTAAAAAACAACATTGGCATAGTAGAAACACCATGGCATAAAGGTGACGGGAGGCATGATCCAGGGGTAGAGGCAACTAGGGATCAATTTCCTTGCCCCCGCTCCCTCAACTCCCTCTGCACTATCCTCCAATTGTGTCTATATTCAAGTGTAAATATATCGAAATCGTCATAGCCTTGGTAACCACACATTTAAGATTTTTGTTTCCAACCACAAAATATATTTATTGTCTAGCCAAACTAATAAATAGACCCATTTTATAAAAATTGAGATCTATCATGAGTGTGTCAACACTAAAGAAACTACATAAAACTCTCAAAATCTATTTCACCTGCATAAATAAGAAAAGTTAGTTAGTGTTTTATATAGAATACTAATGGTGGCCCATGGGCATGGGCATGTTGTGTGAGCCTCAACCTTTAAGCTTGAGGCTTCAATGCTCGTGCTTTATGCTTAAGTGTATACAATGTAAGATCACATGGTGTGATTGAAGACAAATATGATTTTTTTTTCTAATAAGTCCAAAGATTCACTATCTTTTAAATCACCCATTAAATTAATGATTTGAAAAATTAGATAACTATCATTAGCGATGTGTATATTTTAAAATGGTCAATATTTGATGGGCATTTACTAATATTTTCCTTACTAGTAAATGACCAAAAATAATGTGTAAAAAAGAATAATTTTATCTATTAATTAAACTTCATATATATATATGTAGATATAAATATAACATTTTAAAGTAGAAAAAATATATAAAAATTATACTTTATTAATAGGTATTCGTTTATATTGTAATATAAAAGAGATGTGCTCCTACAATGCATAACATAAATTTATAAGTAGCATTTAAAAAAATAGTTATCATATGAAACATAACTAATTATCAACCTTATATATCAATAAAAAAAAGTATATCAATGTTTTTTCTATATATAATAAAAAAAAGTGTTTGAGGGAGATGTGCACCTCTTTTGATGTTAAATATAGAACCACAACAAAATATTAATTTAAAGAATCATCTTAAATAAATTAAAATATTTAAAGTGATGGTAGAATAATAATTTATTTAAAATCGGCATTGAAATATTATCTATATATATATATATATGGAAGGAGTAGAGGGGTTGGCAGTTGGAAACCTAGTCGCTTTCTCCCTCTAGTTCGTGTTGTCTGGCCTCTTTTGCCTAGTTTAAGTTTGTCATGGTCATATACATTCTACTGATGGTGTTTCATTCACATTCGTGTGGCTTGTTCTTGGGGGGTTTTCTTCTTTGTTGTCCCCTCTCCTCTCTATTGGTGTTGGCTTGGGCATTGGGGCCTTGTTATGGTTCTTGCCCACTTGCCTGGGCTTTCTAACATCGATCTCATTTCTCTTGCAATCTTCCTTCGTCATCGTCAGTTTTTGCTGTGGTCTTCTTTAATGTGGTGTGGTTTGATCATGACTGCGTGGTTCATGGTTCCTGCCATGACCTGATCGGTTTCGTGGACAATTCGTCGTCCTTTACTAGGTTTCAACCCTTGAAAATGTATGGCACCCTTTGGATTTTGTATGTGGGCCTCTACGCCCTATTTGATTATCTGTTTTGGTTTTGTTCACGGTACATTTGTACTGGGGGTTTTGACCTTGTGTTTTTCTAGTTAGCTAGGGTTTGGGGTGGTTCCCTAGGGTCATCCTGTAATCTTGTAGTTTCTCTATAGTGGATACTGGTTTTTTTGTGTCAGTGATCGATCCCATGAGGCATTCCTTTTAATGTGTTATGCATATACAAAATGCAATTTTCTTTTTCCTTTTTGGATGAATAACATTATAGGCATCCTCTCTCTCTCTCTCTCTCGATATATATATATATATATATATATATATATATATATATCAAATCTCACAGGGTTTGGATCTAATGGTGGAAAGTAAGGATTTTTTCACCATTGGCCAATGTTCAATTCACATGAGGGCACTTGAGGTAGTGGTGAAAAATTTGGTTGCACCTAGAGAGAGCATATTAAATGGTTTTGTGGCTCATGCACACATAAATGGATCAAATCCCACCCCCATGTCCTCCTTTAAAAAATCCCAAAGGGGTTGGATCAAATGGTGGAAAGTAAAAGTTTTTCACCATAGGGGGAGGCTCAATGCCCATGAGGGCTTTCTTGGAGCCATAGGGACAACTCGAGGTAGTGGAAGAACACGTAGTTGCACCTAGAGAAACCATATCAGATGGTTTCATGACCTGTGCACACATAAATGGATCAAAATCCACTCATTTCCTCATTTTCAAAAGTCAAAGGATCTTAGCTCAAGCAGTTTGGCGAAATTCTTGTTTTGGTTTAAAAAAATCAAAATTATTACATACATTTTTTATTTTTTGAACTAGGTTGAACCTAGGTCAGGGCTAGCCGAATGTTGGATGGAAGAACGATCTACCCACTAGTGGGATGCTATCACTAGGATTTTGTGAAGCTTGATCAATCTTGGATGCCCCTTGGGATAGTTTGATTCCTCCAAAGGTGGCTCCCATTCTCAATCCCTCCCAATGAGATTTAAACCTATGACCTGGAAGGGACTAAACCCCACACAAACCAATTGATCTACACCTCATGGGTAAATTATTACATACATATATACATACACATATACATATATACATATACATATAACACTATTAAAACTCAAAATTTCTTATTTTGTTAGTAGGTGTTTTTTTTTTTTTTTTTTGTTTTACAGAATGAGAAATGTGTAATTCCCCGAGTGTTTAATATGGAGTTCCTATAATCCTCCCCTCAACCGAGGAACTCACTTGGAAAGCCTATGAAAATATAAAGTAAATGTGAGGATGAGAACTCGTGGCCTCATGTCGAGGGCAGTGAGTGTCCACCTAGCTAGTTATAGTGCTAGTGGTCAAAATCGACCTAGTGTCACACGAGTACAAGGAAGAAAAAATATGGAATACTATGTAAAGTATGTGGAATGTCCCCTAATAAAAATAATAAGTAATAAACATAATAAATAATAAATAATATAATATTATATTATTTATTATTTATTACTTTTATTACTTATTATTTTTATTATTTTTTATTTCTATTACTTATTATTAAGGGACATTACATACTCCCCCACTTTAAGGAACTTTGTCCCGAAGTTAAGTTTTTATTATTTATTATTTTTGTTATTTATTATATTTATTATTAAGGGATATTACATTTATTTTGTTATTTATTACTTCATGTAACAGTCCCGACACCCTCTGTTGAACAAGTATAACCAACAGGCATCAAAAGTTTCACAACACCTGGGAAATCCCAAGGAATCTCTGTCCTTTTTCCCATTTTCGGAATCAGGCATAAGCCTCCCACTTTCAGAATCAGGCATAAGCCTCCTTGGTTTGTATCCTAGTCCAAGGCTGGCCCCAAGGCTTGCGCTTGACTCAGACCTCATCTGCCCCCAAGGCCCCAAGGCAGGCATCCGATACAATGCTCAATGTCACCAGGCATCTCGCAAGGTTAGCCCACTCCCTCCACAACTCACTAAGGTGCACAACCCCAGGCATCGAAGTCCTTACACCCTTACCAGACTTCGACATCCCAATACAATACTAGGCACCTAGCCTAGAACATCAGGCACTTGGCCTCCTCAAGATGGTCCCATAGCCCTTCAAGAGCTATCCATCAAGAGCTACACAAGACAAAGGAACCACTGGCATATGTAGTGTTGATTGAGTTTGTCCCTAGCCCATATGGTGTTACTTATTCTCCCTCATGTGTATGGGCTCACATGAGATCATCAAATAAACTGGCCCTCTTGGCCCATTTGTGGAGTCCTGTTAATCATCACACCTCAACATGCAACCAATGCATTAGCTATACCATCATAGTATCATAGAAAATAATCCACATGGCAATTCTTGCATGTCATCATGTAACATTCATCATTGTTAATCACAACATTATGAATAATAACGAACTGCATGCTCATGCATATCATAAATTTGTACGCAACTATCACATGCTTCACCTCATGAAATACCATCATAAGTTATAACATCAACATATTTGCATCAAAGACATATCCTGATTTCACATAATAAATGAACCACATCTTAATAAACCTCATATTATAGCATCATAATTCCTATGCCACGTTATGCATATCATATCTATCATGAGTATTCAACATTAAATACCTATCATCACATAGTAAATGAATATGTCAATATACCTTGACATAACATCATAATGCCTATGCATATCATCATCATCATAAGGATACATCATCACTATTGTAACAATTATATAAATATGAACCACATGTGCATGATCACCCTCATACATCATATCATGAAACATCATCAATATGAGAAACATCCCAATACTTATCAAATATAGAATAATACTCTATAAGCATTCTTATCATGATTCATCAGAAAATCAATTTCATTTACTTCACAAACATTCAACTATGAACTAAGATTATTCCACATCCATCTAGGATCTGTGTTATCTCATCAGTGTTATTAGTGTTATGTTTTCATCAAAATACCAATTACTTTTTCAATAATCATTTTCACTTCTTTCAACTAGGAAGTTGAACATTTACACCATAGGTATAATCATCTAAGTACATTGTTAAATTTCACATGAGCCTCATCATCTTGAGTCTTAATCTCTCGTCATATATTCTTCCTTCCCCAAGGAAATTCTAGTGAAATTCATTGTTAAGATATTACTAGTTATATAATCATTTTTTTAAAATCATCTATCTCACAATTAAAATCCCTTGGTTTTACATCCATTTACCCTTTGGCTTACTGATTCTAATACCGCTATAAGCAATTGCATACAAACACTAGGTCATCATGATTAATTTACTTGCATGAGGGTTTGTTGATCCATGTTGAATTATACATACATCACTTAACAATTATCATTTTCATCCACACAAAATATTTTCTTATCTCGTCAAGTTCCTATCTCAGTAAATTCACCCTTCTTTAAGTTGGACAAGAGATTCTTGCTCATTAAATAGTATCTTTATTTTAGATTTTGAAACAGTTGGAAACACTACTACCATCATCATCACTGGTCATTATGAAAATTCTCAACTTCATATCTTCACACCTTTAAACTATGTAGATCATCACTATGACCATTACCAATCATGTTTCTCGGTCCACTCATCAATACCCTTAAAAGAACTTTCTTCCTGATAGAACATCCCTTCATTTCCTCCTACCAGATATTCATAGATATATTTTTATTTTTCTCCTAGTCTTAATTTCCTAATATTCCATGTCTACTAGCTTCAAAAATGGAAACTTCTTCATTTCATTCTAATTTATTAAATTGACGTTAATTTCTCACCTCCAGTCATTGCGGTTTCTTTTCCTCCTCTCTTAAAAGCATAGCATCGATACACTTTGGAAATGTTGTTACTATTCCCCTACTTGGGTAATGCCCTATAAATAAATTCATTAAGATGGCTACCAAATGTAATCCGCTTATCATTTCCTGTTTTAAGACATCAACATAATAAAATTGCCTGATCATACATCTTGTTGTCCATAATTCATGCATATAGTTAGTCACCTATGGAAAACTTTACAATGTGGCTCTCCCTTTAGAGGGAAAAACTATTATCGCTGTTGTCATGCACACAACTTATCTCCTCCAATTGATCAATTTTATTGTGGATTTACTTCTTTAATCTATGTCATCATACCTTCAAGGTTCCTTCAAACTAACGTTCATTATTACCATGATTATTCAACTTCATTAGTTGATTGCCAATATTTTCTTCTTTATGTGTGTCATCCTTAGATAGACCTTATAGTAATACCTTTAGAGTACCAAGTTATGATTATACCAAACTCTTTCATTATGTTCTAAAATAGGTTGCCTCTTCTTATTGATTCTTACCCTTGTTGTGACACTTCCTCTGATACCATATGTAACATCCCCGAGATAACAACACATAATTAATTAGATTAATCAAGCGATTTATAATCAACAAACAATTTATCAACTAGTTAATCATTAAATTACAAAAAATACGAGTGAAGAGAGACAACTTACCTGTGGAACGCTAGTTGAAATTTGCTACCTGCAACAAAGTCTTGGAGACGACTCTCCACCCAACCGTAGGCTCAGTTGCACAAGAACTTATTACAACTGGCCACCCCGAAGCCCTCAATCAACGTACTACTGCCAGGGTATCCTTTGTCTCACAACACTATTCTCCAAAGAGAATGGATGGTAATAATAAATAATAAAAATAATAAGCAATAAAAATAATAAATAATATAATATAATATTAAATAAATAATAAACAATGAATAAAAAATAGTAATAGTAAATAAATAATGAATAATAATAAAATAATTTAATTACATGCTCTAAATAAATATAAATAAGAAATAAGACAGGAAAGCAGTAAAAATCAGTAAAGCTATCAAAAATTAGAAACAAAAGAATAAAACAAGAAAGCAATAAAGTTGCACGTTGACACATGGAGTGTGTGCATGTGGTTCCCCTTCCAATGTTTGCTCTATTTAATAGATGGGGAGGAAGATGAGAGGCATTCCATCATTCCATGATTCTACCATCCATTCTCTTGGGAGAATAGTGTTGTGAGACAAATGATACCTTGGCAATAGTACGTTGATTGAGGGCTCGGGGTGGCCAGTTGTAGCAAGTTTTTGTGCAACTGAGCCTACGGTTTGGTGGAGAGTCGTCCCCAAGACTTTGTTGCAGGTAGCGGTTTGGTGGAGAGTCGTCACCAAGACTTTGTTGCAGGTAGCGAATTTTAACTAGTGTTCCACAGGTAAGTTGTCTCTCTTCACTCATATTTTTTGTAATTTAATTAAAAAATTAAAAATAATTATTGAAATAACCATGATCATATATCATTGTTTTTCCCTTGTAAATAAAAAAAGAAAAGAGAGTTTTGATTGATTTAAAATATTAATTTAAAAAAAAATTGACACATGAGAATGGGATATATATATATATATATATATATATATATTAAATAAAATTTGATTAAATTATGACAAAATTTCATTTATATTTAAAATCGAATAGAATTAAAATTATTTTTAAAAATAAATTTTAATTATTTTATCAAATTTAAATAAGATATATAAAATATATAATTCAGATTGGATGTTTTGTGATTCATGATATAATGCTAAGATCTTCTGGAGAAATCACATAGAGAACATATGGTCTACGTGTTTCGAACCTCACTCTAGTAGAACGTGTTGAATTAACGTAGTAGAACGTGTTGAATTAACGAAGCACCATATTTGTTTAGAGGATTTTAAGGTCTTTGCGAAGGTTGATCATTTCCATCACCAAAAATTAAGAAAAACCATTGCAATTGAAAAGAGGAGTAAGACTCTTAATAGGGACGATGGATGGAAATTAAGCAACTCGTGAGTCCCTTCTCTGTGTTCTTAACCACCTTGGTTTCCTTCTTCTTTCATGGTTGGTGGATATTCTATTCTAGGACCTTTTTCCTTTAATTATATTAATTTCATTTTTATTTTATTATTGTATTTATTAGTTTTTAAAAATTATATTAATTGTATAATAATGCTTGATTAAAAATATCATGTTCCTGATTCAACCATGATATTGCATAACAAATGATAGTATTATTATTATTGTAATATTATTGGATTATTATTAATAATATTATTATTATATAAGTTTTTTTCCTTATTAGATAAATATTATTTTTTCAATCATTATTTAAAATTAATATAATATATTAATAGAATATATGATAAAAATATTAGAAATTAGGAAGTTCATATAATAAAATAATAAAATTATTGGATTATTATTAATAATATTTTTATTATATAAGTTTCTTTTCTTATTAGATAAATATTATTTTTTCAATCATTATTTAAAATTAATATAATATATTAATAGAATATATGATAAAAATATTAGAAATTAGTAGGTTCATATAATAAAATAATAAAAATTGTTAGAGCCATATAAATATTTTTGAATAAAATATAAAATAATATGAATTGTTATAGTCATATAATTTATTTATTTAGTTTTATTTTTTTTTCAAAATAATTAAAATAGAAAATAAAATAAATTAAAATAAAATTAAAAAATAACTAAAGAAATAAATTACTTTTTATTCTTTAACATTTTTTCTTATTATTTTTTTTACCGTTGGAAAATTATCGTCTTGGTCTTGATGATGAACTTAGATTGAGGTTCGAAACAATTTTTTCAATCCTGGTCATGATGATGAACCTAGATTGAGGTTCGAAACGCGTCGACCATATGTTCTCTGTGTGATTTCTTTGGAATATCTTAGCATTAAAATATTCAACTACACTAATTAAAATAACAAAAACGCATAACATATATCCAACCAATTTGGCTAATTTTTAGGGCGTAGTCTAGCTTTTAGACGAAGTAAATTTTTTCACTAAAACCCATTGATACAATTTCAAGCAAGAATGCGATTGTTTATTGTTTAAAATACATTTTTGAATGCATAAATGAAGTCAACACCTTAAAAATTCCCTTGGGCACTTGAATTCTATAGATTAAACTACTTAAACTCGAGTTTTTAAAAATCTTTGCCGAATTTTGGTTAAAATTAACCAGAAAAAAATGTCGTGAAAACAAACATTTCGTCTATAAGTTAGACTACCTAAGTTTTAGTATCTTATCCCTCTAAATAATTATTCAATTAGTAATAAATCAATGTGAACCAAGCAATACAACAAACCTATTTTATTAAAGATGAATAACATCAGTGTGTTCATCTCGTTAAGATGATTTCGACAATATAAATGTTGTCCCGATTTGACCTCCGGATCGAAAGTTATGACCACTTAAAGTTAGCGCCACATCATCAATCTGCGACATGGTTGTCCCCATCAGCCTCGTCACCACCACTTGGCATTAGTGCATTAATTGTCGACCCTATCATGCCCTGGGTTTGTAACATCTACTATATATATATATATATATATATATATATATATATAAAAGCTATCATCTAGCTCATACTCCTCTCTGACATAAGCACATCGACTCGCTACTGCCATGTCACCCTAGTAGAAAACTCCGTTGCATTAAATTCTTAAATTGCCGAGGTTCGAGGTCCCAAGGGTCCCAAGGCTTGCCACGTCACCCTCGAGATCATCCTATCTTGGAGGAAACCCTCCCGGTAGAAATTTTTCCGCACGAGTACTTGAACTATCAGGGTCCTAGGTCCCAAGGCCTTGCCATGTCATCTCCGAGGAAACTCACCCCGACGGAAACCCTCCCTAGAGGAAATACTTTCTCGACGATAAACTACCTCGAAGGAAACGCACCTTAGACGAAACTTCATCTTGAAAGAATGTTTGTTGGATCCCACTCTAGCCACATCATCCTGGCAGAAAAATCGCCTTGGCAAAATCCTATCTCAGAGAAAACTCCTTAGAAGAAACTCCGAGAGACTAAGCGTTAAATCGCTGAGACTAAGAAATTTGCCAGAAATTGAAGGAAAAACATCCATTAAGAGTCAAAGATTATTCACCGTTACGAAGTTGACAAATCAAGGTGTTGGAACAAAAAAATATGTAGAGTATATGATGGAAACCCGTTTTCCATCTCAGAACAGAACCTTGGAGAAAACAATCCTGAAATATTGGGAGGAGTTACGCGGAAAGGGCTAGTGAGAACTGAGATTCTGAAAGCTTAGTCACAAGCAAGGGTCATATGACCTGGAGTTTAAGACATTGAGGGTTAATAAAAGAGGACCACGCCTATATGAGTTATTTGTTGCATTTACAAAGTTAGACTATGTCTTGGCCACAATGGGTATTCGAGCATACAACCTGCGCCCGGACCCAACCCATCACCATAAAGGTGTTTACATAACTCACTTTGGAGCTATCTCTCTCTCTTGTATATATATATAGAGAGAGAGAGTTATCCTTCCTGAGATTAAGAATAATAAAATAGGACTTAATAGCTATTTTTTTTTGGCAACATAATGAATGGAACATGGAATTTCCCTTTCATGTTCACTGAGGATTTTGAGCAATTATCATCTTGTAGTTTGTAGTCCTTTTCAGTTGATAGTAATTATCAAAAAGCAAGTCGAGATCCACTGATCTCTCGAATAATATTAAAATATAGTGAAATTATGTGAGCAACAAGAAAACATACAATGCTCAAAATTCCTATAAGAAATTAACATTCCACAAATATCAGAAACCTCATGCCCTATTTGATTCATAGGCTTAAGCCACAAAATTAAGCATTAGATTAACATATTTACTGACATGTAGCCAACACAAAATTTAAGTAATTGATAAGCGCAAGAACCAACACTCCTCAATCATTAGCATGACATTATCATGTTGTAAATAACAAAGGAAATATGGTAATCACAAGCACCAACGTAAGGTGATGCTTATCTTATGCAAGTTCTGACAACTGAGAGTGGGACTCTAACTCTCCACCCAACCATAGACCAACTGCAACCAAGTCTTTCTTGCAGCTTTCACCCTGGAGCCAGATTCTAAAGCTTGAGGTAGAGTGTTTTCAAAGGAGTTTTAAACCAATATTTTAGTTGAAATAGGGGGTCTCGAGGCTGCCTCACCACCACCCACTAGCTATCAAAACCAAGAGAGCACCATGAACTATTTCATGGGGAAACAAATTCCTTCTGCTCGGAAGATTAAATCAATATCACCAGCTGAAACATAGTGTCTCAAGACCACACCGCCTTCACTCACCAATATTCAAAGGGTTCACATCAAACAGGGAATACTTTATTTTATACAAAAGGACTTATATTACAACATCCCAACATCTGTAGGGATTTAGTTACAAAGAGTCCCAATTCATATATGGAGAGGGAGATATGGTTAATGATAAGGAGGTTTTATTAGCTGAGTTACCTATGAAGGAATGAGAGTGCACTCTCCATTATCTTAGTGGAACTTCCACATGTGTTCTCAACCTAATCCCATGGAACTACCATCAGGTGTTATTAGCCCACTAGCCCTTTATGCCTCCACCTCTCAGAAGTTATCAACCAATACAGTATCCAGTGGATTTATTAGACCTATAAGGCACAACCACTACTCAATTATTACTATACAACAAGCCCTTTGGGTTCCTCAATTGATGCTCCATTCTAGAGTTCGAAAACTTAGAGATAGGGATCATGTTTTGCTTCCCTTCAGTGATGCATTCTCGACTGCATCTCCCTTGTGTGTGTGCGCATCTTTGATAAATAGAGAGATTGCATGTATCAATGGGTGAATAATCTCAAGGTCCTCCTCCCTCTTTTCTAACAACTAATTGCCCTCCTTCTCAATGATTTCGCAGCAATCAACCTTGTGGAAAACACAACCCATGTTGCCTTAATGTTTTGTCCTATTCTTGCTTGTGGTTGAAGTTAAAGGATGCCTTCTCCTATCCCTTCTTATTTCATTTAATTTTTGGCATAATCAATCCACTCAACCAACCAGGACTGTTATTCAAACCAACTATTCCCTCAATCAATGTTCTATCTCAAGTAATGGAATTTGTGTCCCTTTCTCAACCATTTTAATTTATAATTACATAATTATAAGGAGAAGGTTTTACAAGGGGAGTTAACCTGCAGGGAATGTCACATAAAAACACCCAAGTAAGTGAAGCCTTCATATATATTCTTAACCTATAGGTTATAAATATCATATAGCTCTCTTAAAACTCCTGTGTCCACATTTAACTAAATAAAAATGGATTTTCCTAAAAGAAGAGAGCGCTTTCAAAGGATTTTTAAACCAATATTTCATTTGAAATAGGGTGTCTCTAGGTTGCCTCACCACCACCCGCTAGCTATCAAAACCAAGAGAACACCGTGAACCACTTCCAAAATCCTTCTGCTCGGAATATTAAATCAGTATCACCAGCTAAAACAGAGTGTCTCGAGACCACATTGCCTTCACCCACCAACTATTTAAAGAGTTCACATCAAGCATGGAATACTTTATTTTATACAAAGTGACTTATATTACAACATCCCAACATCTACAGGGATTTAGTTATAAAAAGTCTCAATTCATATATGAAGAGAGAGATATGGTTAATGATAAGGAGGTTTTGTCAGCTGAGTTACCTCTGAAGGAATGAGAGTACACTCTCCGTTATCTTAATGCAAATTCCACATGTGTTCTCAACCCAATCCCATGGAACTACCATAAGGTGTTATTATCCCACTAGCCCTTTATGCCCCCACCTCTTAGAATTTATCAACCAACACAATCTCCAGTGGATTTATTAGACCTATAAGGCACAACCACTATTCAATGATTATTATATAGCAAGCCCTTTGGGTTCCTCAATTGGTGCTCCATTCTAGAGTTCAAAAATTCATATATAGGGATCACGTTTTTCTTCCCTTCAACGATGAGTTCTCCACTGCTTCTCTATGCATCTCCCTTGTGCGTGTGTTCGTTTCTTCAATAAATAGAGAGAGTGCATGTATCAATGGGTGAATAATCTCAAGCTCCTCCTTCCTCTTTTCTAACAACTAATTGCCCTCCTTCTCCATGACTACACAATAGTCAAGCTTGTGGACAACAAAACCAATGTTGCCTTAATGTTTTGTCCTCTTCTTACTTGTGGTTAGAGTTGAAGGACATCTGCCCTTGTCCCTTCTTCTTTCATTTAATTTTTGGCATAGTCAATCCACTCAACCAACAATGACTGTTATTCAAAACAACTATTCCCTCAATCAATCTTCTATCTCAAGTAATGGAATTTGTGTCCCTTTCTCAACCATTTAAATTCATAATTACATAATTACAAGGACAAGGTTTTACAAGGGGAGTTAACTCGCAGGGAATGTGTAATAGCCCTGGTGAAAATTCCATGGAATGAAAGTTAAAACCAACAACCACGAATGATGGGACACTTATTCCAAGATGAATGTTAAGCAAAATCCTAATGATGGGGATAACTTGTGATTGTTTATAGCTAAGGAAATTGGAAAAGGCAATGGCTAAGGATTTGTAAAGGCAAAATGACATTTTGGCACATTTATCTATGAAAATAATGGAAATTAGGAGAAAAGGGAGGTGAAAGGTCACAAGTTGCATGTGAGGAGGAAAATGAAGGAAAATAATGGAAAACGAAGAAAACAGAGGCCTCATTCATAAAAATATTTTGCGGATCGGTTGGTAACCTTTTGTCAGTTTAGTGTTGGAGCTCTCTTCTATTCTCTCTCTCTCATACTCTTGGAGACTTAGAGAATTATTGGAGCACCCTTGGAGGGTGTGGCATACTTGGATTTTTGGAGCAAGAAGGCAAAGGAAGAGTGGGAAAGTGCAAGAGGGCATCGCGATCAACAACTACATCAGATTTGCTTGTAGGTACCAAGTTGCATTTATGTTTCCTTCACTAGTTTTGGCACATGCACGTGGTTTCTTGGCTATCATCTGTCATTGGCATGGAGGATTGCCTGGATTGATAGTGGATTGCCTAGCCTTTCCATTTCTTGGATAACCATGGTGACTATGGGTTTACTTTCATTATTTGTTTTTGGTTGGTTCCCATGTTTCCTTAGCTTGGGTTGAGTTATTAGTTCCTGGAGCCTTGGTTGGACAAAAACTCTAGAGCCCTTGGTGGGTTGAGTTACTAGTCCTGGAGCCTTGGTTGGACAAACGCTCTGGAGCCCAGGGGAAACTATGGGTTGAGTTATTAATCCTGGAGCCTTGGTTGGAACAAATTCTCTGGAGCCCTAAATGGATGGGATAGAGACCAATCAAATGATGGTTTTGTGATGTCCGGCTGTGAGGTGGAATCACTGTTTGATGGGTTGAGGTGGATGGCCTCTGGAAGCCCTGGATGAGTTTTGATTGACGTGTTCTATGAGATCCCACATTCATGCTTGGAATATGGCACGAGGGTGAGTGGCTGAAGAGAGATTTGGATCATCCATTCTACGACCGGGTGCAATGTGGAAGTCCCATCCTGAGTTTGGATTTTGCATCATCAATGAAAGGTTATTTCTCCTTGTATTTCTATGAGCATTTTGATGGATTGTATGTGGTCTATATGGCTATACTTTCATGAGTATTTATGTCCCTATTATTCTGGTTATGTATGTGTTTTATGACAACAGCCATGCATGGCTTTCCTCATTTTTTACTTGTAATTGAATAATCAATGTATATATGACCTAATGGATGCAATGGCAATTGATGTGTTGAGGCATCAATGGTTCATAACAATTCTCATCTAAGTAGGATACCCTTATGCTCAGAACTGCTAATTACACATGTAGATTACACATTTGCAATATGTTTGACGAAATGTCGATCATGGCCTTTAGGGGTCCAGTCAAGGCCTTAAACAAGTATTTGCTTTAGTACTGTCATTTCCATGTTATTTTACTGATTTGAAGAGATGGTTCAATTTCAGGCAGTGACCTGGGCTCTATCTTGAAAAAGTGGCTCAAATCCCGAAGTCATTGGCATAGCACTGACAATTTTGGTCTCTGGTTGCTGGCAAGCAAGCCTGTGAGAGCGACTTTGGGTTGCTGGTCACACTCATGCCTATATCATGTAAGCGACTGGGCCTTAAATTGTCCAAAATCTCATTGGGACCCCAAGGCAAGTTGTCTAAAGTATTGGATTAGTTCCCGAGGTTCCTGTAGCTGATGATTAACTTTTGTATGGTGTTTTCTGTCGGTTCCACTTCCTTAACGTGACTTGGGAAGTCAAATCATATCACAGTGGTATCTCGTCGCATGTTTACCCCGGCTAGTCGGTTGCTTGGGTAGATGTGGGAGGAGAGTGTTAGAGAGTGGTATCAGAGCATGGTTCACCCCTCAGACTAGATGGGCTATGTGTTGGTCATGCACACATGTCAGTTGCATGTGCGTCTCTCACCCTTTCATTCCATGTGCTTGTTGCATTTGCATGATGTTGTTCATGGTTGTAGTGATAACTAGTTACATGTTAATTTATGTCACTTACATGTATTGTTGCAGTATGTTTGGTTACATTCTTGTATGCTTGGTTGCATGTATCATTCTTGTAGGTTTGATTTCAAGTATTGTTCATTCATGCTTGGTCATATGTGTTTATGCATATGTGTGGATGCTTATGCATCACTTATGCATGTTCATGTTTGCATGTGGTCAAGTGTATAGTGATGTAACGATGGTGGTTATCATGCATGAGGTCGTGGTGTGTGTTGTTGTTGAGGTCATGCGTTGATGACTCGACCCTAGCTAGAATGGAGGTTGCATGGTCATATGCTTATGTTTTATGTTTCTATATGTTGTCATGATTATGTTATACATGTATCACACTAATTTGTTGATCTTGCAGACAATGTATCCTCCTTGAGCTATACTAAGGTACTTCGGTTTATTGTGATTTGGTTTAGGTGACACGATACACCTTACAGGAAGAAATATAAAATGGCTAGCAAGATGGTTGACTACAAAGGCTGTCCCTATGAATCCAAAGAGCAATATGGTGTTGTGAATCCTTTTGATTTGGTAGTTACACTGAGAATCTTAAAGGAAGAAATAAGGAGTCGTACGGCAGATAATGACATAATCATACAGGCACAGAAGAAACAAGTAGAGGTAAATGTAGTGATACTTCAAATTTTGTTAGATTTGCAGCAACAAGGACCACGTCGGATCATCTATGAGCAGGAGGATAGAACTAATGGGGCATATGGTAGTTGGTCACATGTAGGTCACAAATCAGATAGAGATGACACAATTAGAGACGACATATTTTTGGATATTTCGGATAAGAGAGGGCATAGACACAAGTATGATTCTAGTTCTGATTCAGATAAGCACTATGATCGACATCAGTATCATCCTTGCAGGAGGAGTGATAGGGAATATTTTCCAGATGAATTTAATAAAGAAAAACCACCAACATTTGATGGAGAGATGAAGAAACCACAAGATGTAAAGGCATGGTTGCTTGGCATGATGAAATTCTTCAGGTTGCATGACTATTCAGAGAACATGAAAGCTAGAGTGGCTACATTAAGTCTCAAAGGTAAAGAAAACATTTGGTGGGAAGATGTGAATAATGTCAAATGTATTCATGAGGAAGATTTTACTTGGAGTGAGTTTGAGTGATTATTGAAGAAGAAGTATTTTTCAAAAAGATACTTTGATGACAGGGCAAAGGAATTTTATGAGCTAAAGATGGGATCTATGACAGGTGATGAGTACACTAGTAGGTTCTTGGAGTTACTGAGGTATGTGCCTTATCTCATAGAGGAAAAGGCCAAGATTCAAAGGTCCATTAGTGGGTTACTAGTTGCATTTAAAGATAGAATTGAGTTTGATGAGCCTAGATCAATGGGGGAGGCCATTCGAAAGCTAAGGCATTGCTATGAACAGTCGAAGCACATAATCGAGACTAAGTCAGACTGAAGAGGTAATGCAAAGAACAAAGGCAAATGGGATAGAAAAAGAGTAAGGCCTCAGGATACAGGTAACAATGTCGCACCACCTAAGAGGTTCAATGCATCAGATAGAGGATAGGGACATCGATTTGAGGAACATAATAAGGAGCCTGTGTGGTGTTGGACTTGTGGTGGAGATCATTGCAAGAGAGACTGTCCACAGTACCAGAGTGGTAGGCCTAAGATATATAGTGCGTAGGAGGCACATGATGTTGGGGATTTTGGTCAGAGTATTCCACGTATTTATGCAGCAGTGGATAACAAATAGGCAAAGCATCAGGCATCTATCATTGAAATAAACGATAAGATTTGTTATCAAGTTACTTCTATTTTAATTGAACCTGGATCTAATTATAGCTATGTTATTCCTGACTTGGTGGATAAGTGTGGTTTGAGTAAGGAATTACATGCAGAGTCTTGGTTAGTGCAGTTGGCTATAGGTACAAAGAAGCGAGTTCATCATTGGGTAAGATCTTGTGCATTTGACTTGAATGGTATGCCTACTACAACACATTTGAATGTATTACTGTTGGGTTCATACAGTATGTTGTTGGGCATGGACTAGTTGTATCTTCATAGAACCAAGGTGGATTGTTATGATAAAGCCATTGAGTGTGTTGATGACAATGGGGAACCAAGAGTCTTACAGGGTAAGAAGAAAGCTACATCAGTTAGGATGGTGACAACTATGCAAGCAAAGCGTAGCCGCAGGAAAGGGTGTAAGTTATTTGCAGTGCACATTTCTAGTGATAAGGGTAAGGAAGTTGAGGATATGGATGTGTTGAGCAGGTACCTAGTTTTACAACAATTCAAGGATGTATTTCTTGAGGACATTATATAGTTGCCACCTCATAGGGAGGTAGACTTTTCTATTGAGTTAGTGTCAGGGGCAATTCCAATATCAAAAGCACCTTACAGGATAAGCACACCTGAGTGGGTTGAGTTAAAGCTACAGTCGAAGGAAATGTTGGACAAGGGATACATTATGCCAAGTGTATCACCATGGGGCACACCGGTATTGTTTGTGAAGAAGAAAGATGGTACTCTCAGATTATGCATTGTTTACAGGCAGTTGAACAAAGTGACTATCAAGAAAAATTACCCTTTGAAAAGGATTGATGACTTTTTCGATTAGCTGAAGGGAGCAACAATGTTCTCCAAGATTGATGTGAGATTCAGATACCATCAAGTACACATCAAAGAGGAAGAGATTTACAAGACTACTTTCTGGACCAGGTATGGGCATTATGAGTTTGTTATTGTTCCATTTGGCTTAAGTAATGCTCCAGCTACATTTATGTGTTTGATGAATAGTGTGTTGCATCTATATTTGGATAATTTTGTTATTGTGTTCATTGATGATATACTGGTATATTCTAAAAATGAGGAAGATCATGCCGAGAATTTAGTAGCAGTGCTGAGGTTGTTAAGGGAGCATCAGTTGTATGCTAAGCTCAGTAAGTGTAGTTTCTTTCAGACTGAGGTACACTACTTGGGACATGTTGTCTCCAAGGAAGGCATTGCAATAGATTTAGAGAAGATAAAGGCCATCATGGAGTGGGTAGCTCCTAAGAATGTAGATGAGGTGAGACATTTCATGGGTTTGACAGGCTATTATAGGAGGTTCATTAAGAACTTCTCACAGATTGCTTATCCTATCACATCATCGCAAAGGAAAGATAAGAATTTCGAATGGACAGATGAGTGTGAGGCTAGCTTTGGGCAGCTTAAGTAGTTGTTGACACATGCACCAATGTTACAGATTGTAGATTAGGACAAAGAGTTTGTGGTATGCACAAATGCTTGCAAGAGAGGGCTTGGTGGAGTCCTTATGCAAGATGGACAGGTAGTATGTTATGAGTCCTGGAAACTAAACAAGCATGAGCAGAGCTACCCAACACATGATTTGGAGTTAGCAATGATCATACATGCATTGAAGATGTGGAGACATTATCTTCTTGGTAGGATATTTGTACTTATGAGGGATCACATTGGGTTGAAGTATTTATTTGACCAAGCGAATCTAAATGCCAGGCATGCTAGATGGTTGGCCACAATTAACGAGTTTGATTTCGAGATTAGGTACATCAAAGGTAAAGAGAACAGGGTGGCAGATGCTCTCAGCAGATGGGTATAGGCAAATCACTTGGAGACTATGTGCTCCTATGGGACAGACTTAAAAGATAGGATCTTGCAGGCAGGTTAGCAGGATGTCAGGTATATGGAGATTATGCACAGGTTGCAGCAGGATGCTAGTATAGGTACAAGTGCAGGTGGTAGTATATGTACAGGTACAGGTGCAGGTGCAAAATGTATGGATTAGTGTCTTATAACAAATGGATTGGTGAGGTTTCGAGACAAGATATATGTACCGATAATAGTGAGCTCAAGAAGGTGATCTTGAGGGAGTTTCATGCGAAATCTTATTCAGGTCACCCAGGTTATCAGAAGACATTAACTGCAGTGAAGAAATTTTATTATTGGCCGAATCTGAAGAGAGATGTAGCAGAGTTCGTGGCTAGATGTTTTGATTGTCAGCGAGTGAAAGTAGAATGTAAGCATCTAGGTGGACTGCTACAGCCGATCGCGATTCCAGAGTGGAAATGGGAGGTCATTTCCATGGACTTCATCATAGGGTTTCCAAAGACAGTGAGACAACATGATTCCATTATGGTCATTGTGGACAGATTGACAAAGGTTGCACACTTCATTCCGGTTAAGTCTACATTCTCAGCTAGCAATGTGGCACAGGTATTCATTAGAGATGTGGTTAGATTGCATGGTGTTCCAAAGAAGATTGTGTCAGATAGGTATGCAAAGTTCACTTCCAAGTTTTTGAAGGAGTTATTTGTAGGTTCAAGCACAGAGTTGGCCTTCAACACAACTTATCATCCATAGAAATATGGACAAACATAGAAGGTCAACAAGATATTGGAAGATATGTTCAGGATGTATGTGATGCATCAACAACGGAAGTGGGAAGAGTATCTCCCTTTGGTATAGTTCGCATACAACAACGGTTATCAGGAGTCATTGAGGATGAGTCCTTTTGAGGCATTATACGGGCAGAGTCGTAAAATTCCTATCAGTTGGAGTCATCCGATTAGCAGGGTGTTGATTGGACCAGATATGTTGGCAGACATGGAACAAGAAATGCAGGTAATCAAGAAGAATCTAAAGGCAACACAGGATAGGCATACAAGTTATGTAGATAGGAACACGATTGTTCAAGGAGTTCCAAGTTTGGGAACAAGTGTACTTGTGCATCAAACTGAAGAAGAGCTCCTTGTGGATTGGATCATGTGCCAAGTTGGCACCATGGTTTTGTGGACCCTTTAGTATCATTGAGATAATTGGGATAGTATCTTATCGACTTGCACTACCTCTGACAGTGAAAGTCCATGATTTTTTCCATGTGTCATTGCTTTAGAAGTATGTTAAGGATGTTGATCATGTGATTGACTGGTCTGTATTGTAGGTGGAACCTGATGGGGAATTCCAGCTAGAGCCTCAGTGTATATTGCAGAGAAAGGTGCTCACGCTCCGGAACCAAGCAATCGAGCAAGTTAAGGTGTAATGGAGGCAATTTGGGTCCGATGAAGCTACATGGGAGATGGTGGATCAGATGCGGGCTATGTATCCTTCCTTGTTTTCTAGTTAGTTTTGGCTTGGTATTTTGGTATATGTTTTGATGATGTTGGTTTATGTACATATGTATATGGATGTAAATACTGCCACGAGCTGTGTTATAAAGCTCCACTATGTGGTATGTTGTTATGATGTCACGTTATTATGTTGTTATGTTGGTTTGCTTTCAACAGGGTGATCATTGCAAATACTACATCAAGCTAAGTTATAAAGCTCCATCAATAATATATATTTTTCTTACAGCAATTTTGTGGTTATGGGTGTTGTTGAACACCGAGGACGGTGTTCCCTAAAGGGGGAGGGTTCTGTAACAACCCTAGTGAAAATTCCATGTAATGAAAGTTAAAAACAACAACCACAGATGATGGGACACTCATTCCAAGCTAAATTTAGGGCAAAATCCTAGTGATGGGGATCACTTGTGCTTGTTTATGGCTAAGGAAATTAGCAAAGGCAATGGCTAAGGCTTTGGAAAGGCAAAATGGAATTTTGGCACATTTATCTATGAAAATAATGGAAATGAGGAGAAAAGGGAGGTGAAAGGTCACAGGATGCATGTGAGGAGGAAAATGAAGGAAAATAATGGAAAATGAAGAAAATAGAGGCCTCATTCATAGAAAGGCTTCTAAGGATCAGTTGGTAACCTTTTGTTAGTTCGGTTTTGGAGCTCTCTTCTATTCTCTCTCTCTCACATACTCTTGGAGACTTAGATTTTTTTTGGAGCACTCTTGGAGGGTGTGACATACTTGGATTTTTGGAGCAAGAAGGTAGAGGAAGAGTAGGAAAGTGCAAGAAGGTAATGGGATCAACAACTACATCAGATTTACTTGCACGTACTAAGTTGCATGTATGTTTCCTTCACTAGTTGTGGCATGCACGACACATGCATGTGGTTTCTTGGCTGTGATCTGTCATTGACATGGAGGATTGACAGTGGATTGCCTAGCCTTGCCATTTCCTGGATAGCCATGGTGATTGTGGGTTTACTTTCATTGTTTGTTTTTGGTTGGTTCTCATGTTTCCTTAGCTTGGGTTGAGTTACTAGTTCTTGGAGCCTTGGTTGGAAAAATGCTCTGGAGCCCTGTAACAACTTGGGTTGAGTTACTAGTCCTGTAGCCTTGGTTGGACAAAATCGAGCCCTTGGTGGGTTGAGTTACTAATCTTGGAGCCTTGGTTGGACAAATTTGGAGCTCGACGACAATTATGGGTTGAGTTATTAGTCGTGGAGCCTTGGTTGGAAAAAATGCTCTGGAGCCCTGGATGGCTAAGATAGAGACCGATCAGATGATGGTTTTGTGATGTTCGACCGTGAGGTGGAATAACTATTTGATGGGTTGAGGTGGATGGCCTCTGGAAGCCCTGAATGAGCTTTGATTGATGTGTTCTATGAGATCCCACATTCATGCTTAGAATATGGCATGGGGGTGAATGGCTGAAGAGAGATTTGGATCAGACATTCTACGATCAGGTGGAACGTGGAAGTCCCATCCCGGGTTTGGATTTTGCATCATTAATGAAAGGTTATTTCTCCTTGTATTTCTATGAGGATTTTGATGGATTGTATGTGGTCTATATGGTTTTACTTTCATGAGTATTTATGTCCCTTTTATGTTGGTTATGTATGTATTTTATGACAGCAGCCATGTATGGATTTCCTCATGTTTTTACTTGTAATTGAATGATCAATGTATCTATGACCTAATGGATGGAATGATAGTTGATATGTTGAGGAATCAATGGTTATTAGCGATTCTCAACCAAGTATGAGACCCTTATGATTAGAATTGTTAATTACACCTGTAGATTACACATTTGCAATATGTTTGACGAAATAATGGTCATGTCTAGTAGGGGTCCAATTAAGGTCTTAAACAAGTATTTGCTTTAGTATTATCATTTCCATATTATCTTACATATCTGAATAGATGGTTCAATTCTAGGTAGTGACCTGGGCTCTGGGCCTGAAAAAGTGGATCAAATCCCAAAGCGTCTGGAATAGCACTAACAATTTTGGTCTCTGGTAGGCAAGCCTGTGAGAGCGACTTTGGGTCGCTGGTCGCACTCATGCCTATAGCACGAGAGTGACTAGCCTTAAGTTGTCCAAAAGCTTAGTGGGACCCCAAGGCAAGTTGTCTAAAGGATTGGATTGGTTCTTGAGGGTCTTGTAACTAACTATTAATGTTTGCATGGTGTGTTTCCATCGGTTCCACTTCCTTAACGTGAATTGGGAGGTCAAATCATATCATAGTGGCCTCTCATCGCATGTTTACCCCGGGTGGTCGGTTTCTTGGGTAGATGTGGGAGGAGGGTGTTACAGAATGTCACAGAAAAAGACTTAAGTAAGTGAAGCCTTCATATATAGTCTTAACCTGTATGCTATAAATATCGTATATCTCTCTTAAAATTCACGTGTCCACATTTAACTAAATAGAAATGGATTTGTCTTTACTAATAAGAAGATTATAAGCCTTTCTAAAAGAATTAGTAATCTTGAAGTATATGTGCCATTCATACAACGCACGCCTTCCCACTATCAACACATCATCAATAAGGAGAAAATATGTTAATGCAATGTTTTTAATACTTGAATGCCAATAATTTGTTCTTACCTCTTCTCCATCTGGATAAGTCGGCTCAAACCCTTTATGACAATAATAAAGAGCCAAGGAGATATGGAGCATCCCTGTCTTAGACCCCGAGATGCTTTGAAGAAAAAGGTTGGGATGCTATTTACTAAGACAAAAAATTGTATCTTGGTTACGCAAGCCATGATCCATTGGACAACCTCACATGTGATTCCAATTCTATATAAAACTACACAGAGGAAAACCTAATCCATCGAATGATATGCCTTAATGAGGTCTAATTTAAGAATGAGGCCACTTTGATTTTTGTCTTCAATGAATAAAGACACTCCCATGCAACAACGATAACATCATGTATCTGTATTATCCTTAGGAAACTGAATTGCTCTCTAAAAATTGAAACATAAATATTATGTCTCAATCTACAAGTGGTGATTTTATAGATTAACTTATAGATCAAATTACATAATGAAATTATTCTTAAATTACTGAATGAACATGGTTTGGATGATTTCAGAATAAGAGTAATGAATGTGGAGTTGGGTGCTCCTGAAATCATCTTGGAAAATCGTGATTCCTCAACCAAATTTAAAAGGTCTTGACCCATAAGGTTAAAGAAGTGTAAAAAAAATTCTACAGTCCACCCATCCAAGCCCAAACTCTTGTCTTTGGAAAAATATTTAAGGAACTATTCCACCTCCCTCAAAATAATAGAGTGTTCAATATGTTCACCTTTTTCAATGGAGAAAAAATGGCGATAATTCTCTAGAATCTTCAATAAATGTTCTATTTCAATATCCTTCCTTGCAAAATATATACCCTTGAAGTACAAAACTGCCTCCGATTGTAATTGATTCCAAGTGTTAATTGTGTTACCTCCTTCATCCTATAGCTCCCATATGGTGTTACTTATTCTTCTCTAATTTGAAAAAATATGAAATAATTTTGTATTATTGTCTCAATAGTTTATCCATGTCACTCTGCTTTTCATCTCCAATTCCCCTCTTGTATTCTTAAGGTGTGTCTCTTTTGTTTTTCTAGATCAATGAGAGTATTTTTTGTCTCCTCTTCAAAGGAGTATTAATGTAATGGAATGCATAAGGCCTCCATTTTTTGCATGAATCTCCTTTAAATCTTTATAAACTTGCTTATTTTTACTTCTCTCCCATCTCTTAACAACAACCTTTAAAATGTTGATATTGGGAGTAACACGGTCCATGTAAGTCTTGTGTTCTTGACACTATTTAAGTAAATAAATAAACCCAGGTTCCATAAGCCAAGCATGACTAAATTTGAAGGGCACATGCTTAAGGCATATGTCATCTTGCCACCTCATGAAAATATGGAAGTGGTAAGATATCCTTGTGATGTTGACCCATGATATTACTGTGCCTAAACCACCCAAAATATCTTCCTTGACCAAGAGTTTATCTAATCTTTTCGTGATCCCTTTTGAACCAAACCTCTTGTTACTCCATGTAGGCTATGATGGCATAGTTTCAACATCTACCAATTTGTTTTGGTTAAAAACAAAATTGAAATAATCAACAAGTGGGTTAATACGACAAGAATCCCCCCAAATTTTATCTTTGAACAAAGATAGATTCAAATCTCTAGCAAAAATAAGAGAATTTACCCTGAGGATACCACAATTATTGATAAAATCCCAAAATTTATTCCTCACTCCACAAGGGCCATAACAATTTACAATGTGAATGGGAGTAGAATAACCTCTAACATGTCCATAGATCAAAATACCAACTCTATTTTATAGGAGAAATCTTTTTGATACATATGGTTCCCTTAGAGTAGCTAATCCCCTAGAGTGACACTGTACATACACCACACTAAGGTGCTAGACAGGGTAAATAATAATTAAATAAGGCCACACTCGATCAACCTTAGCAAGTGTTTCTTGTAATAGGACCACCAACGGTTTCTGGGATTATATCAGATGTCAAAGGGAGGACTTCTTGGAGGCTCCTCCCAAACTCCTGCAATTCATAGACATACGAATCATGGTGACATAGTAATGGATGGTAGTTCTCTAAGGGCCCTAGGTGCTTCATTTGTATCCTCCAATGGGGGTGTAGTCAAGTCCTTTATGCTCTCAGGCTCCATGGAAGTCTGGTCTTCCACATAAGTCTTTCCCCTACGTGTAGTCTTTTGGTTTTTCGAATGGTAACATTCATGGTTGAAACCAAGAGGGTTGGGGAGGGAGAATATGTTGTGGTATAGACATGAAGAGGGTTTAAATTGCATATATAATATGAGGAGTAGGATAGTTGAGATATATCCTGAAAGTAGCCAATAATGTTGGAATCTAAGGGATGTGAGGTTGGAAAAGACCCAAATTTAATAGGGTCTGGTAAGGAATTCAAGGCATCAATATAATGTCAAAATGTAACAACAGACTTCGAAGAGGCTACATTAATAGGAGAACCCCCCCAGGTTGAAAAGGTTCTGAGCTATCCCATTCAAATCCTCAAAAGTCTTGGAACCATGTATGATGGGAGGACAAGAATCTAGGGTAGAAATGGATTGGAATACATAAAGCATCCCATCCACTTATTACTAATATGATGATTGATGCATACAGATGAAAGATTATTACCAAGAATAGAGGAAGGAAGTGTGTCATTCTTTTCCCTAATGGAATCATTATCCAACGATACAAGGGAGAAAGAAAAGGAGGGAGGTAACAAACTTGAGACATTCAGACCATCCTAATTTGGTGGGGATGCATCCATCGAGTGAACCTCCTCAGTTAATTGTACAATATGCTTTGATGAAGCCTCCTTCTCATGGAATTTAATCTATTGACCCAGACATTATTTAATAACATGACTCGTCTGTGCACATTCCAAACATCAACATGGGACTCGCTAGTAATAAATTTGTTGGCAATGTGAGTTTTCCATCCATTTTAGGTCTAATTTTTCTTTTAAACCTCCCATGAAGTCGACCTCCATCAGGATCCAAGACACATGTTTATCGTCCCTTGAAAGGATATGCTCCTCAAGATAAATGAAGTGACCTATTGCATTTCCGAATTAAGACCAAGGCCTTCCAAGTCTAGAGTTCAATTGAGAGTCCATGAAATTTAAACCAAACTGCCTTATGAACCGATGGGACTCTGAGAGGGTTAAAATCAATATTCCATCGCTTCGGACTAAGAACTCCTCTACCCCATATCGAAGTCTTATAAATGATATTTATCAATATCTTATGGGTCCAACAAGTGGATACAAATCTAATTTTTGATAAGTAGACTCACCTTAAGATTATAATCTAGCAGAGGTTTCCAATGTTTCAAAACCCATCGTTCCATCTTATATATGTTAACGAATTGAAATTCCCATCGACCAACCATGGATCTCTTACTGAGGCTAGCAACCTATTCAAACATTACGTCCTTCCCAAAGGCCAATTCCTTGATGTCTTTGGAGGCTTTAACTACTTTATTCTTCTTGAATTTTGGCTATTGAATGTTTGCAACAGGTTCCAATGAAGACATAGGCACACCAAACTAGTGTTATGACAACTTGTAGAAATGAACCTTGTAAAATATTTGTGGAGACACATTACCATATTTGCAAGAATATTATATGCATTCTGCCTCCAAGGTTTTCTTCAATAACTCCGACAACTCCCATGAGTTGTGGCTACCCATGTTGGGTCCTAAGTCTAGTTGTCCTACCCAAGGAAAATATCTAACAGTAATAAGTGGAAGTGCCAACCAGTTGTCTAAGATCAATTGTGCTTGAATTCCAATAATTATATCCTAGTAGCCATGTCAATCCTAGGGAAGATATTGTAGAAAATCCTGTAGATTCACAGGCTCATGCAATTTACTAAAGCACAGGACAAGAATCTACTTCTACTTCCAACCAGTGGAAGCCAATAGATCGATGAAAACAATATGAACAAGAAGAAGATAAATCAATGGCACATAACACAAGATATATCAAGGGAAAGCCACTACTCAAAACCCTGTTATCTGTATTGCATATATCAGAAATATGAGTGAAGATACAAAGCTTGTTCTCACTAGAACAATTACGCACAAGCATACTCAACTCTCTCAGCTCACGAGCTAGCTCTTGGCCAACACTTAGCCAATTCTGCAGCTCTCCAAGCCCCTAATCTCTTGCTTAATTCCTAGGATGAATAGGCCATATTTCATGCTTCAAAAACTACAAAATCCAAACATAGGATCAATCTCTGATGCATGCATGATATTTACACTCCAGTAAATAATACAACTGATAGTACACTGTCCCTGCACTCTAGTCTCAACTGGGTCTTTCTTAAAATCGACATGCATGAGTTTCTGAGGAGGGAATCTTTAGTTAACTAGAGTGACACTTGTGGATGCACTAGTGCACCAACTGACTGTTAACTATCTATTAGCCCCCCCCCAAAAAATTTGGAACTAATTTATGTATTCAGGCTTTTGTGATCCATAATGGATTAAGAAAAGTCTTTTGGTAGAAATCACATACGAGAAATTTTTGGCCGACGCGTTTCGAACCAACAAGTGTGGTTCATCATCAGGACCATATGAAGAGACAGACCATGGCAAAGACTTAAATAGAGAGAAACGTAGAGACCAAAATTTCAAGTAAAAACTATATTTGAACAATAATATTTAAATTATGATATTAATTTATTAATATATTAAAAACAAATTTTATTATGTAACTACTATATTAAACGGCTAGTTAAAAAAAAAAATATTTAAATTATGATATTAGTTTATTAATTTATTAAAAATATTAATAAGTAACAACTATATTAAACAACTATTTTTTTGAAAAATATTATTTAAATCAATTTATTAAAATCAAATATTAAAAATTAAATAAATATATAATTTAACTAAACATAACTCAATAAACTGAGTGATCTAATTTCCAACTCAATTTAAACTCATACTGGACCCCTAAAACTTAGGGAGAACATATACATGACTTCAGAAAGACTTCCAACTCGAAATTCCTAAGCTAAGTAAGTTAATTAAACTTAATTAACTATTTGCAAGCTGCTATGAGAATAAAATTCGATTTTAATTCTCAGTTTAATTCAAGGACAAATTAAACTGGAATTTCTTGTTGCCATTTCTCAGCACTCCCTCTCAACAAGAAAGGGATTATCAGCTACCCCGATCCTATCTCTATGAAACTCAAATTTACATCTCTACAATGCCTTTGTCAAAATGTCAACATCTTTCTCCTCTGTGGGAATGTACTCTAACAACATAATCCACCTCAATACAGAATCTACGAGATGATGATATCAGATATCAATATGCTTGGACTGATCATGAAAAATTGGATTTTTAGAGAGTTTGATACAACTCTGATTATTGCAGTAAATCACAGTTGGATCCATTTGTTGACCAAACAAACCAATCAGGATCTTCCTCATCCAGATGGTCTCACATGTTGTCTGACTCGCAACCATGTACTCTGCCCTTGCCAAACTGAGTGCAACCAATCTCTGTTTCCTGTTGTACAAAGAAACTGTCGCTGACCCAATAATGAAGATCCCTCCTGATGTGCTCCTCCTGACAGATGGACTTCCTGCCCAATCTGCATCGATGAAGCTTTAAAGCTTCACTCCCTTTGTCCATTTGTACCATAATCCATACTGAGAAGTGCCCTTGAGGTATCTCAACACATACTTTTCCGCCTTCCAATACAGCTTGGTAGGCCTAACCATCACTTGACTAAGTTGCTTAACTGCATAACACATATCCGGTCGTGTGTTCACCAAGTACATAAGTGAACCCACAAGCTTCCTGTAAATAGTAGCTTCCACTACTTCCCTAAAGTAGCATCTTCCTTCCTCCAGTTACCTGCTAGAGGAATCTCCATGGGTTTGCTGCTCTCCATGCAAAATCTCCTGAGTATCTCATTGGCATACTTTCCCTGAGACACAAACAACTCCCCATCTCCCTGCCATACCTCCATGCTAAGAAAGTAATGCATGAGTCCCATGTCCTTCATCTCAAACTCTCTTGCAAGGTCCTCCTTGCAAGACTTGATCAGCTGATCATCACCTGTTAGTATGAGATCATCAACATAAAGTACAATGATCAACAATTTACCTTCCACCACTATGTGGTACAGGTTCGCATCCGCTTCACTCTTCATGAAGCCCAACCTAGTGAAGTAGCTATTTATATTGGTGTACCAAGCACGGGGTTCTTGCTTCAGCCCATACAATGCTCTCTTGAGCTGGCACACATGAGACTCACGGTTAAAGGTCTCAAAACCTTCAAGCTACTCTATGTACACCTATTCCTCAATCATGCCATTCAGGAAAGTTGCCTTCACATCCATTTGATGTATCTTCCAACCCATTTTTTCTGATAGTTCCAATATAGATCTGATTAACGAGTGCCTTGGAACAGGAGCAAAGGTCTCATCATAGTTAGTCCCCTTTACCTGTGAAAAGCCATGGGAAAAAAATCTAGCCTTATGCTTCTCTACACTACCATCTGCAGCTTGCTTTACTTTGTAAAGCCAACGGGACCTCACCATTTACTTGTCCTCTGGTCTCAGGACCACATCCCAAACACTATTACGAACTATAGAGTCATACTCCTCCACCATGGCATCAACGCAAATTGGCTGCTGCATAAAGGAAGATGGCTCTGTCACAACACATTCCCCCATAAGAGCCATGTGCCCAATGTACCTCTCAGGTGACCTCGTCTGCCTTTGCTGAGAAGTGGGTGCTCCCATATTCTCCCATGCATCATCCAACAATCTGTCAGCCTCTCTGGTGCGCTTTCTTCCCTCTCTGGAAGACCTTGCCTAAGTGGATGTCTCCACCCCCAGATCTTCTGCATATGGTCGCTCCACATCAATATGAAGCTCCTCAACCTTAGGAGCTAAAATCTCCTTATCTACATGTATCTCAAGTTCCCTCTCAAGGGAAACTCGCATGGCCTTCTCCTCATCGAATCTGACATCCCTGCGAACCACTGTCATCTTGCTGGTTGACAAGTACCCCCGATAGTAATGAGGTGTATCGGTGTACCACAAAAATATCACCAACTCTTTTGTTGGCTTAAGATTATTCCGTGCATCTTTGGTCACATGAAAATATATTGATGACCTATAAATCCTTAAGTGACCAACATCTGGCCTCTTACTGGAATAAGCTTCCTATGGTGTCTTCATCTCAAGTATCCGATGTGGGCTACGGTTTTGAACAAAAACTATTGTGTTGCATGCCTAAATCCACAAGTTTAGTGGTAGGCTGTGATCATGAAACATCGCCCTTGCTTCCCCTACTATGCTTCTATTCTTCCTCTCGGACACCCCATTCCGCAGAGGGTTATGGGGTGCCGTAAACTCCCATTTAATCCCTTCCACTGAACAGAAGTTATTAAACTTGTTCGAGACATACTCACCATCGTTATCACTTCGTAGAGCTTTAACCTTCTTTCCTGACTCTTTCTCCACCAATTCTTTAAACTCAAAAAACTTTGTGAAGGTTTGATGCTTTTTTTGAATGAAAAATATCCACCATTTTCGAGAAAAATCATCAACAAATATAACATAATACTTGTGTTTGTTCGTGGATGTTGTCGTGAATGTTCCACATACATCTGAATGGACTCGCTCTAGAATAGTTGATGCTCGAATGTCTTTGTCGTGAAAGGAAGACTTGGTGTATTTTACCAAAGTACACCCCTTGCATGTATAAACTTTCTCAAGCGTACCTTTGGGAAGACCGGTAGATATTTGCTGCAATATCTTAAAAGCCCCATGATGCAAGTGTCTTAATCACCTGTGCCACAACTCGCCAATGTCTCGGCTCTGCACCCTTTCTGCTTTTGTGCTCAAAGCAACACACTCCTATACCTCCAGCTTATAGAGATTCTTCACTCGAACCCCTATCTTCCTTACTTGACCCGTGGCTATGTGTCGAAGGAACGCCTTTCCTTTCGAGAAGATCACATCATAGCTTCTATCCTCAAGCATGGAAATGCATACCAAGTTCTTCTTCATCCCGGGCACATACATAACATTCTTCAAGGTGAGTGGAGCTCCATGATCCCTCTTAAAAGTAATCGTGGCTGATCCAGTAACACTATACTTCCCGTCATCACCCATCTCGATATGCATCTCGAGATCTTTCTCCTCTAGGTCACTGAATAACTCTTTGTCACCATTCATGTGGAATGAAGCTCAACTGTCTAAGTACCATACACTTCCCATCATTGATGACACCATTCATGCAATGAGGTAAAAGTCCAATTCGAATTGAGAGGCCAAAGCCTCACCTGCCGCTCCTCCTGAGGAATTCTTCTTGGACTTATTGAGTGGACAATTTGTAGAAAAATGGTCAAGCTCATGACAATGAAAGCACTTAACTTTTGTCATGTCTTTCTTCTTACCTCCATGGAAAGAATCCGATTTGGAATGGGAAGCTTTCCCTTTCCCCTTCTTAAGGCACAATTCTCTTCATCATCAGTCTTTGATGAAGAGCCATCCCTGGTGTTCCTCTGATCCCCTCCTACATTAAATCTGATCGTAGTCGTTCCCAATCTGGCAGCTTCTCCCAACCATTGACAAAGTCCTGATAAGTATGCCAACTCTTTGGGAGTCCTAGAAGAACAATACTCACCATATCATCCTCGGCAACAATGATTCCAACACTTCCAAGTTCATCACGACACTGAGTGAACTTGGTCAAGTATTTTGGAATCGTCTCACCTTTCTCCATTTTGATTTTTTGAGGTTTGTCCTTCAAATTTCCTTTGTTCAATGTTGTTCTGATACAAATCCGTCAATGTTTTCCACATAGCATATAGAGTTTCCTTGCCATGGAGACTCGAGATATTGTGGTCTCGAACTCCCTCAAGGATTATCCGCCTCACCTTCACCACACACTTCTTCCATTCAGACAAATTCGGTGCATCCGATGTTGCTCGCTTAGGAATTTATTGATCAACGAATTTCTTCAAGCCATTATCCTCTAGCACATCCTCCATTCTGTCCCTCTAGGCTATAAAATTTGCACTGCCTTCCAAGGGCATACTTGAGCCGCAAACCGTAGAACGCCATTTGTTGATCGTGAAGTATGCATTGCAAATTCAAATTTCACCTGTAACCCAAAACTCAAAACTTTGAAATCTCCTCTAGTATACCATTCTTTGCTCCAATACCATGTAGAAAATCATGTAGATTCACAAGCTCATGCAATTTACTAAATCGCATGACAAGAATCTACTTCTACTTTCAACCAACGAAAGCCAATAGATCGATGAAAACAATATGAACAAGAAGAAGATAAATCAATGGCACATAACACAAGGTGTATTAGGGGAAATACACTGATCAAAACCTTGTTATCTATATTGCATATATTAGAAATATGAGTGAAGATACAAAGCTTGTTCTCACTAGAACAATTACTCACAAGTGTGCTAAACTCTCTAAGCTCACAAGCTAGCTCTTGGCCAACACTTAGCCAATTCTGCAGCTCTCCAAGCCCCTAATATCTTGCGTAATTCCTAGGATGAATAGCTCGTATTTAAAGGGAATTCATGCTTCCAAAACTGCGCAATCCAAACATAGGATCAATCTTTGATGCATGCATGATATTTACACTCCAGTAAATAATACAACTGATAGTACACTGTCCCTGCACTCTAGTCTCAACTGGGTCTTTCTCAGAATCGACATGCATGAGTTTTTGATGAGGGAATCTTCAGTTAACTAGAGTGACACTTGTGGATGCACTAGTGCACCAACTGACTGTTAACTCTCTATTAGTATCTCACACAGTTTGGAACTAATTTAACTGAACATAGCTCAATAAACTGAGTGATCTAATTTCCAACTCAATTTAAACTCATAGTAGACCCCTAAAACTTAGGGAGAACATATACATGACTTCAAAAAGACTTCCAACTCGAAATTCCTAAGCTAATTAAACTTAATTAACTATTTACAAATTGCTATGAGAATAGAATTCGATTTTAATTTTCAGTTTAATTCAAGGACAAATTAAATTGAAATTTCTTGTTACCATTTCTCAATAGATATAGAACTGCCACAAAAATACTTTGTAAAACATACACATTCCTCCATACATGAACCCAATACCCATCACTAACCAAATAAACAATTGAGAATAAATACCACCACCTTCCCCACAAACCCCCCTCCATCCGAGTTGATACCATCCATCCTTTACCAAATATGAAGAATCAATCCAACCAATTTAACTAATATTTATTATCTTATCACTCCAAATCATTATTCAATTTGTATTAAACTAACACGAACTAAACAAGCAAATCTATTTTTATTAATCATTATTTGAAATTTGATAAAAAACTAAAATAAGCTAAGAATTTCTTAAAATTATTAAGGTCAACGAAATAGTAACTTAATAAGCTTTAGAAAATTAACTTAGAATACGCCAATACAATATAGATATAGATGTAGGAATACAATATGTGCTTACATAATAAAGTTGAATGAAATTTAAACACAAATAATTAATATAAGCAAAATATATTATACATTCAAGTCGAATACAACAACACAATAGGAAGTGAGATTCACATTAGGAAAACCTATAATTTAATTTTGAAATTACTATTAAATAAATTAAATATTAAATTAATGGATGATATTTTTTAATTTGTAAAATAAGAGTTTTTATGTAATAATTTAATTGGGATATTAAGATTAAAAAATATGTTAATAACAATTTTTTTTAATATGTAATAGTACTTTCATGCTAATTTTTATTATTATTTGACTTAGAAATTTGGTATTTTAAACACTTTAGCCATTAAGATATTAAAGGTGTTTGATGAGAATCTTCTTAACAAGGAAAGAGTTCATCTCTTTGAAGTTTTTGTTAATAATGGTTATAGGAAACGCCAAGGCCTCAAAGCCTTGAGAAAAGCCAACCAAGATCTTAAATCAAAGAGCAACCCCATTGATCTGGTTTCCAATGTTCAACTTCCCTTCAACCAAGGAAACACTGATAAGATTATTTGCATTTTAAGAAAGAATAAGGTTTTTTCTATCTTCATACCTTTAAACACTATTTATAGTACCCTTAAGTCAGTTAAAGATCCTATTGAGCCTTCAAGCATGAAAAGTGTTTACTTAATCTCATGCTTATGTGGGGTCCTAAAACTGGCCACTCCATTAGACAAAGAATTCAAGAACACATGGATGACATCAAGCATAGTCAGTCTCGTTCTTCAGCTCTAACAGGTCACTCAAGAAGACTAAACACCGCATCTGCGTTGAAAACTCGAGGGTCTTGGACAAAATTAGTCACTACTATCACAGAAAATTCAAGAAAGCCATTAAATTTGAGAAATGAATGAGAAATCTAAACAAAGATAACGATTGTAAAATAAACAAGAATTAGATTCACACCCTTACTTCAAGATTTGTTTCCTCCTCAAACTTCTCTTATTTCTTATTCTTTCTCCTCGGTCTTTTTTTTTTAAATTTCTTTCCATTTTTATTTTTTGTTAAAACATTTATCTTTTAAATTTCTCAAGTCTCTGCCTGCTTTTCCATTTAATTTCTATTCTATTTTTCTTTTTATATTCTTTTGTCTTCTTTTCCATTTAGTTTCTATTCTATTTTTCTTTTTATATTTTATATTCTTTTGGAATTTAATATTTTATCCTGGGAGTGTTTTGGCTCTAGGTTGTCCCAAGGTTTTAGGTCATTTATATTTATATGATTTCCTTGTTATTAGGATATTTTGTTATATTCATTTGATTATAAAGTACTAATATTTAAGTTGTGCTTTTTAAATTTTATATTAATCATAATGGATCTCATTAATCTTACTATTATTTAAATTTCTTATTAGTTAGTGAATTGAATGATAGTTATTTTGGTTATTTTTTTCAAAGGATATTTTTTTTTAAGCTTGAATTGTTTATCTTATTATGTATTATATATTACTTTAATTTAATTTTAGGCCTGGTTAATATTATATATATGGATAGGTTATTTATTTTCCTTGTTTATATGGTTTTTGTTAATAGTTTGGTTTAAATTTTTTGAACATTTATTTGATATTTATCTAGTTAGATTTGATCAGATTTCTCATAAATGTCGTTAAGATGAGCCATACTTACTTATTTGAAAAATATACTCAAATAACACAATGTGATGGATATGGAAGAATCAAATCTAAATAACACAATAATGAAGATGAAATAAAATTTCAACTTTAGAATACGATATTATTATTATTATTTTAAATATTGTAAAAATATATTAGATTTTTTTTTTCAATATATTTATTTTGATAATGAAAAGAATATGCAATTAGATTAATTTATATAGTAGACAACAAAGTATTCATTTATGTTTCTTCTGTAAACGTTATGTAACAACCCACAATTTAAATATACAACTAATTAGATCAATTATGCAATTTATAATCAACACACAATTATTCAACTAATTAACATAAAATTTTGAAAAATATGAGTAGAGACAACTTATTTGTAGCGATGATATTCTTTACTTGTGATTTGGAGTGGAACACTATTTGAATACTGCTAACCGCAACAAAGTTTTGGGGACGACTCTCTACCCAACCATAGGCTCAACTACACTTAATATTTCTACAACTAGCCACCCATGAGCCCTCAATCAACGTACTATTGCGAGGGAATCTTTTGTATCACAACACTTTTTTTGTAAGAGAATAGATGAAGGAATGAATTTCTCTCATCCTCCTCATCGTCCATTAAATATACCAAAAATTGAAAAGGGATCTGCATGCACACATTCCATGTGTCAACATGCCAATTTTTATTTCTTTATTTTAAGTTTTACTTAATTTAATATTTATTTTAATTTAACTCTTTCTTATTTGATCACTTTTTACTTTTTTTGGTTAACTTTACTTATTCTTACTATTTTTATAGTTTACTTTAATATTTATTTATTTAGAACTCTAGCTTATTATTTACTATTTTATTTATTATCCATGTCTTAGGAGGATATTGCATTGAGTTTATGGTCAAACTCATATTACTTTGGAGTTGACTTAAATTTTTTTATCAAGTTTCCGTAGTTTAACTTTGTATATTGAAATTTATTATTTTTTACATTATTTTAATTTATTTTTCTGTAATTTGATTGTGTATGAAAATGAACATGTTATTGTTCAATGCAGGATTACTGAGCCAAAAAGTACAAATGTCTCTCATAAAATATGGTCCTACATAAAAATTATATTTTATTATTATTTAGTAATATTTAAATTTATTTTTCTCTCATCTCATTGGTTAACTCCATTCACATCTTATTTCCAAATAATGGCTTTGGCTGCAGTAAGATATTAAGCGGCGAATGGTACCGTTAAATATATATTCTTTATCACGTCTGATCATATGTACTATCATTATGGTTGTGTGTTGCAGTCTGCATACAACAAGACCCTTTGCTGTCTGTAGCCCCTAATTTTTTGTATTTAAGTATTATTTAAAATTTGAGCCATTACTCCTAGGTCATCTCTCTACTCCAAGCTTGATAAACATATTACTAAATTCATCGCACCTTATCTTTTATAATCATTCTGTAACCTACTACATTTATTTTCGTCGTGTAAATATTTTCACCAAACTGTCACCGCTTTAGAAAAAATTAATAATGTGATGTCATTTGAAAAGAATTAAACATAACATCATTGCGTTAAGATGCAAACTAGCAACCACAATTTTTCTCATCGAAAAACAAAATGACGCGTTTAAGATTTTCTTTTATATATAGAAAAAATTAATAGTGTGATGTCATTTGAAAAGAGTTAAACATAACATCATTGCGTTAAGATGTAAACTAGCGACCACAAATTTTCTCATCAAACAACAAAATGCTGCGTTTAAGATTTTCTTTTATATATAATAAACTAAATTTCATGAGAATTTGTTTTTTATTCTAATATAAAGCAATGCACCGATTTATTTGCTATATAACGTTTTTTATATGGCTATATATATATATATATATATATATATAAACAATTTGACATGTGCTAACCGAATAAAATATTAAAAACTTTTTAGTGTCAATATTATATGTCAATAAAAAACAAATCTAAATAAATTCTGGTGTCAAAATTATACCGGGATATTGACCATTTGTTTATTTTAATAAAATATGAATATAGTCCCAGCTATAATGGTCATTTATGCATCAAATATGACGACATTATCTCTCCAGAAGAAAAATCCAAAGAACAATGGAATGATTATACTATCCCAACTCTCATTTATTTAAATAATTTTTTAATCATATAAATATGTCACTAAATAGATATTAAGTAGTATAATCATAAATAAATAAATAAAATCCAATATTTTTTTCACAATTTAATAAGATTTTGTGGCACATTATTATTTTAATTTTCTAGAATTATGAATTACACTTCATTTTGATTTTGATGAGTAATATCTAAACATTAAATTTATAGCTAATTATTTTTATCACTGTAATTTTTGACATTTCTAATTTTTTTATTAAAAGTCAAATACATTTAGAAAAAGAATTTATTATGAATGTTGTATTTTTTTTTAATAATTTAAAGCTTAACTCTAATTTATTTATTTATTCATCCATAACGTAATATTTTTTTTAGACTAATTAACAAAAGATATATAAAAATCATTTACTCTATTCTTTGTTATATATATATATATTTATTTATTTATTTATTTTTTCTATATATATGTATCACTCTTAAAAATATTTTTAAGTATTATTAAAAATGATGTATTTTTTTATTTAAAAAATAATCATTATATTTAGTTGTTAATAGGTAATGAAAATAGTTATTTGAAAATTTTAGTTAATAGAGTTATTATTATTATTTAGGGAAAATCTTGTTATTTGAAATAACTTACTATTGATTTATAGGGTTTCCTTTCATTTGAGGTAGATGAATTCTTAGGCAATCAAAAAGTAATTTTAGGTCTTACTTCAAGATCAAATGTGGTTTTAGCCTAATAATATTTTCAACAAAACTAATCTCCCTTTTGATTATCACTCATATTACTTTTAATGAAATTATGTATTTTCTAGGCCTAATGAACTCTGGTACAAGAGAAAGGAATCCAAGTGAAGTGAGAATTAAACTCACTAGCTACCACCCAAATTATTATCTTTAAACCAATTTCAAATATACAACCTATTTGTCTTACATTCTTGTCTTGATTAACTTTTCATTTAAAAATTGCCAAATATATTATCATATTTGATCATCATAATTTTATATAAATATAAATTTTCAAATCTTTAATTCACACTTATTCCAAAGTTAATGAATGTTAGGATCAATTTCATGGCCAATGGGCAGGTATATAGTACAAATTAATAATAAAAAATAACATATTTAACAATAACATATATTTTAATTTAGCTATATTTAAACTAAACGACAAGGACTAACTATTATGCAATGGACTAGCTACTATGCAACACTTGTTTATGATTATATTCTCTTCTTTATTTATTATTTATTTACTATTATTATCTTTTCTTTATTATTTATTATTACTATCTTCTCTTTATTGTTTACTATTATTATATTTTCTTTAATGTTTATTATTTATTTACCTATATTTTAATATTCTATTGTTTTATTTATTTATTTATTATTAATTTTTATCATTATTAGGGGGTATTTCATGACTCTTCAAGGAACTTCGTCCGGAAGTTAAGTTGAATCATTTAATATTTGATTTTATTTAGTTATTTATTACTTCATGTTTACCCCACACCCTTTGCCGAACTAGTAAAACCAACTAGCATTGAAAGTTTCCACAACACCCAGGAAATACCAAGGAATCTCTGTCCTTTTTCCCACTTTTGGAACCAAGAATAAGCCTCATCGGTCTATACCATAGCCTATGGCTGGCCCCAAGGCTCGCGCTAAGGCTTACACCTTATCTGCCCCAAGCCAGGCATCTGGTCCTAGTACTCAATGACTCTGGACATCTTGCAAGGCTAGCCCACTCTCTCCACACTCGCTAAGGTGCACAACCCCAGGCATTGAAGTCCTTACACCCCCACCAGACTTCGAAATCCCAATCCAATAGCAGCCACTTGACCTACAATATCAGGCACTTGGCCTCCTCACGATGGTCCCATAGCTCGTAAAGAGCTATCCATCAAGAGCTATACAAGACAAAGGAACCAATGGCATATATAGTGTTGATTAAGTCTGTCCCCAACCCATATAATGTTACATATTCTCCCTCGCATGTATGGGCTCCCACGAGATCATCAAATAAATTGGCCCTCTTTGCCCATTTGTGGATTTCCTGTCAATCACCACATCTCAACATGCATTCAATGCTTTAGTCATAACATCATAATATCATAGAAAATAATCCGGATATCAACTCTTGCATTCCATCATGAGAACATAACATCATTATTATCATAACATTCTAAATAGTAAAGAACTATGTGTTCATGCATGTCATAAATCTACATACAATTACCACATGATTCACATCATGAAATACCATCATTGGTTGTAACATCAACATATTTGTATCAAAGATATATCATGACATCACATAATAATTGGAACCACATGTCAATATAACTTTATACCATAACATCATATATATAAGAATGGCCTCAATACATATCAAATATAGAGCAATAATAACATTCTTCATGATTCATCAGAAAAACCAATGTCATTTACTTGTCTAAACAATGAATACCAACAATGAAATAAGATTATCCAACATCCATCTAGGATCTAGGTTATCTCATCAATACTATTAGTGCCATGTTTTCACCAAGATACCAATTTATTTTCAATAATCATTTCATGTTCTTTCTAGGAAGTTAACTATTTACATGATAGGTACAATCATTTAAGTACATTGAGCCTCATCATTTCAAGCCTTAATCTCTAGTCATGTATTCTTCCTTCCCCCAGGAAATTTAGTAAAATTCCTCATTAAGATATTATTGGTCATACAATCATTCCTTAAATTAGCAATATCAAATTTAAAATCCTCTAGTTTTACATCAATTTACAACTTGGATTACCGATTCCAAGACCATTGCATGCAATCACATATAAACACTAGGTCATCATGGTTTTAATGTTTTCTAACGCTTAATTCACTCACACAAAGGGTTGGTTGATCCTTAGTGATTTATCCATCACTTGCGTAACTATTATTGTTCACCCTCAAAGATTTTCTTATCTCCCCATATTCGCATCTCAATACCACTTGATCCTTGTTATTGTAGATTCACCCTTCTTCAAGTTGGACTAAGGATTCTTTGACTTCAATTTTCGCTTGTTAAATACTATCTTTGGTTTAAAATTTGAAGTATTGAACCACCACCACCATTTTCATCAACCTTTATTTACACACTTAATTCTTAATTTTTTTCTCATTAATCTTCATAATCTATTTCCTTTGCCCAAAAGTAGATAGTTACTATTCTTAAATATTTAACCTTTAGACATTTTCCTTATTTTCTCATTTCTCACCAATTATAACTATTCATAACTACATATCCGGACACCTTAACATTTGCACAGGTCATCAATAAGACCCTTCCCAACAATATTTAGTCATTCTTCATGCTATTCAGTCCACTCTTCAATATCCTTAAGAAAGTTTGTTGTTTAAAAGAGACCTTCTTCACTTCCTCATCACATGAATTGGTCCTAGGCTTATTACATCTCCACCTAGCACTGCAATGTGATTCATGAAGTTGTCTGATATTCAATTAATTACACCAATTCTACCATTTTCGTAGTGTTGTTACTCGATTTAGGCGTGTTTCTTGAATATAAATAATCTTAACTAGCCAGGAGAATGTCAGCTTCATGCCAAGATGTTTCCCCTTTTTCTACTTATGGAATTTTCATTAATCCTTGTTATATGGAATTTATGAATGTGGACAAAAGTGTCTTCCCTAGGCTTGGTGGACTGACCTAGAACAACATAAAGCAAAGGGCACAATGTCTTCCCTAAAGTAATTGAATAATGGGATGAGGCCTACCTGGATTTTGTCACAAGCATCATTCCTTCCTCGGCTTGTATGCTCCAATCCTAGCTTCGATTTTTATAATTACAACATGCACAATCAAACAAGACAAGCCAAAGATCTATGACCCTTATGTTTCATAATCCAATCATTTCATTCAATAGATCAACATGGTATTGAAATACATGAAATCTCATATATAGGAAAACAATCTACTCTTTGTATTAATAGAAATGGAGAAAGTTACAACCAAAAATAGGAGTTGATCTTGTAGAAGAGCTCCCCAAGTTGACTTGTCCTTTCCTTGCCATAAAGTATGCCTCTATGTCACCCTAATGCATGGAATAATGAATCTCAAAGCAAAAACATGAGGGTAGAATCAATCTCCAAAAGCCAACCCCTTTCCCATGGATGACTGTAAATATATAGGTGAGGGAGGTAGTTCATGAATTCTTATCCATTTACCAAACTAGGGTTGAGATCCATTTGAGATGCTAGGATGAGTTCAAGGGATAAGAGGTGAAAACTCCAAGGTAGGATTAGATAGGATTAAAGACTCTTATCTAAGTTCAATGGTTGAAACAACCTCAGGAAGCTTCTGGAAGAGGAAGCTTTGAGATTCTTTTTATTTTTCCCGAATTTCTAGAATCAGTGCACCCCCAAGATTGAGCAACCTACTAATGATCAAGGCAGGTGCAGAGAGGGTCAACGTTGATCCTTAAAGGGCCAGGGTGCGTTGGGCCTTAAAAGCTTGGAAACTCAGCAATTAGGAGAAAAAACTTAGGGATTCAACAGAGTCATGCTTAGGGATTTGTGTAGGGATGATGACAATATGTTGAAGGATCTGAATTGATCCCATTAGAAGGCATATTGACCAAATGCGACAAAATGGCATATAACAGATTGCCCCCTAAAGGGCAAAGTTAGAAATGACAACTGATGACTGAAGTGATTTACCTTGTGGTAAGTCAGGATCAAGAACAACCGCCAAGATCATCATATATTACAATATATTTACATCATGATATCTTTGTTGAGGGAGGCATACCCATGCTCAACACATAAGCTAACATTACATGTACAATGACCAAAAGACATGTCCATGGATGAATGATGGTGGGCCCATGACTGGATGACTATCTGTATGATCATAGCCATCATACATTATGATCTTGTATTAATATTAAAATTGCAGCCCAGATGGATGAAACTATTTCTGGGTTCTTCTATCTTGTTCACACGACCAACCACTATACGAGTCTAACCATGTGAATTAATGAGTTGAAGTCGAACATGGTATACACCATCTAATTACTGACTAAGCCATTAACAGACGCAAGAGAGGCCACTGATGATGTTAATGGCTCTCAAGGTACTCTAGTACAATCCATATGGTGTGAATGAATGAGTCTCTGTCGAACACCACACAAAATATTTTGTTCGAAGGCCAATGATATAAACCTATTGCCAGTAAGGAAACTTTCCATTGATGTATAGAAGTACCAAGGTACCAAAGGGGTGTTTCTAAGTCAACTTCCTGGATAATGAGCTGATGTCGAAAGGAAGCAACCCATCGCAAGAGGGACTTGATGTATCCCCCATCAACGACACGAAACGAGTATGATGATTTGAGACAGAATGATCAAAATGATGTTGATACAAAACTAGATCAGGAACGACAGACATGGAATGAAGGCTTAAGAGTATTGTAGCAGATATCGACTGAACGACTTCTCTTGAACACAACAACGACACTAAAATGAAGTTGGCAGTGTTGATCCAAAACCAAAACAAAGGCTTTGAAAAGTTATGATAAACCAAAAGGCAAGCATATTTCCCAACCCAACAACCATGCAGATGAAGTGGAAGAGTGTTGTGTTCAAGAGCGAATCTCTACCATTAACAAGTGGAGTATCCCGTTTTCCCAATTTCCCCAACCATTGTTGGTCAGTACCTCTCTATTTTTGACAATTTTGAGGAGGATAACATATGATTGATATGTAAGTTCATCCTTCAGATGAATCCCTCTGAGAATATTTAACGAACCTAAAGAAGGAATGGTTCGGTATCGTCATGATCGACGAGTCCATTGATGTTTGATGTTTTTATGAGTCCAACAAAGATGAATATTCAACATCTTTTTCATGTTTAGAGAGTTTGAAAAAGAGGCGAAAAAGAAAACTCCAAAGTTTCCTTTTCATAGATCATAGTCTCTTGAGTCTGAAAAGGAAGAAAATGGTACCTAAGAGAATCTCTTAGTCATGTTCGACTAAGGTATTCCATTTTCGTAGTTAGTCTATCTCAGTCTGAAAAAGGGTTAAACTTATACTAAGTAGACGTATTTTCATTTACTTTAACAAGTTTGAAAAGACAAGTGCTCGATAATCTTTTCATATTTAGGGAGTTTGAAAAGAGCTGAAATAGGACACCTCTTGGAGGAACGAGTGGTATAAAGGGTAGAAACAGGTTCCGATCATGGTGGAACTACTCAAAACACATAAAGGTCAAGAGGCAGGCAAATAAGACCACTCATTGCAACGATTCCTTAGGAAAGGGAAAAGATCAAGTGAAAGCATATGATCGGCCAAGCAGATGGTGATGATGGAATGAGAAAACCAAGGCTCATATGGCAGAAACATGCTGATAAAAATGGAAATCATGAGAGATAGGATGAGAATGGTTTCATTTTTACAGAAGTTTGAAACATGGGAAACTATGCTTGAGATTGGTTTCATTTTTAGACAAGCTTGAAACAGAGAAAAACTATGCTTGATATAAGTTTTCATGCCCCTAGCATAATGACTCAATTCTAGGCACATGCCCCCCAAGCTTCATTTCATTCACCTAAGTAGCCTACCGGTTACTAATAGGTGTATGGAATGAAGGTTCATTTACGAGATGAAGTGAAAGACTCGACTGAGAATTTACAAGATCTAATCAGAGACTCAAATTAGAAGGGGATCTGTTTCATTTTTTAATGAACTTGACATAGGAAAAAAACTATGCTCAAGGGATCTTGTTTCATTTTTTAACGAGCTTGACACAAGAAAAGGAACTTTACTCAGAGACCTTGTTTCATTTTTAAGGAGCTTGGCATAGGAAAAGGAACTATGCTCCGACACCTTCTTTCATTTTTTAAGGAGCTTGACATAAGAAAGGGAACTCTACTCCGACACCTTGTTCATGGGCCATAAGAGGCCATGGATTCCAAGAGGTTCTCATAAAATATAAGAAAAGCGCTCTGGAAGGGATAAATATCAAAAGATCCAATGAAAGGATTAGGTTCCAATTCCCCCAGTAACTGATTCACCATATCACCTACTAGATCCAGGTCGAAAGAAGTTGAGTGGACAGTGAAGGGCTCATCTTCATCAGTAGGTAAGTGAATGGGATAGGTTGCCACATAATTAACCTGTGGCGGGGAGGATACCACTTACAAATTCAGGATGCTTAGGGAAGTAGGATGAATGGCAATCAAATCAGGACCATCAATTGAAATATAATTGATAGTCACAATCCTTCCATCATGCGAGAAGCACATAACTCAAAAAAGTGTGGACACAACAACATTCATAGTATAAACATAGTCTTGCCCTAGGAGAAAATTGAAGTCCAAAGGGCCCATCAAAACCATAACATCAATACATACAATTTTTCCTCCCAAGGTAATAGGAAATTGAGGAAGGATCCCTAAGGGTTGACTGGTTCTTTTGTTAAAAGCTAACATATTCAGAGCGATGGACATAAGTTGTGGGGAACCCAAATCTTGCCAAGCAGTGGAGGATATAATACTAACATAAGCTCCCTCATCTATAACAGTGTGATGGATGTTCTTATCATAAGCCTTTACCATGATCTTAAAAGGCATGTAAGAAGGGAGACGAGGTTTTGTCAATCAACGTTTCCTTGGAGGGGGTTTTGTGGGAACGGGAGAAATTCTCCCATTGTCTGGTAGAATCAGAAGAAATAAGAAGCACTTGAGCGGTATGATCCTCACTCTCTATAGGAAAAGTACGATCGACTGAAGGTGGCATCGAGTCAACCATTTCCCCAACCAATGGTTGGTTGGGAAAAAATTGATGGGATTCACGTTTAGAGAGAGTGGGATTGATTAGATTTGGATTCTAATCAATCACTTCATCAACTAGTGGAGGATTGGGAGAAAGCTTTTGATAACCATTCAGAAGACGTGGCTGAAAAGCTGTCAGGGTTTCAAACACTTTTGAGGCTTTAGCCATATAAGGACAAAGGTGAATAAGATGATTTCCTTCACATAACCTACAAGGAAACTTAACTTTACCCTATTTCCCATGGACCTTACTATCACTAGTTAAGTATTTATCACTAGCATGATCTCCAGAAGCTGATGACAAAGACCGATGAGAGCCTGTTGACCACACTTCTAATACCTTGGGAATACCAGGACAATCTCTAAGAAGGTGATCACCCTTACAAAGCATGCAAGGGAATTTAACTTTGTGGGGTTGATTGGAAGGTTCATCCATACTAGTTGTTTTCATAACAATGGTTGCTTGGTTGTCCCCTTGCTTATTTCCTTAATATTCATTTTCTTCTTCTTCTTATCCACCTAGTTACTAAGTTTGACACTTTCACCAAACGAAGAGGAAGAAGACCAAACACACGAAGAAGGAAAAAGGTCAATTTTAAGATCATATTGAGATTGATATTGTTTAGGTGGAGTAGAACTTGGTTGAGAAGCAGTTTGGACATTCAAAACCAAAGAGGTCAAAAATAACCAAACTGGAAAACCAATGGTAAATCCGAGAAGGGACAACGTTGCCATATAAGGAGCACCAATATTTCCAAAAGAAGGAAAATGACTAGGATTCCCGTTAGAAGGGTTTCCTTGATTGGTAGAATCAAGAACTGTTGCCCTTAGTCTCAAATTAAGATCCACTAAGGAGCTATTTCATGGTGAGAATGTTGTTTCACGGTCAATTAATTGGTTTTAGAAATTAAGGACACAAATAAAACAAACTAGTAACTAGGCATAAAGGTTTACCAAGCAACCATAAACTACAATCTACACCTTGGTGAACCAAGGACTTAACGTATGTGCATGCAATCTCCCCAAATGATGTGTTTGGTGTATCATGGTATACAAGGCGTCTGACTCGATTACTTATGGCGAGGATAACAACATATGGTGGATTTCCAAAATATATTCGACGGTACGTGGAAGTGCAATCCATGTTAGTGTTGTCTAATGCGTAATCGTTCGATGAGAGTGTTCCAACATACTTTTCATATGGGGAGCACCATCCAATATAACCAAAGGTACGTGTAGAACTATCTAATACACTTACATACGTGGAACGAGATTTCACCCTCAGGATGCAACGCTGGAAATCAATGAGAACTCCTACGTTTAACGACGCCGGAACACATCTCTAGCCTATACTTATAAATGTTTGTGTTAATGTGACAAATGCTCCTTAGGTTGATTCAAAAGATTTTAGAGTTGATCTTTGATTAGGTTTCAATTTCATGTCTCACTGCGAATTTCACCTGAATATCCTAAAATGTAAGCTAGCATGAAGAAATGGAAACTTTTACTTTCAATGAGAATCTATCTAAAGGAGGGAAGAGACAAAGATTATGCAACAAACAATAACTAAGTGCAATTCTCTAAAATGAAACTATTCCAATTCAAATTTACTCACAAAACCCTAGATGCCAATGCAAAAATACTTTTCTTTCCAATTTCCTCTTAATTTTCAAAATGAGATAAAATTAAGATGCATGTCTAATCACTAATAAAAACAAAATTTTCAAAACGATGATTGGAACACCAATTCTTTCAAGTACTGAATGACTAAACAAATCAGTTCACTAATGACCTAATGATATGAATCAAGGAAAATCTAAACAAATTCTTATCAAAGGAAATCAAAACCACAAGAAAAATATATGGATGCTTTTGAGAGACACTGAGACACTGGAGGACACAAGGAAGAGAAACTAGAAGAAGGTTGGATAGAGAGCAAACCAAAACAAGGAAAATTTTGGCATGAAACAAGGATCGACATGAGTGTTTAAGGGACACCTGTGCTCTGCAACACAGGCACATAGAGGTATGGGGTGCACTGCAGCATAGGTATAGGGAAGGCTAGGGTGCAATGCAACGCACTATCTCCAGACCAGAGGGTGTGTTGATCAAGGAATCTCAAGTTCCGACACAAAAAATCCAATGGAATCTCAATGATAGGTCTTCCTATGTCTAATCAAGACTGAGTGAAACTAGAAAGATCAAAACAAGTGGCAAAATAGACACTAAGGGAAAACAAAACCACAAAGAGATTGAATCGATCCCTAGTATGGTCACCAATTTGTTATACAAAATCTACAACTGTAAACTGAAGTGTCTTCCCTAGGCCTAGTGGATTAACTTAGAACAACATAAAGCAAAGGGTACAATGTCTTCCTTAAAGTAATTGAATGATGGAATGAGGCCTACCTAGAATCTGTCATAAGCTTTACTGCTTCCTCGGCTTGTACTCTCCAATCCTAGCTCCGATTGCTATAATTAGAACCCGCACAATCAAACAAGACAAGCCAAATATCTGCGACACCTATGTAGCATAATCCAATCACTTCATTCAATAGATCAACATGATATTGAAATACATGAAATCATAACATCATATATAGGAAAACAATCTACTCTTTGTATTAATAGAAATAGAGAGAGTTACAACAAAAAATAGGAGTTGATCTTGTAGAAGGGATCCCCAAGTTGAATTGTCCTTTCCTTGCCACAAAGTATGCCTCTATGTCACCCTAATGCATGGAATAATGACTCTCAAAGTAACAACATGAGGGTAAAATCAATCTCCAAAAGCCAACCCCTTGCCCATGGATGGCTGTAAATATATAGACGAGGGAGGTAGTTCATGAATTCTTATCCATTTACCAAAATAGGGTTTAGATCCACTTGAGATGAGAGGATGAGCTCAATGGACAAGAGGTGAAAACTCCAAGGTAGGATCATATAAGATTCGAGACTCTTATCCAAGGTAAATGGTTGAAACAACCTTAGGAAGCTTCTGGAAGAGGAAGCTTCAGGATTCTTTTTATTTTTCCTGAATTTCTAGAATCAACGCACCCCCAAGACTGAGCAACCTGTTGGTGATCAATGCAGGTGTAGAGAGGGTCAACCTGGTGGTCAACGCTATTCCTTAAAGGGCTAGGGTGTGTTGGGCCTTAAAAGCTTGGAAACTGAACAATCAAGAGCGAAAGCTTAGGGATTCAACAGAGTCATGCTTAGGGCTTTATGTAGGGATGATGACAATATGTTGAAGGATGTGAATTGATCTTGTGTGAAGGCCTATTGACCAGATGCCACAAAATGGCCTATAAAAATTCTAACTAGTTTTCTTCCTTTCCATGCTATAATAACCCATGAGTTTATTACTTCTTTAATACAATGTTACCATACTACCTACAACCCCTTAAAATGACCTTCATCAATAAAGTTGCTTAGATCAGCTATAAGTTGCTTATGCTTCCTTAATGTCTACAATTTCCTATTAATACTTTTCATAAATGCAACCATTACCCTTAGAGCAACAACTTATTCACACTATTTAAATCCTATTGCAAAAATAAATTACACATTAATGCATATTTCTTACACTAGTTAGCATCGAAGAAAACATGAAAGCATATAAAATAACTCTACACAAGATGGCACTGGTTGTTTCGGGTTATTTTTCCACTATACATATGCACCCTACCACAACACGCATTCAAAACCTAGGCCAAGCCAAACACAATGTTAGGCTTATCAGAGCCATACTCCTTTGTGTTCCTCCTTCAACCTCTTCATAAATAATTTAAAATAATTCGATTATAAAAGATAAGATACACTTATTTAAAAGACTTCCCCTTACATGCCTTAAGTATTATTCTATTATTCTTCTTTGTCCATCTCAACCTTCCAAGTTGGTTATGGCTATCATCAATAAAAAATTGCTAGTTAATCATTCTCCCTTCCTTTCGTAAAATAACTTCTAGCTATATATCGCTAACCTTGGAGATCAACTTAGAAACTTTTCCTCCTTAGAACTTACAGATGAACACTAGTTGGTGGCACTAATTGTTTCAAATTGATCAATTGGTTGTATATCTCTTACCATGCTTCCCCTCTTTAAGATGTGACATCCTCAAAGCAAGGTTGACCAATTAATATATCATTCAATCTTATGTTTATCATTTTTATCTTCACTCACTAGACATGGTTTTACCTTAGTATTACCTCCTTTTGACAATCCAAAAGTTCACCTTTAAGAAATTATCTATATATGGACTATATAGAGTTTCACCACAATATTATCATGCATGCCATCTCCTCTATTAGATTTTGTTCATTCATCTCTAAAGAAATGTCCTTAACCAACTTCTTCCCCTCAAAATAGTCAATTTCTTTTACACTTTTTTAATTTTATCTTTAATCAAAAAATCAATTTTATTTAATTACCATTATATATTTCTCTAAGACTAAAAACAATTCTAAACCTCTTACTTTTAATTTATACTATCTCAATACCGTATACTTAATAAGTCTCATAATTCTTCTAACATATATTTTGTATATCAAAAAAACCTTTAAATTATTCACTTATATAAAGGTATTTATTTCACTTCATATCGTAAAATATAAATATATACCTTGTAAATTAGATTATTAGATATTTTAGACCTAATATATTTGGAACCCATACATTCTCTAATCATTATAATATTGCAACATTTAGCTTATAGCTTAAGTCCTTTTTTCGTTGGAGTGACTAACAGTAACTTTAAGGGTTATGACAAGACATGACTAATTATATATATAATATATAATTAATTAATATTTTCGCCCTTTATTATCTCAATTAAAATTAAACATGATTTTTTTGAGGAATTTTATTTTGAGGATAGAGGACAATGAGACCACAGAGACGGAGTCCTATTTCCGAGTAAGCTATCTCGTCACCTCAAATAAATTCAAACTAAACTAGCAGCTTAGTAGTGAGGTGTGGTATTCGTTTTCCGCTGATTTAGGGTTCGATTCTCATGGTGCACTAAATGGAACGAATTTAACTAAAAACTATCTCTCACATTGAGAATTCCTCTAATATTATTATTATTTAATAAAGGTCGCAGAAAACATCGACAATCAAGATCATTGTGGCACACTAGAATTAAAGCAAAAGTTACTTGTTAGTGTTGATAATTATTTGTGAGGTATTTTTTTTTTGTTAGTGTTGATAATTATTTGTGAGGTATTTTTTATTTTTTCTTATTAGTACAATTTTTTATTATTATTAGGGTGTGTTTTCTTATTTCATTAAATAGTTATTAAAATAAAAGAGACAAGAATACAAGATGTTGCCTTTTGCCAGGGCCAAAACCTCTCACTCTTTGAGAGGAAAACCCACACAAATTCTTTTTATAGAGATTCCAATTGACGAATACCAAGACCATGACCCTTGAACGAGCGTGTCTCCATATGTGAGCCGACTTGAATTTCTTTGTTATTATTTGGAGGCCGACTTCTTCAAGAGGGATTGTGCTTGTCTTTGGAGGGCTTCTAGACATTTCTATAGACTTGTATACATTAAACATAGGCTCAAGAAGAGCTTTTCATACATGACATTAATTCTAGACTCTAAATGACAAATCCTATTATTCTAAAATCACTTGCTCATGAAACCCATGAAGTAAGTTTGCAATAATAATTTTATTCTCTTTATCACATCATTTACATAAGTCATAATTATGTGTCATTATGAAGACCGATCCTAGTTACACTTTCTTCAACAGTTAAGATCCATATTCGTTGTGGAACAAGACCAATACTTACGAACCAAATATTGTGATAGGTATTTGCAGTTTTTTTTTTAATCTTTTATAAAAATACAATTTACATAATGTTACATACCAGTACCCCTCTTTATAATTTGTTTCAATAAAAGTAAAATTTAAAGATGGTTGGGGTTCAAAAAAATTTACACTCATAATCACTTAAAAAAAACATTTGTATTACTAGATCCAATTAAAATATACTTCGTGACTCTCTTATTAGTCCCTGCCATCTGGCAATGGCATGGGACTATAGTAATCGGTTGGCGATGTTAAACAATTAATTCACCTGTTTGTTATTAGTCAGGATCACTTATAAACCAAAGTTTTCAGGTGCATATCGTTTCACCATCTTATTTGGCATCTTCCCGAGGGGAAGAGGCTATACCCATGATATTTTTCCTATTCTTCATATGATATTCCATCTATTTCGTTAACATTTTCTATCGGGAAACTATTGCGAGCATTAGTTCATAAATATTAAATGCTATTTTATAATCTTGGAACATGACTATAGAACCAGAACAAAGACAGATGGCGTAGAACGTGACTATAGAACCAGAATAGAGACAGATGGCATAGAACAGGGACAGATAATGGCGTAGAACAGAGACAGATGGCGTTGTGCATGTGATGGAGTAGAACAGAGACCGATGGCGTTGTGCATGTGAGATCATGTTTGCTGCAATGCCATTTATGGTTCATTGATTTGACACTTGTCTGCTCTTCGACAGTGTTCTTGAATTTCTTCACCTGATATTGCTTTGACAACCACTAAGGCCGGATACTGAACGATAAGCGAAAGAAGCTCTTCTTGTTTCTTCAGGCTCATTAATCATTATCTATGAGATTTTGAGAAAGTGATGGATCGATCTAGATTGCGTTATCACTGATAATTTGAAGAAGAAATTTGTAGAGCACTGAGAGAGAGAAACGTGCTTATTATTATGTACGATCCATTATTCCACAGATGGAACTTGTTAAGATGTTGTCAAGAAGAAACTACTATAGGGGTTGGCAAAATTGCTAATTGCTCTGTCTTGTATTTTCAACGCAAAATCTGCCTCTTTGGTTTTGCTTGCCATTCACTAGGTACTCTGGTCAATTCGCTCCTGAATCCTGTCAGCGAGAGCGGGGCTGGGTGTTTGCGGCAACACTTGGCCACTAGACTGACTATTGGTACTCCTATTGATTATAATATAGATAGAAAGATAGGATTCTTAATTGGTTAAGATAAACATTAGGAATAGAAAGAAACCTAAAGAAGAATAAGAACTAGGATTTCTAAGAACAATAAAAAGCAAGGAAATACTCTATTAAACCAGACCTTGAGGCAAGGAAATACTCTATTAAAACAGAGCTTGACTAGTTCTTTATAGGCATTCTCTGGTTATTCTCCCTTCCACCTCCTGCTTCGCCACACTAGCAACATGAACAACATAGGCCCTCCTCATTTGTGCAGAAAATGGCTCACATCCATTCACAGGTCGCAGCAGCTCTAGCGGCATCTCAAGCACCTTATAAATCACTTCAGGATTTCCATCACATCCTAGTGTAGTTCTAGGTCAGATAGAAAGTCTAGTTATACATGGACAAGCAGTGCTTGAAAGGCCATCAACATCATAAACTCAAGCTAATTTGTGGGTTTGAAACTGACTATTCAAGTCGGTCGGCAGGGACGCTGGCACTTAAACTGTGGCTTGTACTCTTTGTAATGGGTAAATGAGAATCCTGACTAGTAACGTCTGTGCAGTACCTTCTTTCTTCAGCGATAATCATTCCTGGGGCGATTAGGAATGCTCAATAAGCAAAAAGAAGACATCAAAAGCGGAATGGATGTGCACTCATCTAGATTATGAAGAACAAGAATTTATGAAACTAGAATTCGATTACCGGGCAATTAGGAGCACTCAATAAGCAAAAAGAAGACATCAAAAGCGGAATGGACGCGCACTCATCCAGATTACGAAGAACAAGAATTTATAAAACCAAAATTCGACTACCACATTAGCTTTCAAGAGTTGCTGGCTATGAAAGTAGCTTACCCCGGATACGAACAAAAGGACAACTGTTTCGCTTAGAAATGGTTAGCATATTCAAGAGAGATAAGGGATTTGGTATGCATGCAGGCATGTTGACGTTTATCGTAATAAGGCATTTGGTATGCATGTAGGTTGGTGTTTAGCATGATATATATGTGACTGTCTTTCTCATGACAAAACAATCATGTGGGCGCTGCTATGCTAGTGCGGAAACAAATGCTTTCCTTCGCTCCGTTCTCTTTCTTTCTACGCTCACTGGGAGGTCTCTCGACGTACTTCCTTCTTGCTTTGACACTAGCACAGGACGATGGGACCTTCATTTGTGATGTGGCGTCTCTGACCTTGCATGACGTGGCTGGATTTAGGAAGTGGCGTTCAATATCGTTCGGTGGGTGGATTCGTAAAGCAAGCATCAAGAGAGAAGTAAGTAGGTTCTCTTGGTGGGCTGAAGGTTAACTGTGGGGAAGGATTTTCGGTCAACTCGCAATTAGCTGTCGGTGGAGAGAGGTAGGTTCAGTCAACTCGCCTCTAGCTGAAAACAAAGAAAGGCAGTGTCCCCGCCCACCATTCTCGTTAGGGATTTCCTGTGATGGAAGACTGCTTTGTAAGCTGAAACCTATTCTTGAGAAAAACCAGCTCCCGAACTGAAAGTCCTGCATGACTTGTATATTTCGATCATCGCTCTTGCCTGTGCTCTAGCTCTGCCCTATCTCTTAATTATATTCACGATCAAAGTTCTTTGTTGGAACATCTATATATGGATCTTAAACTAAACAATTCATTATCGTGCCCTGTTGCTTTAACCTCCAACGTATGTGTTATTGACTAAGTCCATTTCTAAATACATCAACTTGTGAGCTTTCAGCTTATTGTTTTTTGCTCTTATTTTGTAGCTTAATAATCATTACTAGCTCTACAGCTTCTGTGAATTACCAGTCAATATATTACATCCTAGGCTAGTACCCTAATAACATGCAATGTTGAAGCTATTATCAGATGATTTACTAGCTATGTGACTTCTAGGCTGAGCAGATTGCGTAATACTACGAGCATGCTATGGATTGTGAACAGATGCGAAATCATGAATAGATGCGAAACTGGGATCCTATCTTGATCTTGTGGCTATTGTGCATGCAATCGATCCAACAATAAGCACGTAAGTAGGCCTGGAGCACTCACTGATTCAACTTACCCAGTAAATGAGTCACTTGTTTACTACCAAATGGAAGCAACAAAGCAAACAACATGAACATCTATACAAGCTATAAATTCCTCTGACTTAGAATAGAGACTAACTACCGCGCAACCCCTGGTTAAATATATTTATATATCAATCTGATGACAAATAATTTAAATTTAAATTTGTAAATTTAAACATATGGATCGATCATTTACATGTAACCCAAGTGTCTCCGCCAATATATAACTATAATGACTTTTCATAACTGTGGTAACTAGTGGGAATAACCTTAGATTCAAAATAATAAGAATATGTCATCAAATTTACTTTGTCTAAGCATTGCAATCGTTGTAAGGTTAACGTTGTTAATCGACTCATCAAGAGCTTATAACGACCAGTCTGACTTTTTATCTTAGCCCGAGGCTAGCGTGCAATAGACACATTAGGCCACTACACATACGTTTAACAAATATAATGAATAGATTACCTTAAGACGTATCCATGGTTCCGTCTGAAATATCTAAGTCATATTTAAATCAAAACCGTCATATAAAATAATAAATTAATAAAATAAGTAAATAAAATTTATATTGTAAAACCATTACACAAAGTTGGAGGCATAAAATTCATATTTAAATCAAAACCGTCATATAAAATAATAAATTAATAAAATAAGTAAATAAAATTTATATTGTAAAACCATAACACAAAGTTGGAGGCATAAAATTCTTTGTATAGGGAAAAGAAAAATCTAAGTATCCTTAAAAGTCCAAGCCAAAATTGCAAGGTGATTAAATAAATAAATCAAAACAAAGTATTGTGAATATAAAAAGGTATTTATAAGACTAACAACGTGATGGAGGGCCACACGAAGAGTTGTTGAATTAATGACAAACTTTCGTTTGGACCAATTGAGCCTTATGCTTTTCTTGCTCCAAAACAAACTTGGGAATACCACATGCCTTCACAAAATTTAATTCCAGCATAAGGTAAGAGGAGACTGGACAAAGATTATAATCCTTTATTATGGTTTTATTTTTTTATACCACGTCTTCACAAAATTTAATTCTAGCATAAAAGCGTAAGCAAGAGGACAGAGAAAGATTATAATTCTGTTTTAATTTTAATTTTTTTTATTTTTAATGAGGTGTTGGAGGTTATCAACCGCTTAACAGATCCTGACACCGCTCGGTTAGTCGAGATCTACCTCACTTCCACTTTTTTCTGTTTTGAGGGAGAGTTTTTTGAGCAAACCTGTGGAGTTGCCATGGGCTCACCCCTATCCCCTGTCGTTGCGAATCTTTTTATGGAAGATTTTGAGTCCAAGGCTCTAAACTCTTCCCGTCTCCTACCCAAGCTTTGGAAAAGTTATGTGGATGACACCAATGTTATTTGGTCTCACGGCCAAGAGGAATTAGATCTCTTCTTTGATCATCTCAACAATCAATCCTCGGCCATTAAGTTCACTAAAGAGCAGGAAGTTGATGGTTTCCTCCCTTTTCTTTATATTATTATTTCTAAGAATAGTGATGGTTCCCTCTCCAACCAAGTTTTTCGAAAGAAAATGCATACTGAGCAATGTCTTCATGCCAATTCCCACCATTTCCCAGCTCAAAAGATGGGTGTTCTCAATACTCTTGCTACTCGGGCCCTAAGGATCTCGGATAAAAAGAGTTTTGAGAAGGAAAAATCCCATCTCATTGATGTCTTTGTTGAGAATGGTTATAGTAGATACATGGGTCAGAAGGCTTTCCTAAAAGCTGCCAAGAATTCTCTTGTTAAAAGGGAACCCAAGGAGCGAATTCCAGGTGTCCATCTTCCGTTTGTTCAAGGGACCACTGATAAGATTGCAAGGATTCTCAAGATGCATAGTGTCCCTATAACCTTTAGGCCCCTTAACACCATTCGTATGTCCCTTAGATCAGCAAAGGATCCTATTGACCCTAAAGATATGAAAGGGGTATATATTATCCCTTGTTCCTGTGGGACGCCCTATATTGGTGAGACGGGTCGCTCCATCAATCAAAGGATCAGTGAACACGCAGCTGACCTCAAGCATAGGAGATCAAAGTCTTCCGCTTTAGTTGAGCATGCGGAAAAAACCAATCATCATGTTTGTATTGAGGAGGCTAGTGTCATTGCTAGAGTTTCGCAGTTCCATCATCGGAAATTCAGAGAAGCTCTTGAGATTGAAAAGAGATCGAGCAATCTCAATAGAGAGGATGGCTGGAAAATTAGTAGGTGTTGGGTCCCAGCTCTCTCTTCCTAGTTGCTTTCTTCCTGATCTTTTAGATTTTTAGAATATTTTCAATTATTTTTTCTGATTAGTTAAATTATTTGTAATATGTATATATATATATATATATATATATATATATTTGATTTATTTTTATTTTTTTAAGGTAGTTTAATCCTTCAGGTATATTATTATTATTATTATTTTTTAAAACTAATTTAATTTTAATTTTAATTTATTAATTAATTTATTTTTTGAATATTATTTTATTCTAATATTTTATTTTTATTTTTTGTTTTTATTATTATTATTATTATTATTTTTAATATTATTTTATTCTAATATCTCTCTCTCTATATATTTTCCAACTAACTTTTAACTTAACCTCCTAATTTTTTTTTTTTTTTTTTTTTACATATAATTTATTTATATATTATAATTAGTTAGTTATTCATTTATATAATTTTAGGTATACGATCTATTCTAATATTTATATTTTCCATTTATCTATTAAATAGCTAATACTTTTAACTATTTATTAACTCATGAACCAATTTAATTAAAATTAATTTATACTTATAAATTATATATTTAGGTAAAGGTAAGGTCCCTTATTTTAACTTACTTACTTTTAGTTTTTTATTGGTTTGTTTGACCTGGGTCTCAAGTCAAATTTAACCATTGTCGTTGTTAGCCGTTGGAGGCTTTGCTCATACTATTTAACAGGCAAAGATGGATCTGATTTTTCAATTTGTCCTAACGATGAACCACACTCGTTGGTTCGAAACGCGTCGACAAATGATATATCTTGTGATTTACGCCGAAAAATTTCTCTTAAACTTGATATGGATCACAGAAGCCTCAATTCAACAATTGAATCCCTGCACGGAGAAGCCATTGCAACCAAGGTTCATCATTTTGAACGGGCACGCTTGCAGGTTTCAAGGTTGAAGTCAGATCTAGCTTTTCTTAAAAGATGCAGAGACTCCTCCATCATCCCTGTCTTTGCCCGGATCAAACATCGCCTGCACTCTCCCCAGAACCATCAGGTTTTTCTTAAGGCGAGTTTGGCTTTAGTTAGAGCGGAAATCAACAGGGTCAGAAGATCCCTTAATCTGGTTTCTCGTTCTCTTTTGGGTTTGCATCTGGAGCTTGCGAACTTATTTTCGGCCTCCCTTTGGGTGAAAATAGATGCTTGTTCGACTTTGAAGTCCATTCGGTTGGAGGAAATTCGGAAGCAGAATCAGGAGTCTAAGTTTCAGAGATTAGATGGAAATTCATCGTTTTCTAGTAGAGCCGCGGGTGGGGATTCTCAGAGCTGTATCTCTTCTGGTCAAGTTTCAGCGATCAGGGATTGGTTAACTGGTAGCTCGGAAGGTAAGCTTGCTGCCCCCACACCCTGTAGTTTAGAGCATGCTTCCGCCAGATCAGATCCAGCATTGAACAATGATTGGTCTTTTCTCTGCTCAGAAGGTAATCTTTCACCTGTTTCGTTGTCCAGTCTAGAGAGCAACGAACGGTGTTCTCTCTGCGTAGAAAGCGATCTCATTGTCCTCTCACCCTGCAATTTGGAACATGCTAATGCTAGACCAGATCGTACCCTCGTAGAGAGTGATCTCGCTGGCGTTACCACGTCTCCCCCTGTTAACAAAATTGCAGATCGTGAAGCTGTCCTTGGTGTGTGTCAGATGATTGACGGTAACTTGGCCGAGGACAAGTCTCTCTCTGTGTGGAAAGTCGGTTTTCCGGGCTTGCGTTCCAGTCCAGCGGTGAGCGATTCTTTTCCATTAATGCTCTCGAGGTTATCGTGTGAAGCGAGCTCCTCTTCCTCGTTGCGTGGTCGCAGCTTAGAAGCTGTCCGTCCCTCATCTTGACTCGTTTAATGGCTTATATATGAATATTAATAATAATAATAATAATAATAATAATAATAATAATAATTTATTTAACAATAATAATAATAATAATTTATTTAACAATAATAATAATATTATTATTATTAATAATAATTTGTTTAATAATAATAATATTAATACAAATAATAATAATAATTTATCTAACCCTTACAATAGTAATAATGGTATTATTAATAATATTAGTAATAATAATTATGATGGTAATAATATTAATAATAATAATAATATTAATAATGGTAATAATTTATTTAACAATAATAATAATATTGTTATTATTATTATTAATTTATTTAATAAAGATATAAATAATAATAATAATAATTTATTTAACGACTATAATAGTAATAATAGTATTATTAATAATATGAGTAATAAATAATCATGATTGTAATAATATTCCTAGTAATAATAATAATAGTGGTAATAGTAATAGTAGTATAGTCGGGATTAGTAATAAGGATAATGATAATATTAAGGGTACATTATTTAATAAGGCAAATAACTCTAACTTGGTAGGTAATAAGATATTAAATATTAATAACAATAGTTTAAATCCTAGTTCTAGTAAATTTCCCCCTCCTTCTCATGATAATAATGAGGTTATTAACCTTTCTAGTTTGTTTTTCCACCCTTCAGTTTTTAAAGTTTTGGATAAAGGATTAAATTTTGCTTTGGCCCCTAAGAAGATCCCTGTTGATGATATCATTTGTGACATTGAGTTTGGGATCAGAGGTTTACCTGATAAGATCAAGGACACGATCAGGCAAGATTGTGCGGTTGTCTTGAGAAAGGCTAAGCCCCCTAAGAGCAACCTTAGCAAGGAGGAATCAGTAGTCCTCAGATCCTTAAACCAGAACAAAGATATTGTTGTTCTTAACGCAGACAAGGGTGGAGCTGTCGTTATTCTTAACAGGGTTGATTATCGCAATAAGATGTTGGATCATCTTTATAATAGTGGTAGCTATAAAAAGGTCCCCAAAAACCCGTTAAAAAAGGTCATTAGGAATGTGGCTCTTGTCATTAAATCCATTAGCTCGGTGAGTTCCCTGCACCATAAACTCATTAAGAGCAACCCTATCACTCCTAGGATCTATGGTCTCCCTAAAATTCACAAGGAAGGAGCTCCATTGAGGCCCATTGTCAACACCATTGGAGGTCCTACCTACCTTCTTGCTAAGTTCCTTGCGTTAAGGCTTAAGCATCTAGTTGGTCGTACAGAGTCCTTCGTAAAAGACTCTGCTTCCTTTATTGATGAACTCAAGGACATTAAGCTTGACCCTGGGGACATCCTTGTTAGTTTTGAAGCGGTCTCACTGTTCACCTGCATCCCTATTAATGAGGCCTTGGAGGGTATCAACTGCCTAACAGATCTTGACACCGCTCGGTTAGTCGAGATCTGCCTCACTTCCACCTTTTTCTGTTTTGAGGGAGAGTTCTTTGAGCAAACCTGTGGAGTTGCCATGGGATCACCCCTATCCCCTGTCGTTGCGAATCTTTTTATGGAAGATTTTGAGTCTAAGGCTCTAAACTCTTCCTGTCTCCTACCCAAGCTTTGGAAAAGGTATGTGGATGACATCAATGTTATCTGGTCTCACGGCCAAGAGGAATTATATCTCTTCTCCGATCATCTCAACAATCAATCCTCGGCCATTAAGTTCAATAAAGAGCAGGAAGTTGATGGTTGCCTCCCTTTCTTTGATATTCTTATTTCTAAGAATAGTGATGGTTCCCTCTCCCACCAAGTTTTTCGAAAGAAAACGCATACAGAGCAGTATCTTCATGCCAATTCCCACCATTTCCCAGCTTAGAAGATGGGTGTTCTCAATACCCTTACTACTCGGGCCCTAAGGATCTCGGATAAAAAGAGTTTTGAGAAGGAAAAATCCCATCTCCTTGATGTCTTTGTTGAGAATGGTTATAGTAGATACATGGGTCAGAAGGCTTTCCTAAAAGCTGCCAAGAATTCTCTTGTTAAAAGGGAACCAAAGGAGCGGATTCCAGGTGTCCATCTTCCGTTTGTTCAAGGGACCACTGACAAGATTGCAAGGATTCTCAAGATGCATAGTGTCCCTGTAACCTTTAGGCCCCTTAACACCATTCGCATGTTCCTCAGATCAGCAAAGGATCCTATCGACCCTAAAGATATGAAAGGGGTATATATTATCCCTTGTTCCTGTGGGACCCCCTATATTGGTGAGATGGGTCGCTCCATCAATCAAAGGATCAGTGAACACGCAGCTGACCTCAAGCATAGGAGATCAAAGTCTTCCGCTTTAGTTGAGCATGCAGAAAAAATCAATCATCATGTTTGTATTGAGGAGGCTAGTGTCATTGCTAGAGTTTCACAGTTCCATCATCAGAAATTCAAAGAAGCTCTTGAGATTGAAAAGAGACCGAGCAATCTCAATAGAGAGGATGGCTGGAAAATTCGTAGGTGTTGGGTCCCAACTCTCTCTTCCTAGTCGCTTTCTTCCTGATCTTTTAGATTTTTAGAATATTTTCAATTATTTTTTCTGATTAGTTAAATTATTTGTAATATATATATATATATATATATTTTTTAAGGTAGTTTAATCCTTAGGTATATTATTATTATTTTTAACTAATTTAATTTTAATTTTAATTTATTTATTTTAATATTATTTTATTCTAATATTTTTATTTTTATTTTTTGTTTTTATTTTTATTATTATTAATTTTTTTTAATATTATTTTATTCTAATATATATATATATATATTTTCCAACTAACTTTTAACTTAACCTCCTATTTTTTTTTATATGTACATATAATTTATATATATATTTTTTAATTAGTTAGTTATTCCTTTATATATTTTTAGGTATATGATCTATTCTAATATTTATATTTTCCTTTTATCTATTAAATAACTAATACTTTTAACTATTTATTAACTCATGAACCAATTTAATTAAAATTAATTTATACTTATAAATTATATATTTAGGTAAAGGTAAGGTCTCTTATTTTAACTTACTTACTTTTAGTTTTTTAGTTTGTTTGACCTGGGTCCCAAGTCAAATTTAACCGTTGTCCTTGTTAGCCATTGGAGGCTCTGCTCATACTATTTAACAGGCAAAGATGGATCTGATTTTTCAACTTGTCCTGACGATGAATCACACTCGTTGGTTCGAAACATGTCGACAAATGATATATCTTATGATTTACGCCGAAAAATTTCTCTTACACTTAATATGAATCACAAAAGCCTCAATTCAACAAAAAAATTATAATTAGAATATGCATGTATCTATTTATCATGAATATACACAAAAGTTGTATAAAGTTTACTTTTATTAAAATTATCTTTAAAAAAATTATGATGACGTATTCACGGTTATTCATGCATACAATTATACACAAACAAGAATCAACCAAGTTTACATTTAACGTTTTAACTAAAGGAAATTTTATCTACTATCTGACGTATTCACGGTTATTCATGCATACAATTATACACAAACAAGAATCAACCAAGTTTACATTTCCTTTATCTACTATCTGACGTATTCACGGTTATTCATGCATACAATTATACACAAACAAGAATCAACCAAGTTTACATTTAACGTTTTAACTAAAGGAAATTTTATCTACTATCATAAAAGTAATGGTGTTTGTTTATTTAATAATTTGTATAATATAATAATTATTTGAGAAAAAGATAGAAATTGTATTTATTTTTCAAATCTATTTATTTTATTAAATTTCTCACTGTCATTACAAGCAAAATTATTAATGAATTTAATTAATTTTCTCAAACTTTTATGTAGAGGTCACATAGAGTTTAAACTCACTCTGATACCATGTGCAACAACCCACAATTTAAATATACAACTAATTAAATCAATTATGTGATTTAAATCAACAAACAATTATTCAACTAATTAGCATAGAATTTCAAAAAATATGAGCAATGCCAACTTAATTGTAGCGATTCTTTACTTGTGATTTGGAGTTGAACATTATTTGAATCCCGCTAACCACAAAATTTTTTTGGGGATGACTTTCCACCCAACCATAGGCTTAGCTGCGCTTAATCTTTCTACAATTGGCTACCCCCGAGCCCTCAATCAACGTACTACTGCTAGGGAATCCTTTGTCTCACAACCCTTTTCTCCTAAGAGAATGAATGAAGGAATGGATGCCTCTCATCCTCCTCATTATCGATTGAATAGACCAAAATTTGGAAAGAGACCTGCATGCACATATTCCATGTGTTAACATGCCAACTTTTATTTCTTTATTTTAAGTTTTACTTAATTTAATATCGAGTTGTCTTTAATGCGACTCTTTGGAAGCTTTTCCGATGGATTTTTCTCGTTTAATTTCTCTAAAATCAGGTCAGAATTCATTGAAATCACAAGTTTGACGGGTAATCCCTGCAAAATAGAAGTGCCCTGGGGTTTTTCAAGGTGTTAAATCCATATATAGTAAAAATACTAGTTTAAATAACACAAATAAAGTTTTCACCACAATTTTTTTCACTGGATTCCACATGGGAAACTCCAAAAAGTCGCACTAAAGACAACTCCATTTAATATTTCTCTTAATTTAGCTCTTTCTTATTTTATTCTTTTTTACCTTTACTTATCCTTACTATTTTTATAGTTTACTTTAATATATATTTATTTAGAATTCTGGTTTATTATTTACTATATTATTTATTTATTATTATATTCTCTTCATTATTTATTATTTAGTTACTATTGTTATCTTTTCTTTATTATTTACTATTAGTTTCTTTTTATTGTTTACTATTTATTTACTATTATTAAATTTTCTTTATTCTTTATTATTTATTTACTTATATTTTTATATTGTATTATTTATTATTATTAATAATAAGTATTACACATTACCAAAAATTTCATCAACATTAATTTATAATTTACACATCAAAATCAATTTTTTAATTTCAAAAATCTTTAATATAAATAATCTCTATGTTATATAATCCTAAAAATTTATATATTTAAATAAATTGATCTAACAAAATTAACTATTTAATTATAAATTTATAAATTATATTTATGACACAATTTAACAAGTGCTACATAGTAGCTAGTAGGTGCTGCGTAATTTAAAATAACGAAATTATAGTAAAAAACAATAAAAAACTAAAATTACATATATATCATCTTACAAAAACAAGACAATTACATTTAGGTAAAAAAAATGTAATAGCCTTTGATACATTTGTATATCATTTTGCAACAAATATTTTGGTTTTGTGGTATCCACACAGGTTTTATAATTTTAAAATTTAATTTTTTAATTATATATGAGAAAATTTTTAAAATATTAACTATTTTTTTTTTTTCCAAAGAAAAAAGCGAACTTTTTATTAAAAAATAAAAAGTTACAAGCATATGCTTTAAGCATTCAATTTGGTTGTGTGGAAATTAATCATACAGCCCGCAATGTACAGCACTGCCTAAAAAGCAGAAAAAGAATGAGCTGCTCCAGTTTCTGGAGTGCAGCAAAAAAGAAAAAACTAGCTGGTCTAAGTCTTCCTGCCCTTCTTCTTCTCCACTTTTCGCCAACCATCCATGTTGTGAGGGGAGTCAATAATGGTTAGCTGGTTTTCCATCGTACTCATTGGTTGCTCCTTATCTGAATCCGATCCTTCAGGACTGTGGCTTCGTTTGTTACCGCTTATTTCCATCTGGAGCTCTTGTTCCTTTTCCTCATTGATCTCCTTGTCCTTTTTGTCTTGATTTTTATCCTTTGCTGTATTTTGTTCTTTTTTCTTTTCTGCAGTTGCCTTCTTATATGCAGTGTCTATATTCTGCCATCCTTTCGACTTCCTTTGTTGTTGCTTGCTCTTGTTGAGGCTTGGACATGCATTGTATAAATGACCTGTTTGTTGACATCCCCGACACCTGAAAGCTGTATTCTCATAGTCCAACGGTTGTTCCCACTGTGTATTATTGAAATTCAGAATGATACTCTCAGGTAGTCCTCGGCTAAGATCTACCTCGACACATATTCTGGAAAAAGTAAATATTCCTTTTATGTGTCTCTCTGCGTCTATCTTTATCATTCTCCCCAGAGTATTTCCAATTGCTATTAGAACCTTTGAATGCCAAAAATGTAGAGGAAGATTATGCAACCTCACCCATACAGGCATCCTTGATACCACCATGGTGTTAGCATCAAAATCAGGAAACCAAGGGGTAATAAAAAGTCCAGCACTGCCCCAGAACCATGGCCCTTGGTTGAGTACTGTTTCCCTTTCTTCCTCTGTTTCAAAACATACTATAAAAAATCCTTTGGGGTATAGATAGATTTGGCATTTTTTTGTCCAAGCAGAATGAATCCATTGATACAATGCATTAGTTCTAGGCCAAAAGCCGTTAAATCTACAAATGACTGCATTTTTTTGTAGATCTGAATATATATTTTTTACCTCTGGTATTTCGATAGAGATAGCTGGGCTCTCCGGCATTTGATCTACAATGTACTGCCCTGGAGGTTCCATAGCCGCTGTGGAATTTTTTCCTTTGCCCTTCACTGCTTCCTTAAAGGACCCATTGCTTTGCGAGCTATTTCCAGCATTTTCGGCTCCTCCTCGTAATCTCATATTGAGAATGATTGTGGAACCTGGCTTGATGTTATATCCTTGCATGGTTCTGTATTCCTGCAGCGATCTGCCCTCATTTAACAGGTGTTGTTCCTCAGCCGGGTAGCCAGTCTGATCGGCAATATTTTTCTTTAGATCTGAAACCCTGTCGCTGTCATAAGTCCAGATCACGATTGTAGTTCCTTTTGGCGTCTTCACAAAGATTTGAAACCCGGATCTGGCAATCTGGGGTGGCTCGGTTCTTGTCAGATCTGAGCCATCTAACTCCGTATCCGAGAGAGGTTCCAGATCTCTTGGATTTTGGCGTTTCCTTCGATTGTTGTCCGGATCGGGTAGATCCAGGCCAGATCTGGAAGTCACTGATCCACCCGCTCTGTCATGGGCACTTGTATCCAGCAGTGGGATCCAGATCTTCGGGCTCATGGCCGGTATGGTTAGGGTCTCTAGGCCTGACTTCCATTCGATGACGTAAACCCTCGTCTGTTCAGCCATGTACCGGGCCATCGCATTCTGCACAGACCATATACCCCTTCGTTCTGTCCAGCTCGGCCTTCCTGCTACTCGCTGATCTGACCAATTTCCAGCCTGTATGTTGCATTTGACGAGGTCCAGAGGGGTTACGCCATTATCGGTTAGACCGCATCTGAGAATGCCTCCTATGGTGCGAGCCACATAAAAGGCTGGGGAATACATGGAATTTTTCCCCGGCTCACTGGGCACCAGCACGTCAAAAGTCTTGGGAACCTTGGCGTTATCATTAACCTTTTTTGCGGAAGCCCTAGCGCTGTGGTTATTCGACAGAGGATTCCTGTTTCTGTTTCTAAGCGTCGCTGATACAAACGTGCCTCCTCTGAGATGGCAAGAAGAAGCAGGGGCGTACAGAGCGCATGGAATCGTCGATCGGGTGCTTTACTCAAAAACAGTGTTGATAGGGTTCATAGCGACCTGGTTCTTGGCAACATCCATTTTTCCCGGTTTTCTTTTTACTTAGAAGTTATTAGAAAGGAAAAAATATTAACTATTATTATTACATTAAATACAATTATTTCTTAAAATAGCTAATTAAAACATATTGGATAACCTAATTAAAAAAATGGTCTACCTTGCACGATTAGATGATCATGCCTCAATCCCCTCGGAACCACCCTGAAATTGGGGGGTCGAGAGCGAGTTAGTGTGCCATACTAGAACTACATTTCAACATTTATTTCAAACCACACATGCTCGAATACATGAACATCACTAAATAAACTTATCGGATAACTAGAGAGTTTGAAATATTAACTTAAGTATGTTGTTGAAATAGTAATATTGTCACTAAAAAGTTCATATATTCAAATATTATATAAATATTAAATAATAATAGTGACTTTTGATATTTTATAAATCCAATTTTATAGAGAAAAGAAAATAGTTAAAAAACAATTTCTAAAGTAAATTTGTCTTTTCTTTTTTAAGAATCAGTAGAAATAACAAAACTTACATATAGCGTATATTAAGAATTATTTTGATTTTTTTTTACATAACGATTTTAATATAGGAATATAGTGTATAATAAGAATTTGTTAAGGAAGAAAAAATCCAACATGTTTTATTAAAAAAATATATTTATATCCACTTTAATATCTAGATAAGCCAAAACTATCTAATTATCTCTTGTATCTAATTATCTAATTAGCTTTTCTGTCGTTTCCCTCTTTCATACCAGCTCCGCCACCTTTTTGGCCTTCAGCTCTACAGCTCGAGCTCTGTTCTCTAATCAGAACCCAGCTTACACCACCTTCCACGTCCCAGATGCCTGCCACCTTATCTCGGCTTTGAACTCTGCAGCTCGAGCTCTTTTTCTCTAAATTGAACCCAGCTTCCGCCACCTTCTTCGTCCCAGATGTTTTTTAATCTTCTGTAATCTCCTTAACAGAGCTCTGCCCCAGCTCCGTTTCTCTATCCTGTTCAGAAAGCTTTTCTTTTACCTTGGTTTTTTGTTGGCTGGATGGCGGTTGTATGGTTCATGTGGTGCGTATGCTTCGGGTGTTTTGGCTTTGGCTCCAGGTTAGTGAAAGTTTTCTCCTTCGCATAACTCTGTGTTTTTATAATTTTAGTCTTATACATTTATGCTTGCTACGGTTTTAGAATTCAAGGATCTATACCTTATCAATCTAGTTTTAAGCAGTTCTACTGTTTGTTAAAGCTTTGGATTTCCGCTTGAAAGTCAAGGGCTCAGTTTTAGTGGTTTCAGTCCAAATCGTAGTAAGTCCAGGATGGTTAAACCATTTTGTCACAGACTCAGGAATATAATCGTCATATATAAACCATGCAATGATGTAAGGTTTAAGATTGGCGATTGGTGGTGTATTGTTAAAGTCTATTGTTGCTGTCTGCTCTGCGATGAGCCTTCTGCATAGCCCCTAGAGTCTTCCTCAGAGGTCCTGGTATCGATTTCCAGCATCTCTGGGTTTTCCTTTTCCAATAGCTGGTCAGAGTTACGTCATTTCCCGATTTTTCAAATTGGTCCAGGCATTATGGTGAAAGTAAAGTCAGCTTAAATTCCCGGTACGTATCCTTACACCTAAATCCGGGAATATATCCGTTTCGGGATTTCGGGTGGTATGGACGTTACCTTCTGAGCTCAGAAGCAGAAGTTTCTGTCACGAATTGTACTTGTTCTCTCTCTTCCTGTGTCCTTTATCCCTTCCCTATTTGCTTTGAACATTTATTTCCTATCGGGTGAGTCTGAAAAGGTGGTAGGTTCCATCTGATATTTGGTCCTTTTCTGAAATTGGATCTTTCTGGATTGTTCTCATTTCTCGAGGACTCCTTTTTTGGCAGTGTATGGAGGGGGTCTATGACTCCATCGCATCGGAAGACCTTGTCAATGCTGCCGTGGATACTGAACATGCCTGGTTTGCTGCCACTCTGGCAACTTTGGATGATTTGGTGACCAAACCATCCACGTCAAGGGACGGCAAAAGCAAAAAGGGTATGGACCGCTATCATAACAAGCAGCACAAACCTGCCAAAACCTCCCCTCCACCTCAGTCGATAAGAATCGAGATTGCTCAGCTTGATGAAAGAATAGACAACCTTCAGCACAAGGCACTTATTGGGAAATGGAATTTCCCAGAAATGTTTGACATCGATATGAGGAAATGGTTGGCTAACTTTTGGAAACCAATTATTGGCTATATTCCGGTAATCTCAAGCCTTATGAGAGAGTGGTACTGTTTCCATTTCTTAGATGTTGCAGACGCTGAAGCCATCCAAAGCCGGCCATGGGTTTTCAAGAGGAGTTTTCTTGCTCTGTATAGATGGTACATTGGCTTTAATCCTTTGAAAAACACTCCAGTAAATAATCTAATTTGGTTAAATGCCCGAATCATCCCCTGGAACTCTGGTCTAATGAAACTCTAGAGATGATTGGTAATGCTATTGGTCATTTTGTCTACGTCGATCCCTGGTGTTTGGGTGAAAGGGACAAATGAATAGCATGGATTCTTATTCAAAGGCCGTTTAGGGGCAGCTATCCTGACCATATTCAGATTAGCTGGAAGAATCAGACCATTAATAAAAGACTGGATTTTTGGGGTATACCTTTTAGGTGTGCTGCCTGCAGGAGAACGGGTCATTTAGTTAAAAATTGTCCCAGTGCTAAATTATACGCATATAGAAGGTTTAGCAAAAAGTCATTTCTCAATGGTAGTCAATCCTCTCCCAACTCTCTGTCCTTTCCGCGCCATAGTCCAAGAAGTCCAGTGCCTCATCGTGATCATCGTGATCTTTCGGCTGATCCTTCTGTGCGCCCGCAATCCGTCCCTGGTCGTCTGTCATCCGCTAATAGCCCTATCACCTGTATCAAAACAAGGCTCCATAGTTCCCCTTTTGCAGAGCCTACTGAGGATTTCCCAGTCCCATCTCCGCCTCCCATGCATTAGAAGGATTTCATCTCCGACCATCATCCTGGGATTTCTCTGTGGGATCTATTCCCATCTCCATTTCATCCTCGTCTCCGCATCCGAAACGTGCTGAGCCACACGTCAACAAGAGGAAAAATCTTTGTGTTGGTCCGACTCCTTTAAACTCCTTTAAACTCCCCGACATCATCTCCGGTTAACCTTTTTGATAGTGATTTGGATCATATGCTTTATAAGGAATCTCTTGATCTGGAGCCGCTCACGATTCATAAGCCTAGTCCAAGTTTCGTGCCTGTTATAAGCCCGGATTCGGCTAGAAACATTACGGTCCGGAAGAAAAGTAGAGGTGGGAGCAGACATTTTAGAGGCAGAACTATAGTATCTAACGAAGGTATTAGAAATTTGTCTCTGATTGAGGTGCCTATCCTTGATGTCTCTGAATCACAGCCCCTTAGAGCGAGTATGGCTGCTGAATCACCTAAATGATCCCCATTATATCCTTCAATATTCGGGGTCTTGGCATTGATCCCAAATTCATAACGCTAAAAAATTTCTTTTTCCATTCCAGGGCTGCAATTATCCTTATTCAGGAAACAATGCACAAGAAGGAGGATACTGTTACTTATTTCAGGAAAATGCTTCCCACTTGGTTCATGGTTGCAACAGAGGCAAACGACTTGTCTGGTGGTATGGCTACTCTATGGGATCCTACTCGGGTTAAAGCAAAGGCATATAAATGTTGTGCTGGGATTATAATCTCGGCTACAATCAGAGGATGCGCCTTTCCCATTAATATTCTCAATCTTTATGTGCCATATAAATCCCGCATTTCATTTTGGAACAGGTTCTTTGCTTCAGATTTGCTTGATATTAACAATCTCCTTATAGCTGGCGATATGAATGCGGTTTTGAAATCGAATGAGGTATGGGGACAGGGGAAGATAAACAACGCCCTGGCGGATCTTATTAATTCTGAGATGCTCAATAGGAATATGGTTGACATTAATCCCGCTGTGATGAAACCAACCTGGTCAAATGGCAGAGTGGGCAGGGCTTATATAGCAAAAAGACTTGATCGGGTTCTTGTTCATTTTAGCCTCATCGATAAAATGGGTATGCCAAGGCTATCTGTGGAAAATGTTATGATTTCGAATCACAGTCCTATCCTTCTAACCTGGCTTGCAAATATTTTCAGAAGAGGATACTCTTTTAAGTTTGACAGAGGCCTCCTTCAAGATACTGCGTTCAATGAATACATTCAAAGTGCTTGGAAATTGATAAAGGACAAGGATAAAAAATTTATCTTCTCTACCTTCAGGGAAAAGCTGGCTGAGTTAAGGGGTTTGGTGAAAAAATGGCAATTTCAAAAACATCAGAAGGATAAAAAGGACCTTCAGAGGGTTCAACAAGAATTGGATTCGGTATTGGCCTCAACAGACTACTCCACTTGCTCTTTTGAGATGAAGTGTCGTATTAGGAATCTGGAGAAGGAGAAGCTCAGTTTGTTGAAACAGGAGGAAGCTAGATGGAGGCTCAAAGCAAAGCTTTATGGATGCAGGAAGGAGATAAAAACACGAAGTTTTTCCATAAATATGCTAATGCAAGGAGAGAAAATAATTTCATATGGAAAATAAAGGACGATAACGGTGGATATGCTGTCTCACAGGAGGATATTACAAAGCAGGCCATTGGTTTCTTCTCGAAACAATATTGCAGGAGTAATGATATTGCTTTCAACGACATCAGATGGAGCATTGACTTGGTGCCAGAAATGTTTGATCAAGAAAAGAATGATGCTCTGTTTAGACCAGTTTCTGAAAATGAACTTCTTGATGTTATGAAATCATTTAAGAAGGATAAATCCCCTGGTCCTGACGGATGGACAATAGATTTCCTAATCCATTTCTTCGACCTCTTCAAAATGGATTTGCTCAGCATGGTGGAAGCATCCATACTATCGGGCAGCATCCACAATCATACCTCGTCCACTCTCATTGCTCTTATTCCCAAGAAGGGAGAGCCTGAATCTTTTTTGGACTTCAGGCCCATCTCCCTATGCAACATAACTTTCAAGATTATTACAAAGATTATAGCAGAAAGAATTAAAGGGACTCTGGCATCCTGTCTCTCTCCTAATCAACATGCTTTTTTAAAGGTCCGTAATATTCTTGATGCCGTAGCCAGTACACAAGAATGCTTACATTCTATGTCTGTGCACAAAACTAATGCAGCTATCATGAAAATTGACCTTCAGAAAGCATATGATGTTTTGCACTGGGGATATATGCAATGTCTTCTCGCAAAAGTTGGTCTGCATTCGGGCCCTATTCAATGGATAATGGCTTGTATCGAAAATGTTAACTATGCTGTTTTGATTAATGGCCTTCCCTCTCCTTTCTTTCGAGCGGAAAGAGGGCTTTGACAGGGCTGTCCACTGTCGCCTCTCCTATTTATATTGGCCATAAATGCTTCGAGTTTGCACATCAATCGCGCAGTGGAGATAAAAGCTTATATTCCGGTCAAGATCTGTAAGCAAATACACATCTCTCATAATCTGTTTGTAGACGACGTATTGCTATTTGCTATGCTATCTAAAGCATCCTGGATGTGCATTAAGTCTATTCTTGACCGCTTTCAAAGGGCCTCTGGGCTTGCCATCAATAAGGCCAAATCGGTCCTGTATCATAATGAAACAGATGAGGTCACGACATCTTGGATCTCCCAGCTCTTTGGAATCGACTCTAGGCCATTGTCTGAAGGTATCAAGTACCTGGGCTTTCGCCTTAAAGCTAAGGCTTATTTAAAGGATGAATGGCGATGGCTTGTTGAAAGATTTTATAGTAAGATCGCGCTGTGGGAATACAGATCTTTATCCTTGGGTGGCAGAGTCGTCCTCGCCCAATCAGTCTTGATGCAGATGTCGGTCTATTGGGCTCACCTTTATTTTCTCCCGGCTAGTATTTTCAGGCCATGAACAGGATCTCTGCCAATTTTATCTGGGGGGCGAAAGCTGAAAGAGGTAAAATCCATCTTTCAAAATTGAATCACTTAACTTTGCCAAAAAAACTTGGAGGATGGGGTCTGATGGATTTAAGGATTTTTGGGAAAGCTCTTGTTTGCAAATCTTTATGGAGAGGCATCTTTGACTCAAATCCCTGGAGTGCAATTATCCACCAAAAGTATCAAAAAGGAAGAAGCTTGGAGTTCTGGTTCAGGTTTGGCTCCATTGGAAAAAAACAGGGGTCTGCTATATGGCTTAGCTTTAGGAGAATTGAGAAATACTTTCTTAACAATCTAAAATGGAGGATGTTCTCTGGTAGGAAGATCTTCATTGGCTTCGACTCTTTTGCTGGCTTCAGGGGTAATCTATAGGTTCCAGATCCTCTTCTTTTTTTCCTTCACAGATCTGGTATCTTTACTTGGAACAGGGTTATCAACGAGTGGAGGGGGCTCTCTCCTTCGCTCAAGAATGCAGCTGATCTTGGTATCCCACAGGCCTTGTCTCTTCTTTGGGATAACCTAAAGAACACACTCGATCAAGGTGGCTTGAAACGGGCTGGGAATGATGACCATGTGGTGTGGTCTTTATCTCTCTCTCACTCTCGAGCTACTGTAAAGGACATATACTCTGATCTCATTTCCAAAAAGATTATTCCTGCTAGACAGATTTTTCCAGCGTTCTGGTGGAAACTCGGCTGCCCCCTCAAAGTGATCATTTTCTCTTGGTTAGTCTTTTACAACAAGAATTTAACTTGGGAAAATTTGAGGAAGCGTTCTTGGCACGGTCCCAGCAGATGCGTGTTATGCAAAATGGAGGAGGAAACAAACTATCATATGTTCTTCAATTGCATGGCCTCCCATCAAATCTGGTATGATCTTGCTTCGTATTTTTCTTTTCCGTACCTTAATTTCTCTTCTATTGATGCAGCTTTTGCCTGGTGGGGAAGTCAAGAAGCTGACAAGCGCCCAATTCTTCCCATCACAATATGGTGCCTTTGGAAGTGGAGGAATTTAAAATTCTTTGAAGACTCAAATATTTCTTTCAAATATGTTCTGTTTTCAGTCTCAGCACTCTATCCTATCCGATGATAGGTCAATGGGTGCAGTATGTATGGCGCTTAAATCTCGGTTTTGTGCCCTTGATTGTTTCTGGGGGCTTTCATCTGGATGCTGTGGACTTCTTTTTTGTTTTTGTGCATATACCTGTAATGCATTATGACAATGTTGGCAATACTGGTGATTCCAATTCTTAATATGCTTCCTATGTGATGCTTCATGTTTTTCCTCTGATAGGCCTCTCAGCGATTTGTCTTCTTATATAGACTCTCTGATGTGGTCTTCTTTCATGAAATCCATCAGAATTATGATGTATATATTGCCTCAATATAATATATTTTGCTTTTCTTTCTGAAAAAAACATTGTGCATATGATCGACACGCCAAAAATAAACATATTAGCCTGCTACCAAGAAGTAGTAGATTGCTATGTATGAGATGACAAAAATATAAAGTTCCAAAATAGAGCACGAGATAAAGTCCGAATGACAAAAATATAAAGTCCTAAAAAAAAAGAAAATGAAAGGTCCTAATGTGAACAAAAATTCAACACCAGTTGATGATTGTAGATCTTATGTATAAACCTTCCTTAGAGACTAAGAATTTGATGTTCCTTGGGTGCATTGTCAAACCATCCTTAGATAATGTGCCAACTACTGAATTGAACTCCCTATGTAGATGATTGAAAGTACCCAGACATAAAGACTCCTTTAACATAAAGATCCATTCCATCCAATTGAACATAAGAGGAGGGGCCAAAGTAGTTCCCTTGTTAATCCAACCAATGGTCAATGGTCCACTGTGAATCCCCAAATATATGAATCACATCTAGCTTTAAAAGCTTTGCACAATAAAGAATACCCATAAAGATAGGATTTTTGCTCTATTGTTTGATCCTTGTCCACCATACCAGCTGAAAAAGTGTATAATAAGAATTATTTTGAACTTTACAAAATAGCTTTAATGGTAGAAGTTTAATTTTGTATGAGATTACTATTTTTGGTGAATTAAAATTTATTTTAATATATAAAAGATTCTACTTGATACCCATTTCGTATAGATTATACACCAAAGATTGAACTGACTACTAAAGTTGACGATAGTCGTTGCTGTGTGAAGTTGCATCCTCCTTGCCGACGAGGGAGGAAGGTCACCAACAACATAAATTATAATGATTTACAACTATGTGATTATTTTAAATATTTGATCCCATTGCCAAGCATTAAAATATACACGTATCGAGTATGATTGTATAACAATTACTGTAACAATACATTTAAAATTTATTTTTAGCTTAGGCTCAACATATATGAGTTCTAATTGGAGTCGTAGTGAGTGTGGGAGTTGCTTCATTTATTTTGAAAAACTATAATAATTTACACTAATTGGAAATTGAACAAATTTTTTATGACAATCATTATAGTATGTAATATAACATAATGAAGTCTTATTATATATAATTTTATCTAAAATTCTTATAATGAGAAAAAAAGACTCGTTAGCAAAGTGGCAATTTTCAAGAAACTAAACAATATCGCAGATCTTTGAGAAAGTAAACTGACACTGAAAGGAATGATGTGAGAGCATAACAATAATAACCATTTCTGTTCTTGATGTTGAACAACACTACATATTTACGACGGAAAGGTAATAAGAGGCTAATAACAAGGAGTTGTTGATTAGCAAACTAATGATTTGATGAACCACATTTATTTTGGGTTTGGTACTTATGTGAACTCTAAACAAATCCACATTGTTAGTGATTTTTCTACGATTGTCCTGAGCTCCAGAAGCTCACTTGGGCATGGGAATAAAGTTGTACAACGAAATGCCACCTCAGCAGTTGGATCAACTTCACATCCGTGGACTCCACTAATTAGGGCATTGCTTCTAGCTAGAATCTGCTAAAGTCATCCCTTGCTATTTGATTCGACACACATGATCCTATGGTTTACAATCGCTTGGGGGTCATGTGCGGAGCCTTCGAAGGTGATTAAAATAAGAGATTAATGCCAATTTACTAATTAAATAACTTGTTGGCCTTTTCCTCCCAAAAAACGAGTTGGTAACTTGCGGCTTTTGCTTTCTGGAAATTAGTATTATAAACTATGTTGAATTTATATAGTTATCAAAATTTTGGAATATTTTGGAATTCTATGCATAATAACAAGTTCAATTGTTACTTTTTGTTATTAGTAAGATTTCAAATTCTACAACTAAAAAATCCACCATATGTGGAGTGAGGAAGAGAAACTTTCCCCTCTATAAAGCTAATAACTCCAAAAAAAGCGCCAGTACAAAATCCAACTATGAATATGTAATAATTACACACTAAGAGTGTAGTCCATCAAAATTAAAATAATATTAAAAAATAATAAAATTTAATTTCTAATATTAAATTATAAACCATTTCTAATTTAATTTTTTTTTTTTAATTTTTAAGTTAATCATAAATAATAATAAATCAAACAAAAACTACAAACACTTAAATGCTTAATACCATACCTAATGACAAATATAATAATTAGAGGTCCTCTGTTATCCTTGGTAATGGTGTATCAATTATTATAATCCATAAAATCTTTATTGCAAAGTAATTACTCTTAAATTTTAATATATTTGGTTCAGAAAATGCCCTTTGAATGAACTTTTCCATTACATTACTTTTCCATATATATTCTTAATGGTCCAAGGAAAATAAAAACGTAATGACCACTTTGTTGTGGGAGAAATTTGTGAGCGTGCATACGTAAGCAACCACTTCGTTAGAAATTTGTGAGAGCGTGCTTACGAAATGTTGCGTCATACGTTTAAGAAAAGTGAATAATATTAAATAAGGTTTAATCAGAGTGGGAATATATTAAATTGTGTGGTTTCATTGCCTTGAAGTTATGAATGATTTAAGCTTCATTTTGTGCATTGTCGGTAGTCTCCTCGGATGCTTTTGCTTCTTTTGGTCATTTAACATTATCAATAGATTCTTTTGCTTCAATTAAATTAAATCCTTATGAGTTTTCTAAAATAAATTTTCGGTTTTTTTAAGTATATATTTATTTTAATTTTGAATTTATTAAGTGTGGATATATATATATATATATATATATATATAATTTTTTTAAAATATGATTTTTTATTTTTATTTATTTATTTATTTTTTGTAAAATTTGAGAAAAAGTTTCTATTTTAAAAGATTTGATTTCTCTTGTCATTTAAATTTTTTTTAATTAAGATGTATCTATGTTGGTTCTTAATAATATTATCATATTATATAAATTTCACATCTATATATAAAAGTATTCTTATTTTTAATTTGATTAAAACTTTGATTTAATTTCTATGACATATCCATGGAATATTTTTAGTAATAGTAAAGATATTGGGTTTAAATATATAGCCCCGATGGTTAGTTCAATTAGTCGAGTCCCTGTCGTGATAACACATCTACTAGTGAGATGTCACGGGTTCAATTCTCTTGATAGTCTTGAGGATGACTTCAATTCTCTCGACACTCTCGGGGTCAGGCTCAGTGGTTGAATTGATAAGAAATGCTCATTTTGGGTAGATTTTCCTGGCACAAATATTTCCGTGGATTTAGTGGTCACTGATCTCTCGGGACCATGAACCATGAACCACAAAAAAGAAAAAAAAGGAAGGTTTAGATATATCTCAAAAGTCATTATAACCTTTAGTCATGTCCAAGACTAACACCTTAATAGGGCAGAGAATTGAACCGATGATTTAAATTAAATTAAAATAAAATATTTTGATTGTGAAATGAGTTATGGTTTTTGGGCATGTGGTATTAATAAGCCATGGTATTGGCCCATAGTATTATAACAAAGCTTATTTACAAATTAATAATATCTATGGTTAAGAATCCTTTTATATTGCAAGTTTATTGTAATTATTAAGGTTTTATGCATTTATCAATTAAAATTAAATATGGTTACGTTATTATTATTATTATTATTATTTTTGTAACTGAGAGGAATTAACAACTGGGCCAGTCTCTACTTGCGTGACACGAGATAGATAACTGGGCTAGTCTCTACTTACGTGACACGAGATAGATTCAACTGGGCCAGTCTCTACTTGCGTGACATGAGATAGATTCTCACCGCTACCACTATACCTTGGGGGCCTACAACCTATCCTCCTCTTCATAGAGTGAGTCATGGCTCGGGGATTGAACCTTGGATTTCTTGGTTTGCACCACTTCACATTACTTTTATCACCAGTTAAGCTGTCCCCTTGGGACTATGTAATCATTATTTTAATTTATATGGTAAAATAAATCTTAATTTATAACTACTATTTATATGTTATATATTTTAATATGACATGTATATTATGGTTTTCTTTTATCTAAAAAGTTGTTGATAATTTTATCAATAAAAACAAAATTACAATATAACAAATTGAATTTTATTATTTTTATTACTTATTATTATTATTATTATTATTAATCTTTTTATTATTAATTTTATAATTATTATTATTAATTGAGTCAACATTTAAATGTTTACACTCATTTACAAACACTACAACATCTTTCCATATTTGGCTCTATGTTACCTTTAACCTTTTATTATTTTTTAATTGATTCGACATGTAAATGTTTAGAAACAAACATTTACACCACTACAACATATCCCCTATACTGGGTTGTAGAGCGCCTCTTGGCACAATGAATTTTAAATAATAGTACATTATAAAATTTATATAAAAACATAACCAACTAGTGAAGTCAAGCATCAACTATGTCAAATTTGGATAGCTAATTGACTGATATGGAAGGAATTGGAAAAAATATTGCATATTTTGATTCTATTAATTTTCTATTTAATTAAAGGTATTAGTAAAACAAAAAACATGTTATAAGAAGATAACCGTGAATACTTATAGTTATTTAAGGAACAATTTTCCACTCAACCATGAAAATAAACCATGGATTTCAACCCCAAGCTAGGCGATGATACTATCAAGGTGAAGGAAGCTTCTACAAAGCTCTAAATTCAATTAACCCAACCCAATACTCTCATTACATAGCTTATCTACTCAATTCAAAGTTCTCTAAGTCCTCATCCAACCATCAAACAACCTTAGTATTCGTTTACATTGCACTACACAACACAAGGAAGATATTCTCCTTCTATGTTCAAAAGTATCTTAGGGATCTTCTTCCCTTTTAGTCCTCTTCAGTACATGCAAAAAGAGTCCAACTACTAGTTGCTTTCTAAAAATACCATAAAACATAAAAGACGACTTTAAAATATTCATTGAGCAATAATAACAAGGTTATAAGTTTCAAGATGTTTGCTTTAACTAGTGTGGGCATTCCAAGCATGGTTTCTATCTCAAACAATCCCATTTCTCTCACATTTTCAACAATAAGTTTTCTCAACTTCTATGAACTTTTACCAACCACAATTACATGGGATTCTCTTAGCATTTGTGGTAACAATGACCATAACAACTATGTAGAGCATCCCCATAAGATGGGAAGGGGAAATTGATGTTAGAAGCATGTCTCCTTCCCATGCCCATGAATGGTTGACTAATAACATGATGAAAGGAAAAGACAATGAAAGGATTTTTTTTGATCTACTCTCTTCCCAAGGATATGACATGGTACACATAATCAAAGATTAATGGGACAACTTGTAAGGAAACATGGGCAAGAAATGGTAGTACTTCTAAAGGATAATAAGTAGGTCAAATCACCTAACAACCACCTTTCCTCTTTCCCTCTTGTGATATCATAGTTCCCTTGTTGTTCACTCAAGCCTATATATATGTATATATATAAGAGATCAATAAGAGAACTCTAATGCCAAAAGAGGATGAGAGGAAAGGGGTTTGTTAGTTGATTTGATCTAGTTATTGTCCTTTAGAGGCACTTCGCTTTCTTGCCCATGCTTCCTTACAAGTTGTCCCATCAGTCTTTGACCTTTTGTATCATACCAAGTACATGCATCATATCTTTGAGAAATTAGTAAATCTCATACAAGAAATAGACACACACATATAAAACTAACTTTTATTCATACTTTTACATAAAAATAACTATATCATAAACACTATATCAACTAGACCATAATGATAACCAACTATTAGAACTCATATGCATTCACTTGATGAGCCTTACTTTGAGATTACCATTATAAATATTTAAATACAAAATAAGGTCATTACAATCAAGCCAACTCAACCCACATGGCTTGACCTTTTTCACCTAACCCATATCATACCATTAATACATAATTTATTACATTATAGTTTAGGGTATATTACATTCCCTTTCCTTTTGAAGTGACATTGTCCTCAATGCACCTTTCTTTCCAACAATGAAATTATTTTTCTGATCTTTCACTACCTCCACCCTGATATCATTTTCATTGTAAATTTGTATTGGTCTACTATCTTGGACAATTAGTTCCAAAAATTCCTTCAATACTTAGTCCGTTTAATTATTTTTTAATAACTATGAAACTAAGATAGCAAGAATTTTAAAGAAAGTAGAAGTACTTACAAGTGAAGTTGTTATGTCTAATCAATTTCAAATGAGATTTCATTTATTTAATAATGATATATCCAAATAGATATAGCAACACATATTTCTAAGTTTGTGTTGATATAGAAATGATGATGAGGAATATGATAAGGAAACACCACAACTAAATGAATAATGATCCATCGTTAATACGCCAAAGAAAAAACTTATTAGGTGAAATTATTCCAAAAATCATGGATCCTAATTTAGACCTTTTCCATAACTTTGAAGATTATTTAAAACAAGTTTACAATTTTCCTACATTTTACTCTTTAAGAAAGACAAACATCATTTATGATATTCTTTATCCATCAAAAAGACCAAACTCCTAAACATCAACACGGTGAATTTAAAATAATGGGAAGACATTAAAGATAAGGATTTCAAACCTTCAACTAACCTAAACCAATCAAAGAGGGATTGACATCAATCATCTATGATGGCAAGTAAATGTTATTAGATTCATAAGTCATTTAAAAATGGTTATTTATTTGGAAGCACTTCTAAAAAAGAGGTGGATGTATGCATAGAAGCAATAAGAACATTTAAACTAAGATCACATAATAACAAAATTGTTTTATTCGCATAGAAGCAATAAGAACATTTAAACTAAGATCACATAATAACAAAATTGTTTTATTCTCACTAGGATCATTTTTAAAAAAAATTGAAAAGTGTACTTACCTAATTCTCATTAATTTCCTTAGATAATGAGGAGCATAATCCACTTGAAAACCATGTAATTGTAGAAGATGAAATAGATCTTTAATGATACTAATATCAAAATTTGGAAAGTGGATGGGCATCGTTTCATTTCACACCGCTTGCATTATACACTTTACAAAAGCATCTGAAGTAAAAACAAAAACCTCTTTCAATTACCATCACATTTGAAAAAGTATATACTAATCTTTTTGAGGTTGCTTTAAATATTAAATGATAGTCAAAATTATTGGACGATCTGAACGAGTAAAAATTAAGGTTTTTTTAAATAAGGGTTACATAGTAGTTAGTGTTGTGTTGGTTGTTTAGTTTAATTGTAACTAAATTAAAATTAAAATATTAAATTCAAATTAGCGTTAAAGTTTAGAATTAGATTAATTTAGATTCTATTGATTAGTAAATGTCCATAACAAGAAGCTTGACATAATTTTAATATTTATATGTTAAATAACAAACTACAGAAGTTATCAAGATTTAAAATATTAATAATACAATAATTGAATATATATGCACTAGCTACTATGTTGCTCTTGTTTGATTTCTAAAGTATTGGATGTCATTATTATTAGAGCTAAAACAATAATATTGTTTATTAATTTATATTCCTTTCACTAATTCCTGGTAACCGATCTTATAAAGAGAATGAAGAGAATAACACGATATTAGTGGCTATTAATTTAGTTACAATAAAGTCATGACAGAGAAATTCTTCTACTGATCAATTTATTCCATTGAACAATGAAGATTCAATATCTTCATACTCTCGAACCATTGCTTCCTGACGGAGAGGAACGAAATTAGGTATTGAGGGAGAGCTCTGAGGAACTAGGGTTTTGAACAGGGGGTGACAAACGCGAGCAGGTAACGATGGAAGGGCTTGGAGGAGGGAGCTCCACTCCCTCCTACAGTAATGTGGTTTCGAACAGAAGCAAAGAGGCGAGTCTGAACAATTTCCGGAATCCACCTGAGGCAGAAACAAAGACAACTGACACTCATAAGCCAGGAAGCAACATTTCCCAAGAAAAGGAAGGGACCCACAAGGAAGCTAGGCAGGAAAAGATTCCTGGTGACACCAGTCAGAGAACTGAGAAAATGTCTGCAACGGGACCATGTAAGCCCAAGGCTAACATTAAACCTCGGGTGGTCTTAAATGATCCAGCCCTACAGGTGCACAAAGAACATATGGCGACTTATGCGGTTATTTGCAAGTTCATGGGCATATGGCCGACAGAAAAAGCACTGTATACTTGGATAAGAAATAACTGGAACCGAAGGGAGAAATAAATCTACACCTTGGCTCCAAGGGTTTCTTCACAGTGGTTTCCACTAACCTAGAAGACAAAGACAGAGTTTTCGAAGGAGGACCCTACTTCTATGCTACTGCAGGACTTTACATGTGACCCTAGGTGATGAAATTTGTTCCGGAGTGAGAAACGTTTACTTCGGTCCCGATATGGATTAGATTATACTCCTTACCTTTAGACTACGGGCTGCCAAAATCTTTAAAAGCTATAGGTAACAAATTAGGGCATTTCATAAAGATATCAGAGGCGACTATGCGGAGGAAATATACCTCCTTTGCCCACATATGTGTTGATATGGACTTATCAGGAGCACTCCCAGATGAAGTCATCCTGGAAGTTTATGACGAGGAATGGATCCAGGTAGTCGACTATGAACACATCCCATTCAGATGCCGTAAATGTCATGAACATGGGCATCTCTTTAGAGACTGCCCACTCAACAAAAGGGAGGAATTCTTAAAAACCAACAAAGGAAAAGACCCTAAAGGCTTCACCAAAGTGGGAGGTAGAGGAAAAGGAGGGGGAAAAATGTCCCAAAAGAAATCTAGTGAAAGCAAGATACCAAGTTATAATAGTTTCGAAATCTTAGAAGAAGAAGGAGGAGAAAATGGAACGCACAAGAAAACTGAAGACTATCAAATAGAAAAGGAAACAGAGGATAACATGGAAATCATACAGGAGCATAATGGACAAAAGGAGGACATACGAAGCACAATGGAACCTGGAAAGGACCTTGGGATGACCCCAAGCGATAGTGGTACGGAGGACCAAGACATACAGGAGATCCTAGAGAGGGAGAACCTGGAACTAGAAAAGTTTCTGGAGCAGGGAATCAACACAGGAATAGACTCTCTACAACAAGAGGAGTTTGAAAGAGTACAAAAGCTATTCCTTCAATGGTCTCACACAAAGGCAGCAGGAGTTAAAAGGAATCACGATATCCAGGAGAACCAAGGGGTTAAATCAAAGGAGAAAATAACAGGACACTCCACCAAGAACCCAGGCAAGAAAAGAGGATGTAAGAGACAGATTGAACTACTGACAGAGTGTCGAAAACTCATGATTAATTTAGGTAATATGAAAGACCTCACCAGTTACTCTTTTACAAACCCATCATTATGAAGCTTACAACCTGGAACATTAGAGGACTAGGGATTAAAAGGAAACAAAGAAATCTCAGTAACAGAATAAAATATGAAAAACCAGATATGGTGTTTATTCAGGAAACAAAATGCTCAGTAGACAAAATAAGAGAACTGCACAGCAAATGGCTTATTAAGTACGATTATCTAGAAGTCAAAGAAAATAATTCAGTTGGAGGAATTATTACTCTATGGAATCCTCAGAAATTTTGAATCTTGGATGCTGAGGCATCAAGAAACCACCTTTCAATGGTTATCCAACCGTTGGGGGACAAGGATAGCTACTTGATCACAAATGTATATGGTCCTCAACTTCTGGAAGACAAACTCAGGCTCCTCACCTCTCTGGAACATATGAGAAAGAGACATCCAGTAGTGCCTGGATTCTGGGAGGGGACTTCAATATGATCAAATCTCTCACAGAGAAAAAAGGAGGAACCAAATCACTTGGTAGAGACTCAATAGCCTTCCAGAACTTCCTTAACAATATGATACTGGTGGATATGGACACAATAAATGGCATCTTCACATGCAACAACAAGAGAGGAGGAACTTCCCAAGTATCCTCGAGATTAGACAGATTCAAAATCTCGGAGGATTTCCTTCTCACCGGCCGTAGCATGACTGCTTTCATCCTCCCTTTCGGAGGTTTGGACCACTGGCCCATCCAGCTGGAAGCCTCCTTTATTGGAACCCCGAGGAACAAACCTTTCAGGTTCGAAAATGTCTGGCTTACTCACCCTGATTTCATCACTAACATTGGAAAGTGGTGGGCTGAAGAAATACCCACCCAAGGCACAAAAATGTTCCTCCTACATCAGAGACTCAAACACATCAAGAGAAAGCTCAAAGAATGGAATAACAATGAGTTTGGAAATATATTCAAAGCCAAGGGAGAAGTGGAAAGAAAACTGCAGGAAATTAATCAAATTCTCATCACAGAAGGCTTCACAGAGGAAAAGAAAATGCAAGCAGACTCACTTCAACAAGAATGGGACAAAAGATGCCAGCAGGAGGAAATCTTCTGGAGACAAAAATCCAGAGTGCAATGGATTAAGGAAGGGGAGAGAAACACCAGATTCTTTCACAAATCCACCATGGAACACAGAGCTCATAATAGAATCAAAAAACTTATAGATCCTTAGGGTACAGAGAAAAACACCCACAAGGAAATGGAAGCGGTTCTGGTCCAACATTTCCAAAGTATAGCAGAGGAGACCATGGAAGACAGATCTCTATTTACTAAAAGTTTTACTCAGCACATTCCAAAACTGGTAACCAGAGAAGACAATTATAATCTTAACAGGCCAGTAACGGAGGAAGAGGTCAATGAAGCAATCAAAGAGATGCACAATGGGAAAGCGCCAGGCCCTGATGGTTTCAATGTAGACTTCTTCAAAACTTGCTGGGAAATAGTAAAAAACGACATCTTGGAGGTGGTGGAGGACTTGAGAAAATCAAAATCAGTTCTGAGAGTGCTTAATGAATCCTTCATAGCCTTAATCCCCAAACAGGAAAAAGCCATGACTCCAGATAGATTCAGACCCATAACTTTATGCAATGTGGTGTACAAAATCATTTCCAAAGTAATTGCTAACAGACTCAAACCCCTTCTTCCAACACTTGTGTCAGAAGAGCAAACTGGTTATGTGGAAGGTAGAAAAATTCTTAATAACATCGTTCAAGCTCACGAAGTGGTGCATTCCCTCAGGACCAATAAGCAAGTAGGTATGATAATACATCTGGACATAGCGAAAGCTTATGATAAGCTAAGCTGGTCTTATATAAGGGAAGTTCTTAAAGCATATGGCTTCAACCACAACTGGATAAGATGGGTCATGGATCTCGTCACCACTGCCAGTTGCTCAATTCTTCTTAATGGCTCTCCTTCCAGAACCTTCAAGCCATCAAGAGGCCTCAGACAAGGAGATCCTCTCTCCCCCTTCCTCTTCATTCTCATGATGGAAGGATTGGGCAGAGCGATCATTTCAGCCAAGGAGGAAGGAAGAATCCAAGGACTTAGACTCACTCTGAATGGGGACACATTGACCCATCAACAATTTGTGGACGACACTATGCTGCAGGGCACACCAATAGTCAAGGAAGCCAAAGCTTTCAAACAAATCCTGCATGAGTTCACAATGGCCGCGGGTACTGAGGTAAGCCTCACAAAATCTAAAGTTTTCTTTTTCAATACAAAGAAATCTCTCCAGAATTCTAGGATTTCAAAGAGATCATCTTCCCTCGAAATATCTGGGAATTCCCCTCACTGATAAACCACTGAGCAAGGAAATCTGGGAGTCTGTAATCAATAAACTGAAGGATAAAGTTAGCAAATGGACAAACAGATCCTTGAATTTAGCTGGGAGGTTAGTTCTCACAAAAGCTGTGCTACAAACCATTCCAATCTTCATGTTATCAGCCCTTCCGGCACCAACAGGAGTATTACAACAAATCCGAGACATTCAAAGAGATTTTCTTTGGGGTAAAGGGGAAGAGAAAAGGAAATGGGCTATGGTAGCATGGGACAAGCTTTGTAAACCCAAAACCCATGGTGGTTTGGGTCTCCATGACCCAGACATTTTAAACAAAGTTTTGGGGGAAAAACTTTGGTGGAGATGGCTAAAGGAAATAAGAAACCCTTGGGCTAAACTCTGGAAACAAAAATATGCAAGGGATTGGCAAGAAACGGACCACATCAGAATGACAGGCCACATCAAAGGTTCCCACATTTGGAACAAGGCGTGGGAAAATAGAGCCTTAGTTCAGAAACACAGTTTTTGTGAGATCAAAAATGGGAAGCTTGCATGGTTTTCGGAGGAAAACTGGTTGCAGGAACATAACCTCAGTAGGGAAGGACTGGATATTATCAAAATCGATACCATTAACAAAGGACAGGGAAAAGTAAGTGACTACTAGGATCAGTCAAGGGACACTGGCAAATGGAGGTTTTGGAAGGTACTAGACTACAATGAAGAAAACCCCTTGAAGACCCAAGCTAAAGTGCTGAAAGATATTCTGGAGAAAAGAAAAATTTTGACCTCTACCTTGAATGATCTTCTAAGATGGGGTAAAAACAACGAGGGCATCTTCAACCTCAAAGAAGCCAAAAGAATAGCCATGGGGCTTAACTACCCAAGCCCTGATAAGACATGGAAAGACCTATGGAACAACCCACACTGGACGAAGATCAAACTATTCAGGTGGCTGGTCCAGCACAAAAAGATTTTAACTTGGGAAAATCTCAGAAAGAGAGGTTTTGCTGGGCCATCAAGATGCCAATTATGTGGACAACAGGAAGAAACTATAGATCACCTTCTCAACCTTTGCTCTTTCACCTCCACCTTATGGAATTGGGTAGCCGGTATCTTCAAGCAGACAGACAGGAACGAAAATGACATCACTGACACTTTAAAGAATTGGAGGAAGGACTTCTCGGACAATGAGATAGTAAACACAACCTGGGCTCTGATTCCAGGATTCTTGATCTGGGACGTTTGGAAAGAACGTAACAACAGGATCTTCAAAGATAAATCTGGCTCAACTCAAAGCATCATAGCTCAAATCCTAAAACAGCTCAAAGAAATTGTCAATGTCCATCGGAAGCAACCTCCTGAGAAACCCCCGGGTCATCGGGACGCTCACATCCTGGAACTGTTGGGACTCCAGTCTCTCGTCCCTCAGGGAACAAGCAAGACAACAAAGAGAATATCAGTTGGAAAGGCTTTCTGGCAACCCCCTCCCAAAGGATTTTTAAAATTCAATATTGATGGAGCCTCAAAAGGTAACCCTGGGGACGTTGGCTATGGAGGAGTCATAAGAGATGAAGAGGGCAACATAAAAGTCATCTTTCACAGTCATCTGGGGAGGGCCACTAATAATATGGCTGAACTCATGGCCATTGAACAATGCTTAGAGATTCTGATAGAGTTCAATTTACATAATACAATCATCGAGGCTGACTCAGAATTAATAATTAAGTCGGTTAAGCGGCTAGGCATGGGTACTGCACCTGACAAAGTCTCGAGACACTAGAGACTTTTTCAGGTCTATTATCGTATTCAATCGCACCTAAAAATTCTCAGAACTCTTAGTTTTGTGCATGTGCGTAGAGATGCCAATAAAGTAGCGGACTAGCTTGCTAATGAAGGGGTGAGATGCACAAAAGACAACAAGTGCTGCTTGTGGGAATCGGTACCCGCAGGACAACTGCGTGAGAGCTGCCACACTCTAGCCCTCACAAACAAGGAGCATTATCAGCACATGCAGGGGAATCCACCAGTTGACCTATAAACAATATACGATAAGGGTTTTATTGTTAGTCAACTTGAGCTTTGGCATAGTCGAGCCTCGCAGTGGAATACCATAGGCTGCCTACTCGTGGGTTCTACAGGCGAGCAAGCAATCAGAAAAATGGTGATGATTTGCTCTAAACTGCGATGCACAGGTCCAATTGGGTGGCTCAGTTGATTGGATGGAAGCAATGCAGAGTTATCAGGCGTCAAGTGGTTATCTGGCGTCAAGCGGTTATCTGGCGACGAGCGGTTATCAGGTGTCAAGTGGTTTTCGGGTTATCAGGCATCAAGCGGTTTCCGGGTTATCGAGCGTCCTCAAAACTTGAAGTGGTTTATTAGAAATGTCTCCGATGCCACTCAGTGATCAACACGTGGCTTCCGAAGGAGAGAGAATACCGCCTTCATCGGGCGGGTATTCCTCCGGCTTCTTCTCCGCTCGATATCTCCCTCGGCCGTTGGATCTTGCAGATGTAGATCAAGGGCTCTGATTTGTCGAGCTGGTCAGTGGGTCTGGGTACTCCCTCGCGGACCCGAAATCTTTATTTTATAGTCACTATTCACCTCCTCGGATCCGCGCAAAGTTTGTCGGGTTAAGTTGTTTTTGTTCCGTTCTGCCCCTTGACCACTTGACCTTGGTCCAAGGTTCGTGTGGTGGTGGCAGACTGTTTTGTTCACGAGTAGTTGACTCTTTCCCCAAAGATTGAAGTGATTGCTAAGTCTTTAGCCCTCTTCCTCTTTGGGTGCGATGTATTTTATGTATCATATTTTGAGTGACAAGATAATAGAAGGACCGACTCTTGCTTTAGCAAAAATTTTTTTATCTTCATACTCTCTTTGGAGCAGAAGTTACAGTAAAGTTATCACCGAAGATAAGTGTCGTCAATGTAGAATAAATGCATTCGTCACAATCTCATCATCGCTGCACACATTTAAAGGCAAAGGAAAAAAGAAGCTACAAATCTTCCACCAAGAAACCTATCGAAATAGCGTTTAACCAACTATTCCACTCCTTATTTTCTTTTTTCCTATCCCTATCTTCCCAACAATCAATCAATCATTTCCGTTGTTCCTTCTTCCCTATTAATTAATGGAGTTTTAATTCCATCTAAGTCTAAGTCTGAATCTTCGTCTCTATTAGTTAAATTTGTGTGAATTACAGCTGGACCCAGTATAATTGCATTCACATAGCTCACGGGACGGTTGTAGAGACACACTCCACAATGTTTGAACAACAACACTTTATCATCATATGGAACCCTGGCAATCATGTCATTGCAGTACACTGTTCTCAAGTACCTCGTCACAGGTTCATTAGTGTATTTTACGTGCAATGCATGATAGCAGGCGTTAAATTTGGTTACCACTAATTACGAAGCATCCTTCAATAAGATCTTCAAATTTATAACTAATAGCATTACAAATAAATACTAATTAAAAAATTTGTAATACATAAAAATATAATTGATAAAGTTCAACATCGTGAATTGAAAATTATGTAATATATTTGACCAAAATAATACATGGTCATCATGAAACCTAATGTGTAATACCTGCTACGACAGGCATAATAAGATTCACATTGGATAAATATCTCTTGATCCTTTCTATGTTGAGAAAAATCTTGAAATCTTGTCAAAATCATTAGCTAAGCAAGATGAAGTGAATTATATCTTAATGTAAGGATATCCCCTTTTCATAAATAGGTTTCCCATTGGGATGGGAAATGAAACCTTAATCCATGGAAAAAAAATTACTTAGCATTATTCCTTCCTTTTATTATTTACTCTTTCTAACAATTCGGTTTCACAATATCACAATAGTATGTTGTCTTTATCTTTGTTATTACGTAGGTTGTATTCATCTATATCTCTTTAAATTCTCTTATGGGTAGGATATTTCAGAAACTCATAGATTAGTATTGACTAGAAATTGCCCCTAAAGGTGCAAAGGTAGATCGAAGGAATAGGATATTTGGGAAGATCATCTTGCCACTCACTCCAATGAAATGAAAGTACCATTAATCATTTCTATGAGTGGAGAAAAATTGCTTCTCAATAAAATGTAAGAATCATTAATCATTTCTTTGAGTGGAAAAAATTGCTTCTTGATAAAAATATGTAGATGACGGATATCTAAAACCACTCATATACGTTAGAAATGGGCATACAAATCTATGAAGAGGACTCCACCTATTAGATTTTAACGACTGATGAGTAGAAATAAGTTGCATAGTCGGCCAGTTTGAAGAAAACCAATTGCGACAACCTTGAAGTTGCTATGTAAGACAAAACTGAAGGTGAATTCTATAACCTGAACTTGCTGACACCATTACCAAATCACTTCCAATCATCAAATCAGAATAGAGGAAAGAGTTATGCGAACACCTGGACAATGGTGATGAAGGTGAAAGAGATTATTAGCAGTATCTTACTTATCGTGTGTGTTTGTATGCTTACACCCCTCTTAGTCACCGATTCATGCACTAATTACCGCGTTGTGGTGTTTTGTGAGAATAACAAATATACAAATGCTAGTGCCTTCCACAAAAATTTAAACCAGGTTTTGGATTCTTTGGTAGGGAATTTTTCTATGATGGGATTCGATACATCTATTTTTGGTGAGGGGAAAAATAGCCCCAATACGGTTTATGGGGGTGCCCAATGCAGGGGAGATTTAAACTCCTTCGATTGCAAACAATGCGTGGAGACTGCAACTACTTATATTATATTCGACACTGATGGATGCAACAAAATTTCTGCATTTGTTATGTTGGATGGCTGCTTTTTATGATATGACACTCAACCATTATGTATATTACACAACTCAAATTCTTAAATACTTTTTAATTTGAAAAATTATCAACCAAATTTAGTTGTAAAAATTATACGGTTCAGATAGTAATATAAAGCTTCCTAAGTATGAGAATTGAAAATCCTTACAAATGAGTATGAGAATTGAAAATCCATTCCATTTATTGTGTGTTTTATGTGTCCAAATTATGAGAACTGAAAATTCCATCTATTTATATAGTGTGTCCAAATTACGAGAATTGAAAATCCCATCCATTCTAGTGTTCAAATTTACAAAATTTTGTCATCAAAATTCCACCTTTTCATCAAACAAATTTCCATTAAGAAACCCTCTAGAATTAAAAAATGCCCAGAATGATTCAATTTTAATAAATTTTGCAAAATATTCATCGGCTTTACCAAAAAATGTTTAATTTCAAGACACAATTTGTTTAATACTTCAAAGCTTTCACAAAAAAAATTGAATTTGAAAAACAATCTATAATTTCTTAAGAATTGTTGAAAATAAAAATATAATGGAATTTGAAGAAATAAGAATTCCATTAGGGAAAAATATTCAAGTAACAATGTTTTTCATTCTGTATCACTAATCATATAGTATGACTGCAATCCCGAACCTAAGTTTTTAATTGATATCTTGGAGATTGAGCACTGCACGAAACAATTAATCAAAAATCTAATCCAGTCAGAAGATTTGATGTGAGATTAATTACCTTAATGGGTTTCACCTACTCCCAAAATGTGTTTGCAGGCTTTGGCCATTCACAATAAGTTACCCTATATGTCACCTTTAAGTGCCCAGGATCTGCTAAGCCTCCTTCAGGCTCTTACAATAATGAATTTAAAAGGATACCATTTGAATATTCTATAGAATGAGGGTTTCTCTGAATATTAAAAGAATAAACAATATTATGATAGGATTTCCTTGTGTTGACAGTGCTGGACCTACCAACATGTCAGGGGATCTCCCCGGTAAGAAGTCCTAATTATACCTCAGACCGTTTGGTGTAGGAGTCCTAGCAGTGGGTTGTATAGTAATGCCTTGACCGCGATTTCGCACAGAGGCAAGTAAGATAACTCTGTTGGTAGCAAGGGTGTGACATATGCAGTGAGCCAAGGAAGGTGCATGAGAGGTTCTAACACATGGGGGTTGAGATGAGTGCACCCCTTGGAAACCTATGATAGCACAGAGTTAAGAAGGGAACACACGAGCAAAGATGCATCATAACATGGAAGGCAAGTTAGCTAGCAATCCAAAGTGATGGTTAAACCAACGACACATTTCAAAAAGATTCCTACATACATACATAGAAAGCTATACATGCATGTGTAAGTAAACAGATACATATATCATTTAGAGTAAACCAGATAGCATAGAATACAATACAACATATGCATGAAACGTGCTGGCTCTTGTTATAGTAAGAAGTGTAAGTTCTAGTCATACAATACATCCGTGTCCAACCACTAGTTCCGACAACAGAACGTTACAGCCACAACCGCCTGCTCCTCCAAAGAGATGTACTAGCTCTATGCAGTCGAGAAGCCAAGGCTCATTACAATACTGTCCAAACTCTCTCCAAGATAGTCTTATCGGAAGCTTGGTTGACCAAAAGCCTATACAATGAGTTATGAGGGACTATTTATAGTAAAGGGTGGGGTGACCCTTGACATTCCCCTTTGTGATAGCTCATATATCCTCATGACTCTTCGTCTACACTATGATTGTTACATCCAACTATCGACACTTGAACTTACAATTGACAAGACGTTACATTACAATGCACATGTACCCATGTGAGACAAAATAGCTTGAGCAAGCCATGCTAGACATCACTATGACTCGAACAACTGTTGGAAGTTCAATTCTTCAACATCTTCATTTTGGTTGATAGTAGCGTACTAATGCCAAGGCCAGTATTCCGCGATGGTGTCCGTGTGCTCTAAGGTGACATCTTTCTGGAACCTGACTCTTGCCTCCATAGCATCTGGGTACACTGCCCGAGCTCCTTTGTTAAACTCGTTTGGAAGCATGCACATCATTGTCTTCAATGTGGCTGGACCAACAACAGACTTGTGCATGATGTATGCACTAATGGGCAAGTCTGGGCTGGTAGCAATGCGCATCAACTCGTCAAAGTACGAGTCAAGCTCTAGTTGGACCCGTGCCTTTGTCTTCGCCAGGGTAAGAGTCCAAATAGATGGGATCGCATGTGCACGCACCACAACATCCATACTCTTGAATACATGTGCATGGGAAGCCTGTATACTAGTGATGAGCTGCGAGAGCTCTTCATAGTTTTAGATCTGACTCCAGATACGTGCCTTCAGCTCAACTGCTCTGGGCTTCATCATCTTAGGCAAGTGAAGTGGGGATCCCTTGTATCTCATCATCCATGTTTGCATGTAATCAATAGCAGCATGCACGTTCGCCAAGATACGTGCTCTTCTAACACATCACTGCTGCCATCCGTTGAGATGGATGACTGCCTTGTGCATGGTACCAAACTTGGAATACAACGCCCGCATGACTATGTCAAGGGACAACACTTCATCTAGTATTGCCTTCTTCAGTTCTGCTTGGGAAGATGTTGTAACCAACTCTCCTCCTTGCTTGGTTGTCTATAGTTCCTTAGCCATTCGCTCATTCTCAGCTATCAGAAAGTGAACGCTTGAGCTAGTGGCTTTGACATACACTTTGGTAGTGTCGGCCAAGGTTGATGGATGTTTGCGCATGTCAGACACGATCACTCGTTCCTCAACTTGCGTAGGGGATGTATGATCATCCAGAGTTGACACTCTGTGAGACTGCATAACTCTATGTTGAGACTCGTCGAATGAGATGTTGTGCATCTCTCCTTCTGGCTGATCTCCAAGGATCTCAGTGCTTCCTTGGTCGCTTGAGAATTGCTCATCTTATGGATGCGGTGAAGCAGGTAAATCGACCTCTTGGTGATGAGGCATGAGGTTGATGTCTTATTCCAATTCCTGTTGCTCCATATTCGTATCCAACTGTTGAAGTGCTTGCTCTATCTCATGAGCGAAGTCTTGCTCCTGTGATGGTTCACCTATTTGCCTGATGCCAAATGTTCTGATGAGTCCACTACCTATACGGGTGCTGTTTCATTTGTCTTCACATGTTGCGCCCCATGCTATACCTGTTGCTTCTGCACTTCCCTCTCTTGTTTGCGTAGATCTTGTTCCTTTCGGAGTTGCTCCTTCAACTCGTGCAACTCCTTCTTTGTTTCCTCCATTCCCCTTTTCTCCCTTTGCCTTTGCATGATTCACTTATTACGCTGTTGCCTCTTCACCTCTATAGCCATAACTGCCTTCTCTTCAAGTGGATATGCTTGGAACTTGTAGCTTTGCTCTTCCTCCATGCGATCAACAATCTTCCTCTTGCCCTTGTCGTGCACTAGTATGTTCACCTCTACTGCTTCTAGTGCTCTCCACGATGCTACTTCACGTTGCTTCGCTAAATAATCCACAGCGAAGCCGACCTGTTCATTGGGCCAGGAGAAACTGAAGCAATATCTCCATGGGTCCTCCTTCGCCCAATGAAATGCCCCGTGGATCCAGTTGAACTGTACTCTCATGCAGTGATATTTCACAAGACAGTGTGGGTCATACAGATTTTAACTTCGAAGGTCGAATGGATACTTCGTCATCCGCATGCTTGAAACTCCGAATCTCGTATAACCCAATCCACAACGGAAGAGCGGGCCAAGGTGTCTTCTTCTTCCGGTGCAGTCTAGTTGTCAATCCTGCCCAGATGTGATATGCTACTTCCTGCATGACAAGTATGTCCAAGGCAAACTTTGGTAGAACATGTAGAGGCTTCTACACACTGTACATTCGTATGAAGGTGCAGATGGTGAGGCATACCAATCAACAATGTATATCAGTGCCTCCATTGCTGCCTTCGACCGGGGTGACAAAATGATTAGACAATCATGTGATAACCCCTCTGAAGCTACATTCGGACAAAAACTTACAATAAGTGTTCACAACAATTTCCGTCGGTGACCATGCCCACTTCAAGCCTGGGAACTCCTGTCGGGCACATATTTCATCCAGGATATATGCAGACATGTAGATTTCTGCTTGCATACCTTTGGGTGGATGTCGAGCCCACATTACCTATTCCTTAAGCTGATGAGCTAACATACTGGACCAGTTGCATGGTTTTCCCCCTCTGGCCAGTTAGTCCAGTGCGATCACCCAACTTTGTGGTAAGGTTTCCATGCTTTCTTGGCCATATATTCGACATGCTAAAATGACCAAGTATTGATACTCCTTTTGCAGTATCTTCGTCTTGTAGATCTAGTTGGGTGTCATCTTGAATCTAGCCGACTCCTTTACCCAGTTCTTCAGAATGTCTTTGGAGTTGGCATTGTTGCTGGGTAAGTTGAAGGGAGTCTCATGATAGTCACGGGATTTGACATCTGAGACATCTCATCATAATCCTCTGCCCTGAAGGTTGCAATCTTCGTCCTGCTGACACTTCTCAAGGTCATCGTCTCGGAGTCAATGTGTGAGTTGATCCAGTGTATCATGTCCGGGCATGGGAACACAGGGTATCTGCATGAAATCCAGTACAAGCCAGACTTGTGAATGTTCAGGTATACCTGGTAGTCTTCAAGGTTGATCTGAAATGGGGGTTTGATAACTTGTTATGCTTACAAGAACCTCCCACTCAAAGCTTGACAAATAAATGATCTAGCTTATGTATGACATTTGCGAAATTAAATACTTGAGACAGGTGTATGTTATTTGTTTTTAGTTGTTAAAGTGCTTTAAGTCCATTTGTTTCTACTGATATTAAACACATATAATATTCATATAATGAAGCAAATAATCAACCACACATAACAACAAATTTAATCTAGGAGTTCACCCAAATATTGTGGGCTACGTCTCCTTGAGCTTTTGTCATCTTGACTTGGCTGTTTGGGATTATGGCAAAGTTTATTTTACAAGTTCCACACTTAAATCCAAAGGTTACTGAACTGAACCAATGGGTTTAAAATACCATCGATATCCCTGTCATGGTTGTTATCACTCTGCAAACAGATCTAAGCTCCCTTAGACTTGATTCCTTCAATCAGTGCTCTAAGCTACCCTGAGTTTCTTGATGGCACTAACTCCTTTAGAATTCTTCAATTGTCACTAAAACCTCATCTACTATCTCCAGCACATATCAGACACAACAAATAGACTGATCATTTGCTCAAAATGAGCATTGCATCCCCAAACTAGGCCTTACTCCACTGTTGACACTGGGCTGCCTGAAACTTCCCTGTAGCATCTCGGCCTTTAGAAGTCTCCAAATGCTTCTGAAAATACTTGCAATGGATTCAGAAGGCTCATTACAGTCAGGAATGACTATTGGTTTGTTGAGAACGAGCATTGGTAGCTTCTACAACTGCCTCCAACCCCTGGTGGCCCTGAGCTCCAAAATATCCTTGGATGAAAATTTCTATGAAGATGACTTCCTCAACTTCTCTAAACTATTCCATTGGCTTTAGAAGGCTCCAATTAGCGTAGGTAGCCTCTTGTTTCACTCTCTTTGGTCAAAAACTGCTCCTGGAGTGCATTTAGTCAATATCCCCTAGGGATACTCCAGAAAATTTGGTGAACTGCACTTAACTCCAGTTAAATTTAGCATATTCGCCTTTTTTTCCACTTCGCCAAGCCGGACCATCGGAGGTAACTATTAACATAACTATTTGGGCTTGCATATGAGGCGGTATAATCCCGACGGTTAGGGATAATCCTTTGTAGAGCTGGCGGTCATGCAACTTCGTGTCAACCATTTGCAACCGGTGGTTACGTATACATCGGAAGAATTTCAAGTAATAGAATCTCCACCATCGATCTATCCCGCTCGATCCAATGGATGTCGCGTCATCTGCTCACAAACTAACCCGGACAATCTCCACCATCAATTTGACCTGTCCAATCGAAGGCTGTTGCGCATATTCTTGCATGACTGATATCAGGTCGAGAGTGCGTGGGAAAAGTAGTTTTCCTGTGCTACATGTCAACTGCTAAGGTTAATTGCGTGAAATCATAGAATACCATTTACAACTTCTTGTCCGCGCGAGATACCATTTCCCACTTCCGAATGCTATCCACGTGCTCAATACGGAACTTAAAGAAAAATGTTTAAGGAAAGGTTTAGCACTTACCCCAAAAGGGAATATTCTAGGGAATATTCTAAGGTATATTCCTTGGAATATACTTTTTTTAATATTTTCAAAAACCAAATTAATCTTGGTCAAATGTCCAAAAATTGCAGTTTACTGGACTTTTCAAATTGCGATAACTCCTTCATATGGTATCGGTTTTTCGAACCGTTTGTAGTGCGGAATCAGGAAGGCGAGATCTATCCGGCCGCTCAGGTTCGACACTCTTTTGAACACTTATGAAATTTGAGCTATCATTAAGGTCCTTGATAAATATCTGATCAGAGGTCTTCCCCAAATGTGCCTGTAAATGCACCATTGACCTCTTTCCATTTCAGTTTGATGTCCTTGTCTAGAATCAACTTGATATCTTCATAGATCGATAGACGTGAGGACACTCGCTGTTGGGACAGGGTCCCCTAGGGTCAGTTTTGGGGCAAGAAACCCAAGTTTTGTTGTATAGAATGTAAAGTCTCTGCAAGTTGTGGTCGTGGAGCGCATAGATAGTAAAGTTTCATAAAGGGTTTTACCCTTATTTTATGTAAGTTGAGTAAGCTTTTGAAGATCTATGTCTAAGGCAAGAAGTAGTATCGATGATGAAGAGGAATGTCATGGATCAATAGAGAAAAGGGTGAAGAAGTCTTAGAGTAGAAGAGAGGCTTTGCAGCTGTGTGCGCAGAGGCCTAGAGTGGAGTCCGTAGCAGAGTGTGCAAATCCTTGCAGCTGAGTGCACACGGAAGTATTGAGTCTGTAAGCATAACTAAAGTATTAATAAAGAGATTATTCTAGAAATTCCTCCGTTTTGTCTATTATTTCTGTTATGAATGAATGTGCTTTTATGCTGTAATGAATGATGGGTTTATGAAGTAATACTGTATTGATGCGCAACTTTACATAATTGATGTTGTTATATGAGCGCACTTAATATTAACTGTTTACGCAAAACATATCTTATTGCATGTTAAAGTTCTCAATGCTTAGACCGATCCGGGTAAATACATGATTAAGAGTAATCACAGAGGCGCGTAAGTAGTTGATTCACCTGTCTAGGGTTTGTGAAAGACAGTCGTAGAACTTTGCGAAGGTCTATAGGTTGATTAGAGGGAGTTATATTGATAACCCCTAAAGGATTATCGATCTGCGCGAAGGAAGATTTAGGGCATAAAACGACATTACACTTATCTCTGGGTGTGGAAACTTGGTTCCAACATCCCCCCATACTGCTTCGGGTGAGACTTCAGTCCACGCTCCACGGACTGATGCTGAAAGGGAAAATAGTGTAGGGATTTGTTTGGAAAAAATAACTATGAACCTGGGTCAGGACCCACTAAACCAACAAATGGTTCTGGTCCCAGGACCGGGATCTATGTAAGGAGATGTGTGATGTCGCATCACTGGAATCCAACTAAGAAGGAAATTGAGGAGTGGTTGGATAGAAAGATCCACTAATTCACGACACAAGAAAACATAAATCCGTGCTTGAAAAAAGAGCAATGGTTGGATAGATATCTGTACATAGAGATAAACGGGATTTTCTTCTATTCCTTCCTGATCGAACTCTACGACTGGATCACTAAATTGGCAGATGACCAAGGAAGGTGGAGGCTTGACATTCCAATAGTGTGGATCTTGGAGCTAGTGCAGAGATTGGAAGCCTTTGAAGATAAGATCGTTCGCATTGTCGATCAGTGGCTTGATCATGTCATAGGAGGATTTGTGACAAGAATTCGTGGTCAATACCTCAATTAGCTACAACGAAGTAGAGTGACGCTTCTTCAAGGGATCGCGAGGTAAGTATATAAGATCTTTGAATACCTAGATTAAGATGCTCTTATGTGAAAAGCGGGTTATGCCATTACCTTGATGTTTGGAGCTACGCGAAGTGGAAAGTTATTTAGGGATAGAGGGAGGACAGGCCCTGAATATAGCCCACTGATTGAACCTCCTCTGAGTGACGATGAAGGAGTAGCACAAGATTCACCACAGAGCACTGTCTAGTTAATAAGGCAAGGGTTTCTGTGAATACCTCATCCATCCACACCACCTCCACCTTCACCTCCACAACATACACCTTCACCCACACCGCCACCACCTCCGCCACCGTTCAATATGTCGAATACAATGAAGTTTCCCGTTTTCAAGGGCTTGGGAAATGAGGACCCGGACTAGTTTTGGTTCATTGTGAAGGCCGTATGGACAACCCAGAATATTACAGATGATCATATGAAGAAAGCGCAGTTGGTTACTGCTCTACAGGATCACGTGCTAACATGGTACATTAAGTACTACACTGATAACCTGATGGCTTCATTAGCGGACACTCAGACTGCACTGAATAAGGAATTCAGTAGGCCCAAATTTGAATCGCAATCAGTCATTGGATTCAAGGAAATCATGATGAGGCCTAGCGAAACACCCTGGGAGCTAGATTAGAGACTGAAGTGCCAGATCCGCAAAGCTAACATGAATCTCACAGATGGGCAGCACCGCGAATGGTTTGTAGCTTTGCTCTTACCCCATCTAAGGGTTGCTTTATCATAACAAAATATTGGGACCTAGGTGGAAGCCCTGGAAATTGCGATGAGATTGCATGAGACATTGATTCAAGATGCTGCTTTGGGAGTTCAACAGATTCACGCGGAGTTGCAAAATATTTTCCTAGAGTTTCAAAGCCTGAAGAAGGATAGAGCGACTCGGCCAGAGGTGCACAAAGAAGTTTGGTGTCTGAAATGTAAGAGCCAGGGGCATGATAAAGATCACTTCCCTGTCTTCGCAAATTATGTTGCAGGAGGAGGGCCAATGCCTCTAAGGCTAGAAGCTCAAGTAGGGCCAAGTACATGGCCCACGCTGTGGTGTTCTATCTGTCAAGTAGCTACAAAACATGTAACAGACAATTGTCACTCACTACAAGAATTTGTGCAGACACCGCAACAACTCTTCTGCAACTTCTGCAAATCGGTGGGCCACGATGAGCATAACTACTGTAGCTATGAGCTGATGATGGAAAGAATGCTCACATATCGAATGAAAATAGAGACTCAGCCTTCGGATCAAGGTACTAGGGGAGCGCGTGGGGGATATCAGGGGCGCGGACGAGGCCGAGGAGGAGGAGGACCTGGTAGAGGTCGGGGACAAGTCATTTGTTACAATTATGGAGTGCTAGGACACTACACATGGGAGTGTACGAGCCTGACACACCTATCATGCCGATACTGTACTCAGTTTGATCACGCGATAGAAGACTACCCTGTATTGATAGCTAAGATACAGGAGAAGAGGGTGCAACCTCAACAACCTACCCAGAACCTGCAGATGATGAGGGCTGAACCTCACGAAAAAGATCCTAATGTGAATATTGTGCTGTGAAGTGGAATGAAGATTGGTGAGGATAAAGGAAAACAACCTACGGAAAGTGAATGGGTCTGTAAGGCTCCAGAAAAAGAGGTTGGGTTTGATTTGGAGCACACAAAAGAAATGTTCATGGAAGCGAAGAAAAGCTTCGCTGAGGCCTCTACCTCAGGAAGTTAGGATAAGTTGTCTGAAGAAATGGACCCCTCCATGCTTACTACGTTCTTGGAGACTTGTATGAAGCTGCTACGTGATAGCAAGGCCGTGAAAGGATTACAGGAGTTGATAAATAAATGTGTCAGTAAAGAAAATGCTCCTGAAGGACCTCGTGTAGTCAGAAAAATTGGTAAGCATAAGGCAAGAACTGGGCGTGAGATGAGGCTCACTGTGCAAATAGGAGAATATGAAATGGACCAAGTTATTTTGGATCTTGGGTCAGATGCAAATGTTTTTCCTAAACAGACATGGGAGAGAATGGGGAGACCTGTGCTACAATGGTCTTTGATTCAATTGAGGATGGAAAATCAATAGAAGATTATCCCCATGGGAAGATTACAGGGAGTGACGGTAGACATTGAAGGCATGAGCACATTGGATGATTTTGAAGTGATAGAGATCGTGGATGACAACAATCCATACCCCGCGCTCCTTGGGGTTTATTGTGCTATCAACATGAATGGAGTAATCAATATGAAGAAGCAGATGATGTCATTTGAAAGAAAATCGCTCCGCATGGTAGTACCTTTGGACCTTGCAGAAGGACCGTGCTATATTGAACCAGTCCGCGACTATGAGGAAAGCGATGATGATCTGGACCAGATCTATAAAAAAACAACGCAAGATGAGGATTGAGTTAATCCGACAGCTGATGGATGCATTGCATGGGATTGCAAAAGTTCCTGTACATCAAATTTAGATGAAGAGTTGAAGCAATGGAAGAATAGGTTGCATGAAGTATCTACGCTGCACTGTAACATGATGACTAAATCGCTGCGCTTTGTATCATTAGAGGTAAGAAGTTTTCCTTATTATTATGGTCTAACTGATGTCGATAAATTTTTGGATGCTTTTGAAAGGGAAGTGCCTGAGAAACATCGCTTCCCAACACTTGATTTGGCGCTGTGCACTATGCTCGCAAGGTGGTGGGGTACGCATAAAGACAATTTTGATGGATGGCATGAATACAAAAGAATGATGAGGTTGCGGTTTGGTTGCCCAAAAGTGCGACTAACAGAGAAATATGATGGGAGGAATGATCCGTGCGATCACTTAGCAAAATGGACTGACGCTTATGGAACGAAGCTGCAACCAGAGTGGGTGCATTTATTCTATCACACTTTGGATGTAATACCAATGAATTGGTACCTGGAAATAGAGCTCCACCATGGCACTGAAGAATGGGATGTTTTGAGACAAGGATTCTTGATGACATTCAACTTTGAAGATGGGTTCAAATGTATTGACGAGGCATTACAGGAGGTCAAGGTAGCGATCTTCAGAATACCACAAGATCCCTTGGACTTGTTTCAACCAGATTAGAGAACTTAGCTGTGCCATGCGTTGGAGTGCTATAATGTGACTTCTGAAGAAGAAGAGGAGGATCCAAGGAACATTAACATCCCAGAGGCAGAAGGCCAACGTGAAGTTGAGGGGCTGCAGATAGAGAATCCAGATATCACCACGATCGAGTATTTGACCAGATGGGTGGAGGCACAGCCCGTGAAGGACTGTACAGGGGCAACAACAACAAAGTTCTTATTTGAATATGTGTTGACTAGGTTTGGTTGTCCGAAGATTTTGATGAGTGATCACGGTACGCATTTCCTCAATGAAACGATCAGCGTGCTGACAGAAGAATTCCAAGTTTATCATCAGAAGAGTATGCCATATCATCCTCAAGCCAATGGGACGGTTGAGGCATTTAATAAAATATTGGAGGGTGCGTTGACAAAGGTTTGCAATGCGCAGAGGAATGATTGGGATGTGCGCATTATGGGCTTACAGAACTACTTGTAAGAATCTTACTAGTCAGACACCTTTTAGGCTGGTCTATGGCATAGAGGCTATGATGCCTATGGAGTACATTGTGCCTAGTCTATGCATAGCGGCTTTTACAGGAATGGCAGACCGTGGAGCCTTAGAAGAAAGGCTCGTGCAGCTAGTAGAGCTCTAGGAAGATAAATTTTTGGCTGGATTCCATCAGCAGGTTCAAAAGGAATGCAAAAAGGCATGACACGATCAACATATCAAACTGTGCACCTTCAAGGTAAATGATTTAGTTTTATTATATGACAGTAAGTTTGATAAGTTTCTAGGAAAATTTTAGATGCATTGACTGGGGCCATATGTCATCAAAGAGATTATCGATGGTGGAGCAGTTCAGCTCGTGAAATTGAATGGAGATCCATTTCCAAGAAAGATAAATGGAAGCTGATTGAAGTCATACATCGGGGATCCGACCCAATGACTACATGAGGATAGCACAATCTTAGCGCTTGAGGCAGCTGCAAAGAGGCGCAAGACTATAAACTACACTGCCCGGTTTGTAGAGATGTGCGATAGGGGGTCTGTGCGAAATAGAAGGGTGTCACAGTACCAGATGAAGCACAAAGGAAGCTGCACTATAGAGGGGGAGAGCACACAACACAACTAGAAAGTGATGGTTACTGTCACTGTTCATGATTTGACAGTAAGGAGATGATTAAGAGGAGCAACCAGTGGATGCCACGGTGGTGGATTGCACCGCGCTCTTCGAGTAATCCATGGAGGTAGTCACAAATCTTTAGGAAGATCCTAACCTGCAAAGGTTAAATATAGAAGCCCGTCAATTGTAGCAACAATATGATGAAGCAAAAGTGACAATGCACACCGTCTCTATAACACGACGACTGGCCAAGCTATAGGAGGCGAAATATCTGCTTGAACAGATGGAAGCCGCGCAAAGGAAAGAGGTAATCCGCAAGGCCAGATTGGGGCCTTGGCTGGATGAGGCCTACATTATCTCTGCCAACATCAAGGAGAAGTTGGCGATCCTACAAAGCACACACAAAAAAATCAAGGCAGATACTACGGGACCAGGAACAAAGCAGTTGGTGGAGCAGATGAAACAGGCAGCCATGTAGAGCGTGACTGAGGTAGCACTGGCACAAGTAGAGTTGGGAGGTATCTGAAGTAATATCTCCACACTAGTAAAGTGACTCGAGGGCCAGTCATGATCTTGTGTTGGGGGCCTGTTGGGATAGGGTCCCCTAGGGTTAGTTTTGGGGCAAAAATCCCAAGTTTTGTTGTATAAAATGTAAAGTCTCCACAAGTTATGGTCGCGGAGTGTGTAGATAGTAAAGTGTCATAAAGTATTTTACCCTTCTTTTATGTAAGTTGAGTCTGATTTTGAAGATCTACACATGGTCCGCAGACCATGGGATTGTATAAAAATGTGTGTCCTAGGATGTCTAAGGCAAGAAGTAGTATCAATGATGAAGGGGAATGTAATGGGTCAGTAGAGAAAAGAGCAAAGAAGTTTTAGAGTAGAAGAGAGGCTCTATAGTTGTGTGCGCAGAGGCCTAGAGTGGAGTTCACAAATGAGTACGCGGACCCTTGCAGCTGAGTGCGCAGGGAAGTCTTGAGTCTATAAGCAGAACTGAAGTATTAATAAAGAGATTATTTGAGAAATTCTTGTGTTTTATCTATTTACTTATGTTATGAATGAATGCGCTTTTATGCTATAATGAATGATGGGTTTATGAAGTAATATTGTATTGATGCGCGACTTTACATAATTGATGTTGTTATATGAACACACTTAATATTAACTATTTACGTGAAGCATATCTTATTGCATGTTAAATTTCTCAATGCTTAGGCTAATCTGGGTAAATACAGGATTAAGAGTAATCACAGAGGCGCGTAAGTAGTTGATTCACCTGTCTAGTGTTCGCGAAAGATAGTCATAGACCTTCATGAAGGTCTAGAGGTTGATTAAAGGGAGTTATATCAATAAGCCCTAAAGGCTTATCGATCTGCACGAAGGCAGATTTAGGGAATAAAACAACATTACACTAATCTATGGGTGCATAAACTTGGTTCCAGCATCCCCCCATATTGCTTCGGGTGAGACTTCAGTCTGCGCTCCACAGATTGATGCCAAAAGGGTCAATAGTGTAGGGATTTGTTTGGCAAAACTAACTCTGAACCTGGGTCAGGACACATTAAGCCAACACTCACTCAACTGCTGCTCTAGTTGCACTTTTGTTAGTGTCCTTTGATCTTGCTCCCTTGGAGGCCATTGATCCTAAACTGCTAAGAGGCGAGTGAACAACTAAAAGATCTGGAGACAAATTGACATTCATGGCAAGAAATCTGTTAGTGAAAACCAAAGAAAATTCAGGGAATGACATAACACATACCTGGGGATTGATAGGAAAAGGTTGTGCAATTTCTTCAGGGAGGCTGGGTGACTGGCTTCCAAAACTGTGCAAAAGGCAGTCTAGGCTATCTAGGGAGGTTGACTAGCTGCTGGAATTTAGCAATGCACAATCTAGGCTGACTGCTGACTACTGGAATTGTGTAATGCGCAATTCCAGCTGGCAATGGATGCAGGCTTAGTGACTACATTGCACAATTTTCTGGGCCAACAATCACTGTCCCTTAGGATTGCACAAAGTAGGCCTAGGGAAAAACTGTTGGGAAGAAATGTGCATTTCTGGAGAGGAAGGCAGAGCCTTCCCTCTCAGGATTGCACAATGATTTCTTGGTGAGGTAGAGTTCGGGCCAAGGCTGCCCAGACCCATCGACGGGCAACTGAAAGCAAATGTGAAAGCAATTGCATGGCGATACTGAGTGTAAGCAAAAGAAAATGATCGTGCATGCAAAAAATGAATGAAAGATTCAAAAAACGAAACAACATGCATGTGGGTGAAGCGAGTTGTTAAATCGACGACTGTTCGTGCAAAACAGTTTCATGCATGCAAAAGCAGTGAGATAGAAACGAAAAATGAAATGGTGCTAGTACAAGCTATTATGCATGTAAACGAAAAAAAGCATTCAAATAAATCAAGCGAACATCACACACACAAGTGAAAACACCAAAAAACGACATAAATGCTGAAAAAGACAAGTTGAGACCACTTACTCGTGAATAGCTGAGCCAGATGTGTTGAAGAGTCCTGGATGTGCTGTGGGATGTCAAAGCTCCAAGGTTGATGTGAAAGAATGAGCTCTGATGTGTCTAATAAATAATTTTGGGCTCGTGACGCGCATGCCACAAATCTTGGAAAAACCGACACTTGGAGGAGAAATTATAAAACGATTTTTGCATGAAACCTCCAGCTGCTAAAAATAGCTCCTTGAATCAAGGGATGCTTTTTGCATGTTGCCTTTTGCTATTTCGGGAAAGCAAGCCATGTATGCAAGTCAAGTTTTCTTGGTCCCAGGTGGAACTGGTCAACCCAATTGCACATGCAAGAGTTTTCTCAACTTCTAGGAGAAAATGAGCATTCCTAGATGGGAGCTAGGCTAGCTGCTGCCCAGGATTGCTCAATTCCTGGGCTGAGTAGCCCCGCTGGGAAGAAATGCACAATTTTCTATATGAATCCTGACTGACAGAATTGCGCAATTTTGGAGCCCAACAGGTTGCCAAACTGAATTGCGCAATTTCTAGAGGGAATGCTGGTTTCCCTCTAGAATTGTGCAATTTCTTGAAGGAGCTGCTCAGCTTGCAGCTAGACCAAGTCCGGAGAAACATCTTGTGAGGGGAATGCATCAAGCTCTGATAGACAGACTACCTTTTTGCAAGAAAATCACTGAAGCTTGTGTACTTGACGAAGCAAGACATGCTACTGTGAAAGGTTGGTAGGGAGGCTCCAAAATGAAGCTAAGGCAAAATTTTGGAGGGTGGTTGTAGCCGCTACAACACTTGGCGACACACTGGTAGAACTCCAACTCTCTGAATGGACCTTGTTCATGAAAAACAAGTCTAACACCTCTGGAAGTATTGTTCAGTTCTTAGTTCGTCTTGGTTTCACACTAGCCTGATTGTAAGATGTAGCATCTGCCAAACTCTTGGTCGATTAACACACATTCCAAGCCAAGGCAACACAGTTCTTTCGATTGGGGTTTAGGGGTATATTGGTGAATAAGCAATATAATCGTCAGAGTCTTAGTTTCATCTTTGGTGTTGCTCTGCTGCCAACAGGCCTGGACAGTACCTCGGCGGAGTCATGCAGGAACAAAAGCATCGCTCCACTACAAGTTGGTCAATACGCCGACAGAGTTACTTGCATCATCTCTCTACGCAAGAAGCCTTTCTCTTCTTTCGCCTTATTCATTTTTCATTTTTTGAAATTTTCACTTTTCATTCTTTTTATTTTTTCATTTTCACAACTGTGCATAACACTAATTCATTTTAGAGGCGGAAGAGGGATCCTGACTTATTGAGAGCAGAAGAGGTTGTTCCTTCAGATAATTAGTTTATTATATACCTCTGACGTTCTTGTTAATGTTCCCCCCCTCACCTTACTCTACTTGACTGAGCTGACAAGGGTTAACCCAAGAACAACCAACTAGAGTAGGTGACACTAGTTAGCATGCATGCGTTATGTTTTCACCAAGGTTCACCTCGAAAAATATGTATTTTCCTTCGACATATCACAAACTAAAAGTAACAAGTTCTTCATACAGAGGCAGGACGATAGATAACCAAGTAGTGATAGAAGTACAAAGCCTCTTGTACTTTACCCAACTTGTTTCAAGAGTCACACATGGTTTCATGCGAAACTAACCTACGACCAAAAAAAGTGAACAAACAACAAAGCAAAGCAGAAGCAGAAGTGAATGCAAAAGAAAAGTGAGTAAGAAAACAAGAAAGCAGAAAAACAAACAAACAAAACAAGTAAGAAAACAAGCATGCAAGCAAATGAACTGAAAGAAAACACTACTCCTACTCCTAAGCCAACGGTGCATGGGCCTGATCACGTGAAATGATATTTCCAATGCAATCACCAACGCATTGGTTGACCCATGTTGGTGAAGGCTTGGTCCACGAGCAACCCAGTTGTGCAGACCAGCAAGCAAGAAAGATATAACAATGAAACACACTTTATGTTTAAAAGTGTCCACGGGACATAAGTGAGTGCAAGTGCATGACGAGAAGTCTGTGGAATTATCACGATGCTGTGCGACACTGCGTGCAACTTTGAAGCATACACATACTCTTGACTGTGACATGCAAGCAAACGAAAGAAACAAAGACAACTTGCGTCGTGCATGTGTGCTTTTGATGTAAGATTCCTCCAATGCATGAGCGATGGGATTGTGCAGTTCAAGTGAAGGAAGTATGATTTGTGTGTGAGATTGATCTTCAATGCATATAAATGAGTGATGAGGAGCCTTGGCTGAAGTGCTTCGACAGTCTTGGGTTTCATCGTCAGATAGATCATCAGAACCGGTGGCTTTGAAAAATAAACTGTGATAGAAATATGATCGTGATCGAATATGGGAGTAAATGGATCACGATAGCCACAATCAAAAAAATCAACGATTTCATCGACATCCTCATGATATGATGAATTAAACAGAGGGGTGGATGAGAAGTGAACAAATTCATCCTCTTTGTTTTCGGAAAAGGTAGATGAAAAATCAAGTGGATTTTTGATGAATAACTTATCCTCTCCATTGTCGGATGATGGACTGACATCCATGTATCCTACAAGTGATCAACAATGGGTGCATCTGTGGATGAAGATACACATGCGAAATCATGGATGGCAGGTTCACCAAAGATTTCAGGAAAGAATGGAGGAGGCTCAGACGGAAAGGAGTCATCCTTCGTCGAGTGTTGATGCTCAAGCTCCCAGTCATACTCTTCATGAATGACAACGCATGTTGGTTGTGCAACACCAGCCCCGTTAGTGGATTGATCCTCGTTCACAACAAGTGTAGAGTCCAGAATGGAAGAACACAAGACAATATCCGAAGGATTAGCCGAGTACGAAGACAGAGGTTGTGAAACAAAATTCATGTGACAACTCGATGGACTCACAACCAAATTTGCGCGAAAATTAAGCGAAGTGATGTTGGGAGAATGTGACAACTGAACAGGTGTGTGAGCATGATCTTCAACATCATTCTGCAGTGGTGGATTTGTTTGATGAGGGGATGATGGAAAATCACTTGTGACAGTGATGACATCCGTCTGTGATTGCGCAACTCCATCACTGAAGAATACTGAGCGAGGTTTGATTTCGAACTTCTTCTTGGGACGAGAATATTTATTAACACAGTACTTGAATCAGTCCCAAAGATAGAAAAATTTCATCTAGCTCTTCGGAGCTTGAAACTGAAAATCATGGAAGTGTTGCCAAAAATCTATAGTCCATTCATGCGGAGCCTTTCATTGTTGTAACAGTTTTTGGTCAAGATGGTCTAGATCAAAATGATAGAAAGTGTCTTCAATGAGATCAAAAAAGTGCTCAAGTGAGTGCACACTGTCAGCCGGTAGGTTGCACAACCACTGATGTGGAGATTCACGAAGTGTGTATGCAAGCAACAAACTGGTCTGTTCGTCAAAACATCCATCTTCCTCATGAAGCATGGAAAGAAAGTCATGTAAGAACTCAGGCTAGACCACTTCGCCTTCACCATCATATGTGTAAGTGGACAAGAGATCAAAGAACTCCCTCGTGATGGTGACATCTTCGTGATTCAAAAAACATCATGGAGGGAGAAGAGTGAAAGAATCCATGATAGATATGCAAAGGTTCAAAACAGGATGAGAGGACAGAACTTGTCATCTCGCCCTCCTTCTAGCGCTAGAAATTTTGACAGTGTTGGACCCGCCAACATGTTAGGGGATATCCCCGGTAGGAAGTCCCAATTAGACCTCAGATTGTTTGGTGTAGGAGTCCTAGAAGTGGGTCGTATAGTAATGCCTTAATAGTGATTTCACACAGAGGCAAGTAAGATAACTCTGTTGGTAGCAAGGGTGTGACATATAGAGTGAGCCAAGGAAGGTGCATGATAGGTTCTACCACATGGGGGTTGAGATGAGTGCACCCCTTGGAAACCTATGATAGCACAGAGTTAAGAAGGGAACACATGAGCAAAGATGCCTTACAACATGGAAGGCAAGTTAGCTAGCAATCCAAAGTGATGGTTAAACCAACATCACATTTCAAAAATATTCCTACATACATACATAGAAAGCTATACATGCATGCATAAGAAAACATATACATATATCATTTAGAGTAAACTAGATAGCATAGAATACAATACAACATATGCATGAAACGTGCTAGCTCTTGTTATCTTAAGAAGTGTAAGTTACAATCATACAATACATCCATGTCCAACTGCTAGTTCTGACAACAGAACGTTACAATGACAACCACCTGCTCCTCCAAAGAGATGTATTAGCTCTGCGCAGTGGAGAACCCAAGGCTCGTTACAATACTGTCCAAGATCTCTCCAAGATAGTCTTATCAAAAGCTTGGCTGACCAAAAGCCTATACAATGATATATGAGGGACTATTTATAACAAAGGGTGGGGTGACCCTTGACATTCCCCTTTATGACAGTTCATCTATCCTCTTGACTCTTCATCTACTCTATGACTGTTACATCCAATTATCGACACTTGAACTTACACTTGACAAGATGTTACATTACAATGCACATGTACCCATGTGAGACAAAATGGCTTGAGAAAGCCATGCTAGACATCACTATGAATTAGACAACTGTTGGAAGATCAATTCTTCGACATCTTCATTGTGGTTGACAGTAGTGTACTGATGCCAAGACTGATAGTCCACGATGGTGTCCATGTGCTCCAAGGTGACATCTTTCTGGAACATGACTCTTGCCTCCATATCATACATGTACACTGCTCGGGCTCCTCTATCTTACTTATCTGAAAGCATGTGCATCATTGTCTTCAATGCGACTTGACCAGCAACATACTTTTGCATGATGTCTGTATTGATGGGCAAGTCTGGATTGGTAGCAATGCACATCAACTCGTCAAAGTACGAGTCAAGCTCTAATCAGACCTGTGCCTTTGTCTTCGCCAAGGTGAGAGTCCCAATAGATGGGATCGCATGTGCGGGGACCACAACATCCATACTCTTGAATACACGTACATGGGAAGCCTGTATATTAGTGATGAGCTACGGGTGCTCTTCATAGTTCTGGATCTTACTCTAGATACATGCCTTCAGCTCAGCCGCTCTAGACTTCATCATCTTAGGCAAGTGAAGCAGGGCTCCCATGTATCTGATTGTCCATGTTTACATGTAATCAACAACAACATGCACATTCACCAAGATACATGCTCTTCTTACACATCGCTGTTGCCATCCATTGAAATGGATGACTGCCTTGTGCACAGTACCAAACTTGTAATACAATGCCCGCATGACTATGTCAAGGGACAATACTTCATCTAATATTGCCTTCTTTAGTTCTACTCAGGCGGATGTTGTAACCAAATCTCCTCCTTGCTTGGCCGTCTGTAGTTCCTTAGCCATTAGCTCATTCTTAGCTATCAGAAAGCAAACACTTGATCTAGTGGTTTCGGTATACACTATGGTAGCGTCAGCTAAGGCTGTTAGATGTTTGTGCATGTCAGACACGATCACTCATTCCTCAACTTGCGCATGAGATGTATGATCATCTGGAGTCGACACTCTGCGATACTGCACAACTCTATGTTGAGATTCCTTGAATGAGATGTTGTGCATCTCTCCTTCCGGTTGATCTCCAAGGATCTCAGTGCCTCCTTGGTCACTTGAGACTTGCTCATCTTCTAGATGTGGTGAAGTGGGTAAGTCAACCTCTTGGTGATGAGGCATGAGGTCAATGTCTTGTTCCAATTCATGTTCCTCCATATCCGTATCCAACTGTTGAAGTGCTTGCTCCATCTCACGAGCGAAGTCTTGCTCCTGCAATGGTTCACCCTGTCTACCTGATGTCAGCTGTTCTGATGAGTGCACTACCTGTATGGGTGCTGTTTCATCCATCTTCACATGTTGCATCCCCTGCTGTACCTGTTACTGCTGCGCTTCCCTCTCCTGTTTGTGCAACTCTTGTTCCTTTCGGAGTTGCTCCTTCAACTCATGCAACTGCTTCTCTGTTTCCTCCATTCTTTGTTTCTCCCTCTACCTTTGCGTGATTCACTTATCGCGCTATTGCCTCTTCACCTCTATAACCATAGATACCTTCTCTATAAGTGGATTTTCTCGGAACTTGCAGCTTTGCTCTTCCTCCATGCGATCAATAATCTTCCTCTTGCCCTTGTTGCGCACTGGTATGTTCACCTCTACTGCTTCTGGTGCTCTTTGGGATGCTGCTTCACGTTTCTTCACTAACCCCTCCACAACAAATCTAACCTGTTCATTGGGTCTGGAGAAACTGTAGCAATATCTCCATGGGTCCTCCTCTGCCCAATGAAATGCCCCGTGGATCCAGTTGAACTGTACTCTCGTGCAATGATCTTTCACAAGACAATGTGGGTCATACGGATTGTAACTTTGGAGGTCAAATGGATACTTATTCATCTGCTCTGCTTCAACATCTGCATTCTTGAAACTCCGGATCTCATATAACCCAATTTGCAATGGAAGAGCAGGCCAAGGTGCCTTCTTCTTTCGGTGCAGTCTAGCTGTCAATCCTGCCAAGATGTGATATGCTACTTCCTGCATGACGAGTATGTCCAAGGAAAACTTCGATAGAACATGCAGAGGCTTCTCTGCACTGTACATTCGTATGAAGGTGCCAGACAGTGAGGCATACCAATCAACAATGTCTATCAATGCCTCCATTGCTACCTTCGACATGCAGGGTGGATCCTGTTCGAATATTGTCTTGTAGATCGGGGTGACAAAATGATCAGACAATCATGTGATAACTCCTCTGAAGCTGCATTCAGACAACAACTTACAATAAGTGTTCACAGCAGTCTCTGCTACTGACCATGCCCACTTCAAGCCCAGGAACTCCTGTCAGGCACATATTGCATCTAGGATATAGGTGGACATGTAGATTTCTGCTTGCATACCTTTGGGCGGATGTCGAACCCTCATTACCTTTTCCTTCACTTGATGAGCCAACATACCATACCAGTTGCATGGTTTGCCCTCTCTGGCCAGTTGGACCAGCGCGATCACCCAACTGAGTGGGAAGGTTTTTGTGCTTTCTTGGCCATACAGTCGACATGCAAAAATGACCAAGTATTGATATGCCTTCCGCAGTATCTTCATCTTGTAGATTTGGTTGGGTGTCATCCTGAATCTAGCTGGCTCCTTTACCCAATTCTTCAGAATGTCTCTGGAGTTGGCATTGTTGCTGGGTAAGCTGAAGGGAGTCTCCATGATAGTCACAAGCTCCGACATATGATACATCTCATCATAATCCTCTGCCCTGAAGGTTGCAATATTTGTCCCGCTGACACTGCTCAAGGTTATCGTCTCGGGGTTAGTGTGTGAGACGATCCAATGTATCATGTCTGCTCATGGGAACATGGGGTATCTGCATGCAATCTAGTACAAGCGAGACTTGTGAATGTTCACGTATACCTGGCGGTCTTCGAGGTATTCCCCAAATGTGCCTGTAAATGCGTCATTGGCCTCTTGCCATTTCAGTTTGATGTCCTTGTCTAGAATCAACATGGTATCTTCATAGATCGGTAGACTTGAGGACACTCACTCAGCTGCTACTCCAATTGCACTTCCATCCGTGTTCTTTGATCCTTCTCCCTTGGAGGCCATTGATCTTGAACTGCAAAGAGGCAGGTGAACACCTGAAAGATCTAGAGACAAAGCAACATGCATGGCAAGAAATCTGTTAGCGAAAACTAAAGCATATTTGGGGAATGACATAACACAAACTTGGGGATTGATAGGCAAAGATTGCACAATTTCTTCTTGGAGGCTGGGTGACTGGCTATCAGAACTGCACAAAAGGCAGTATGGGATGTCTAAGGAGGCTAACTTGCTGCTGGAATTGTGCAATGCGCAATCCAGGTTGACTGGCTACTGGAATTTCACAATGCACAATCCAGGCTGACTGCTGACTACTGGAATTGTGCAATGCGCAATTCCAGCTGGCAATGATTGCAGGCTCAGTCACTACATTGCGTAATTTTCTGGGACAACAGTCACTGTCCTTCAGGATTGCACAAAGCAGGTCTAGGGAACAACTGCTAGGTAGAAATGCGCATTTCTAGAGAGGAAGGCAAAGCCTTCCCTCTCAGGATTGCGTAACGCTGTCTTGGTGAGGCAGAGTCCAGAACAAGGTTGCCTAGACCCACCGACGGGCAACTAAAAGCAAATGTGAAAGAGATTGCATGGCGATACTGAGTGTAAGCAGAAGAAAATGATCATGCATGCAAACAGTGAATGAAAGAATCAGAAAATAGAACAACATGCGTGTGGGTGAAGTGAGTCACCGAATCGATGACCATTCATGCAAAACAGTTTCATGCATGTGACAATAGTGAGATAGAAACGAAAATTGAAATGGTGCTAGTACAAGCTAGTATGCATGTAAATGACAACAAGCATTCAAATGAATCAAGCAAACAACACTCACACAAGCGAAAACACAAAAAGCGACAAAAATGCTGAAAAAGACAAGTTGAGACCACTTACCTGTGAATAACTGAGTCAGATGTGTCGAAGAGTCTTGGATGTGTTGTGGGATTTCAGAGCTCCAAGGTCGATGTGAAAGAATGAGCTTTGATCTGTCGAATAAATAAGTTTGGGCTCATGACGTGCATGCCACAAATCTAGGAAAAAGCGACACTTGGAGGAAAGATTCTAAAACGATCTTTGCATGAAACCTTTAGCTACTAAAAATAGATCCCTGAATTAAGGGATGCTTTTTTCATGTTGCCTTTTGCTATTCCAGGAAAAGCAAGCCATGCATGCAAGTCAAGTTTCCTTGGTCCTAGGTGGAATTGGTCAACCCAACTGCACATGTAAGAGGTTGCTCAAGTGCTGGGAGAAAATGCGCATTTCTGGATGGGAGCTGGGTTGGCTACCTAGGAGATTTGCGCAATTTCTGGGAAGAGCAGATGACTGCTGGCCAGGATCGCATAATTCCTAGGCTGAGCAAACCTGCTGGAAATAATTGCACAATTTTATGGATGAAGCATGACTGGGAGAATTGCGCAATTCGTGAGCCGAGTAGGCTGCCAGAATGAATTGCATAATTTTTGGAGGGAAGGCTGGTTTCCTTCCAGAATTGTGCAATTTCTTGAAGGAGTTGCTCAGCCTGCAGCTGGACCAAGTTCGGAGAAACAACCTGTGAGGGGAATGTATCAAGATCTGATAGACAGACTGCCTTTCTGCAAGAAAATCACTGAAGCTTGTGTACTTGACGAAGAAAGACATGTTGCTGTGAAAGGTTGGTAGGGAGGCTCCAAAACGAAGTTAAGGAAAATTTTTGGAGGGTGGTTGTAGCCGCTACAACACCTTGTTTAATGTATATATTTTGGAACAAATAGGGGAAGAAAAATCACATGCCAATGTGTAACATAGAGGCCTTTAGGAGGCAAATCCATATTACTGGACAATCCACCAGGTTTACTGTAAAGTATACCCAACGTTACAATTCTATTCACTCGATCTGGATGGCAGAGATCAATATAATATGCAATAATTCCTCGAACAACCTCCCCCACAATAGACGTGTGCTCTATGAAACTTAGTTTCATATATATGACTGGAAGATATAAATAAGAATTTCCTAAACAATGTTATTTGAATTAGCATAGGGTCATCTTCGTCTCAAACTTAAAAGATATAGAAATGTTAAACCAACATACACTTTGAATAAAATTAAAAGATTATAAAAACACTAGCTGAAAACCTCTAATTATTTAAAAGATTAAAAATAAGATAAATCTATATGAAATAGTATTGAAGAACATTGAAATTGTATGAGAAGAAACTAGAATTTTAAAACCACATAAACCTTCTTAACTTAACCTTTATCTATAGAGAAAGTCATCTGCTAATATTAAACCAACATAACTTTTATATTTAAAACCCAAAAAAAACCTGATGTGCAAAGTCTCAATTTAAACTAACATAGATTAATTCTAATCCACATCATAGTAAAAAACATTCTGAATGTTCAAACCTCAATTTATTTGCAAACTCCGTTGGAATTATGATGCATGTGTTGTCCTTGATGGCAACTCACTTGTAACAGAACTAGTATATGGTAACTAGATGAATCTATAGGTCAGATCAAAGGTGACAGAATGATGGAACAAAATAATGGTTCAAAGGTTTATGGATCAGAATCATAAGCTTGATACAGGAGATTGTTGGCATTATGGTACATGTGTTGTCCTTGATGGAAACTCACATATAAGATAACCAGATGTATCCATAGGTCAGTTCAAAAATGATAAAGGGATGTATGATGACAACTCACATTGTAACAAGTCAATTCAGAGGTAACAAAGTAATGAACAGAAGAACAGGATAATGGGACAAAGGATTATAGATCAGAATCAAGAAATTGAGGAAAGAGAATGTTTTATGTTGTATACGTTGTTTAACCTAGTCCAAGACACGTATACACGTGGGTACACATAATAAAAGGCGCGTACACATATGCACGTAGTTTCATAGGAGGAAAAATGTGTATGGGATGGAAAATTAAGGTTAAAGAATACCAAGGGTCCATACCATGGTATTGGCCCATAGTAATGAGCGCGACAAAGAATATTGATCTTGTCAAAGAATACCATCAACATAACTATGGTTTTGACCCAAGGTATTGAAAAATGCTAAAACTATATAAGGAGGTGAAGATCAAAGTGTGAGTGATGAAAATCTTATGAAGAGTTAGATCAAAAGCAAATATGCATGTTATGGGTTTTTGATGCTTTGCTTCATCTAAAATAAGTGTGCACTTGAGTGTTTGATGATGGATGAGATCTAATAGATCTCAAATAATTATGCGCTAATGATGGATTAGGATCATGAGACTTGAAATGACTTATCATTGTATGATCTGATAATGGATAGGTTAGATCTGAGTGCTAATGCATGTTTTATCCTTTAAATACTATGATCTGGGTATATCTGAAGTTTTGAAAAGCTATGAAGTTATAACTCATTATTTGCAGATCTATACGTAGGTTCGCCTTCATGAAGATGTGTATACACATGGATTCGACACTTCCAAGTAGCATATGTAGAGGAAGGGCTTGTTATTTAGAAATGACTGATCTATCTGACCAGTGTTGCTGTTTTACTGCGGCTTGTCAATGATGTCTTCATTAGATCTGAAGTTAAACTAATTGTATAACGAGATTGAGTCTGGTTGACTGTCTGATTGAGTAAGAAGGGTGATCTTTGTTGTTATCTATTTAGAACTCTATAATATGATAGTAGATCTTCAGAATGTCTTTTGTTGGTACAATTTTTGGTTCAGAAGATTTATGATTCAATATATTTAGAGGTATATTTAGGTTGAGTTACAAAAAGTGGCGTATACACACAGGTTTCCTCATTAAATTAGCGTATATATTCTGACATATGATTTTTGAGGTTGCAGTTGGGTTTGGTTGTTGATACAATGTTCTGGGTTCAGCTCTGTGTAACGGTTACCATGATCTGACTGTTCCAGTTGATTAGTTGAATTTTGATTAAGTGTCTGTTGATTGGGTTTTGAGTGAATGATTTAGTTGTATCAAAAATTGATGATTGAGGGTTTCGGTAATGCCAGAGATTGATGATTGAGTTTCAATGATTGTTGATTGGGTTTCAGTGATTGATTGATTTAGTTGTGTCAGAGATAAATGTCAGTGTTATAGTGATGCGTTATAGTTTGATTTTTGATATTAATCTTAAATGTTGATAATGGGTCCAGTATGAAAATTTGATGAAACATGGCCTAAAAGCTATGATGTATTGAAGCAGGTGGATACAGTCTGAAAATTTGATTAAACGTGGTCCATGGAGGATGCTGAGGGTTGGATCCTTTAGTGAGGAAGTCGAAACTTCCTACTAGTAATAGCTGGTGATTAGATAAGGGGGTTGGAGCTCCCTTCCGGTAGCAGGTGGAGAACAAGTGAAGGTTATAGCCTTCTGTAGGCCGACACCTACGTACTAGTAATCATATTAGCTAGTACAAGAGCTAGGGGGTTGTAGCTCCCTTCCAATAGAAGCTGGAGAATGAGTGAAGGTATTAGCCTTTTGTAGGTGGGTGCCTACTTACTGGTATGAGTCTGCGCCAATACAAGATTGTAAACAACTTTTTCTTTATATTAAAAAGAAGACAGAGACGACAACAATAGGTGGTTTTCTCTCGCATTGGGTTTCCACCTTAAATCTTGGTGTTCATGTGTGTTTCTTATGTGTGATGGTTTATTTATTATAGCACATGGTTACTGTTTATCTAATGTTTAATAAAGTACTAATGCACTGGATGAAGACAAACATATGATGAATTAACTGAATCATAAGTTCATTGGATATATGCTAATTGTATTAAGAACAGTTGCGTACACATGCAGGTTCCTTTCACTAAAGTCGCGCACATAAATCCAAATATGAAATGTAAAAAGTTATTGATTTGAAAATATTGATTCACCCCCCCTTAGTATTTTTCCCAACAATTGGTATCAGAGCAGGTCCTTTGGCAGAAGCTTGATCACTTGAAGGAGATCTGTTGTAACAATGGGAAAGAAGCAAAAGAAGAAAGCACCTCAAAAGAAGAAGACATCTCAAAGGAACAGTGACAACGGGAGAGACAATCACCTCAGAATGAAGATGAACAAGAAAAAGAATTATCAGGTACTAATTTTTGGTCCTCTGGTGATACATTTCTCTGTTCATGCAATATTGAAGATAATGAATGTGATAGTGAAACAACTGAATTTGATCTTATGGGTGAAAGTGAAAGAAATCTAATAGAGGCAGAAGTTAAAAGGCTCACAGATAAAATTAGAGATCAACAAGATCTATTTGACAAAAGGGATTGTACCTACAAAGAAGAGGTTACCAGGTTAAAAACTTAGTTGGAGGAAGGAAACAAAATAAGGAAGCAGTACAAAGAAAAGGAAGATCAATGTCAAAGGCTGCAGGATGAAGTGACATCATTGAGAAATGAAGTGAATGAAAAGGATACAACAACCAAGGAACTTAAAGAAAGAACCAGTTACTATGAAGGTCTTGAAGCTGAGGTCGTCTCTCTAAAGGAAGATCTTGAAAATTAAAATAAGTAGAATGAAGAACTACTTCAAGAATTTGAAGAACAAGAAAATGAGGTTCTCAAATTAAGACAACAAGTGGAAGAAGGAAGAAAAGTTGAAGAAATTATGAAGAAGCAGTATCTAGAAAAGGAAGAGCAATATTAGGTTGAGGTAAATATCCTAAAAGGTAAATTAGAAGAAAAGGATAAAATTTTATGATTTCAAGGTAGTACTAATATTTTAGATAATATTCTTAGTAGTCAAAGGTTTCCTGCCATTAAATATGGTCTTGCTTTTCATGAAACTGTTAAAGGTGAATCTAGCTTACAAACTGAGGCAAGGAATTCTAATGCAAAATCTGAAAAGCTCAACAAGGAGATAAGAGGTCAACCCCATCAACAACCAAGGAAAGAAAGTCTTCAAAGAAAATTATTTACTCCTAACTATGGAAGTGTTAACCAATTATTTCCTCTAATGAATAATGTTGAATGTTCTATCTGTCATAATTTTGGACATGTTGCAACTAAGTGTAGAATTCGAATGTTTCAAGCTAATAAATGTCTCACCAAAAAATCATCAACTTCCAGGTATTTCAAGGGATATTATTTTTCTTGCAATATGTTTGGTCACAGAGCCATTGATTTCTATAGAAGGAATATGAAACGTATAAGATGTTATGCTTGTAACAAGTTTGGGCATATAGTGAAAGAATGCAGGGACAAGTCTATGGATTGCCGTAGAAAATATGGTAAGCAATCAAATAAGCACGTTTATATCGGAAAATATGAAAAAGATGAATCCACCAAGAATCAAGAAAATGAAGATCAGCTAAGGTGTGGTCTTGCTATCTTCTCATTCAAAGAAAAAGATAAATGTTCTCATCACATGACTGGAGACAAGAGTAAAATGGAGTCTTTGATGAAGAACCATCATGATAATGATATTCTTGGAACTGATGTTTCAACAAAAGTTCTAGGACCAGGTATAGTTAGAACAGACTCAGGAGGAACTAAAAGTATGAAATTTCAGTGTTCCAATTTTCATATGTAGATATTATGAAGACAAGTTGCGTATATACGTGAGTTCGAAATTGCACAATCACGTATATGTTGGTTTGATGAAGAAGCAGTGGGACAGACTCAGAAAAAGGGTTTGATATGGTTCAAACAATTATCAATTGTCTTTTCTGTTTTGATGGTTGATGATTACAGTCTGTGGATGTTATTTAGAAGTGCTTTTTACCCTCATAAGTTGTTGATGACTTGATGTATAACTGGTTGATGATGATTCCTTGATGATTCTTATTGACATATGAAATAATCAGATCTGACAGTGAATAGTTGGCACAAGTTTAGGGGGAGAATATGCTATGCTTCTAATAATGCATTGTTGGCATTATGTTTAGAAGTCTTTGGTACATAATGATTCTTATCAATGGTGAGGATGCTTATGTTGTTGAAGTGTTTAAATGATGCATCATGCTATGTTGTGGTCATGAATTGCCTATGATGAAATCACAGATGATACTTTGCTTGAGCCACTTAGTTGTTTTGATGCTTCTGATCAGATTTGTGGATGACTCTTTTGATAATGCATATAGTTATGTTTCTTACATGGTAATCCTCATAAGTTCAAGAACAAAGCTTGAGTACACATCTTCATTATTTGATGATGTTAAGTGTCACTCATTTCTGTTATGCTTCTGCCATCATGCCTTCAAAGATGCATAAATTTCATATGGTGCAATTATGGATGAGGATTCCTATACTTCTTGGCTCTCACATGGTTGAGGATTGTTGCACTTGATGGTATCAAAAAAGTTTGACAAAAGAACTGTGAGCTCATGGTTTGCCTTTCACATTAATGAGAAGCTAGATACATATTTCTATCTTTATGCTGGATACATGGATGATTACTTAAGTTTCATATTGGTAAATATTGCTGGTTGGTAAAGAGAATGGTGTTATTGCAGGTTTCATGAAGACATAACTATTTGAAGACATGGCTATTTGGAGACATGGCTTACTTAGTCACATAATGATGATGACTTCTTACTTTATGATGATAGGTTTGATACTCACATATGTTGATTATCATGGTTGATGATTATTAGATGTGGGATGTTAGAAAACTCCCTAGTGATGATACATGGTTGATATATTGAGGGTTCTTGTGAAAAGAACATGAAGTTCCTGATACGATGATTTGAAGATGATGTTGTGGTCATGAATGATGACTATGGTACTTTCACATACATATGATATGATGTGAATGGATTTTGTATTACTACTTGGAGATATGACATATGCTTAGTTGATTCATGGAAGGCTATGTTAAGGCTTTTTCTACTAAGGAAACAAAGCAAGTTGATCTTGATAAGATCAAGAGGATGAGTTGATATCTATATACGACATACTTTGTCACAGGTTGATGATATTAAAGTTACATTGTCTTATCTTGCGAATTGATGATGGACATATACAGGTTGTTACTCTTGATGCTGCTGACAGATGTTTATGGTGCAGATCATATATGGTGTATGATAGTTGCTGATAATTATCATGATCTTGTTTAGGTCTTTGGTCTTTGTTATAAATGTCATGTATATCATTTGATGTAAAGGTCATGTAAAGACCTATGATGTAATAATTGTCATATTCAATCATGTATGGACTTTTAAGATCATGTCAAATATGTAATCCCACTTGGTTGGGTGGATGAGTCAAATATGTATCCCCACTTGGTTGGGAGATTGATGTATGTATGAGTCATTGGTGATAGGAAGGTCATACTCACATAGTTGAGTTATAGAGTCATGTTATTCTTTTGAAAAATATTTCTGCAGACTCTGCATGTGCTCAGGGGGAGCATGGACAATATAGTGCATCTCAGCATGTACTAAGGGGGAGTTTGATCAGAGTTCAGCATGTGCCTAGGGGGAGCACGACCAATGTTCATACTCAATAGTTAAGATATGGAAGTCTTCATTTAACATTGGTCAACCCTTTGACCTTGATGTCAAAGGGGGAGAGTAGCTTGGTGTTTGGAGAGTATCTTGACGTTTATAAAAGCTTGGTGCTTGTCTTGATGTTATTTACAGGTTGTGGTGACCAAACACCAAAGTTGTTTCCATTAAGTCCAAAGGGGGAGATTGTTGGCATTATGATGCATGTGTTGTCCTTGATGGCAAATCACTTGTAATAGAACAAGTATATGGTAATTAGATGAATCTATAGGTCAGATCAGAGGTGACAGAATGAAGGAACATAATAATGGGTCAAAGGTTTATAGATCAGAATCAGAAGCTTGATAAAGGAGATTGTCGGCATTATGGTACATGTGTTGTCCTTGATGGAAAATCACATATAAGATAACCAGATGTATCCACAGGTCAGTTCAGAAATGATAAAGTGATGTATGCTGGCAACTCACATTGTAACAGGTCAATTCAGAGGTAACAAAGTAATGACATAGAAGAACAGGATGATGGGACAAAAGATTACAAATTAGAATCAAGAAATTGAGGAAAGAAAATGTTTTCTGTTGTATACGCTATTTAACCTAGTCCAAGTCGCATATACACGCATGTACACATAATAAAAGGCGCATACACGTATGCACACAATTTCACAGAAGGAAAAGTGTGTATGGGATGGAAAATTAAGGTTAAAGAATACCAAGGGTCCATACCATGGTATTGGTCCATAGTAATGAGCGCGAAAAATAATATTGATCCCTTCAAAGAATACCATTGGCATAACTATGGTTTTGACCCGAGGTATTCAAAAATGCTAAAAATTTATAAGGAGGTGAAGATCAAAGTGTGAAAAAGTGAGAGTGATGAAAATCTTATGAAGAGTTAGATCAAAAGCAAATATGCATGTTATAGGTTTTTGATGCTTTGCTTGATCTGAACTAAGTATGCACCTAAGTGTTTGATGATGGATGAGATCTAATAGATCTGAAATAATTATGCACTAATGATGGATTAGGATCTTGAGACTTGAAATGACTTATCATTGTATGATCTGATAATGGATAGGCTAGATCTGAGTGCTAATGCATATTTTATCCTTTAAATACTATGATGTGGGTATATCTGAAATCTTGAAAAGTTGCGAAGTTATAATTCATTATTTGCATATCTATACATAGGTTCACCTCGGTGAAGGTGTGTATACATGTGGATTCGACACTTCCAAGTAGTGGATGCAAAGGAAGGGCTTGTTTTTCAGAAATCACTGATCTATTTGATCAATGCTGCTATTTTACTGTTATTTTTCAATGATGTCTTCATTAGATCTGAAGTTAAACTAACTGTATAAGGAGATTGAGTCTGGCTGACTGATTGATTGAGTAAGAAGGGTGATCTTTTCTGTTATCTATTTAGAACTCTGTAATACGACATTAAATATTCATAATGTCTTTGGTTAGGACAATTTTTGGTTCAAAAGATTTATGATTCAGTATATTTAGAGGTATACGCAGGTTGAGTTATAGAATGTGGCGTATACACACAAGTTGTCCTCATTGAAGTAGCGTATACATTCTGACATGTGATTTTTAAGGTTGCTATTGGGTCTGGTTGTTGATACAGTGTTTTGGGTTCAACGCTGTGTACTAGTTACAGTGATTTGACTGTTCTAGTTGATTAGTTGAATTTTGATTAAGTGTCGGTTGATTGGGTTTTGAGTGAATGATTAAGTTGTATCAAAAATTGATGATTAAGGGTTTCAGTAATGTCAGAGATTGATGATTGAGTTTCAGTGATTGATGATTGGGTTTCAGTGATTGATTGATTTAGTTGTGTCAGAGATAAATGTCAGTGTTATAGTGATGAGTTACAGTTTGAGTTTTGATATTAAGCTTAAGTGTTGATAATGGATCCTGTATGAAAATTTGATGAAACGTGGCCTACAAGTTATGATGTATTGAAGTAGGTGGATCCAGTCTGAAAATTTGATGAAACGTGGTCCATGGAGGATGCTGAGGGTTGGAGCCTTCAATGAGGAAGTCGAAGCTTCCTGTCGGTAGTAGCTGGTGATTATATTAGGGGGTTGGAGCTCCCTTCTAGCAGCAGTTGGAGAACGAGTGAAGGTTGTATCCTTCTATATGCCGGTGCCTATGTACTGGTAATCATATCAGCTAGTACGAGAGCTAGGGGGTTGTAGCTCCCTTCCAGTAGAAGCTGGAGAACGAGTGAAGGTTGTAGCCTTCTACAAGTGGGTGCCTATGTATTGGTATGAGTTTGCACTAGTACAAGATTGCAAATAACTTTTTCTTTATATTAAAAAGAAGACAGAGATGACGACAACAGGTGGCTTTCTCCCACATTGGGTTTCTACCTTAAATCTTAATGTTCATGTGTGTTTCTTATGTGTTATGGTTTATTTATTACAACACATGGTTACTGTTTATCGAATGTTTAATAAAGTATTGATGCACTGGCTGAAGACAAACATACGATGAATTAATTGAATCATAAGTTCACTGGATATATGCTAATTGTCTTAAGAACAATTGCGTACACAAGCATGTTCCTTTCAGTAAAGTCGCGTATAGAAATATGAATATGAAGTGTAAAAAGTTATTGATTTGAAAATACTGATTCACCACCCCCCACCTCCACCCCCAGTATTTTTCCCAACACCTCCATGGATTTAGAAAATCTAATAGTATCATATATGGGCATCTCCCCCAAATAGGGTAGTCGATCTTCTCTAGATTTCATCAGAAAGCCAACTAAAACTTACTTTCTCAATACCCAAGGCATCAAGCAGGCTAACGTTGTCTTCAAAAAGGTCATAATATGCAACTTTCTCTATTTTAGAGGGTTGATCAGACAATCCATAGCCTTGAAAGTCGGGAGAAATTGCATGAGACCCTGCCTCTGCCAATGCTATCATTGATAACGCCATGCATACCATATCTCTGGTAATCCATATCGTAACAACACAACATGACCTACACATTAGGCTAATAACAAAAGTGGTTTAATTTTGTTATTCAAAATAGGAAAAAAATTACAAAATCCATTATCTTAGATTTATCTGAATTAGTTTTAAAGAATGGTTGACTATCCAACTAAAAAAAAATAAAATATATATATATATATATATATATATATATATATATATATATATATATATATATATATATATATATATATATATATATAGACACACACACACACACAAACTATACCCCAGTTTCATTCCAAGAAGATACATAGTAGTGAAAAACATCTTCCCTCTATGACTGTAGCTGTAAAGTACTTGGCTTTCTCAGGGATACAAAGGAAAATACTTAAGATAATAGTTTGTTTGGGATGAGAATTACCACCTGATCTAATATCTGTAACGTGTAAATTGAGCTCTCCAACTTGAACTCGTTTGTGTTGTATTTTGTCCATCACTGAATGTTTGAAGATACTGCGTAAAGGGGTTAGGAGAACAGATAAATAACTTTATTCCAGAATAGGTTATATAATTTTGCACTACCATCTATGCACTCAGAGAAGGGGACTTTACATTTAGTTTAGTATGACCTTAGCTAAAATTCAATTAGCAAATAAACATCCAATTCAACTTTGGAATTTATAAAGTGATTTTAATTGTTATTCTGACATTTGAAGGGGACTTTACATTTAGTTTAGTATGACCTTAGCTAAAATTCGATTAACAAATAAACATCCAATTCAACTTTGGAATTTATAGAGTGATTTTAATTGTTATTCTGACATTTTTCACCGTGATATATATATATGTATATATATCACGGTGAAAAATGTCAAAATAACAATTAAAATCACTTTATATATATATAACTACATATATATATAGATAGATAGATATAGATATGTGGAAGGGGGTTATTTTCTGTTTTCGTATTTTTGAAGATCCAAATGTCTCGAATTTAAAACTCAAATTCCAACCCTGAGTTCATTTAAATAGGTTTGATTTCATTTCAAAATAGTTAATGAAGACGTACAAGTAATAAAGAGAAAGTTAGAGGGTGTTAACAATAGTAAATGTGGAACTTGATGGTCCTATTCAAGTTTTTACTTGGACTTTTGGATTATGATTCTATTTCAAAGGATTAAAAATTTCAAATAAATCCTAAATCTCTTGAAAACTAATCATTGTTATATCGAAAATTAATCTTAGTTGTGATTCTTCAGAGTATCAACGAGTTTAACGATTTCTACACATTATTTCCCATCGAATTTTTAGGAGTACATGAATCTAAAGATATTGTGCTAGGTGTCACAAGATGCATTGAATCTACACCCCATATTTTTCTATCCTCAACGAAGTGACAGGGCCTCCACTTCCCCTAACAGTATCTTGACCATGTCAGTCATGGCAGGTCTATCCTCAACGAAGTGACAGGGCCTCCACTTCCCCTAACAGTATCTTGACCATGTCAGTCATGGCAGGTCTCGTTGCTGGAAATCTTTGCAGGCAGAGAGGAGAAACGGTGATGCAAAGCAGAGCCTGGCTTTTATCGCAGTCCTCACCAAGTGTGGCGTCCACGAGGTCCAAGACATTGCCCGAACAATCTTGGCTTGTTCGGGCCCACGATATGAGATTTTCCCTCTCGAATTCTATCATGGGAGACGCCATCACCTGTAGAGGCCTCCGGCCGAAGATAATTACCAACAGAAAAACCCCAAAATTGTAAACATTGCCCTTCTCCGAGAGAAGGGCACCATCGCCATATTTACACCGAGGTAAGCCTACAAACCATAAGGCCTTTGGGAAGGCACTGTTCTTCTTGCAGTAGATTCACTTTAGAAACATTTACACGATGAGGAAACAACGACGCAGGTGAAACACTTCCACGACAAAAACAATGGCACACTTCTTAGCGATTTCCATGACATCATCGATAGGGCAACCTGCCAAATTTTATTTGGAGGATAAATACACGGATCTTATTCGCCAAATCTGCCTGGCCAAACCCATCATAGGAACACATTTGGTGTAATTAGTTGCATTTGAAAAATTAACTTAATTTGAAATAAATATTATTTATGAAAGTTGTTTTTGATTCTCACTTGACTCCAATATCATTGTCTACACCTAGAATCATCCAAGTGCTGCCAATGGGGTGATTAAGCTATTGATTTGGAATGCTGCTACTAATATGGAAAATTCTTTGATAGAGTTGATAGTACTAGGTAATCTCGTATTGGCTAGGCACCCACCACCAAAATTCTAGTTAGATTATTAGATAATCTCAAGAAGCAAAAATGAGACCTCTTTTACAATCACTTTAGAGAAGTGTCTCTTGATCCTTTTGATATCCAATTCAATCTTGAATTCTTATCAAAATTATTAGAGGAGTTAAAAGAAGTTAGTGATGTTAATTTAATTATTTGTTTATGCACAAGGACAAACTTTCAAATGGGTTGTTGCAAAAGAAGGGGCAAAATTGCTAGTGCATTGAAGAAAGAATCTTTATGTGAAGTAATAGTTGACCATGAACAGGAATTGAAAAATAAAATGAAGATTTTTAAAACAAAGAATAAGTCAATAGAATTTGAAAGAAAATAATGACAATGTCCATAATTTGGAAAATTTAAGAAAATGGAGGGTGGCATCGAGATTGCACACATTGGTATTCCATTCAATATTTCAATAATTGGTTGTAAATTTGGTTTTATAATTGTATGTTTCATTATTTGAATGCAAATATACATATAACTAATATTTTTTCCCTGGTTGAATGGTTTTTTTTAAGCTAGTGGATCCTTTCATTAATAAGAAAAAAGTTACATATAGACGAGATTTCCAAAAGAGGACCAAAATCTAGGAGATTCTTTTATCAAGCTTGGCTGAGACTAGAAACGTACCCACCAGTAATTGACAATTAGAAACTAACTATGAAAATCATTACTACATATAAAAATCCTAGAAGGTTTGAGAATTCAAGAGAGGAAATGCCTTTGACATTGGCATGATTTTCCTTGAGTTGACTAAATTTTCACCGTATACTTAGATCAATGCCTTCTTGCTCTTGCGACCTCTTTTTTGGCTTCTTTGTCTTTTCTAGATACCACCTTGAAATCCTTTGTGTGAACCCCATGATAGGACTTTGAAGAACTCGAGCTCGACTAGTCTTCTTCCTTGTACCAGAGATAGGCCTTGTAAAAAAACCTAATGTAGTGAACACACATGTTATTTATATCTTTTTCATGCCATTCTTTTGCAAGGGTAGTCATCCCTAGATCATCCAGATCCATATCTTCTAGTAGGGATTTTTCTTCATCTTGTATTTCAAATTATTTTGATAGGGAGTGAACCATTTCCTATAGTAATGGATTTTGTTGGTACTCTTCTAGAAATTTCACACGAGCTCTAGAGGATTTAGTAAGGGCTTATGGGTGTTTCATTCTTCTAGTTGCAGAATTGATTAAATATTATCTTTATTTGGAGACTCCTTCGGAGAGGAGAGAGACTCAAACCTATTTCCAGATCTAGGGATCTGGAAAGGATTTGAGGCAACCGGAGGACTTGAATTTCTTCTTCTTTGAGGAAATTCCCTAATCATCTTGCTTTTTTTTTGGGAGGGGTGTTCTTCGGGTGATTCCTTTGCATTAATTTGGAAGTCCCTAATAACATGCCCATATTATGTTGGAAATATAACTAGTGTTGGTCTTCATAATGTAATTCAAATGTATTATTAATGTATTTATTATATTCATTATAATTATTTTCTTTTTAGTCAAATAATGTTCTCCATGATTGTAGGGTCAATTGAGTCAAAAATATAATTTATTTTGAGTCAAAGAAATGTAATTGAGTCAAAGTCCCATTTGGACTCATTGTAAGAAAAGGAAAAATATTTTATTTTGAGTCAAAGAGTCAAAATGTCACCCACAAGACCAAGTTGGACTAAATAGGTAGCTACTCAACCTCCTGGACAACTATACATATGAGTTAACTTGACCACTTGAGGTGCAATTCATTCACTCATCCATACACATCGATTTCTGTGCAAGGAAAGGAAGAAAATCAATGAAAGTCAAAGGAGAGAGAGAGAGAGAATGAAGTCAAAGGAGAGAGAAATATGAGTTTTATGCCCTAATTCTATCGACACATGTGAGTTTTTCTAAAGCTATTATAGGGCCAAAATTTTGCCTTCATTGCAAGACCAAAATTTTCTGCAATTTGACTAGAATTTCAGAGGTTTAACTAATGTTTACTTTGACTTGTTGGAGAAGACTTGGAGGAGGGTTGACCTGGGGTCTTTGTAGCAGTCTTGGTATTGGTCTTGGGTATTGGATATCTCACTTTGATCTAATTCTATAAGAAGATGATTTCTCTGGGTTTTCCCTTCATGGTGTTTTGCCCTAGCTTAGAGCCTAATTTCTTGTGTTCTTTATCTCCTTGTGATCTTAATGTTTTGCACATTTTTGGTAATTTCTTGATGAAGAGAATATAAATTTGATAAGAAGCCAACAAACTTTCAAAAGTAATTATCAAGTTAAGAGAAATCAATCCTAATTCACTAACATCTTGGTTTCTCAACATGGTACCAGAGAAATGGTGAAAGGAAGGCAGTTTGAAGATCACATTTTTTTGGTAGCTTGAAGACTATATTGCAACAATTATCTCTCCCTCTATCAAAGCAAAGGATAAAGGATTTGTAGGTCATCATTGTAGCAATCATCTATCATTATTGAAGAAGTCACTATAGCAGCTTGAAGATGTTATTATAACAGTCATTCCTAAAGACACCACTATAGCAGCCACCACTCAAGAACATCTTTGGAAATTCTTGGAAGCATCATCAATATTCTTGGAAGCACTCTCATAACAACCTTTGCTCCTTTTACAAGTAAGTAATCCTACATACTCTATGTTTGCAATCTAAAAGTCTATATTCAAGTTCGAGACTTTGGTCCAGAGAATTTCTCCAAGAGGACTAAAAACTTTATAATATATTCGTTAAGAGTTCGAAGTTACTTCAAGAGGTCAGTGAGAATGAAAACTACGTCAAAACCTAAAGGAATCTAGACTAAGATTGAAAGGATAATCCAAGAAGCAAATTTTTTCGGTGAAACTCTAAGACCAAAATGATGACATATAAACAAAATACTCTCTAATATTCTAATCTGGAAAAAATTTCAAATAACGAAGTTTGAAGCAATATGTAAGCAAGATGAGGCACCTTCTTCTGTGGAATGCAAGAAAGTTAAGACACCTATTTTTGTGTTAATAATGCAAGTCTGTGTGGTACATATAATGATGTGAGTTACTATGACATATCTCTCTGGGTTAATATGAGTTCTTGTGGCACATTTCACTACATTGAAGCAAGTTTCCTATGAGACCTATATCAGTGTGTTACCCCAGTTCACTATAACAACCTATCTCTGCAATATCCAAGATTTATTATGCGAAGAAGTATATCTTTGAAGAGGTATCCAAACCTTCTATGGAAGCATCCAAACTATTAGTTTTATCCCTTTGAAAATGTAGATTTTAACCCCGTACAAAAATTACCTGCATACGAATTCTAAAACACAGAAAATAAACAATGTGAGAGCATAATACATAAAACACATATACACAGAGATTTTCCCCTAGATCCCAAAACCAGGACTACTAGCTTGATTTTTCATTATGTTCATTTCAATGTTACAATACATATTTATACATGTCGAAGCATCCAATACCATGGACCGAAAACCATCGTGTCCAAAACCATGGACCAGAAACCGTCGCGTCCAAAACCATGTGCGAAAATCATGCACAAAACCATATGTAGGTCTGCCCAACCTAATATAGGGTCCAAAAAAAAAATTCCCCAGGGCACTGCCCCGGACCCTGTAGAGGAGGGCTACCCGCCCCCCCTCAAACCCCCTGGGACAGGGGGGGTTGCCGCCCCCCCTGTGACCCCCCCGCTATGTAATTGGCGCAACAAAGGGGGGGCTCCACCCCCCCTCTAACCCCCCGGTTCACTACATGGGCTAGTCGTGGAAAGAATAACACAACCCAACAGAAAAGGTATCCATTCGCTTATGAACAAAGACTAATAACAATCACTTAAGCAACTTGAAGCAAATATATCCTAAGCATATGCATCCATTTCTTAAGCGATTGAAAATTTGTTGAGGCAGGCAACAAAGAACAATATGAATAATTTGAGAAGTATAGAAGCTGTATGAGGAAGTCTATTATCTCTACTATGCTGCAAGCCAAAGGAGGAATATTACAAGGAGACTAATATTTTGTAATGCAAGATATAAGAATAAGCATACATTATGGCATCAAATAACAAACACTGTACATGACATCCAAGCCCTCTCCAACACTATAGTTCACAAAATTCTCTGTGACATCACTTATCTAAGGAAACTGAAATGATGAAGAATATGAACTTTGAGGCACTGTATATGAGGACCGGAGGGACATTTATTTTGATAGAAAATAGACCTATGAAATTCTGTTTTGGCTCATTAGAAGGAAGAAACGAAATTATATGATAAGGCTTTGAGAACTCTATGGAAGAAAGCATATTCTATGACATCATATTAGGCACTATATTTTGTGATATACGTAGTCCTGAGGTACATAGTTATGTGGTTATACAAGAAGATTTAAGGGATGTGACAAAGTTTGAAATATCAATGAACATAATTTATGTGAGAAGAACTATATTTTAAGACATGTATAAAGGTTTAATTCCCATTAAAGACAGAATCGTGACATCTTGAAGGCCGAGAATGGAGAAACTAGGAGTAGATATCCGAGGATTTATGAAGAAACCATAACTTCCTTCCTATACATAGAAGAAGGAACAATCACATCAATGAAGTCAACCTGTATATGAAGTTTGGAAGAAACCAAAAAAAATCTAGCAACCTAAAGAAACTTTTTGGCTCGTACCCTAGTACAATGGTTCAAGGATTGAGGGACCTTTTTTGGAGCAAGGTTGTACATGAAAACTGAAGAAAAATGAAAGGAACAAATCTTTTCAAGGATGAGGTAATATTGAAAAAGGTACGTATAAACCTTGTTCATTGGTAGTGCATATAATATAATAATGATCTCTTAGCAATGCATCATAAAAGTGCCTATGTAGAGATCATTGACATGCTAGAATTTGAAGCATATCCTTGCATATGTAGACTAGGTTTCATGATCAAGGAATGAAATCTCATGTGTAATAAGCATCACTAGGGTTTTATAACTAACTCTATAACATGCTTGTAGAATTAACAATTCTTAAATGAGATCTTGAAGATTGTTGAGAATCTAGTGTTTGTAAAGCCTAGCAAAAGTTTGAGTTAGGAAACCCTAGGAATAAAAACCCTAACTAATCATTTCCCCTATAAAAAGAAATCCTAGCTCTTGAGAATGACATGATTGACATTATGGGAACAAGGGTGGTGAGAAAGTACATGATTAAGAGGGAGCTAACCTTCAAAAAGCTAAGTACCCTACATCTCCTTGATTACTACTATTGCTATTTTATCTTTGTACTTTTCCTTTTGTTCTTTCATAGTCTTCTAATAAAGGTTGTAGGTCAAGACAAGATCTATCTAAGCTTGATTAGCAGATGGAAGAATTGGAAGAACATGGTAAAGCATGAAGATTAAGAAGGAAGAAGAACAACTTGATTAGAGGGCAGTACAAAAGAAGAAGTTCACCTACTTCAGTCGGAAAGAGGGAGCTCTGATTGGTTTGATTCAGGAACACATTGATTGGGTTGATAGTACTGGTGCTGATAGAGATACTATTGATAATTGGGAGATGATATGATTTCTTGGAAGAGCGTGAAACATAATTCTGTTACAATACGAAAAAAGAATATGTGAAGGCTTGTATAAATCAACTATGAAGAAGTTTGGCCTCATAAGGCATTTGATGAACTATTTGATGATACGTTGGATTCAATATCAATATTGTCAGAAAACTAAGAAGGTCAAAGCTTGTTATGGTGTGGTGCAGATAGAAGTTGAGAAGCTACAAACAAATCTCCATGAAAGAACAAATAGTCGATGCATTGATGAATATTTTTGAGACAAGCTTAGGCTTGTGGTTATTTCTCCCTATTTGAGAGGGAGTGAGGATCTCCTCCATGGTTGAGATGGAATGAGGGTGGATACCGTATTCTCCATGTGTCATGACCTATGGCCATGAATAACATCTGTAAGCCTAGTGAAGGCACTGGTAAGGAGAATGGTGGATTGGATAAGCATCTAGGAGAAATTTTATTTTAGGATTTGTATCCAAGATAAGAATAGTCCCGAGGACTGATATTCTTTGACGATGTGTATCCAAGATAAGAATAGTCCTGTGATCTCATACTTGGTGAACATCTGGATGGCGTATATTCTTTGAGAGGTGGTGGTGTCCAAATTTATGCCTCTCAGCATTGTGCTTTGATCTAGTGGAGAGATAGAGATTGTTAGTTAAGGACTTGATATTTTTTGACAATGCTTGTTATGTTGATGCCTATCAATTTGAATCCCTTTTTATGAGAATATTTCAACTTCAGAGTATCCTATTGTGTCATTATGAATACCTCCTTAGTTAAGAGGGAGTGTTGGAAATGTAACTAGTGTCAGTCTTCATAATGTAATTCAAATGTACTATTAATGTATTTATTATATTCATTATTATTATTTTATTTTTAGTCAAAGCATGTTCTTCATGCTTATAGGGTCAATTGAGTCAAAAAGAAAATTTATTATGAGTCAAAGAAATGTAATTGAGTCAAAGTCCCATTTGGACTTGTTGTAAGAAAAGGAAAAAATATTTTATTTTGAGTCAAAATGTCATCCACAAGACCAAGTTGGCCCTCCTTGGTCAAGTCAACCTAAAGAGGCAACTACCCGACCTCTTGGACAATTATAAATATGAGTCAACTCAACCACTTGAGGTGAAATTCATTCACTCATCCATACACATCAATTTCCGTGAAAGAGAAGGAAGAAAATTAATGAAATCCAAAGGAGAGAGAGAGTGAAGTCAAAAGGGAGAGAAATACGAGTTTTCTGCCCTAATTTTGTCCACTCGTTTGATATTTTCTAAGGTTTTCTAAGTCTATTACATGGCCGAAATTCGACCTTCATTGCAAGACCAAAATTTTCTATAGTTTGACTAGTATTTCAAAGGTTTGACTAGCATTGAATTTATTGACTTTGACTTATTGGAGAAGAGTTGGAGGAGGGACGACTTGGGGTCTTTGTGGAAATCTTGGTCTTGGATATGTCACTTTGATCTGATTATATAAGAAGAGGATTTCTTTGGGTTTTCCCATTTATGGGGTTTTTCCTTAGCTTGGAGCTGAACTTATTGTGTCCTTTATCTCTTTGTGATCTTCATGTTTTGTACATTTCCCGTAATTTCTTGTTGAAGAGAATATAAATTTAATAAGAAGCCAACAAAAATTCATAAGTTATTATCAAGTTAAGAGAAATCAATCCTATTAATCCACTAGCATCTTGGTTTGTAATCTCCATAATCCTAATTCAAGATCACAAATGGCTCAATCTTAATTTTGTAACCTTTATTGTAGCTCATATGTTGTTTGCATCCTTGAAAATGGTTGTATAATTTAGCCATGACATCTGATATCAATTAGGGTTCTATTATTTTCTTGGAGGCTTTCAATTTTTAACTTGATGCATTCTCAACTTTAAAAGTAAATATAAGTTTCACCCAATCTATGGATTTTTCTTAGACTTTTCTATTTCTAGGTAATATACTTAAGAGGTAGGTTGCATAAGTTTCCCATACTTCTCTTGGCGACGACTACAATGCTTGGTCCCTGAACTCATGTGAGCCCATCTTATGGCTCATCTCATCAACCCTCACATGCATGTGGTTCCTATTTAGTGTGAGATTGAAGTCTTCATCACGTCTGTCTACCTTGGCCCATGATATCTCTGGCTCATCTATAGTTCAACCCCTGTAGAGTTACACAACTGTAACCCTCAAGTTTGGAATATAGGCTAGCCTTTCTTCTATTGCAACTATAACCATTTTTATATGAGGTTACATGATTCCTCTCAACTATGATTGCAACCATTAACCCATGATCTCATGTGATCCTATATTGTGGCTTCTCCCCTCGACCCCCATGTGCACATGACTCCTACCCAATGTGAGATTAAAGAATTTACCATTCACTTGCTGCTTGGAACACGATCTCTCTAACTCACCCCTCTATACCTTGACCCTTATGAAATTATTTGATTGTAACCGTTTACCCTCAATATCTAGAACCGATGTATGGCTGGACTCTTTATTTGTAATAATTAGGTTTTTGGCTTGAAGTCCACCCATTTCTCTCCTTCTTACACCCCTCCCTCCTCTTCTATGCCCTTTACTTAGCCTCTTTGTGTCACCTCCCTCCTATTCCATGCCCCTTACTTAGCCTCTTTATGTAACCCCCATCCTCACCATTTCCTCCTCACCTCTCCACTTAAAACCCCCTACTAGATATCCCATTCTTCCACACCATTATCTTCACCCCCTTCAATCCATCCTATTTTGGATTAGAAAGCACACAACCTCTTCCTATGTTGATTGTTGCAAAATTATCGAGTGAGGGGCAAAGGAATATGTCTACAAAGTGGGGGGGAGGCATATAAAACTTACACCATAGTCACCCTTTCTACATACATTGATATATTAGTACCTTAGATTTGCAGGTTTATGAAACTTTTTAAGCAACTACAAGAAAAAGTGAGAACTCTATCATTTTGAGTCACAAAGATGGAATTAGAGAACCTATCTCTAAGGAAATTAATAAAAGAAAACCAAGTGCAAGACAACATAAAAATCAACAAGAAGAATATGGATTTAGCAAGCCACTCTTAAAGAAGAAACATAGAGACATGTTAAATTATGGGCATAGGTGGTTAGGGGTAAGGAATAAATACCCTCTTACTAAGGTTGAGGAAGTTATTCAGGGCGAGCTAATGGAAGAGCGCAATGAGATAGTTCAAGAACTAAATTTAAAGGTTAGTGGCTTCCCTTACCCTCTCCTTCCTTAGACCTTTTAAGGGTGGGCACCTTGATCCTTTGAGGCAACCTTGGTATTTGAGGCCTAACTCTTAAGAGTTCTTGGTATGCATTTGACTCTACACTATTCATTTGGTTAGTTTTGAGTGCTTCATGCTAAGTGTATATTATTCTACCTTCCAAAAAAGATATTTTTAGATGAGGATCTCATTCAATCCCAAGTTGTAGAGATGAAACATCCTAGGGAATTGGTTGTAGTAGCACAAAAGGCAAGGAAATGGTTAGTCATTCATAACCTTCTAGCCATCTTTTAGGATTCCTCTCCCCAAGGCTACTCCCAACCCATGGTTTCTAAATAATGGTCTCATTAAAGGATGCAAGAAGGTTTACATATCTCATAGTTTAATGGAATGGAAATATATATTTCTAGTCATCTTTGAACATTATCTTCAATGCTCTGGGTACATTTTCTATCCTATTTATCACTGAAACTGACACAAGTATTTTCTAGCCACTCCCAAACATAGCAAATTATCATTGGATTTTAGCTTATTAGTAGGAGATTAGATTTTTAGGTGGTGTTAAAGGTTCAGACATAGTTGCATGTTTGACTAAAAACTCCATTGGGGATTTGGTTTCTTTAATGGTCTCAAATGATTTTGCTAATTTCATATGGATCAAACTCAATTGGTTTATTGCTTTACCTAGAAACATCTATGTGGAAATTTTTTACTTCTGTCCATTTCATCTCAGTGAGTACTTGAATATGGGGGATGCCATTTTACTAGGTGATTTCAATGCTCATACCTGCTCTTTTTAGATTCCTCTATCTGATTATTAAATGGACATGTTTTGAATTTAGGCAATAGGTCCAAATTCAATAATACTCCACTGATTATCTCAAGATGTTCTCGAGGCTCTGATGGGTTATGGAAAACACATCTTGTAACTCAGTGAATCCCATGAGTTATCAATCCTAAACAACATCCCTACTTATGTGAGCCTTATTTCTTCACTTATCAACCTCAATTTGGAGATGTCTTGTCTAGTCAGGATCTTCTCCCTTTTATCCACCATTTATTAATAACTCCCATCACCTTAGCTGGTCACACTCTTCCCTCTTTCTTTCTTTAGGTTGATAACCCTACTCCCCTAAACCCCCCCACCTAGACCCACCTTATACCATCTTTTTATTTGATGAAGGTGATACTGATATCTTTACTTCCCATGTAAACTACAAGCTCCCATCAGATTCTTAGTTCCATTTCCTCACTTCTGTGGATTCCAAATACACTTGCCTTTCATTCATAATTTTGGAAGTTACTCTTCAATCCTGTCTCCACCAGACTAGATCCACCTCTCCTTCCCTTAAAACTGGACCCTATACCATGAATAACAATATGAAAATGAATGTAAAAATGTCCACAATTAGATTTTGCACACCTTCACTGACCCTCACCCTTCCTAACCCTATCTTAAGGCTTCTTATCACCATCTTCTCCACCATAAGAAACACCTATTCATTTCCTGAAGGAGATGTAAGTTGTATGCTTCCCTTATCTACTTCCCTAAAAATTTCTTATGCGCATTCTACCCTCACCACTCTCCTCTTCCTCCTAATCCAAATTCGATATTCACCCATACATCCTCCCTTTATGATGTCCTTGGGAAACCCCTAATATGGGTTACCTCTCTCCTCCCTCCTTTCCACCTATTCTCATATTATGTTATTTGAGAGACTGTTTGGATGATGAACACTAGAAAAGTAGTGGATGAGGAATGGTTCCAGATAGAACTCTTTAAGCAAGGTCTTCATGATTTAGAGAACCATTCAATCAACTTGTTTAATGAGGTGGTTGGTATGAGGTTCCTAAAGTCTTGGCCACATCACATTATTCATTTGATCCACAAATTTGTATGTATTATAAATTCCAATAACAATGTGATGATTGTGGTCAACCACACATTTTCTAAACTCTATGCTATAGTATTCCATTTGAAGCTCTCTAGGGAGCTTGAGTAAATCTAACTTCGAGCTAGAGGACAAGCTGTATTCTAGCCTGAAAACTAGACTATTGATCACATCCTCACACTTAGGGCCATCATTGAGGAGGCATGACATCTCTCTTTGAAATTTTATTGCTATTTTGTAGTCTTTTAGGAATATTTTGATTCCATCTCCATGGAGAATTGTTCCATATGCTCAATATGTTGGCATCTTAGAGACCTTACTATTAGCCATCACGCATTCATGTGAGTTAGTCCTTGGTCATATACATATAACACATGAGATATCAAATTTTATCAAGAATAGCATTAGGGTCAAACAATGTTTCCCATGTCTCCCACATTGTTTAGGATCTACATTGACAAACTAGAGTTCTTGTTGCATGAGTACATCTAGCACATAGATGTTTACCTTCTACACTAGGCCCTAATTTCTATCCTAATGTTGTTGGTTTGTTATATTATTTACATGGCTAGCCCCATTCATGATTGGTATGTGTTAGGCACGACGAGGAGGGTCACAGTGGGGATGAAGCTCCTGAATGTTTTTTTCTGGGTGGTTTCTTGCATTCATTTTTGGTGTTTTTTGACAATGATTTTCACTTTTGGTGGTTTTCTATCACATAGTGGTTTAGTTGATGGCTATCTAAATATGGTTAAAGAATTAAGATTGTAGTCTAATCCAGGTTAATGGAATAGGGTTTTTTCGATACAATGGGATCATATATATTGTATTGTAAACAATGAAGTTGATTGATGATTAAAATTATAGGTGCAACTCTAAATGGTTTACTCACTTTCCCAATTTGGGTTTTTAGGATAAATCTTCGTGTAATATGTGACTTCCATTGTTTTACTTTTCTTTTTATTAAGAATTTGTGTATGCAATGCATTATTGTATAAGGTTTAAAGTTTACATTTGTATCAAAGCAATTATTGGCTTGAAAGGGATGCCTTTATGGCTAAATATTTGGTTATATTGGGTGTGTGATAAAACTTGTTGTAATGGGAGATCTGCAGTGTTGATTCATATGCTAGAAAATAAAGGCTAGCAATTTGAAAAAAAGAGTTTGAGAAGTTTAATTGGCAAAGTTTTGAGTTGTGGAATCAAGATGGAATATATTTTGGTAGACAAAGATCAATGGGTTACTATGGATCTAGGTATTGACCTATGGGAATATCAAAAAAATATTGGACAAAGTTGGGTCATAATCTAAAAATCTCAATTTGGTTGTGTCTATAGATTGGTATAACTAAATGCTTCAAGAGAAGTGATAGCCAAGGCATTATGGAATAAGTTAGGGGCTTTGTATTAGTCTAATCCCTGGTAAACAAACTTATCTTGTGGAAGAAGCTATACAACCTAAGGATGAATGATGGATACTCAATGACAAAGCATTTAAATGCTTTCAATATTGTGGCAAGTTAATTAATGTCATATTTATGATGAAGATAAATGTATCAGTTTATTGTGCTCTTTACTAGACGTACGAGATCATCGGCCCTAGCCATAGATAGTAATGCAATTGTTTTAGGTTTTGATGATGTGGATTCATCCCTACTGTCAAAGGAGATGAAGAAGAAAAAACATGGAAGTTAAAGTATAGAAGCATTATTTGTAAGAGGATGTTCATAAGATAGAAATAAGAGTAAGTCTCCAAGTAGGAAATCTAAATCTAGACTTAGATCTAAATCTCCAGTAAAATTTGTAAGGATATGTTGTAAATGTGAAAAAGAAGGGAATTTTAGGAATAATTGTAGATCTAAAAGTGTTGAGGGACTAATGGATATAATAATGGTCCCTCCAAAGAAGAGAAGATCTCGTTAGAGGAAGGAGGGGATGTGTACTTGACTTCTTCAAGCTCACATGTACTTCATGACAATGGTTGATTAAATCAATTACCTCTTTTCAGATGACTCTTAACAGGGAGAGTTTTTACAAATATGAAAGATATTATGGAGGTGGCATTTTACTTGGAGATGAAATGATAACCAAGATCAACAGATGATGACAAGTCAAATTGATATTCAAGGATGGAAGGCTTAGAACAATCCCTGGTGTTCTACACATTCTAGGTCTGGCTAGAAACCTAATAAATGTAAGCAAGATGAGTGATGCAGTTGTAACTACCGTGTTTTGAAAAGGAAGCCTACATGATGGTTCAAGGAGAAATAATATTGCTAGGGGTAGTTTGGACTATAACTCTGTACAAGCTATTGGGAAGCACTTTCAATGATCCATGTTCCTAAGGGTGGACATGAAGAATTCAAAACCCATCTTCTGTCTAGATAAAAGATGATGTTATGGCATAAAATACTATGGAATATTGGAGATAAGGTCCTTCGAGCACTACTTAATAAAGGTATGGTTAGAGTTATGTATAACTGCACCATATATCTTGATTTATATGAAAATTATATTTATGGTAAAAAAAAATTGGGTAAGATTCTTAACATGTGTTATAAAGGTAACATTATTTTAGCATTAGTACATAGTGATGTGTTTGGACTTGTTCCTGTTCCACCACTAGGAGAATATGTGTACTATGTCTTGTTCATAAATGACACCCCAAGAAATACATGGATTTATTTCCTCTAAAAGAAAACTGATGTCTTTGGAAAATTTAAAGAATTCAAGGTCATTGTGGAGAATCAATTAGAGAGGAAAACCAAGATGTTTAGGACAAATTATGGTGAATTCTATGGGAATAAGTCCAATAAATATTGTAACCAGTGCAATATAGCGAGGTAGAAGACTACACCATACACATGAATATAATAACATTGTAGAAAGGATGAATACGAAATTGATGAAAAATGAAGGAGCATGCTCAATGGTGCTAGTTAAGGATTGGAATTATAGGCATAGGTAGTGGGTAATGCATGTTACTTGGCGAAGAGATCACTCTCATCAAGATTAGTTGACAAGACTCTACATGATGCATGACTAGTAAGAAACCCTCTCTTAAACATCTCAAAGTGTCTGGCTGAGATACTTATGTACACATTCCAATGGAAAATATAAGTAAGATAGACATTAAAGCTGAAAATTGCATATTTATTAGTTGTAAATATGGTTTAAAAGGTTATAATATTTGGAATATCGAAACTAGGAAGGTTGTTTACAATCAAGATGTAGTTTTTAGAGAGGTCAAGGTTATTGTCAAGTAAGAAGTCTCACTAAGGGAAAAGGCGCTAGAGGTAGCAGAGTTCAAGTTGTAGGATGAAGAATGACTTAACAAAGGAACATGATTAAGAAGAAGAAGAACCATGTACTCCAATATTAAGGATATTAGTTCGAGAAAGAAGGAACTAGGAAGTTATACTCCAAATGATTTTCATTTTAGTCACTGCTTTTCCTATTACTGATGTTGATCCTAGAATTGTTAATGAGGTAGTGAATTTAAAGGATGGTAAACTCTAGAAAAAGGTGATGGTAAAGGAAATGGTAGCCTTAGACAAGAATAGGTTTGGGATTTATTTGAATTTCTTGTTGGAAGAGGGTGTTTAAGAATAAGTTAACTGTTAAAGGTAAAGTGTAGACATGCAAAGTTTGGTTAATAGAAATCCCAAGTAGAGGGAATTGAATTTGGTGAATTTTTTTCTCCTATTGCTAAGTTAACTTCTATTATAATTATTTTATCTATTGTTGCTACTTTTGATCTTGAAGTAGAACATATGGTTGTGAAGACATCATTCTTGCACGAGGATCTAGCAGAATAAATCTATGTGAAATGATGATAAGGTTTTATAGTGAAACATAAGAAAGAGCTAGTTTTTAAGCTAAAAATTCATTGTATGGGTTAAATGGGTTAAAGAAATATCCAAGGATGTGCTATCAAAAATTTGATACTTATATATTGGGGCTTGGTTTTGCAAGGAGAAAATTTTATCACAATGTATATTTCAAATTGATAGGTGAGTATTTTATTTATGTAGTATTTTATGTGGATGATATGTCACTAATCGAAAACAACAAGGAAATCATCATGGGAGTGAAAACTCATTTTTCCTTTAAATTTGACATTAAATATCTTGATGTTGAAAATTTTAGTTTGGGCATGGAAATTAAAAGAGGTTGGGTTAATGGGAAAATATGGTTGAATCAAAGGAAATATGTTGAGACAATATTGTAGATGTTTAATATGCAAGAATGTAGACAAATCAAGGTCCCTATTCCTATAGGTGTAAATCTATATGCAAATTAGTGTCATATGACACATGAAGAGGAAGAGGAAGAGGACATGTTCCATGTTCCATATGCCAATGCTTTTGGCAGTTTTATGTATGTAATGGTTTGTACTAGACTAGACATTGCACACACAATAGGAGTTTTGAGAAGACATATGTCAAAACTAGGAAAGGAGCATTAGACAACTATAAAGAGGGTTTTAAGATATTTGGTGGCACTATAGATTATGAAATTTGATAACAAGGAAGACCTGGAGAAGACATAGTTTTGGAAATACATGGATTTGTTGATGTACATAGAGATAGAGATCTAGATTGCAAAAGATCTACAATTTGTTATGTGTTTATTTTATTTGGAGGAGAAATCAATTAGATAAGAAAGAGATAATCTATAGTGTCACTATCAAACACTAAAGCTGAATACATGGAAGTAACTCATGCAAGTATTGGGTCGTCGATTTGTCATTTTTCTTGCCATTTACAATATCTTTTCTTGCTCATGTCATCGCATATGGTCACCTAGTCATTCCCCTTTTTATCAGGTTTTCCCATGAATGTGTTTTAATGAACCTAAGAAAGCCGAAGTAGCTGATTTTATAATTTCCTTTGTTTTTGAGGAATTAGAGAGGATAATGTTTGATTTTACTGATGATGGTTTTGCCTAGTTCTTGTAACTCCTATGTAGTTCCAGTAGCAAGCCTTCGTGGTTGGCGTATATACACAACTCCAAGGAAAATTCTTGAACATGGATTTTGTTCCTAACATTGGTGACATAGTTTCATGTTGGTCACATTGCACCCAAGTCGATTCTAGAAGGCTCCAGGTTACGATCAATAGTTTGGACAACTTGTGTGAGGAAAAAATGAGTAACTAACTTTGTGTGTGGTTTTAGCCAAACAAAACAAAATATGAAATATCCAAGACATGGGTTTTGTATAGAACATCCCAAATTAGGTTACTCTTAATAATTTCCTTAATAAATGGGCAAATCATGAGACACCCATGGTTCTTTCATGGGTATATTTCTAGCTACGACCATTGCCTAACTATACCCCAAATTGAACAACCAATTAGAAAAATGAACCAAATCAAGCTATTCTTAGAATATTTCATGCGAAATCAATCTTATATAATCATATATTCAACCAAGAATGCATCAAAGACAATATTTTGTAAATTTTGACAAGTCATTTTAGGGGAAAATAATTTCAACTCGCCCTACTCTTTCTTGTATAAATGTAGGGGCACATAATAGGTTGGGGGGTTGCAAAAGGGAGGTTCTCTCTCTCTCTCTCTCTCTCTCTCTCTCTCTCTATATATATATATATATATATATATATAATGTTTGCAAGATGATCCCATGTGGTGACCACTAGGGATCAAGCTCTTTTATGTTATTATTGATGTAAATTGTGGTTTCCTTAAATCCAAGACTTCTAATTCTTAGGGTTTATTTGTTGTGCTTAATATTATTGTTATTTAGTTTTTTTTTCAAGAGGAAACACTGTTGGTTGGCAAGGGCCTACCAACCCAGTGTGTTTCCCCTTCATTTTGTGTGATCTAATATGATAGGTACTAATGCTTTAATTAAATAGACTCATTTGTATAAAATAAAGATCACATGGTTTATTGGTGAATTCCTGCGTTATTTTCATACACATTGCATCAGTTTTATCAAAGACAATAGATTAACAATTGATTGTATGTAACAACTAAATGATATACAAGATTCGATGTCAAAACTGAGACAAGGGTGTAAATATGCTCTAGATCCAAACCATGGTTTAGATCTAGAGCATATTTACACCCTTGTCTCAGGTTTGACATCAAATCTTGTATATAAAATGTGGTCTTTGTCTTTCTGTTATTTAATATATGGATTACTGGATTGAAAACACACAATCTAAGTGATTGACTATAAGTTTGACTTTTAATATCCTCTGTCAATGTGTATTGTTATTAATTCATGATAACTTTGTTTTATATATGCAAGATCAATGTGGTTAGTTTTGTAATATTTTATTTATCTCTATTATCTATGCCTTGCAAACATTAACACACATGGGTCACTCTTATTAAAAGCTATTGTTGAGTCTTCTTTTAGATGCCTTTTTTTTTTTTTTTTGTTTTTTTTTTTTTAACGAGATCGGTTACTTGTGTATTATAAAAACTTCAAAAGGCAAGTCCTGTTACATATAGTAGGGGAAGCTGAGAAGGAAGGATCCAAAATGGGTGCGCAGACCCTTGATCCTTGTTGGTGGACTTAAGAAAAACAGTTTGAAAAAGATAACGGCTATATTGCCGTACAAACAAGCCTGCTAAAAAACAAAATTTACAAGACATTAATCAGATTACTGCTGCTGGTTAACAGAATCATCAAGCTGAGGTTCCTTTTTTACGCTGACTTTTGTCGAGGTCTCTGCTTGCATGCTCTGGGTTATTGAACTGATATGAGCAATTGCTTCTTCCATATGGTTGCACTTTTCCTTGAGACCTTCAATCTCCGCTTTCTGCTTCTCCAGTTTTTTCCTTTTTGATTTGCTATCAGCTTGGAATTCCTCCTTGAGTTCGTTGAAGTGCTTAACAAATCTTGCTATCATGAAACAGTGAGCTTTGCATAAGGTACAGTTACTGTTTGTGATAACGCGCTCCAGAGGATTCACAGCTGGGTCACGATCTTCTGGGATCTCGGCCATTTCTGAGACTCGAATGGAGGGAGCTTTAATAGAGATTAGCGAAGAGAATGAACAGGGGGAGCAAAAGGAAGAGGGGAGAAGGGGAAGGGATGAAGGGGAGGGCAGGTAGGGGGCGCAGATCGGGGAGAGAACTGAAATGACGCTGAGGGAGGCTGTGAGATGAGAGATGAGCTGCGGAACAGGTGAGATCGGAGTACTGAAGGGAGCTGAAGGAAGATGGCGCTGAAACAAGAAAACAGAGCTGTTAGCTGGAAAATTTAACAGAACGTTAAAATTGCAAAGATTACCCCTGAGATCGATTGAGAGCGGCCTTTCGACTAATCTGAATGTAATGCAGCCTCTGATACTGTCCAAAGACTGATTAAGGAGGGGTGATCCTTTACTCTTTTGCAGTTGAGGGATTGAAATTCTGAGATGAGCTGAGAGAGGGGTTTTAGAGTCGGTCTAGTAGCCCTCCACCAGAGATCGAAGCTCTTTGCATTTCATGATTAGGTGTCCCATCAGTGTGATCATGTTACATTCCGTTAGGCATGCCATAATCCTGGTGGAGGGAGTTTGTGTCTTTATTCCCCTCTTGTTTGGCACTGCTGGTTCAGGTTTGTTCAAGTAAATAAAATCCTCAAAGGGTCATTCATCTTGCTTTAGGTTTTAAGGTCTTAGGTCTAGGGTTGAGTCCATTTTTGTCTTGAGAGGTCATAAAGGACCAGCAGGCCAGAGGGATGTCCTTCATTAAGCATTATTTCAAAAATTCTCATAATTGTACAGCTAAATTTTCACCTTGTTCTCAAAAACTCTGTTTTTGAAAACAAAGGTCATTATCTCATTTTTGTAAAAATTCTCAAAATTTCAAATTCTTCAAATGTCGAAGTGCAGCCTTGGTCTCCTTTGCCAAAGCATCCTAGAAGCTATCCCTGCAAAAATTTTCAGAAGAAATCATCATTTCAACCAATTTTTCAAAGAAAAGAAATCAAAGGTCAGAGCCAATTAATTCAAAAAGTGTCAACACTCAAAACATTACAAAGTGGGTTTTGGGCAAGTGAAAATCAAAAGGAAACCTATAAAAGCACATCACTCCTCATTTGCAACTCATTTGCCTCTTACAAGCTAAGTGAATCCTTGCAAAGTCGATTTGAGGAGTTCTTGAGCAAGTTGAGCAGTTTCAGGGGCGCGCTACGCGTCAGGAGAGGCGCGCTACGCGTCAGGGGCGCGCTACACGTCAGGGAGCTGTTTTCAGTGTTGTTTTACACGTGCGCTACGCGTCAGAGGGGCGCTACGCGTTGGGCAGGGCGCGCTACGCGTTGGGGTTTCAACTCAACAAACTGCCAGCAAGTCATCAAATCGATTTTTCTCTCAGGCAAAGTGCAGGTAGGCTTCTCCTCTATGCCTAGATTTGGTTTTGCAAGATGAAAAAGAGAATTAATATGTTCAAATGCTATGTAAATGATAAATCAAAACCCTCCCTTGTTATGAAAAATTTAAAGTTTCAATGGTACTAGGGTTTCAAATTTCTCTTGCTGTCCAAGGTTGCCCATTTGTAAATCCCTTTTTCCCTCATTTTCATCACCTTTCTCCCTCAAATTTTCCCTTGAAATTTCATCATTCTCCTCTTTAAAATTCCTAAAAGCATACTTAATTCCTAAACCCTACTTCACTTTAAATCCCACAATTTTGTAATTTCCCATGCTTGTCTTCCCTAAATTCCTTCTTTGTGTTTATTCTCCCTAATTCGCACATGTTCCCCTATCCCTAACAATTCCCTTGTATTTATGTCCCCTTGGTGACAGCATTTGAAAAAGTCAAAAAGCAGTTAATTGGGTGCCAAGTCAGCAATATATTTCAGTCATCTTGCCTTCATAACCATGTCAGAAACCGAATCAGATTATGAGCAGAGCTATGACAGTGATTCAACACCAGAGGTAGAAGTGCCAAGGAGGCATCATAAGGGTGGTAAGGGTGGTCGGCATGTCAGAGAGGAGCCCACTTCATTGGCTCATTTGCAAGCTTGTCCACTTGCAATGTCATGTTTTCAGTATCAATCATGCTTTGGATATTGTGAGAGGATCTCACAAATTCAACACCATAGAGAGCTGGTCCGCTTGTTTGTCCTACATTTGCACAATGGCCATGTGAACCTTGTAGGAGTGGATTTCACCTTATCACCTGAAATGGTTGCTCAAGCCACCGGGATACCAAATGTTGGGGAAGAGTGGACCAAGCGCAAGCTGCTAGACAAATTTCATTATCAACCATACATCAAACCCGGATGCATGAGGCACCTTACTGCTGTTTTTCCTTTCAGATTCCTAAGGGATGAGTATGCACCCTTGATGAGGCTCATTATGCGTTATTTCACTTGTGAGGGCAGATTTTCACGTTTATATTCGTACCATATCCGTTTGTTGATGCATTTCACCCGGGTACGAATGATGAACATTCCATTTTTCATGTGCCGAAATATAGAGAAGATGGTGCCCGTAGTGCAAAGGAAGAATCCCGCACAGCAGCTCAAAAGTATATATCATTATGCACTGATCGAGATCATAGTGATGCATAAGTTGGCACAGCAGGGTATTGCTTGAGAGGATTTCATTTCTCGCGACTTCTTCATGGTGCCACAGCCACCTCCCGAGGTTGTCCATGATGAGGGAGGGCCTTCACAGCAGTTTGATATTCCTGAGCCAGAGCATGTCAGCACTCCTCCTTATGTTACATATCAGAGAGGCCACAGGGCCTTATTTGCATCTGCACGGCGAGTATTATCTCCACATCAGGTGGAAGGGGTCTCGCCTTCTTCATCAACATAGCGAGTGTTATCTCCACATCAGGTGGAAGGGGCCTCGCTTTCGACAACAGCACAGGTACAAGAGAGAGACAAGAAGCCCAAGATTGATGAGGGGCCATCAGGTGATCCAGGCATAGATGTTGTTGACCTTGATATCAGTTCTCCTAGCCTAGAGCCAAAAGAGATCATCCAGCAACTAAGGGCTGAAAATGACTTGTTGCAGCAAAAGTTGGAAATGGAAAATTGGACAATCACATACTTAGAGCAGTGCAACAAGCAATTAGAGGATGAACACACTCTTGATGAGTTGCGGAGGATCCGAGAAGATCGGAACTTGGCTCGCAAGAGACCCGGTGATTTGACACCTAAGGAGCAAAGCTCTATGCTCATTCAGGTGAACACACATTTAGAGAGGTTGATAGCAAAGGAAAACAGGGAAAAAGACATGCTCTGCCACATGAAGAACCATTATTGGGCCCGCATGCATGTGTGCAAAGCAAAAATGAAGGTACTTAAAGCACGCTTGGCCAAGGCACTGAAACGGAGGAAAAGGCCCGATCCGCTTCAAATTTTGGCTGAAGCCACCTTGAGGAAGCATGGTGCTCAATGATACACCTCCAGCTCAAAATTCAGGAAATTTTGAGCAATTTTGGTCAATTTTGAATTTTTTGTGCCAAAAACAGGTTTTTGCCCTCAACGCGTAGCGCGCCGCGCACTACCCTTAAGTTGGGGAGGTCCATTTCACGAAAACTCAGCATTTTTGGATTTTTCATGACAAAATACACTTGCTCAGCCACTTCCAAGAAGTTTCATGAAGATTTGAGCCCCCAAAAGGTAAAAAAACAAGCAAAAAATGACCTTCTGCCACTTTTTGGACACACAGGAAGCAGTCTTGGGAGATTGCAATTTTGGAGGGGAAAATGGCCACCAAATTGAGAAATTCTACTTGGGCTAGAGAGTAGACATCCATACCTTTCCAACAAGCCCACTTGTGCCTCATTTGGATGCCGGGAAGTGCCTCAAAAGTGGCCTGAAAGGCGCGCTACGCGTTGGGAAAATTTGCCAGTTTTGCATCTTCAGCACAGGAAAACGCAGCAGTGACTAGTTTTGACTTTTTGGTTGGATTTTTCATCCTCCTTGATGTATTTTATGTAATTTCATGATTGAAATGACACTTTTTACCTATTCTAGAAGATTCATTCATAAAATGGAAAAAAATTAATGAATGAATTGGTTTCCTAGCTTATAGAGGCAAGTTGTTTTGATTGCCTAGATTGTAGTGCTCAGTTTAGAATTGGTTGAAACAGCTCCTAGGATGATGAGCTCGACCCCTAGAGGCAAGGAAGTGTGTTAGCTTGCCTATATTATGTACTTTCTTAGTCATTTTCATGGTTGGACTCTTGAGGGATAAGCTTAGACTGTATTACTCTTTGTATCTCTGCAAATTTTGGCAAATGAAAGACCAGGGTTTTGCAGCACTATTTGGGATTCCTGTGGTGATTTGTGTTGATGGTGTTTTTCTCTCATGTACTTGTAAGTTTGTTTATGTGTATCATTTTCCTACTCCTTTTTTCTGCAGATTAAGTAAATGAAGTGTTAAGGTAGAATTCATGGTTTCTATGCTCTGCCTTTAAGTTTGCTTAATATCTATGTTTTCATCTGTCTAAGGAGAACTCTCGAAGGTTTCTTGCTCTCTTTAGCTCCTCACTGGTCATTTCTATCCATTCACTTAATTCAAAGGCATCAAGACAATCTCCTACCTTGCCCCAAAAAGACCTCTGCAAAAACTGTGTCTCATCCCCGCACCCAAAATTGCTGTGCTCAGTTTTCCAACAAAACTCTAAAAATTTAAAATCAAACTTTCCCTATTAGTTTACTAGCCTAAAATCGGTGTTCTTTATTGGTCATCTCTGCCCTTTGAAGACCTTTTTCCGAGATAGACCCGGAGAGAGCCCTCTCCTGTCCCCGTAGGGCTAGCTACGAGGCTAAGTGGTTTGATGTTGCCTTGGATTTTGTCTTTTTCAGCCTGAGGCCAAATTCAAGCGCTAACAAGGGGAACTCTGATACTTATAAAGCTGAGTGAGAGGCTGAACCAGTTGTTCTGCTGAGAGATACTCTGGGATTTGGCTGATCTTAAGATCAGACTTTAATTTTTTTTGCAGTCGATGAGGATTATGATGCGACGGAGGCCTACCTTCTGCTCGGAGGTGTCACGAGAAAATTCAGAATTCTTGGTCCCGTACCTGTTCATGTTGACAACAGAGATATCGTTTGCGTTATTCAAGGTGTTGAGTGGCTCGGTGTCAGAGAGGATGCGGGCTGGAGGCGGCTTGACAAGCTTAGAATAGCGAGCAGGAGGAATGTTATGATTGTGGGATGACTGAATTTCAGAGTTTTTGGAGAGTGAAGGAACCAGCTACGGGATTGGCTTGTCATAGGTGTAATCATTTTCTCTGGCTTGTCCAGTAGGCCTGTTGGATGCCCTTGTGGCAAATGAGTCAGGTTCTGAGTTGTTGTCCCTTAGAACGTGCTTGAATGTAATGTCCCCCAAATGCCTGATGTTGTCCATAATTCTTGATTTTAGATTGTTGAGGGCCGCCTTTTTTAATTCTCCCCCTGAAGCCATAGCTGCAATGACGATAGCTGAGTCTCCCAGGATGATTGAATTCTAAATTCTCATCCATTTCAGAATGGTAGTGCTTAGGAGGAGGCTATAAGCCTCAGCCATGTTGTTTGACATTTGGCCCAGACCCCATTCGTAGGTTAGAAGAACTTTGCCATGCTGATCCTTTATAATTCCCCCTGCCCCGGCTTTCCCCGGATTATTTTTAGAGGCCCCATCAAAATGTAGAGTGGTTCGATTTTGATCTAGAATCCATTGTCTTATGTCTTCCTTGGTGCCTCTGAGCTTCCAATTATTCCCTCTCTTGTCTGCTGTGGGGTGGGTTTGCTTGTGCTTAGCATAACTGAGACAGAATTTGTTGAACCAGTCCTTCTCATCTTTGTGCCAACTGGATCGATCTGGGAGGAAGACAGTGTTGGCACTTATTGTTTCAGATATGAGCGCCATAGTTTTTGCCAAGATGCGAGCTGGATTTGGCTTCTGGTTGTTGAAGATATAGTTGTTCTGGGTGAGCCAGATTTGCCAGCAGAGCGTTGCTGGAATGCATTTCCACAGGCGGATGATGGAGTTCTTGGTTTTCTTGGGAAAAGGATAGCATTTCTCCCAATTTTTTTGTAAAGAGGGAAGCTGGTCAAAGGTCTCTCTTATTTTCAGAGGACTGATGAGCTGGGTCCAACAGCTTTGAGCGAAGGGGCAGTCAAAGAAGAGGTGATGACTGCTTTCCTCCTCAGCACGACAAAGGCAGCAGATTGAGGGGCCAAGTATCCCTTTTTTCCTGAGATTCTCGGCTGTGAGTATCTTGCCTTTAAGGAGTGTCCAGTTGAAGAATTTGATCTTTGGCAGACACTCTGATTTCCACACTACTGCATATAGATTCCATTTACCTGTTGTTGTGTTTGTCTGAAGAAGTTTATATCCCTGTTTAACAGTAAAGTTTCCTCCACTGGGGTCCCAATTGTACCTGTCGTCGATCACTTTTTTTGTGGGGACAGAACCTGAGAGAGAGGTTTTGAGATCGGTCCAAAGGTCCCTGAGAGCATTTGGGATAAGGAGGCCCTTCCGATCCTGCCAACTATTGTGTTCCCATATGGAAATGTCAAATAGAGAGGTCAGATTTTTTGCTTCCATCCAGGTTTGCAAGGGTCTGAAGTTCTGAATAAGGTTTCTTGGATTTGCTCCCATGATTCTATCATACCAAAGATTTATTTCCTTACCATTGCCAGGCACTTTTGAAATGTGGTTTCTGAATTGCGGGAGGACTTTTTTGATGAGCTTCCAAACAGGAGTGCACGGTCTTTCAGTAATTGTTTCAGAGAGGATATTAGAGTTCGGACCATTGAGGTACTTTATTTTCATAGCTTCCACCCACCAGGAGCCTTTTCCTATAAGCATTCTCCAGATCAGTTTGAAACCCATAGCTCTATTAGAGAGGCTCGGGATTTTAATGGCTAGGCCTCCGTTTTCAAAAGGGAGAATAACTTGATCCCATCTGACAACGCTGAATTTTTTTGAATCTTGCTTCCCTCCCTGCCAGAGGAAGCTTCTCATAATTATTTCCATATGCTTATGGGTGCTGGCAAGGGCCAAAGTTACTGCATATTGATAGATGGGAAGAGTGGAGAGAATGGCCTTGATGAGGGTAGTTCTGCCAGCCAAATTTAGCCAAGATAACCCCCAGCTTTGAAGGAGTCCTCTCATTTTTTCTATGTGCTTTACCCAAATTTCAGACTTGACTGTTTCTTTTGCTAAGGGCAGACCCATATAAGAAAAGTGGCTCGAGTTTCTTTGCACTGGGATGTCCAAAATCAAGGAAATTCTTTGCATGATTTGAAAAGAGGTATTCCAAGTATATATCTTACATTTTTTATTGTTTAGCTTTCCCCCTGAAGCTGCTAGGAAGGCATCCAAAATTTTCTTGAATCTTTTTGCCATCAAACTTGAGGCTCCCCCGATTAGTAAGGTGTCATCCGCAAAAAGCGAATGATTAATTTCTTTAATCCCTCTTTCTATACTGATCCCGGTGATCTCCTTTTGCTTGCGTAGTTTTTCTAGATGAATGCTCAAGGTTTCCGCCATTATGATGTATAAAAAAGGAGAGAGAGGGCAGCCTTGCCTCAGTCCCCTAGAGCTTCTGAAGTAGCTGCTCGGACGACCATTGATCAGGGGAGCAGTCCAGGGGTTAGAGATGCACTCCATAATGATGCTTATGAATTTGTTGGAGATCCCGAATTTTCTGAGGACTTCTGTCAGGAAGTGATGATCCACCCTGTCAAATGCATTTGCCATGTCTAATTTGATGATCATACCTCTTTCTTTCCTGTTGATGCTGCTGTGGATTGCCTCCTGAATCAAAATGACGTTGTCCGTGATTTGTCTATGAGGGACAAATCCCCCTTGGTTCTCAGAAATGAGGTTAGGGAGGAGCTTTTTAAGCCTGTTGGCTAGAATTTTAGTGACTATCTTGTAAGAAACATTGCATAGGGAAATGGGCCTAAACCGATCGAAGGAGAGGGGATTAATGTCCTTGGGAATGAGGGCGAGGTGTGAGGATTTAGTATTTTCCCCCATCTTGCAGTTTTTGAAAACATTTTTTACCATCCTTACATAGTCTTTTTTTATTGTGTCCCAGTGATTTCTGAAGAAGGCGACAGTGAAACCGTCTGGACCCGGGGCCTTGTCCGGTTGCATGCTGAAGGTTGCCATCCTGATTTCCTCCTCTGAGACGTCCTTGTCTAATTCGCTATTTTGCAAATCTGAGATTTTGCTCTCAATTGGTTTGAGGAAGTCCGTGCTGTCTGAAGACTGGGGGCCTGCTGATAATAAAGATTGGAAATGTCTGAGTGCTGCCTCTTTGATTTCTTCTTGCTCGCTGATCTCTTTCCCCTCTACCACAATTTTGTCGATTTGATTTCCGGCGCGTCTGAGCTTTACATTGTTGTGGAAGAAGGAGGTGTTTTTATCTCCAACCTTTAGCGATAAACACCTCGATTTCTGCCTTTGTTCTTCTTCCTCCACTCTGTTTTGTCTATAAAGGTCCCTGTACATTTCATTTTCTTGTATTTGGTCCTCCTTTGTGTATTGAGTGTTCTCTTTTTCCTGGTTTCACTGCTTCAACTGCTTATGAAGATCTGCTTTTTTTTATTTTCCATAGTTGCGTTTTCTCTTGCCCACTGCTTTATGGCTATTCTTAGAGACTTTAGTTTGGTTTCGCAGATGTAATGGGGCGAGCCAATTACTTCCTTAGCCCACTGATCTTGAATAAGGTTGCAGAAGTCTTCTTTAGCGTCCCAGGTTTTATTGTATTTAAAGGGGAGAGGCCCCAGATTTCTTCCCTTGTCCAGCATCATGACCACTGGTTTATGGTCTGAGGCCAAGGCTTGAATAATTTTAGTTTTGATAGAGGAAAAGCCTGCAACAATACGTTCATGAGCAAGAATGCTGTATAATCTCTCTTATAATCTCTCTTTGATGTTGTGGATGCCGATTCTTTTATTGCTCCACGTAAATTTCCCGTTATAAGGAGGAATGTCAATCAGATTGTGATTCTGGATTATTGATTCTAGCGAATCTCTTGAGGGGTCCGCGTGGAAGTTCCCACCTAGTTTTTCCTCAGCATTTCTTATTAGATTCATATCTCCTCCCAGTAAGATGTTCCTGTCTTGAGCGGACTGTAAATCTGAGGTTAATGAATCCCAGCAGAGAGCTTTATCCCTGTAGTGATTCGGAGCATAGATGTTATATATAGTGTAAACTTCTTTTGAAACTTTGTTTTTAAGATCTGATCTTACCCACCAATTGCAAGAGTTTAGATTGATGGGGTCCCATTTGTTCTTATTCCATAGAGTTCCTATACCTCCTGATGCACCTGCTGCACCAATTGCTGTACCTGTGAAGTTTTTGTATCTTTTGATATGCTTTTGGAAATCGTGCTCAGAAATTTTGGTCTCCTGGATGAGGAGAAGGTCTGGTTGCTCCTGATTAATTATATCCCGGACTGCGTTTGCTTTTAAGGAGGAGCCCAACCCCCTGCAATTCCAAGAGACCACTATCATCATTTTCCAATTTTTAATTGGTTCCCGCTCCTCTCCTTTAGTTTTTCTCCACTTCCTTTTTGTCTGTCTAGATATGTGTCCATTGGTTGCTGGGTTCCGGTGGCCATTTCTTTCGCTGTTGTTTCATCTCTGATTTCTTTGTTTGACTTCCTGCCTGCTTTTCTCGGAGGGTCAGAGGAGAGGCTCGCTTCTTTCGATTTGTTTCGAGTGAGGATTCGCTCAATGGTTGGGGGGGAGAGGGCGGGGGTTTCGAGGGGGAGGAGATGACTGCGAGGGCAGTGTCTCGGGGGGGGGATATGGGATCTTCAACTGACAGGGATTCAAAAGGGTTAGAGGAAGAGGGGAAGGGAGGGGATGAACTGGAGGGGGGAGGAGGAGGAGGGGAAGGGATTTCCGGAAGGGTCTTGGAGCTTGGTCCTTGGGAGGGGGTGGATTTTTTTATTTTTAACTTGTTCTCAGGAACCTTCAGAGATTTCTGCATTACCATTAGACTCATTTAATTTTGACTTGCTAAATCTATTTGCGAAGTGTCCATATTCATGACATACCTTGCATTTGAAGGGCAATTGCTCGTAGTCTAGCTGTTGGATGTGTGTCCATTGGTCTACCTTGATCTTGATGGCTTCCGGCAGGCCTTTCCCGAGATCGACTTCAACGCATATCCTTGCACACGCATGCATGCTCTCCTTTGGCTCAGATCTGTCAATGTATTTGCCGACTGCGTTCCCAATAGCCTTTATTGATTCATCTCCCCAGCAGTGGAGCGGCAGATGAGGCAGGTGAACCCAAACCAGGACTGCGTTTGGGATGACCATTTTCGGATCGAAGTCTGGAGACCATCTGTTCAGATAGAGGCCTCTTGAGTCCATGAAATAAGGGCCATTTCTAAAGATGAGGTTCCTATCCTCTTTTGATTCAAATAGGAAGGTGTAGAAGCCCCTTCCATAGAATCTGATAGCTATTTTTCCTTGTATCATCGCGTTCCAGTTGCGTTCTACCCATTTTTGGACTGATCTGGGTGAGGGCCAGAGGCCAGTGAACTAGCCAACAAGGCCTCTTTCAGCTAAGGCGATTGCTGCCTTCCTCGGGAGGGAAGGAGGAAGAGAAACTTCAGGGATTTCATCCAGTTTCTTGATGAACTTTGTCGCAGATGGACGGATTCTTGTTGATGCATTCTCAGGGATAAGAGATGCAAACAACTTTTCATAGTCTTCCAGATCTGGTGGAGGGGGATCAGACCCAGCCATTGAGGCGATGAGGAGCCAGAGTGCAGGCGCTTCAGTAAAAGAATCGAGGCAGAAGGGGAGGGCCCCAGCGTTGGGGCCGGGTAGGAGGCCCGAGGGAAGGAGGAAGCCTGTTAGGGGCCAGAGGGGCGTAGAGATCTAGCAGCGGGCCTGGAGCAGGGCCAAACGGCGGGCGCGGGAACTTCAGATTCAAATCTCCATCGCCAGCGCAGTCCTCAGATCTCGCTCCGAGAAAAAAGGATTTAGTGTTGTTTTAATGCAAGAAGAAAGGCCCATGTCTTTTGAAAGTCATCCAATCTTTAGATGCCTTTAATACCCTATATTGACCTCTATTTTTGACCAACTTTACCTTGAAACCTACTCACCACTTGCCTACCTTCTTCAAGAACATAAATTTTAGCATCCTTGTGTATCCATGAGGTAATTTATATTTAAAGCATGGTTTTTATGATTTCTTGTTAGTAGGAATGAAATAAGTGATTCTTTATACTCTCTAATTATTTGGATTAACTCAAATAGATATTGAGACCTGTTCCTGCTCATTCAGGACCAATCCTATGTTCATCTGGTACCAATTGTGCATTCATCAGGTACCTGTGCTCATCCAGTACCAATTGGGTACTTGCATTCATCTGGTACCTATGCTCATCCGGTACCAACTATGCTCGTTTGGTACCTGCATCTGTCTTGCACTGACTGTGTTTATCCAGTACCAGATCTGACTCTTCAACTTCGAAGGTTCGAGTGATATTCTTTCAATGAGACTGAGGGAACTGATGGTCAAAGATTTACCTTTTTATGGAAAATTGAGATATACTTCATCACTCATGCACTGTGTGTCATGAGGATGAAGCCAACTATTTAAAAGAAAGCAAATTGTATATTTTTACAATGATTTGATCATATCTTTTAACTTTGTATGTAACTACCATTCCTTTATAAGAGAAGGCTCATAGATGATAGGTGTTAGAAAGGAATAAAAATGAAGTTTATTTACAGAGACAGAAGTTAGTAAGAAGTTAGAGAGTTCTAAATAGTATTTTTATGCTGGATAATTAAGTTTTGTAATCCTTTTTTTTTAAAATCAATGATATGAGTAGAGATTGATGAATTCGATGTGTTAATAGATTCTTTAGTTTTGTAAGTTTCCTCAACTTTCCTTGGTAGCTCGGCAAGGGCCCACCGAAGCCATCAAGGTAAGTTTTTTATTATATTTATTGCGAATATAGTTTGGTTTTATGGTTTAACTTCAAAACATTTGGCGTGATTACAATTCTGTTCTATGCAAGTAATCTGTTTGATTCCTAACGCTGTATGTTTAATTGTTGATTCCTCTTTTGAAGAACAGGAAAATTTAAGATAAGAGATCTCACCATTCACCTACACGTGCTGTTAAGTGAATACTATTGTTGTACCTACCATTTTCTGTATAAGAATGTATAGCTTTCTTCAGGACTAGTTAAATTAGGAATGATTGTTTTTCTTGATTGTAGTAAGTTGATTTTAATAAGTTGCTACAGGAAAACAAAGATCAATCCATCTTTCTATTTCGTGAGCCTGTAAATGGACAAACTTATTTCCTAGGCAATAACCTTTAGATCACATGCTTGTTGAGATTTTATTTCTGATATTTAAGTGGTGTGAGGAGGATAGATTGAAAATTGTAAGAATGGAGTATTGGTTTTGAATGATTCTTATCTAGACTATACTCATCAGACATAGGAACTTATCTATTATTGGCACATATAGTGCATCAGATCTACTGATTATGATTCCCTGGTTGATAATTTAATTAGTGGTGATATATCATTCATATAATTGTCCCAACATTTTTGGCGTCGTTGCTGGGGAGCTGTAAACGATAATAGGTAATGATTTGTTTTTTTTGATGGCTTTTGAGTGATATTGGGGACGACCTAAGGGAAAAGAGAAGATGGTAAGACGCGAGTGAAGAGACGCACGTCTACTATGGTGGGGTTGCTCCAAAGTATGGTTGTCTCTAATTGATTCTCTAGTTTCTTTTTCATATGCATAGAATTAAAGGTAGGATCTAAGGCCACATTTTTCTTTATTTTTATTTGCAAGTGTGTTTTCCTTTAGATTGATTCATGGAAATAAGAGAAGCCTAACTTGTGTAAACAGATAACTTGGTGACAACATGATCCTAGTAGCACGATGGCGCTCGAGTACATGATTGGTTTGCTTGCATTTGTTTTAAGTGTGTTTTCTTCTTATATATTTAGGATTTTTAATAAGAACTCCATACACTAATCCATGTGCACGACAGGGATTAGAAACCAACAAAGAAATATTCAAGGATGATCAAGAATTATGGTACCAATTTGATATTTTGCAAGAAAAAGAAGGATCCAAGGGTATTGTTCATTTGGGATGCTTAAGTACTGGAAGAATATTTTTTAAAAGCGGAAAATACATCTTCATCAACGAAATGGAACACTTAGGGGAGTATTTGATTCCTTAAGTTATTAAAAAGGATGCATTCATGCTTTATCTATTATTTCACAAAGATGATATAAGCAATTATTTTCATAAAATTTGAATTGAAGGACAATTCCAAACTATTCATAGTTAGTATTTTGTTTTTAAATTTCGTTTTTCTTATTCATATAGATTTCTGCTTATCAATACAAAATAGTTGCTCAAAATATAGTTACCAATGTATACAAGGGGATTAAAACAAAGTTAAGAGGTCTATATAACAATACCAATGAAAAATAAACTTGAATACTATAACTGTAACACCAAAGCATGATCTTCGAGCATATTTATTAAGACTTGCAAGAGAGTTAATGAAGTCTTTGTTCATAGTGGAACACTACTTTAAAAGCGAAAAGATATATGAAAACTATGATTAGTAGGACTTTAGGTGTATTTTGGTTATTCTTTGGTTAGCCTCATCCATCTCACATTATAAATGGCTCATTAATGATATGTCCTTTGAGTACCTATAAGTATCTTATGCGTCTAAAACATTATGCAAGTAATCTAAGTCACTCTCAAAAGGTATCATCTTATGCCTTTAAGGGGCTTTCGGAAGCCGCTCCTCCATCTACCAATTGCAAAAGCAATTTTCATAAGCTAAACCTAAAATGATAGGGGACATGGGACTAGAGACTTTAATGTAAAATAGGTTTAAGAGGTTAACCCGTCAAGGCTATGAACGTCTGCTGGCAGTGGGTACTGACTTGTGATATCATTAGGCAAACCCATTAGGGCTATGGACGCTCGTCGGCAATGGGGAATTTTGCCTAAAGAAGTTTTAACCAAACCAAGGCTTTTGTCTACATGTATGATGGTTACTTTATAGTGTTACAATAAAAAGGAAGCATGTGTGGATGAAGTCAAGGGTAAAAACCAACTCCATAAATTTGCTGTTGAAGAATGGCCTTAAGGTAACCTTGAGTTCTCTATAATTAATTTTTCATATTATATCTAAGATTTAATTGTCTTAGAAGTGGGACCTATGATCACAAGAACTAATAAAACTCAACTGCAAAGCTTATCTGTAATACTTGGATGACTATAAGACTTTGGGATTTGGTTAGTGATAACTAATTTTTCACCGGTTCATCATTTGTTGTGATCCTAAAAAGATTCCTACCTACAAAGAAGGAGAGCCCCTTAAATTTATAAAAGGTTTCTTTTCTTGAGCATAAAACTGTTAAAAATTGACGAAATCTTATGTAATGAGTGATTTGAAACTTATTTTATGATTAGTGTTAATTTAACATCATTTTAATAAGTCTGAGATGAATTATTTTTGTTCAGTATTAATCTCATTAGCTCCATTATTTTGTTTTTCAGGTTCCTTTCTATTGAGTCATCTCAACAACCCTCCTCACTTCTTTAGTACCTTACCTTGCTTGCATAAGAACACGCAAAACCTCAGGCATGGGGGACTGGTTGTTGGGACCTTTTAACATCTTCATTTCAGTCTCTTCAGCTTCCTTTAGTATACCGGATTGACACTCATCAAATCTAGATCTTCCAGATCATTTAGGACCTTCATCCTTACTTTGCCTCATTTTTTGACATTTCTACTGCAATTTCAAAGTTCCTGTACTAGTGTGTCGTTTGTAGTTTTTCCAGCATAACAAGTTCACATGCAGCATCAATAATCACTAGGACTTACTTCAGCATGACCCTTAGGACATGTTAAGCTACAAATAGAAGCCTACATTATTCCAATTTGAAGACTATGAATCTAGGTACCTTATTAAAATTTCATTCGGCATTGAAGAAAACTCGTAATCATCCGGTATTGGAAATCAATTTTCATACGGTACTAAAAAAATCTTTCTTGTGTTGATCTGGTAATGGAGGTATGAGGTAAATATTTTATTTCCTGCTATTAAGATTCATATTAACATGTGATGAATATATAATTACCCACATAAAACTTTTATTACCATCAGTTGTTAAGACCCTATCCTAACCCTAAAGTACTCACCTTTATTCCCTTGTTTTCTAAGGAAAAAAAATAAAATTTATATGATATGATCGAATGGGATAATCATGGGTGTGATTGGACGAATACCAATCATAATTTGAGAAAATGAATTATATGTTGAATATCTCATGATAAAGTTTCTACCTCCGTGGGTTGTTTATAAAATGATTTTACCACCACTCCATAACCATAAAATGAATGCTTACAATGAATGATTACTAGAACCATGACATTGACTGTCGCATACTGATGTACTGGTCCAATCAAACATGTTCTCTCCATCACGACTAAGATAAATTTGAATGAAATTTGACATCATTAATGAAGATGATCTTTTAAATAAGTTCTACATGTGACTTATCGCCATCATCCTATATGCACTCACTTTGTAATTATGACAACCATTTGACTGTTACCATTTCCCTTCAAATTATAAATGCTCTTCTGGATGGCTTCACCATCCATATGAGCATAATTTCTCTCTTGTATATCATTCAGACTTCATTCCACTCATCCATCCAATGCTAGATTCGTCGCACTGTTTCCATAATCCAAATTCTTGTACCCTATCATTTCCGGTACTCTGGCATTTCTAGTACTTTGTCATTTCCAGTACTCTGGCATTTCGGTACTCTGTCATTTCTGGTACTCAACCCTTTCCGATCTCCATCCCTAGAAATTTTCCAAGACCTATTCTTAAAGCAGGCATGGGGAACCAATGTTCTAGTTTTATCAAGAAACAAAGGAGTATCAGCTATGCAAAGAAAAATTTGAGCAAGCTGGATGGATTCCGTTTCTGAAAAAAGTTTAAAGGATGCCATGAGAGTGTTTATCACACCTTCAATCAAATTTATGTTGGAAAATTAGGAGGTCTGAAATTATGGATCACATAATCTACCATAGCAGAGGCTACATGATTACCAGCTGTAGGGGAGAAATACTTCAAGGGTGTAAATATTAACAAGGAGTTGTAAGAAGGCTCCATTTTTGAAATTTTGAAGAATGGTTAAACACTTTTTTCATGAGGACATGCAATGACTTAGGCATGGGGGAATGTTGGGTCTCCTTTTTGATGCCTTTAATACCCTATATTGTCCTCTATTTTTGACCAACTTTACCTCGAAACCTACTCACCACTTGCCTACCTTCTTCAAGAACATAACTTTTAGCATCCTTGTGTATCCATGAGGTAATTTATATTTAAAGCATGGTTTTATGATTTATTGTTAGTAGGAATGAAATAAGTGATTCTTTATACTCTCTAATTATTTGTATTGACTCAAATAGATCTTAAGACCTTGTTCCTGCTCATCTGGGACCAATCTTGCATTCATTCGGTACCAATCGTGTGTTCATCTGGTACCTACATTCATTTGGTACCAATCCTGCATTCATTTGATACTTGTGCTCATCTGGTACCAACTGTGCTTGTACGGTGCCTTCGTTCATCTGATACCTATGCTCATCCTGTACCAACTGTGCTCCTCCGATACCTGCGTTCGTCCTGCACTGTTTGTGTTCATCCAGTACCAGATTCGACTCTTTAACTTCAATGGTTCGAGTGAGCTGCCTTTGATGAGACTGAGGGAACTGATGGTTAAATATTTACCTTTTTATGGAAAATTGAGATACACTTCATCACTCATGCACTGCGTGTCATGAGGATGAAGCCAAATATTTAAAAGAAAGTGAATTGTATATTTTTACAATGATTTGATCATATCTTTTAAATTTGTATGTAACGACCATTCCTCTATAAGAGAAGGCTCGTAGATGATAGGTGTTAGAAAGGAATAAAAATGAAGTTTATTTACAGAGACAAAAGTTAGTAAGAAGATACAGAGTTTTAAACAGTATTGTTATGTTGGACAATTAAGTTTTGTAATCCTTTTTTTTTAAATCAATGATATGAGCAACGATTGATGAATTCGATGTGTTAATAAATTATTTAGTTCTATAAGTTTCCTCAGCTTTCCTTGGTAGCTCAGCAAGGGCCCACCGAAGCCATCAAGGTAATTTTTTATTATAGTTATTGTGAATATAGTTTGGTTTTATGGTTTAACTTCAAAACATTTGGTGTGATTACAATTCTGTTCTATGCAAGTAATCTGTTTGATTCCTGAGGCTGCATGTTTAATTGTTGATTCCTCTTTTGAAGAACATGAAATTTTAAGATAAGAGATCTCATTCACCTACATGTGCTATTAAGTGAAGATTCTTGTTGTACCAAACATTTCCTGTATAGGAATGTATAGCTTTCTTCAAGACTAGTTAAACTAGGAATGATTGTTTTTCTTGATTGCAGTAAGTTGATTTTAATCAGTTGCTATAGGAAAACATATTTGAATCCATCTTTATATTTCATGAGCCTGTAAATGAACAAACTTATTTGCTAGGCAATAACCTTTAGATCACATTCTTGCTGAGATTTTATTTCTGAGTTTTTATTTCCGATCTTTAAGTTGTGTGAGGAGGATAGATTGAAAATTGTAAGAATGGAGTATTGGTTTTGAATGCTTCTTATCTAGACTACACTTATCAGACATAATAACTTATCTGTTATCAACACATACATTGCATCTACTCTACTGATTACGATTCCTTGGTTGATAATTTAATTTGTAGTGATATGTCATTCATATAATTGCCTTAACAGGTATCACTCAGTTCAACCATGTTAAATCTTATATATATATATATATATATATATATATATATATATATATATATATATACACACACACATATACATATATATATATATATATATACATATATATATATACATATATACATATATATATATACATATATACATATATACATATATATATATACATATATACATATATATATATATATATACATATACATATACATATACATATACATATACATATACATATACATATACATATACATATACATATACATATACATATACATATACATATACATATACATATACATATACATATACATATACATATACATATACATATATATATATATATATATATATATATATATATATACACACAAACATACACACACACATATATAAATATGAACTTGAAAGAGGTTGTGTGTTATTTGTAGGTTATGAGTCAACTATTTTCAAGGTATGAGTTTGGAGAAATGATAATGCTCTATTATATGCACACACACACACACATATCAAATTGAAAGAGGTTGTGTGCTATTTGTAGGTTGTTAGTCTAGTTTCAAGATCTGAGTTTGGAGAAATGATAATGCTCTATTCCTTTTCTTTATTAAAGGAGTGACCTATGTGCATTGTTTGATGACTAATAATTTGTAGGTATGGTTAGTGTTTCTTGTGGTTCCAAACATGGTTTGAATTTTTTATTTGTAGACTTCACACTTGATCTCATTTATTTTATATACAAATCACAAAATGAGTATGTAGAAGTTGTTTGCAAACAAGGAAATTTAGGATTATTCTTTTCTTCCTTCAACCTTGTAATAGAAGTGTTTTGATGGCCAAAATTGACCATGATCAACATTTAGGAAATCACCCAGTCAGGGCCCAAATTATACCCTCATTCGTTTGGGATGGTGATTTCACCCGGTTATAGGCCTTGATGCCTCAACCTAAAGCTAACCTAAACTAAATGCCTAGTATAATCCAAAAATAATCTAAATGCATAAATCTAATCTAAATCTAACTTTTTCCTACTAGTGTATGATGATACTTGCTAGTATTAACAAGAAAAAGGAAAGACTTTCCCTTTTGTGGCCACTTGAAAAGACAATATTTCATGTTAGTTGAAATAAGGGTTCATCCAAGCCACCAAATGCTTGCTCCTACAAAATGATACTTTAAATATGCATTCCTAAATGAAAATGCAATATAATCTAAATATGCAGACATCAAAAGGAAATCTAATCTATCTTAATCGAGAGAAGGAAAAGTCCTAATCTCAATCAAGAGTAGAGATAAAAAATGGACCAAGATTGAACCTAAGGTTAAGATGTGCTAGCAAGTCATATAAATAGTTCATATGTCCTGTAGTGATTCAAGCATATATGCATATACATTTATCTGATAAATAGTTACCAGATCCCAATATTGCATATACTTGGACTCAAATCACCATGATTGCATTCAAGATAAAAATAAACCTGTCATATTACATAAATAGTCCTCATAATATAACAATAATTAACATCCAGACAAGTTTGAAATTAAACTAGTAAATAGTTAAGAACTAACACATACAAACTTGCTTAAATGCAATATTCAATTCTAATTTAACAAGTGACCAATTATATAAAGATAGATTTATATGAATTTTAAATAAGCATCAATTGATATAGAATTAACAATAGTGCTAAAAGAACCAATAAATACTTATATGGAACAATCGATAAATCAAAACTGAAAAATATCTTTATTCATAATTAAGTTTAAACAATAATGCTCTTATTAATTAGAAAATAAAGAGTTTCTTTGGCTTGGTCCAACAAAAACCAATTTTCTACAAAGCAAGTCTCCTATTGTAGTGCAAGAAAGCCTCTCTTTTGTAGAAATTGGAACCCATGGCTTATTTTTAGAGCTCATAGTTGTAATTTTACAATTCAAATCCCAAAAATGGAAGTTTGTTTCCAAGACTATACATCACTTATGCCTCGAAAACACTGAGATTATAACAAAAGAGGCTCACTATTTTAAGCGCAAACTTAGAGAAGCTCTTGAAATCAACAAACATCCCAAAAATATCAATAGGGATGGAGGGATTGAAGTTAGCATAAATTGGCTTCCTCTAATCTCTAAAAAATAACCTTATCTCCTGTCCTTCCCCTCTCACCTCTTCCTCTCCTCTTCTCCTCATTTCCCTCCTTTTCTCTTTTCCCTCTTTTATATTATCCTCTCTTCTTCCTTTCTCTCCTTCCCCTATCCTTTCAATAATTTTTACCCCTTCCCTTTTATCTTTGTTTTCTTCCTCTTTCGTTAATTTATTTAATCTTGTTCCTTCCTTCTTTATCCATTAATTTTATTCTTTGCTTATTTTAATTTATTATTTGTTTGTATCTTTTTCTTCTCTTCATTTAATTTAATATATTATTTATTTTATTTGTATTTATTTATTTTAATTCTCTTCTTTATTTATTTTGCTTTATTCTCTCTCTATTTTAATTTGTTTATTTTATTTTTGTTTTTATTTATTTTACTTTTACTCTTGCTTGGATTCCTTTTATTTTCTTATTCCATTCATTTTATTTCTTTTTTTCCTTCTTTCTTTATCTTAATTTGTTTCTCTTACTTATTTCACTCTATGTATTTGTTTTTTATTTTAATTTTAATTTTATTATTATTTATTTCATTATTTTCATTGTTATTTTATTTATTATTTCATATTCTTTATTCTTCTATATTTATTATTTTTTGTTTGTTTGTTTAGCTTTGTTATTTCCTTCTTTATTTTTTTTCCTTTACCTTTTATCCTTCTATTTTCAATTATTTATTATTTTTCAGCAGACCTTTCTTCTTTTCCTCCTTTCTTTTCTCTTTTGGTTTCTTTATGTATTTATTATTCTTTTTTGCCTATCCTTCTCTCATTATATTATTATCCCGATGATGGGTCCTAATTGTGACCCGAAACATTGATTCAAAATGCATACTATGAATTCATCTCTGATTTTTAACTCTTCAAAACCCATTCACAAAAACCTTCAAACTGAAAACTAAATGAATATTTTGATATGATTTGAAAGCTGAAGAATTTCCCTTTTCTCTCTGTTGCTCCAATCCCATATATTTGAGGCTTCCAAGTATGATTTCCTTCCACCAATTCTACAAATGCATTAACAAAAATATGATTAGAAACATATCAAAATTGCAAACAAAACCCAAAATCCAAAACTGTAAAACACAAACATTCTAATTAAAATTCAATTCAGTTAATTAATAAAAACAAACTTTATGCTCTCAATGGCTTCTTGTGATAATATTCCTGTTAAAAGGCTGATCTCGAAATGAATTCATAATAGTAAAACCTCTTGACAATCTAGTTTTCCAAAGTGAATAAAAAAATTGGTTTGTTGCATATTCACAACCCTCTTTTTTGATAATTTTTAGGAGTAATAAATGTCCATATTTTATTAATTAACTACTTCCATATCATTCCCTTTGAATTACCTTTTCAAGTATTCCTCGGGCCTGATTTGGTGTGTTAAATCATGAGTTATGATCCTTTGAAGTCAAGTATTTAAACTCAGTTCGAATGCCGTTCTAAGTATGTTACATCTTATTTTGGTTAAAATTTTTTTTGAAATATTAAATGCGATGGAAATATCTAACGTTAAATGTTGTGAAAATAAAAATATCGACATTTTTATCTTGACATTTTTTTGGAAGAGGAATTTGTTAATGCATCGGGATGTTGTAGTCAATTTTCCTTTATTATGAAAAAGAAAAATGGTAGAAATAAAATTATATATATTGAAAGGAAACAAAAAGAAGAAAATAAAAAGGAGGAAAATATAGTTAAAGGACTCTTTGTGTATATGTTTTTAAGATCTAATGTTTTGATGAAAGATAGCACATACCCCCTACATTGGAGGGAAAGTTTGGATTGTTAATAGTATTTAAAATATGTTTTATTTGTAAAGTGGGTCAGCCCCACCACGATGAATCGGAATGAAGATTAAAGAATGCACAACTCTTCTTGCGCTATGTCGTTGCATGTATCTAGGCTTTGCACACAACAAGCCCAACATCACAAAGGGATTGATTGTTATGCGGGAGAGTGCCCTCGTGGGTAGTCTTGGTGACCCCGACAACACTCCTTCGTGAAGTGACTTACCAATAAGGGTGCCCCTGCGAGCTGTAAGTGGTTTCTTCCATACCATGACTCTACAGTAAGTGAGCGAGATCGAGCGAGTGAGCATCCTTTTCAACATTCCACGTCACGCCACATCATTTCACCTCACCCACCCTTTCTACGTCATCTACCATGATGTACGCCACGTCATCCATCCACATTCCTTTCTCCACATTATGATAGCTTTGTTTCCCCGCTCTTTGTCTATAAAACCTGGTGTTTTACCAATTTACTCATTTCAGCTACTGTTTTCACGACCAACTACTGTCGTCCGCAACAAAGTTGAATTTGTTACCGCATTCCTTGCAAATTCACCATGTCTTTAAACAACCTCAATTACTCTATGAATTTTAAAAGAAGTTCGAAATGACTAAGAAAGTTGTTTTGTTCGATTCTTTAACTCACATTCCTCTCATGGACTCCGAGCATGATATCTTTGACCCTATCTCGCCTTTTAATTTGATGGAAGTTTGTCAGAGTGTCCTTGTTAAATAGACTGAGACGGAAATATCACCCAGAATGGTTAAGTTGAGTATATTCTTTGCAATTATTCCTCAAACATATCTTTTCCCAGAATTTGTCACCTGGTTGACTTCGTCCGTGTATCCACAAAGGTGTTAAGTCATGAACTCTATGGGAGAAAACATTTTGTAGGATTTCTCACTATTAATTCGCCAAGCTCTTGATTTTCCTTAGTCAGACAATTATGCCCCTTTCTTTGATGAAACCCTCCTGTCAGTCTATCAAAATCTATCAGAATAGGACAAAAACAAATTGTATAGTTATATTATGCCTCCAAATGTAGTTCTGCCTTCAAAGCCAACCCATTTTTCCATATCTTGTTTTTATGAGAGTGCGAGGTCTATTTTACAAATAATCATGAGAAGTTTGGGAAGAGATGAAACTTCAGTAATAGACTGTCAATCTATAGGGTCGTTTCATTTGATGATGCAACTTGATGTGGCACTGGACATTCCAACCTTTTGGGAACATGCTATTAATTCACAACTCTCCAATTTTAGTATTGCTGGGTGTTTTAGGTTTCCTTCATTGTTAGTATACCTCTTCCTGTATGTTCATGTTGATCAGTTTATGGACCTGGGTCTGAATGTTATGGATGCCAATTGTTAATTGTTAATTGGATTGATTCAGTCAAGAGTAAACCAGACAATGAGGGTTTTTCATATTACATTACTTCCTTCATGTTCATTGTGTATAGAATTATCAATAATTCTACCCTTCCTAGATTTTTACCATAGGCTCAATCTTTGTCACAAATGAGCAAGGATCTAAAGGTTGGAGATTTGTTTTTAGTTGAAGACTATGTAGAAATCAGATTGTATGGAGCAAAGATTCTTCCTTATAGGATCCCTTATTTTGTGCCTATGAGAATATTTGCATTGGAGTTCATCAAAGAAATCTTGAACATGGATCAAATACACTTTTTCCCAACAAAAAAAGGAATTTTATTCAATTTGCCCAGGTGATCTATAATGCAAACTTGAACGTGATAGGAAAATTTGCAAGTAAAATTTTATGTCTTTTAGGCAATGGATCACTTTGAAAAAGCACATAAAATAATGGTTTTAAAACTTAGCTAACAACAAAAAAATAGACACAAATATACCATATACAGAAACACAAGACAACAAAAAACCCCAATAGCTCTAGAACAGTAAAAAAACCCCAAGATGGGCTCTTGTTGGGCTCAATTTGGCCAAAAAATGAAGAAGTTATGGATAAGAGAATTTTTTCTGCTAAGTGCTCTACAAACTGCACTCTCCTACTAATTGTTCTATGAATTGTGCCTTTTATGGAACTGCCAAGTGACATTTTCGCTCGACATTGACGAGACTCACGCCATTTCTGGTGCAATTTGTCAAATGGTTTAAATGCCCTCTGACCCCTTAACTCCGAAAATCATGGTCATATAGGCCACATGGGGACGTGGCCTGGGCCTTAATGCCCACCCCTGTTGGTTAAGCCCCTAAACATGAGGTCGTGGTCTTATGGACGCCAAGGGTCCAAGGGCTAGGCTAAATTCCTGCCCTTCCCGCCGGGCCCCTTCACCATTCGAGCACTAGGTCACATGAGCTACCATAGAGCCTGGAGATGGCCCCCCTCCGTAGCGACCCCACCCTCTACCTTAGCCATGGTACAATGCCATTGTTATATGGCCAAGGGCTAGAACTCCAACACATCCCTCTCCACTGGCGCTTCATTAAACTTTGGTGCTCGGTCATATCGGTGGCATATGACACTAGAGTTGGCCCCCTTGCTGGAGCACCTTCTGCCTGATGCCTTCGACCTAGAGTTGTGGTCCTGTGGGTATGCATGTGACTTCGGTCTTGGGCTACTCCTCGAGCCCCCAAATCTTCGCACCCGTCGACAAGCACTCTGCTTTGATCTATGGGCGTATGGTCCATCCCATGACCTGGTGCTAGGGCTAAGCCCGAGACCCCGACCCTCTGCCTGCGACCTCTTGGGAGGTAAGGTGACCAGGGGCCAGGGCTTAGCCTTGGCCCCGTCCCAAAACATTAAACCACTAAAACTTTAAACAAGTTTTCACTATTATAGTTGTTAAGAACCACCATTGGCGCTGCAGTAGAGCACTACACTGCTTGTTCAGAGGTCTTGTCACTCGATTCTAGTGGATGCCAGTTCGACCCTTACCAAAATTTTACATGCCACAGGGGTGCCACGTGGCATCCCATGATTGGGCCATGTGGAAATCTGCCATTGGACCTCAGACAAAACCATTGACCAATCAGAATTCGACCATGTGCTTCAATCCAAAGACGACCACTTGTCAGCCTGTCATTGGCCTGAGAGTATACAATCAACTTGCTAACTCATCATACGAACTGCCTAGTCAGTAGTCCTGTACTTCAACCTACAAAAAATTTACTTATTTGGGAAAACGATCAGAACATAATATCGGGGGCATATGATATCGATTTTGAACGATTCAAGTTGCGTTGGATTCAGGTCGGTACAGTGGAAAGAACAAAAAATATACATAGATATATTTCTCCCAGAACCTAAAACTGGGAAAACCATATTGATTTTTTATTAATATTCCTTTCAATGTTACAATACATTATATACATTCCAAAGCATTCATAAACCCCTAATCCATTAACCCCGGATTACAACATAATTGTAGTTCCCTTGACCGCATCTACAAAATACCATGAGAAAAACCATCATGCCAAAAACCATGCATAAAACCATGGGTAGGTCTTCCCACCAACCTTCGGCCCTCTCCCCATCCTTAGGTTCACCCAATCATCTTTGGGTTCACATAAAAAAAATCGGGACATGTAACACCATCCTCCCACATTTACCCAAGCTAACTGGTACACCGGGGTAAAAATGTGATGAAGAGTTACTATGATATGATTCAAATTCACATGTACAGTTAAGGAAGTGGGACCGACAAGACAAGACCAATCTGACCTTCCTCATAAGCTACATAACCTTTAGGATCCAACCAACTCTTCCAGGTGTGTAACCCCTGAGACACATTGATGTTATGCTGAAATAGACCCCCAGTCGCTCGACTGAGACCCTCCAATCGCTCCCACAACAAGGCATCCATGCGACTGCGAACTTTTTCAAGCAGTTCTGTGCTAGTGACCCTGAATTTTGAGCCACTTTTTCAGGGCTAGGACTCAGGCCTCTACCCAGAATTTCATGAAACTTCCAGAAATGGTAAATAACAATGAGATAAGACTACTAATGAAAACACTTGAGCAAGGACTTGACCTGATCCCTTCCAGCCATGGTAGACATTCTGTCAAACATATCATAAACATGTAATGTATAGGTCATAAATACACATTTGAACATAGGGGTCTCATACTTATCTGAGAATCGTCAAGAAGGACTAATGCCTCCTCATAATAGCTGCAAGATCATATATTAGGTCATGCATTCATTAACATTTCATCTACTAATAAAAACATGATGAGAGCCATAACTCAAGTCTATCATAAAACATGCTTATAACCAACAAATAACTAGAGAAATATCAATGATGAAACCACCATTAAAGCCACATAATGACAAGCACATTTACTCATGAAATACGAAAGGAAAAGGAGCTCTTATTAACATATGCAAATCCAACCATGTCAGGGACTTCTACGTACTACCCGACCATAGATTGGGCTGAACCAAATCTATCTTTCAGCCAATTACCCCCGTGCCATATTCCAAGCTTGAATGTGGGATCTCATGGAATAACCAAAACAAAACCAAACCAGGGCTTCCAGAGACTAAACCACCTCAACCCTTAATCAATGATTCCACTTCATGGTCAGACATCACTAACCATTGCCAGGTCAGTCTCCACCCAAGTTGTCCAGGGCTCTAGAGTGTTTGTTCCAACCAAGGCTTTCAGGACTAGTAACTCAACCCACAGTTGTTGTCAGGCTCCAAAGAATTTTTCCAACCAGGGCTTCAAGGACTAGTAACTTAACCCACCAAGGGCTCCAAAGCGTTTTTCCAACCAAGGCTTCTAGGACTAGTAACTCAACCCAAGCTATTACGGGGCTTCCAGAGCATTTGTCCAACCAAGGCTCCATGAACTAGTAACTCAACCCACAACCATAAGGACAATAAGAACCAACTAGAAAACAAAAGATAAAACCCACAACACCATAACTATCTAGGAAATGAAAATTCTAAGAAAAACCATTGTCAATCCAGGAAATCCTCCATGCCAATGACGAATCATATCCAAGAAACCACATGCATATGCCATGCATGCCAAAACTAGAAAACAAATCATACATGCAACTCGGTTCCTTCAAAGCAAACCCACTATAGTTGTTGATCCCATTATCCCCTTGTGCTTTCCAACTTTTCCTTTGCCTTCTTTCTCCAAATCCAAAGTAAGCCACACTCCTCCAAGAGTGCTCCAAGAAAAATCTAAGTGTGCAAGAGTATGAGAGAGATAATAGAATAGAGATCTCCAAGCTAAAACTGACAAAAGCTAACAATCACAAAAGCTATGTACTGATCCTCAGAACCCTTTTTATCATTGAGGCCTCTATTTTCTTCATTTTCCTTCATTTTTCTTCAATTTCCTCCTCATGCAAATATGTGACCTTTCATCTCCCTTTTCTCCTAATTTCCTTTATATCCATAAATAAAATTCCAATTAATGCCTCTTTTCCTTTTCAAATGCCTTTGCCAATTTCCTTTAGTCATAACAAATGAAATGAACACCCACTAGGATGTTTTTCCCAACACTCAGCTTGGAATACGTGCCCCATGAACTTAGTCTTATTTTGCCTTTATTAACTTTATTACTTGGATTTTTGACTAGGGTTGTTACAGAATTGTCCCCCTTGGGGGAACACTGTCCTTGGTTTTCAATGACACCTATAAACCAGCAAGCCACTGAAGAAGAAAAAAACATACTGCCTATGGAGCTTTATAACATAGGTCATTGCAGTATTTACAATGAACATTGCTGAAAACATGACAATCATATCGTTTATTGGAGCTTCATAACACACCTCATTATGGTATTTACAATAACAACCACATATACACTCATGCACATTTACTTTAACTAGCAAATAACCATACTGTCCATGGAGCTTTATAAAGATAGCTTGATACAATATTTATAATATTATACACATATACACATATGAACATTTTCTCTAACCAACAAATAAAAGGATACGATGCCTGTATCAATCAACAAGGGAATTCAAAAGCTCGCAACTCCACCCTCAAAAGTAGTAACAGGATCCATCGCCTTCCTAGGAAGTCCAAAATCCACTGCGAAAGTCAAACATGCATCTAATGTCCAACGCTACAATCCTTCGCCACTTGTTCTCTTAGTGAATAGTTACCAACTCATTGTTCCTGGGCACACTCACAATGCGCATCTGATTCTATATGGAAATACTAATGACTAAAACAAATCAATCCTTGAACTTCCCTTCTCTGCTAAACAATCCCTTTGGAAATCTGGTCACTCCCTTCCATGCAGTCACAAGCCTTCTAATTTCTGCAGGCATCTCCTTCACTGCTACATAGTCCCTCGGGCGACCTCTCCCTTGGCAAGGTTTCCTCACATCAGAACGTCCAAAAACCAAGGCATATCCCTGCCTCAAAACCATCATATTGGTCATAGCATGCTCATGGAAATCAATGGACACTATTGGTACCACTGTCCCACAATGACCCTACTCCTAAAGTGCTTTACCAACATACTCGTGCTTGTTCCAATTCCTTTCACTGATGCTGCTAATTCTCGCAGTCAGTTTCAACCCCCAGTCTGGGCATTTCCATGCTTTCTTGTACCAAGCACATAATTCCCATTAGATTCAAAACGAATTAAAATAAATCCAAATCATGCCTCATTGGTGGCTCGTCAACAAGGTACACTTGCACTTTTGTTCACTTCTTGTCACAACAAGCCAAACCAACTCTTGACCAAATCATCATGTATAAACATATCACATCCAGTTAGCTCAAAACATAACTATCATAGATAAAAATCATGAATCACATGCAATCATCATAAAACAGAATCATAGATCACATGTAACCATCATAAATCAGAATCATAGATCACATGCATAGTAAACTGAAATAAAATATTGATACTTATCCTTTAATCGGTCCTTTTCTTCTACCTTTGTCCTTTGTCCTTTCTGTACACACACTAGATTGGTTGCCACACCCAGCAAGCACCTAGTGCCTTCTCTCCTCTTCAATCACATACACATACACACAATATACATCATGTTATCACTCTAAAATTTCCCTAGAGTTGCCATGAAAGAAACAATAGAGGTAACCACAAACCTACTTTTGAGATCAGGATCTAGCCTTCCTAATGCTCAGAGAGGGCTCTCTCTTAATGATTTAACTTTGTTGGATTAATTGATTTTAGGCTAGTTATTTAAGCTTGATTGGTTTTTTGATTTGATTTGGTGGTGGAATCACTGATTTATATGGATAGATAAATGTATTTTTACCATTGGGCTATGGAGTCCAAATGTCAGGAAAATAGGACTTAATCAAGTTCTAAATATAGTGTTCACAGGGCAAGGTATCTGAGTAAATTCAGATCTTTTAGGCTGGATGGTGAAGTGGTTTTTCAATCGGGGTCAAGGAGCAGTTAAGGATTCCTCAAACCGGATAATGAAGGAACTGAAAGAGGTTAATCGAAACTAGGGAGAAATGAAGAATTCCCTACTCTGGATATCAGAAGAAAACATCAAAATGAATAACTGTTCAAGACAGAGTATACTTAAACAAATTTTGAAGTAAAATTCCAGTTATTTAATTCAAATTGGAAAACATGTATGTGTCTGAAATACTTAAGAAAATAACAATTTAACAAATGAAAGATAATTCACTGAAGTGGCCCAACACATGAATCCTGTAATGCAATGCCTTTATTACTCAGTCCAGTCCGCTGACTTGAAAAAGTTACAATAAACCGTGAGGTTTTCAAATCAATAATAGTTATAGAAATGTTTAGCAATCCACTCTCTATACTTCGATTTATGAAGTATTTATACAAAAAACTTATTACAAAATATCCTAAACTGTTTTAGGAATTATTCAAGGAAAATGAAATATCCTCATGCAAGAAGATAGAGACAGATATGTAACTGATGCAAGCTGTCCCTCTTTTATTGTTTGCTGTTTTGATCTTTTGCTGCTTTCTCTCTTGTGCTGTTGCTCTACGTTGGCTTTCCTTTTACTTTGCTTTTGACTGATAAACTCTGTCTTTTAACTCTGTTTTTCATATGATACTCATTGACTTAGTTGATCTGTTGTTTTACCTACACTTCTATGTTTTACCTTTCATATTCATAGTAAATCATTTAACTTTTCCCAAGACTTTGCATCTGGTAATTTAATATTTACCATTCTTCTGTACATTTCATTAGCCTCAGTGTATTTTGCAAAAGTAGGTTTGTTTACAAAAAGATGTTTTACCTCATGCTAGAGGTAAAAGAGGTTCTCAAAAGTCTGGTAAAGGAATTTTCCTGTAGGCATCCCTTTCATGGAGGAGCTATTGGCTTGTTCCTTTGCCACTCCTTTGATTCTCTTATCATAGTCTTCATGTGGCATCAACCTGTCATTAATCACCAATGGGTTAGGTAAACCTTTCTGCCTCAAAGTATCAAATTTGACCATGAACCTAGCTATTGCTTACTCCATTGTTTGGCATTTATCCTCAAGTTGTGTCATCAGGTTCCTCTTGGTAATTACCTTCTTTACCTCTAGTATGGTCCCAGTTCTGTCAACTATACCAAGCTCCTACAACTCATACTTGTTCTTTGAGTTAAGGAACTGGATTATTATTGAGGCTTCTTCTGGCATATTTCCAAGTTCGGCTCTGACCCTTTGAATTGCCTCACCAGTCTCTTTGACCAAATTGTTTTGCTCAAATATCACCTGCATAGATGGCCAAATATCATTGATTGAGTCAATGATATTGGCCCATAAAATTTGTTTTGCTTGGGCTAGTGGCTCTTTCAGTGTTAATTCTTTCTCCAACTTCTATATCCTTTCATTCAACCTGTTTGATTTATGAACTTCATTCTTATGCATGATTTGAGCCAGTTTCTTTTCATCCTCTAGACTTTTTATTTGTTCCTTAAGTCTATTTATTTCAGTGGTTTGGATGGACATATCCTCCATGGCTTTGACCAGTTTACTTGCTTCATCACTAGGATGAGCTGCTACTGCTGTTGAACCTGTTGTTGATGCAGCTGGAAGTGCTATAGCTATTGGAGCTGTTGTGGCCAATGAAGCTGCCAAAGTTGAAGGAACTGCTGTAGTAACTGTAGGAATAGCAGTGGCAGTAGCTGTTTCAATGCTGACCTGTTTCTCCTGTACTATCTTGTCCATCTCATTCTCCATTTATTTCAATTAAGCATTTAGCTGAAGAATGAGGTTCATCATCTCATCTTTCTGGGTTTGGCTCTCTAAGACTTCCTTAGTCTGTGGATGTTCAGAAGGAGGCAATTTTAGTTGCTTCTTCAATGCATAAATATCTTCATTTTTCTTCTTTATGAGTTTTTCTGCTGCCTTGATGTCATTTGGATTATAGCCTATTTCAATAACCAAGTCTTCTAGTGACTTGATTCTGTTATCCTTTGATTGTGAGGATGCTTTCTCTAGCTTAAACTGTGCTATGATATTGTCTAGAGAATTTTGAAGTTTCTGTACACTCATAGACTTGTTGGTCATTGTTGAGTATATCATTTCTCCTGCTTGCTTATGAAATTCAATCTGATCTATAGGATGAACATCCCTGGACAAAACTTCAAATTCTATCTTCCTGTAATCTGCTGATGACTTAGGCTGCTCGACTGTAGGTTGCAAAAAGGTCATTTGTATTTTACCAGTTTTAATGTCAAAAGATGACATTAACCTATTCTGATTGCTAGGAGTCTATTTGAAATACTGGGCATATGTTTAAGCTTTTAATGCCTCATTTCTCAACTTGATCTCCTTATACTTCTCCTTTATGTCTTTTTCCTTATCCACTGGTTTACTTGATGATGAGACCTCAATGATAAGTTATTTCTGAATACTCTGAGTATTAGAGGTGGAAGGCTGTTGAGTTTCCTCTGAAACTGCTGGAGTTGTACTCTCTCTGAGCACTGTACCTGTATCAATGATTTGAAGTGTCTCAACTGTCTCTTCTTGCTCATTAATAGGATTTAGCTTGGGCTTCTTCCTATACATGATTTCAAATCTATCATGTGTTGTATCTATGTTTGAGTAAGAACCTTCCTCCCTGGTCCTTTTTACATTTCTGTCCCGCAGGGCTGGAGTATGCAGAATGGAACTAGTATCCATTTGTTTCTCCATATCTATCAAGGTGTTTTCCAACCACTCTGATTGGTTGTCATATTTTTCAATGTCTAGTCTGGACTCATGTATAAAAGGACTTAATTTAAATTTGAGTCTTACTTTGTTTATGACTCATAAAGGGTCATTCTACCACATGAAACTACTACTGAACTTCATTTCCTGTAAACATTTCTCTGCTTCTTCCCCAACCTCCCTATTATTGCAGATAAAGGGACCAAGCTGGTTTTTTATCTTGAACTTTGTTTTCTTCCTAGCTAATAGAAAATTTACATCATTTGAATTTATAATATGCCTGATATACTCTAATGCAAATATCCTCATGGGGAGGTATTTGGGCAGCTTATAGGGAGTGAGCTAGCATCCATATATCCTCAGTGTGGTCCTAGTATAGATACCAGTCTCCTATTCTACTATTTTTAAACAATTGCAAAACTCTTTTTATCTCATCACTGATCCTGGGTTGTTTGCTACTTCTTAGCATATTTACAACTAGATAAAAAAAGGACTCAATGAACTCCTTGTAGCTGAAAACAGTGGAATAATTTTGGATTAAGGGTGTCCAAAAGATGACAGATCTAGGATGGCCCTTAGTGTCCAACTTTTGGATATTAATTGGAAACTTGTCTAATTGGAAATACAAGAACATGTGGAACAATACTAAAGGGTATTTGAATACTCTTTCATTTGGCAATCTGATCAATTGATCATGGATTCTGTCTGCCAAGAATTGGGCAAAATTGAAAATTGCAGCTGGAGGCTTGCCTGGGAAAAAAATAGAGAGGAAAGCAAGTATAGGCTCATCTACATGCTCATCAATGGTGTATCCTAGAATACAAGAGAGCATGGTTACAATTTGTCTAGCCCTCTCAGAGAAAATGGTGGCAGAGTATGGAGGACTGTCTGTAGGAGTATGAGACTCTTCTAGGATGAAAGTCTGAAAGATTTGAGACCTCTTGGGAAGGTCTAGCTTCAAGTAGAGTTCAAGTAGGTTTTCAATGGAAAATGGGGTTTCATTTGGGTTTGGCTGGATCTGCAGCATTTGGTTTATTGACTCTGCAGTGATTGTAAACAAAATCTGCTGGTTAGGAGAGACTATGGCTCTTTGGCTTGGGATATAGCAGAGTTGGCATAGGTGGATGATTTCAGGGAACTGGTATACCTATGGGAACAAGTATTTGGGCAAATTTGATTCCCATAACTGAATATCATCACTGTGGTTGAGGAATTTGTCTTTACTCCAGCAGTGGAGTTTCAATAGATGGCTAGGGGAAACTGTGTCTTTGATTTGAAAATATCTGTCGACCAATGGGAGGTGGTCAATGTCCAGGTGAGGGGTTTGTAGGGATTTTTCATTCAGAATGCTTTGGGAAGCCATAATTTGGTTTATTATATTGTATTTACTCTTTGTCTGGCTTTAGGAGTAGGGTTAGGAGCTCTGGAACAGTGGGAAGGGTGAATATAGTCTGTAGAAAAGGGTTTCTTCGGATGCACAATGAGTTTTCTTTAATTTGGCAAGGTTTTTTAATTAGTTCAATTAATTAACCGTTTATAAATACTGTGCAAAGCTTAAGTACATGGCCATTTTGGTTCTTTCAAGAATACATGGAACAACGAAGATTATGCGTGTAGTCAAGGTTTTGTGGGGGCAGCTGAGGCTTTCTGAGGCTTAAATTATCTTTGTGCCCCTTCAAATTGAAGTCTGCAGTGTCTTCTGGTTGTAAGTGGGGTTAAAATGGTTGAGTAGGTCTTCAGGGTTTATACTTGGTTGTTAGAGGTGGCTTGGTGACAGAATAACAATGAAAAGGGTAAATTGGGTGGCTTTTTGGCTTTTAACCAACAATGGTTAAGTTTTTGGCGTGGGATTAATGAATGTATAGTGGGCAGTTTCATCCTATGCAGGGAGGCGATTTTATGGCATATTGCACCGATTTTGAGTGGAGAGCAGTATTTTTTGAGAGCACACGATATAACATGGGGCTTCCACGTAGCAAAAAGGTGATCGGGTAAAATTGCGAATCTCGCGTGCTTTTGGGATTTTAACAGCCAGACGATGGGAGCGTGCGATATGGATATGGGCCGTTGGATCTGGAAGTGGGTGATCAGAGGGCTATCGCGCGACGGAGTTGCGAGGGCTGAGTCAAGGTGTTGTTGGTGGGGCCCAGGGATAAATAGTGTGGCGGGTTTAAATATTTACAAAGGTTTTGTGAGGGTCGAGGAGTTATAAAGTGGGGGCTTGAAATATATAAAGCGGGGTTATAGTTTAGAGAATAAGATAAGGGTTGAGTTAAAAGGGTATTGGGGAGGGTTTTTCAATGGGGCCCGATACATTTAACCTTTTAAACTTAGGATAAGGGGGTTTTAGTGGGTTTACAAGGGAAAATGAGAAATTGATAAGGGGAGAATGACTTTTAAAGGGGAAATGTCTAGGAAAGGGGAAATGTAAAGGGAAAAGGGTTAAAATGAAGGGAAAGGGTTTCTACAATGGAAATGTGTTAGAATAAGAGGAAATGAAAGGGAAGGGTCCTTTGGAATCAATAAGGGGAAACTAGTGAATGAAAAGTAATGAAGGGGTAATGAAGGGAAATTAGTAAACTAGTCATGTAGGGGTTTAGTGAAATGAGGGGAAATTAGTGAATAAGCTTTAGTACTCAGGCATAAAATCATATAGAACTTTTTAGGGTAAATACCCAAAGTAATATACAACTTTTGTGAATGTCCTTTTTCCTTTGATAGTTCCTGCTGCATATGAAACATAGGATTAAGCATGATGAAGGTGCATTTGAGCTAGCAACCTTGTGCATTCCAAAACCTCTTCTACCTACCCTTTATTTACCCTAGTATTTTCTCTTCATTAATTGGGTGCATTTGAGCTTGCTAGCCCTTCATTTCTTTTTCTTTGATAAGCAAACTATCTAATTCTAACCTTATAACTTTCAATGGCTCAGATTAAACTGATGAGCTCATTATCATTCTCTACCTAACTACTGATCTGCCAAGATTAAACAGTTTGGCTAGATCTTTATTTATCTATCTATCGGCATGAAATTTAAAGCATGAATGAATCGAGATTAAACTATTTGACCATCATGGATTGTGGCATTTTGAAAAGCTGCACACAATCTTATTTTGCCAAGTAAAGTAAAAGTAGTGGCATTTGAATTTGCATCACTTTCAGAATCTATTTTTTATCTCTTTTTGGTGGGGTTCATATTTTATTTTCTTTTTTGATCCTTTTCTTTTAGTCCTTTGATTTTTTTTAGGACTTACCCTCTTCACATTTTTTATATTTTTAATACAGGAAAACATTTTGTAGAAAGCAAAAGTATGTACAATATTACAAGACTAATCATATCTAATTCAAAATTATGAATCCTATTATTATAGGACCCTAACACATCAAAACACATAATTTCACTCGATGTACAACACAATACAATACAGATACGTACACGAAGTACAACACAACGAATACAGATGTCACGATACATCGACTACACAATCCTCATAACACAATAACAAAATACCACACGTGCACGACACAATGTGTACAATGTGTACACAATAGCACATGTACATAGTGCCACATGTACAACGTGTACACAACACCACATGTACACAACACCACCTTCACAATGTGTACATAACACCACATGTACACAACACCACCTTCATAATGTGTACACAACACCACATGTACACAACACCACCTTCATAATGTGTACACAACACCACTTGTACAAAACACCACATGCATGATGTGTGCACAACACAAAATGTACACGACACCACCTGCACACAACACCCCATGCAAAACATGTACACATCACCACATGCACATAGCACCACATGTACAATCTTGAACACAACACCACATGTACATAGCACCACATATACAACATGCACACAACGCCATATGTACACAACTCCACATATGCAACATGCACAAAGCACCATATGTACACAACACCTCATATCCAACATCACAGGTACCACATGTACAATATGTAAAAAGTATACACAATAGTAGTATTTCACATCTAAAGACCACACTGTCTCTACCAAGCAACCTTTATTCCAATGTCTTTCCACCATCTTTGCTTTCCCTAGCATGTTGCAAATCACACTGGTTTCATTCTACTGTTGTACCCCTTAACATTACCCGCCATAACATAGACATAGTACAATCACATAATATCAATTCATATCCACATGATACTGGCCTCATAGATCTGTTAGGGCTACTCCTCCACTTGATTCCTCATAACCCATGAACCTCTTCATGCCATTCGCCTACATAAGAAATAATTCCTCCACACGCATGATCCCTAACGACCCTATCAAACAATGACATACACACACACACATACATATAAGCATTAGCATAAAAAAAATCATGATCTCTGACATCCCTGTTAGACAACGACATACATACATACATGTATACATATATAAACATCAACTTAATCATGATCACAACATAATTACTAGATATCATAAGGTCAAGGTTAAAATAACCCCATTTATCCATGCACAACATGCACAACATTGAGAACAACAGTTCCAAACTTAGCCAAGGCATCTGACGCCTCAAATCCATTTACTTTACCTTCCATGTTACCTTTCTCATGTTTGTCCTAATGTCATCCTTTTACACCAATGGATCCAACCAATCATACTAGTTGTCATACTCTTGCCTTCAGTTGCCCTTATACATGCACCGAGCTTCATCTGGGTCTTACATTATTTATCAGGTTTCATTACGTTCTCACCAAGATCCATTAACTTTCCTCTTTCCCCAACCAATTCCCAAGAACCTCAAACATAAAAGGTAAGAACAAGAAACAAACAAGAAGTAAACCATTAAAGAGCAATAGCAATACGACACTGCAAACAAAGTGGCATGGCTCTGTACCAGAAAAAAACAAAACTGCAAGTCAAGAATAATCAAATAATAAAGCACTAAAAGCACAAACTAGCAACAGACACCATGACTCAATCCCATGGTTCCCAATGCTTCCAAGGGAAAGCTCAACCCAAGCCTTCTTCAAGATTTCATGGAAGTCTCTTTTGCCATGCAATCCCTGCATCATACTACCATAAACATATAATTGTTAGTGTATAAATGAATATAACAATATACCAAATACCTTACCTTGTTGTACCTAACACACTGACTTGTAACTAAACACGTACATATATCATCTCTCAAGGGACTCCAATTCCTTGACGAATCCAACCATATCTAGAAACCAACTGTTATACCTATCAAATACATGTTCATAAATATAGCACATATCCACATACTGTAAGACAAAATCAAGGTTAAGAATACTTCCTATGTTCATGCAAAGCACTCATTCATTTGGAATTGCGGTTTCCAAACATATCTAAAGGAATTCTCAACCAATTCCTTTCTTTTGACTTTTACCTTGCTGCAATTGAGTATTACTATGTGCTATCACATAAACTAACTATTATTTATATAAACAAATCACCTGTTACCTTGTCATGCTATTACCAAGCATGTTTCCCTATAGCTGTTCACACATGTCAATCATATGTTCCAAAGATCAATACATCATGTCTATTAATTATCTTTTACCAAGACTAACAACCATGCCAAAATCAACAGTCAACTCATAGTCATTAATCATAATACTAGAACTAGCACTCACTTATACTCAAGTACATATCAGTTGTCTCAGCACATAATGTTTTAGTGCAATCATCTTGAAACAAGATCATTCCTTCATGCAATCTTATAGATACATACTCATATAATGCAATTAATCAAACATTCAAACAACTTATAAACATAACATGCTAGGTAAACCAAGTAAACGAAAAAATCAAACTCATATCTCAATGTATCACAAGGGGCTATCACACATGCATAAGTCAGTCCAGGTTAGCACGACAAAATATCACAAATATATCGACTCATACCTAAATATCCTAACCATAACCATTTGCATAGGCCAATCCAGATTAGCATGATACATATAACATCAAGATACTAGCTGCAATGAACATACTCATCATGCATATGACCACAATGCATATAACAACAAGTTAACTACCAGACATGACTATCTAACACACATGCATGTGACCGCACTTAACTAGCATCTATCATGTATATATAACCATAACAACAATAGATGATAGGCATGCATATAGCCATAAGGCATATAACAACCATTAACCAACATACTTGCATGCCCAACATACAAACATGTATGACGATCATCTCTTACCCCGATATCAAGTGTTGCAACCTCAACTTTTGATTTTCAACCCTTATTCTATGTCAGCCAACACATTAGCATCATAACAACCAACAACATCATGATGGCACAAACTACATACAATGACCACACCATTCATGTCTGACCTACTATACTTGCATAACTATAACCATGACAATGCATGCATAACAACATATAACCATTGACATGCATAAAAAATGCATATACAACTGACATGCATTCATGGAAAACGTATCCCAACAACAACATCACCAACTTCTACACGACAACACAACTGTAACAATGACCGTCAACATGTATACACAACAAGCACATATACAACCTACATGCATGCATGACAACCACATTCTTCCCATCTAGTACAAGGGTTGAACCATGCTCTGATACCACCCTGTGGTATCAGATATCACCCAAAGAAGATGAAAACTAGACACCACCCAAAGAGAACGAAACCGACTCTAATAGCACTCTGTAACACCCTCCTCCCACATTTACCCAAGCTAACCGGTCCACTGGGGTAAACATGTGACAAAGAGTTACTGTGATATGATTTGACTTCCCATGTGCAGTTAAGGAAGTGGAACTGACAAGACAAGACCAATACTAGAAATTCCTCGTAGATTTAGATTGCAAATTGTAATATGATAAAACAATTGACTTGAATCTCCTCTACTTATCAGTGGAAATAATAAATGATCGATGAAATCATGAAGCATAGAAGAGAAATAATTGAATCACACATAACACAATGATTTTATGGGGAAATCCATAGCTAAAAACCCCTGCTATATATATATTGCATTAATAAGAAAATATGAGAAGATTACAATGCTGTTCTCAAACTCGAGCAACCTCTGCACTCTCTCTATATGTCTAACTATTTCCTAGGAAAGCCTTGGATGAATACAATATGCTCTACTCAACCTTGAGCTCAACTTGCACAAGTATGTTCTATCCTCTTCCTGACTAACTGCCTTTCGCCAATACTTAGCCAAATTCCTAGCCTTCCAAGCTCCTACTTCCTTGCCCTCACAAGCTCCACACACAAACTTGTGCTTCCTATTGCTTCGTCTCACCAACTCGTGCTCACCAAAACAATGATTAAAATAGTGCATTCATTCCTACTTTTAAAGGCAATTCAAATGGTTGAAATTAAGGAGTTTTCTAATTAAGGAATGATTTATTTTAGGCCTTCTTCTGATTACATGCACCATCTGTTTAATTTAGATGATTTTACAACTGATAGTACAATGTCCTTGAACTATAATCTCAACTGGGTCTTTCTTTGATATGACATGTATTAGTTAATTATGACTGAATCTTCAGTTTACTGGTTGAGAAGTGTTGGTTACACCCCACTAACATAGGTTACACCCCACCACCAGATCTCCCACTAATTACTCCATTAATTGGAACTAGTTTAACTAAATTTAACGCAGTTAAACTGAATTAAATAATTACAACTCAAAAGAACTCAAGCTGGGCCCCTAAAGTTTAGGAACCACTCTACATTACTCTAAATAGACTCCCAACTCGAATTAACTAAGTCAACTAAGTCAAATTAAATTAGTTAACTATTTCAAGTTGCTGTGAGAATTATAATTACAATTTAATTCCTAATTCAATCCAAGGACAAATTAAATTGGGATTTTTCTTGATGCTATTTTTAACATTTATTGTTTCTATTTTCAACACTTCCTCTCAACAAGAAAGGAATTCAACTCTATCATGATATGGTACCTTTAGAATGTTTCACATGCAACTCTTGTCACTATTATTGTTGCTACTGCAACGTCTGCAACCAAAAAGCATCCTAACAAAATAAATCGAATCAACTGTGTCTGCAACTGTCTACTAGGAAAACTGTGCTGCTGCTGACTCTGCTACTGAGCCTCCTGCTCTGCTGCCAACTCTGCTCTTCACTTCCTCAGTATCTGAGTGACACTGATCCTCCTGCTACTGAACACTATGGGCCCCCATAGCAAGGTAATGATCCATGCGACAAAAAACACCTCAATGGACCTTGCTAAAATTTCTACAACTCTTAGGACTATTATTTCATATCGCCCCACCTCACACCTGACGGTATGGCTACATATGCTCCTTTTGCACACTTGGCTCGAAATTACCCCCTACTAGAGGTATTTTCTTGAGTGGATGGTTCCACCTTGTCTCCTCTCTGCTTATCCAATTGTGACTGCTCCGCAAATTTCTGAGGCTGCTTCTATGGTTGCTTCTGAGGCTACATTTGAGGCTGCATGTTGAGAGGTAATTCATGCTCCCTCTCAACCACCAAGTTTCTAAACCTTTCCTTTCTCCTCAAGGCTTTGCATGCATCTTGTACCTCAAGTGCATACAAATTCTTGACTCCCACACTTCATCTGTCCCGTGGCGATGTGTCTAATTAAGACCTTTCCTTTGCTGAATATCACATCGTAGCCACGGTCTTACAATACCGTGATAGAAACACGATTCTTCTCTAGTACTGGAACATACATCACATCTGTGAATCTCCGAGGGGAGCCACACTCTCTCTGAAAAATAACAGTATCGATGTAGGTCGCACTATACCTCCCATCATCTCCAAACTCTATGTTCTGCTTTAGGTCTTTCTCCTCCAAGTCACTGAAGAGATCTCTATTCCTCATCATATGGAACGAGGCATCACTATCGTGATACCACATGATTCCCATTACATTTCTTTCCATGCATGTAATGAGAGTGAAATCAAGTTCGAATTGTGAAGCTAGAGCTTGATATACTGATGCTACTACGGGCTCCTTCTTGCTTGCTTTCTTCTATGGGCATTTCGTGGCATAGTGCCTAAACTAGTGACAATGAAAACACTTGATGTACGACAAGTCCTTCTTCTTTCTGCCCTCCTCTCCTTGGGACTTCTTTCCCTTGGATTTCTTTTCTTTTCTGACTAATGCAAAATCCTCTTTCACTTCTTTGGATGAGGTCACATCTCTAGTATTCCACTGAATCCCTTCTTATACAAAGTCAGACCACAATCTCTCCCACTCTAGTAGTTTCTCCCTCCCATTAATTGAGTCATGGTAGCTGTGTTAGTTCTTGGGAAGGCCTAGAAGTTCTAGGCTCACCAGATTGTCTTCAATAAGTATAACACCGATACATCCAAGCTCATCCCCACATTGGGTGAACTTGGTCAAGTACCTTGGTATTGTGTTTCCCCTCTCCATCTTATTTTTTCTGAGCTTTTCCTTCAATGCTAGCTTTTTGTGGTCACTACTATTTTGAAACAAGTCTGTCAAGTCGTTCCACATTGCAAATGGAGTCTCCTTACCATGGAGGTTCGACACAATATGACCTCAAACTCCTCCTTGGATAGTCCTTCTCGCCTTTTCCACACAATTTCTCCACTCTGCCAGATATTGAGCATCGACTAGCTTATGAATATCTTCGTTTATGAATTACTTAAGCCCATTTTCTTCCAACACTACATCCATCCTGTCCTTCCAAGCAATATAGTTTGAGCTACCCTCAAGGGCATATTTGAGTCTCAATCCGTAGAACGACATCCTGTTGGCTCTGAAGTATGATACTGCAAATTCAATTTCTCCTGCAAAAGACAAACTCATATTCTCCTCTTCTATAGTGATTTCAACTCTGATACCATGTAGAGAATTTCTACAAATATAGCTCTGATACCATGTAGAAATTTCTACAAATCTATCTCTGATACCAAGTAGAAATTCCTTGTAGATTCAAACTGCAGATTGTAATATGCTAAAACAATTGACTTGAATCTACTCTACTCATCAGTGGAAATAATAAACGATCGATGAAATCACGAAGAATATAAGAGAAATAATTCAATCAAACATAACACAATTATTTTATGGGGAAATCCACAACTAAAAACCCTTGCTATCTGTATATTGCATTAATAAGAATATATGAGAATATTACAATGCTTTTCTCAAGCCCAAGAAACCTCTGCACTATCTCTATCTGTCTAACTTCTTCCAAGGCGAGCCTTCGATGAATACAATATGCTCTGCTCAACCTTGAGCTCAACATTCAAAAGTATTTTCTATCCTCTGTTTGACTGACTGCCTTTGGCCAATACTTAGCCAAATTCATAGCCTTCCAAGCTCCTACTTCCTTTCCCTCACAAGCTCCATGCACAAACTTGTGCTTCCTATTGCTTTGTCTCACCAACTCGTGCTCACCAAAAAAATGATTAAACTTGTGCCTTCATTCCTCCTTTTAAAGGAATTTTGAATGGCTAAAATTAGTGAGTTTTCTAATTAAGGAATGATTTATTTTAGGCCTTCTTCTGATTGCATGCACCATCTGTTTAATTAATATGATTTTACAACTAATAGTACACTGTCCTTCAACACTAGTCTCAACTGGGTCTTTCTTTGATCTGACATGTATGAGTTAAATATGAGCGAATCTTCATTTTACTAGTTGAGCAGTGCTGGTTACACTCCACTACTACAGATTACACCCCACTACTAGATCTTCCACTAATTCCTCCATCTGTTGGAACTAGTTTAACTGAATTTTTAAGCTGAATTAAATAGTTACAACTCAAAATAACTCAACCTGGCCCCCTAAAATTTAGGAACCACTCTACATGACTCTATATAGACTCTCAACTTGAATTAACTGAGTCAAATAAGTCAAATTAACTTAGTTAACTATTACAAGTTTCTATGAGAATTAGAATTACAATTTAATTCAAGGACAAATTAAATTAGGATTTTTCTTGATGCCATTTTTAACATTTCTTATATCTATTTTCAACACTCCCTCTCAAAAATAAATGAATTCAACTCTATCCTGATCTGGTACCTTTGGAATGTTTTGCATGCAACTCTTGTCACTATTGTTGTTGCTACTGTAACATCTACAACCAAAAAGCATCCAAACAAAATAAAATGAATCAACTGTGTCTGCAACTGTTTACTAGGATAACTGTGCTGCTGCTAACTCTGCTACTGAGCCTCTTGCTCTATTATCAACTCTACTCTACACTTCCTCAGTATTTGATTGACACTGATCCTCCTTCTACTGAATACTGTGGGCCCCCATAAGAAGGTAATGATCCATGAGACAAAAAATGGACCTTTGCCCAAATTTTTATAACTCTTGGGACTATTGTTTCATATCACCCCACCTCACACCTGGAGGTATGGCTGCATGTGCTCCTTCTTCCTACTTGGATCGAAACTTCCCCCTATTGGAGGTATCTGCTTGAGTGGATGGTTCCACCCTGTCTCCTCTCTGATTCTCCAATTGTGGTTGCTCGACAACTTTCTTAGGCTGCTTCTGAGGCTACATTTGAGGCTGCATGTTGAGAGGTAATTAATTCTCCTTCTCAACCACTAAGTTTCTAACATTTTCCTTGCTCCTCAAGGCTTTTCATGCATATTATACCTCAAGTGCATACAATTTCTTGACTTGCAAACCAATCTGCTTCACCTGTCTCGTGGCGACATGTCTAAGGAAAACCTTTCCTTTGTTAGTCTTCCAATACCGTGACGGAAAAATGATTCTTCTTTAGTCTTGGAACATACATCACATTTGTGAGTCTAACATGGGAGCCACCCTCCCTCTAAAAAGAAATAGTACCGAAGTTGGTCGCACTATAGCTCCCATCACCTCCAAGTCACTGAAGAGATCTCTATTCCCCGTCATATGGAATAAGGCACCACTATGAAGATACCATATGATTTCCATTATAGTGCTTTCCATGCATGCAATGAGAGTGAGATGAAGTTCAAATTGTGAAGTTAGAGCTTCACCTACTACTGCTACTACATGATCCTTCTTGCTTGCTTTCTTTTGTGGGCATTTTGTGGAATAGTGCCTGAACTCATGATAGTGAAAACAATTGATGCACAATAAGTCTTTCTTCTTTCTGCCCTCCTCACCTTGGGAATTATTTCCCTTGGCTTTCTTTTCTTTGCTGACTAATGCAAAGTCCTCTTCCACTTCTTTGGATGAGGTCACATCTCTAGTGTTCCGCCGAATCTTTTCTTGTACCATGTTGGACCACAATAACTCCCACTCTAGTAGCTTCTCCCTCCCATTAACTAAGTCCTAGTATCTGTGCCAACTCTTGGTAAGGATTAGAAGTTCTAGGCTCACCAGATCGTCTTTAGCAACTATAACACCGAAACTTCCAAGCTCATCTCGACATTGGGTGAACTTGGTTAAGCACTTCGATATTGTGTTGCCTTTCTCAATCTTAATTTTTATGAGATTTTCCTTTAGTGCCAACTTTCTATGGTCACTACTATTTTGAAAAAGGTATGTCAAGACCTTCCACATTGCAAATGTAGTCTCTTTATTATGGAGGTTCGAGACAATATGATCTCAAATTCCTTCAAGGATAATCCTTCTCGCCTTTGCCACACATTTTCTCCACTCTGCTAGATCTTGAGCATCATCTGGCTTAGGAATATCTTTGTCTCTAAATTCATTAAGCCCTTTTTCTTCCAACACTGAATCCATCCTTTCCTTCTAAGAAATATAGTTTGAACTACCCTCAAGGGCATATTCGAGTCTCAATTCGTAGAACGACATCTGCTGGATCTAAAGTATGATATTGCAAATTCAATTTCTCTTGCAAAAGACAAACTCGTACCAAGTAGAAATTACCCGTAGAAATTCTCTATCTCTGATACCAAGTAGAAATTACTTGTAGATTTAGATTTCAGATTGTAATATGCTCAAACAATTGACTTGAATCTACTCTACTCATCAGTGGCGATAATAAACGATTGATGAAATCACGAAGCATATAAGAAAAATAATTCAATCACACAAAAAAAATGATTTTTTGGGGAAATCCACAACTAAAAACCCTTGCTATATGTATATTGCATTAATAAGAAAATGTGAGAAGATTACAATGCTTTTCTCAAGCCCGAGCAAGCTATACACTATCTGTATCTATCTAACTACTTCCTAGGCAAGCCTTGGATGAATACAATATTCTATGCTCAACCTTGAGCTTAACCTACACAAGTATTTTCTCTCCTCTGCCTAACTGACTGCCTTTGGCCAATACTTAGCCAAATTCCTAGTCTTCCAAGCTCCTACTTCCTTGCCCTCACAAGATCCATGCAATACTTTTGCTTCCTATTGTTTGGTCTCACCAACTCATGCTCACCAAACCAATGATTAAACTTGTGCCTTCATTCATCCTTTTAACGGCAATTCGAATTGCTAAAATTAGTGATTTTTCTAATTAAGGAATGATTTATTTAGGCCTTCTTCTGATTGCATGCACCATCTATTTAATTTAGGTGATTTTACAACTGATCATACACTGTCCTTGAAATTTAATCTCAACTGGGTCTTTCTATGATCTGACATGTATGAGTTAATTATGAGTGAATCTTTTGTTGACTTGTTGAGCAGTGTTGGTTACACCCCACTACTGTAGGTTACACCCGAGTACTGGATCTCCCACTAATTACTCCATTAGTTGAAACTAGTTTAATTGAATTTAACTCAGTTAAACTGAATTAAATAATTACAACTCAAAAGAACTCAACTTGTACCCCTAAAATTTAGGAACCACTCTACATGACTCTAGACATACTCCCAACTCGAATTAACTGAGTCAACTAAGTCAAATTAGCTTAGTTAACTATTACAAGTTGCTATGAGGATTAGAATTACAATTTAATTCTTAATTTAATTCAAGGAAAAAATAAATTAGGATTTTTCTTGATGCTATTTTTATCATTTCTTGTTGCTATTTTCAACAAATTTGACCTTCCTCAAAAGCTACAAAACCTTCTGGAGCCAGCCAATCCATCCAGGTGTCCAACCCCCGAGACAACTTGATGTTATGCTGAAATAGACCCCCAGTCGCTCCCATGACAAGCCTTCCATGTGACTGATACCCTCCAGGCGCTCCCATAGCTAGGCATCCATGAAACTACAACCTTTTTCAAGTAGTTCTGTGCCAATGACCCTGAATTTTGAGCCACTTTTTCAGGGTTAGGACTTAGGTCTCTGCCCAGAACTTCATGAAACTTCTAGAAATGGTAAATAAAAATGAAATAATGCTACTAATGCAAACACTTGAATAAGGACTTGACTTGACCACTACCATCCATGATAGGCATTTCTTTAAACATATCATAAACATGTCTTGTACAACGCATAAATACACATTTGAATATAGGGGTCTCATACTTATCTGAGAATCATTAAGAGGGATTTATGCCTCCTCATAATAGCTACAAGATCATCTATTAGGTCATTTATTCATTAAAATTTCATATACTAATAAAAACATGATGAGAGCCATAACTCAAGTGTATCATAAGACATGCTTATAACAAGCAAATAACTAGAGAAATATCAATGATGAAACCACCATTAAAGCCACAAAATGACAAACACTTTTACTCATGAAATACCAAAGGAAAATGAGCTCTTATTAACATATGAAAATACAGCCAAGTTAGGGACTTCCACGTACTGCTTGACCATAGATTGGGATGAACCAAATCTCTCTTTCATCTAATCACCCTCACACCATATTCCAAGCATGAATGTGAGATCTCATGTAATACCCAAAACAAAAACCAAACTAGGGCTTCTAGAGGCCAAACCACCTCAAACCTCAACCAGTGATTCCACCTCACGGTCAGAAATCACTAACCATCACCAGATTGGTCTCCACCCAAGTTGTCCTGGGCTCTAGAGTGTTTGTTCCAACCAAGGCTTCCAGGACTAGTAACTCAACCCACAACTGTTGTCAAGCTCCAGAGCGTTTTTCCAATCAGGGCTTCCAAGACTAGTAACTTAACTCACCAAGGGCTCAAGAGCATTTGTCCAACCAAGGCTTCTAGGACTAGTAACTCAACCCAAGCTGTTACAGGGCTTCCAGAGCATTTTTCCAACCAAGGCTCTAGCAACTAGTAACTCAACCAACAACCATAAGGAACATGAGCACAAATTAGAAAATAAAAGATAAAACCCATAACACCATGGCTATCCAGGAAATGGAAAGGCTAGGAAAAACCATTGTCAACCCAGGTAATCATCCATTCCAATGACAGATCATAACCAAGAAACCACATGCATATTCCAGGCATGCTAAAAATAGCAAGGAAATTATACATGCAACTTAGTACCTACAAAGAAAACCCATTGTAGCTATTGATCTCACTGTCCCCTTGCGCTTTCCTGCTTTTCCTTTGCCTTCTTGCTCCAAAACCCAAGTACGCCACACTCCTCCAATAGTGCTCCAAGAAAACTCTAAGTGTGCAAGAGTTTGAGAGAGAGAATAGAATAGAGAGCTCTAAGTTAAAACTGACAAAAGCTAACATTGAAAAAAGCCATGAACTGATCCTCAGAAGCCTTTTTATCATTGAGTCATCTATTTTCTTAGATTTCCTTCATTTTTCCTTCAATTTCCTGCTCATGCAAATATGTGACCTTTCATATCTCTTTTCTCCCAATTAATGCCTCTTTGCATTTTCAAATGCCTTTTCCAATTCCTTTTCCAATTTCCTTTATCCATAATAAACAAAATTAACACCCACTAAGATGTTTTTCCCAACATTCAACTTGGAATATGTGTCCGATAACCTTGGTCTTATTTTTCCTTTATTACATGTATTTTTTTACCATGGTTGTTACAGGGTGCTACCATGAACCCCATGTAGGGTTGCTATTACCCCCCTGCAAACCCTCTGGTAGGAGGGGTCTACCACTCCCATGCAACCCCCCATTTGTGCCCAACACAACATAAAAAAACCTGCAACTAGCCGTGCAAAGAATATAACACATACCCAACATGTGCTACACTTGGAATAAGAAGAAAAGTGATAGTTCTAAGAATGGATTGGCAAAGAATAATGAAAAATTTAATGCTAAAAATAAAGGATTTAAGAAACCCACGTTTTCCAATATTTCTAAAAGTGTTTAGGAAGGAAATTATAGTAGGAATGTGAATCAACAAAGAAATATAAATTAGGGAAGTGGTTTGGTAAAAGGAACTGGGAATCGAAAATGGATGAATCTTCAAGGTCGCCAATTAAATGTTGGGGTTGTTATGAAAATCATTTATGGAGGAATTGTGTACAAAATCATTTGAATAATAAGGAAACAATGCATAATATACAAGAGGTCTCTACAGTAAATGATGTTGCTTGTAACATTCCAAGGATTAATGCAACACTGGATGATAGATAGATTGACCATAAATCCACGATGGTAGAGATTCAAGGTAAAATCTTTGGAAAATTTTATGTGTTAATTAATCATGGCTCTAGTTTGAGTTATATTTATCCTTGATTGAAAAATGTGGTCTTAAGCAAGAAAAACAGACTAATTTTTTTTTAGTGTAATTAGCTACAAGAACCAAAAGAAGGGTTACCAAGATTAGTAAAGATTGTTCAACAGAATTAAATGTATCACACACTAAATTGAACTTGAATATTATTCCTTTAGGATCATATGATATCCTTATTGACATGAATTGGCTAAAACAACACAAGGTAGTATTGAACTGTTTGGAAAAATATTTGTTATGTGTTAATGATGAAGGGGTAACCTTTACAGGAAAAGGGGTACCAAGGGCCATTTATGTAATGAAAATATCTTCCTTATAGTTAAAGAAATGCGCTTTACAGGGATGTAAATTGTATGCAGTTCATATTGAAGATAACTTTCACAGTAACCAGAAACCTTCCACAAAAGATTATCCCATTCAAGAAAAGTATAAGGACGTTTTTTTCTGAGGAAATCCCAGGACTACCTCCATGAAGGGACATATATTTCACTATAGATCTTATCCCTGGAGAAATCCTAGAATCTAAAGATGAATATAGAATGAGTGTTCCATAATTGGTGGAACTAAAAATGTAGCAACAAGAGTTGTTAGATAAGAAGTATATAATACCTAGTGTTTCACCTTGGGGTGCACCAGTCTTATTTGTGAAAAATAATGATGGAAACCTTAGCCTCTGTATAGACTACATGAAACTCAACAAAATGACAATCAAGAATAAGTATCCATTACCCAAGATTGATGGCCTATTTGATCAGGTCAAAGGAGCCATTATCTTTTGAAAGATTGACTTTTTATGATCCAGATATCATCAAATCAGAATCAAAGATGAAGACATTCATAAGACGACTTTCAAGACATGGTTTGGGAATTATGAGTTCATGTACTTACTTTTAGACTCACTAATGCGCCAACCACTTTTGTGTCGAATGAATAGTGTCCTCTAACCTTATTTGCACAATTTTTTCATTGTGTTTATTGATGACATATTTGTCTATTCTAAGATCAAACGAAAACATGATCATCATTTGCAAATGGTTCTCCAAACAATTATAGAAAATGAGCTGTATGGCAAGTTTAGAAAATGTGCATTTTATCAAACATCGATTCATTATTTGGGTCATGTTATATATGAAGAGGGGATTGTTGTGGATCCAGAGAAGATAAAACCCATTATGGAATGGCCAGTGCCTAAGGATGTGGCTAACTTTAGGAATTTCATAGGGATTGTTATTTATTATACGAGGTTAATAGAGGGGTTTTGCAAATGATCTTACCTAATTACTTCTTTACAGAAGAAGGATACTAAATTTGACTGGAATAAAAAAATGCCAAGATAGTTTTGAAAACCTAAAGCAATTATTGACTACTACCCTAATTTTAAAGATAGTTCACCCCAATAAATACTTTGTAGTCTGTACTAATGCTTGTGGGGAGTATTAATGCAATAAGGTCATGTGGTAAGCTATGAATATCGGAAACATAAAGATCATGAACAAAATTATGCAACCCATGATTTGTAATTAGCAGTTATTATCCATGCCTTGAAAATGTGGAGGCACTACCTTATAGGGAGGATATTTTAGCTGAAAAATGATAATATCATCCTTAAAAACCTCTTTGACTAGCCAAACTTAAATTCTAGGAAAACCCAGTGGTTGGCATTCCTTAGTGAGTGTGATTTTAGAATTCACATTAAGGGAAAATAAAACAAAATAGCAAATGATATTAGCAAGAAAGTAAATAAGATTTGTGTTATTTCTGCAAGTAATTTGCAAACAAATTTGACTAAAAAAGTAAGGACAAATGCATATTTTAATGAAGAATATGTTAAAATCAAGGAGAAAAATAAAAAATCAGATTCTCAATATGAGGAAAGAAACATTTTTTCAGTTAATGAAAAGGGTTTGGTGATGTATAGAGATATAATTTATATACCCATTGATCAATTTTATTTTTTTTTTAATCCTTGATGAGTTACATAAGATGCCTATAGTTGGACATATTAGCTATCAAAAAATAATAATCATATTAAGAAAGGACTTCTGTTGGTTAAAGCTTCCCATCAACATTTGGTCGGATTATTACAAACCTTACCCATTCCATAGTGATTATGGGAAGTATTATCCATGGATTTCATCACTATTTTTCCAAAAACAAGAAAACAACATGACTCTATAATGGTAGTGGTAGAAAAACTTAGTAAGGAAACATATTTCATACCTGTAAATTCTACTTTCAAAGCCATTAATATAGAAAAGATATTCATGAAGGAAATATTTAGACTACATGGTATGCCTAAGACAGTAATATTACATCATGATGTGAACTTTACCTCTAAATTTTGGAAAGATTTTTCCTGAAGGCATGGGTACAAAATTGAACGCTACCATAGCTTATCATCCCTAGACTGATGGTCAAATAGAAAGGACCAATCAAGTCCTAAAGGACATGTTGCGAATGTATGTTATTGATAGGCCCACTAAGTAGGAAGATTATTTGCATTAAGAAGAGTCTTTTTGGTAGAAATCACATAGGAGGAAATTTTGTTGACGCTTTTCGAACCAACTAGTGTGGTTCATCATCAAGACCACATTATTTGCATTTAGTTGAATTTTCCTATAATAATGGTTATCATACTTCCCTAAATATGAGTCCTTTTGAAGCAATGTATGGGAGATGATGTAAATTTCCTTTATGTGGGATCATCTTGAAGACAGGTTGGTTTTAGGATCAAATATGCTCAAGGAAATGGAGGAAATAGTCAAACAAGTAAAACAGAAATTGAAAACAACTCAGGACTAAAAGGAAATCTACACAGATTTAAAAATATTTCATAAAGAGTTCAATGTTGGTGACCACATTTATTTGAAATTAAAACCTAAGAAAAGTACTCTTAGACTTTGTAGTTTTTCCAAGTTGTCACCCAAAATTTGTGGACCCTTCGAAATGTTAGAAAAGATAGGCCCATTTTCCTATCACCTTGCTCTTACAACAAGAATAAAAGTCCATGATGTGTTTCATGTGTCTTTATTAAAAAATATGTACATGATCCAACTCACATAATTTATTGGAATGCTGTATAGATAGAACTAGAGGGAGAGTTCCTGGAATAACTTCTTGTTGGCTTGAGGGGGCTTGACCCAGGTTCAACGTTAGTTAGCCAAACAAATCCCTATACTGCTGGCCCTTTTGGCACCAGCCCGCAGAGCGCGGACTGAAGTCTCACCCGAAGCAGTATGGGGGGATGCTGGAACCAAGTTTCCACACCCTTGTGATGGTTGTGATGTCAGTTTATTCCAACTATTCCTGCCTTCGCACAAGTGACTTATCCCTTTGGTCTACCCTTCAGTACCTTCGCGAAGTGTCACAAACGACTTTTGCGCAACCCTAACCAGGGGTTGAAGTCCTTTCACGCTTCTAGGGCAGCGAACTGCGCTATTTACCAAAATAGGCTAAGTATCTTACTTATCTTATTATCAGATCTTAGTTAGCTTCGTGTAAACAAATGTTCCTACTTGCGTTCACTTAACCAATATAATTATACACATTCGCGCATCATATAAGCATTAGAAGTGAAATTCATACCCAATATAACAGATGCATAAATAAGAAATAAAGACACAAAAATGATATTATACTTCTCTTTATTAATACTTCCAGATAATTACAGACTTGACTCGCCTAGTGCACTCAACTGCAGGGGTCCGCGCACTCAGTTGCAGACTTCTAGGCCTCTGCGCACTCAGCTGCAGAGCCTCTACCTACGCTACGACCCAAAACTTAGACTTCTACTTCAGAGCTATCTTGCATACATGTTTGATCTTGATCCATTATTAATGCCTCTAACTACTTAGAGCTTATATCTATTTATATAATCCCATGGTTCGTGGACCATGGGTAGATCTTCTATAGCCGACATTACATTATCAAAATAAGGGGAAACAACCCTATGACTCTTTAACATCTACGTGCTTCGCGTCCACAAAATGCAGAGTCTTTACATTGGAATTACAAAATTGGACCAAAATATGGGCTCTAAGCCCCAAAACTACCCTTGGGGGATCCCGTGCCCAACAGGCCCCCAACACAAACATCGTGACTCGCCCTCAAGTCACTCTGCAGGTGCGAAGATCTTAGTGCAAAGACCTCCCAACTCTATTTGAATCACTTCAACTTCAACAACGCACTGAGCAGCCACCTGTTGGACTTCTTCCACGCGTTGTTCATTGATTACTGCTGCTGAACTGCTTCCCTAAATCCTCTGCTGAGTTGCTTACAGTTGCACGAGCTTTGCTTCAATGGAGGCTGTAATTGCATAAGCCTCATCGATCCATGGCTGTAGGCGCGCTTTCAAGACCGCTTCTCTGTGCTGAGCAGCATCCACCTGTTCCTTTTGCGCCTTTGCCTGTTGCATCCGTGCAAGCCTTTATGTAAGGAAAATCATCTGCACGGTCCCTTTTACCTCTTCGTACCTCTGTTGTAGCTCACGCACCTCTGTCTCTAGGCGCTCTACATTCGGGTCCTCCTCTAGGGTGGTTAGGACCTTGAATGACTATTCGAAGACTTGCATGCAGTCTGTCATTGCACTGACAATCGCCATGATCGCTGTTGTAATCGTGGTGGTACGCTGATCTCTGACCTTCGGTGGAGTTGAAGGTTGAGCCTTCAATTGCAGTTCTACGATCTGGAGGTTTAGCTCCAGCTGAACCCTGGCCATCTCTGGTCTTGCGTTGTGCACCCCTGTAGCTAATTTATGGACGCACACCTCTACTAGTTCCTCTACTTGAATGGCCAACTCGGGACCATTTGGAAGGCTTCCTCCACAACCTACATTATTTGTTTATTCTTCTCCATTGCCTCGTTGCGCTTCAGGCCCAACTGCTCAATGTTGATACGCTGCTCGCTCATGGCCTGTAGAGTGCGACTCTCCCTGGCCCGAAGTTCTGCGGTGACTCCATCCTGCAAGAGATAGAGTGTCTCCCGAGGGAGCGCAACCATGTTTAATCTAACCCCTTTCAAACTGTTGACCGTAGTCCTGTCGGCCTCATTCTCTGTAATGAGTGCTCCATTTAGTAGCACTATCGTGTTGGTCACCCTTGTGCGCAACATTTCTTCGGCAGCTGAAGTGCCGACTGCGAGGCTGGTGGACACTATGCCAGCCTGTGGAGTGCGAACCTACAACTCCTGCAACTCTGTTCGAAGAGCCCCCAATACCATCTACTGTTGTTCTTTAAATTGTTGGAGGGCCTCCATGGTGACATCCCTCACCATTTCTCCGATATCATGTAAATCCCCCTCAATGAGGGTGATTGGGTTGAAAGAAGTCTTTTAGGATTTTTTCTTCTTTCGCAGTACTGTCTGTTCTCATGGTCACGGACGCTTGAGTTTGGTGGATGTCGTTTGTGGGTCTGCACCACCCTGTTCTGTGTCTATCTCTAGTTCGGGTGAAGGTGACTTCTATCCTTCGCACTCTTCTTCTCCTGTTTTCTGCTGTTCCGCCAGCTTCGCAGCATCGTGTGCTGCCTGGGCCTTAGTCGATGCTTCTTCCTTCTTGCGCTTTTCCGCCAGCTACGCCATCTTAAGTTTTGTCTCTTCCTTCTTGCACTGCATGACAGACTTGTCCGTTTCCATTGCGGAGCCAGCTGGAGTGCGCCACTCCGGTGGCCAAGACTCAAGGACTCCAAAAATGACATCATCAGTCACCAAGAATGGTAGGTCATGCCACGTCTTCGTAGGGTCCTTCCGCGTCTTGATGAAGACATGGTGAAAATCCTCTTTGAACTCTGCAAATCTCTGTAAACTATTGTATACTGTGGGTGACAACCGCGGCTTGCAATTGATCCCCATCCAGATATTCATCTCCATTAGCACCCAAAATATCTTGCTTTCTCTGATCCGTTGTGCATCCTTGGTCACCCACAACGAAGCGTACTTCGCTGCCTCTGGAAGGTCTAGCATGACTGAGGGGAATTGGCTATCCTCAGGCAGCTCCCATGCCACCAGTACGATTGACAATAGGAGCCATGCGTAATGAAACATTTTTCCCTGCTCCTGAGCCTCGTGACAGTTCGCAAGGAACTCGCCGCATAGGTAGTTCGCCCAGTTGAACTGGACTCCTTCTGCACATTGAGCTACTAGTGCAACCACTGGCGTGGGCACCTCATCCATGCGACACTTTCGCATCACCTTCCCTGCCAATATCTGTGTCACGACCTTGACTGCAGGGTTGTTGATGCTGGAGATGGCATACCCTCGCTTCTTCTTCTCCAGCTTAAACTTCTTTTTCATTGCCTCTGCGAGGGTCAACTCGCCACCTTTTCCCTCTGAAATGTTAGCTAGATCCTCTCCTGAGTAAGGTAGGTGTATAATTCGGTGAATCAAATGGTTTGTGATGGGCATGGGATCCTCTAGCCACAAGCACCCATCATGCACCAAGCAGAGCAACTGCCTGATGACGAAGACGATCACTGGGGCATGGTGGTAATGCGACACCCATAGTAGGTTTAGCAACCCTGCTTTCTCTACACCCTTGAGCCATTTCCGTGGCTCCAATTGAATTGTTCCAGCAGTCATGTCGATCCTCTGGCGCATTAGCTAATCAGTTGCTAAATGTGGGAACTTCTCATGGTCTGCGAGGTCCCAATCTTCAAATTTCAACACAAGAACCCGCCCCAAGTGCGGTCCCTCAAAAATAATATCCTCAGGGAGCAGCGGAGTTTGTAGAGAGCTCTTTCTCTCATCTATATCCTTCGGCACCTTGGCTTTACCCTTGCACGGAGGCACATATTCAAGTAATGGGGTCATAGGTTCCGCACCTTGGGTTTCAACTTCCATCTCTACATCCTCCTCATTCACCAGGATTTCTTCAAATTCTTCCTCCTCTTCGGCCTCTAGATTAATGGCCTTCCCCTTTTCCTGCAAGGTGAGTTTAGTCCTCTATGGGTTTCTTGGCGAGACGCACACCGGGATCATAACTTGCTTATCCTTCTTAGGTCATGGTGTGTGGGGTGATTTAGGGACCTCTACTATCGCTCTGACACTCTCTGGGGCTTCTACTTCCGCAATCCCCTATGCAGCTTTCGTGGGTGTCAACATCAGTCTGGTTAGAAGGTCCTGCGTGTCCTTTGGAAATGTTTCAAACACTGAACTTGCTCTCAAAGCCTCAAAGTTCGACAGGTCCATAAACACTTGATAGCGCAACAACTCAGTTCTCAAATTGCCAAGTGTTTTCCGCTGGACAACCACTTGTAATTTATAGGGCCTTTTGAATTTGAATTTAACTATTTGCCCCACATTTGACTCATTAATTCTAGATTGGCAGTAGATTTTCAAGAATCTAACCCATAAAGTTCACCTTAAATGTCTGCCGCTTGCTCCAGTTGGCCTGAAACCAACCATAAAATCATGAAGAGTGATTGTAACGGTCACTTTCCGGCAGATCTGTGCGCCAGCACAGCTATCTTCACGCTGTCGAGGACCCTATGACACTTCGCTACTTCACGCAGTCATGACATCGCGCATCTCCTGGGCAGTGTAGTTTATAGTCCTGCGCCTCCTTTTAGCTACCTGGAGCGCTAAGACTGTGATACTTCCATATAGTCACATCATAGAATCGCCGATGTACGGCTTCAAATGTCTGCCATTCACCTTTCCTGGGAAGGGTTCTCCATTTAACTTGACCAACTGTACCGCGCCTCCATCGGTAATCTCCTTAATAATATACAGCCCTATCTAGTGCATCCTGAACTTCCCTGGGAATTTATCAAACTTACTATCATACAACAACACCAGATCGTTTACCTTGAATGTGTGCAACTTGATATGGTGATCGTGCCATGCCTTTTCACGTTGCTTTTGAACATGCTGGTGAAATCCAGCAAAAAATCGTTCTTCTTCGAGCTCATCCAACTGCGTGAGCCTCTTCTCCAGGGCTCCATGATCGGTCATAGTTGTGAGCGTTGCTATGCGTAGACTGGGCACGATGTATTCCATAGGCATTACGACTTCCACTCCGTAGACAATCCTAAAAGGTGTTTGTCCCGTCAGTTTCTTGCATGTCGTTCAATAAGCCCATAACACTGCAAATATGCATAGGTCCCAATCACTTCGATGAGCATTGTGTACCTTGGTCAACGCGTTTTCAAGCACTTTATTGAACGCCTCCACTGTCCCGTTAGCCTGTGGGTTATAAGGTGTGCTCTTTTGATGATACACCTGAAATTCCTCTGTGAGTGCGCTGATCGTCTCATTCAGGAAGTGTGTACTGCGATCGCTCATCAAGATCTTTGGACATCCAAATCGCATCAGTACCTGTTCAAATAGAAACTTCGTGGCAGTCACGCTTGTGCAATCCTTCACCAGCTGGGCTTCTGCCCAACGAGTCAAATACTCCGTCGCAGTGATAATATACCTCACGCCTATCTTTCCTTGAGGTTTAATGAGTCCTACAAAATCTATTTCCCACTTTTCAAAAGGTTGCAACGTCATTTGTGGATTCAAAGTCATTTCATCCCTTCACGACGACCTGCCTGTTCTTTGACATACATTACACACCTTGTAATATGCTTTTGAATCTTGATGAAGGGTTGGCCACCACAACCCTGCGTGTAGAATCTTTTGCGCGGTTTCTATTCCTGCATAATGTCCTCCCACGGCGCCCCCATGATCGTCTGCGAGGATGCTGCTTCATTCAAATTCAGGTACATACCTTCGCAGTGTTTCATCATTCCCTATCTTGTATAGATGCCCAGCAATGACAGAGAAATCTGCCGCGCGCACCACTAATTCCTTCTTTTGCTGGACAAAGTATCCTTCCAGTGTAGTTCCAGTTGTTATAAAGTGAATTATATCTTCAAAACTTCGATCCGCGATGCGCACAGGAAAGAGCTGCACGTCATGTAATCCTTCCTCCAAATTACTAGGTTCCTCCCCTATCTCGATGAGTGACAAGTGATCTGGTCTCACACTCAATCATCCAGGATTCACAACAACTTCGAAATCGTACTCCTGGAACAATAAGAGCCATCTACAAATTCGCCCCCCCAACACAGGCTTATTGACCAGGTACTTTAGCGTGGAATCTGTATACATCTTAAAGTGGCCTCCTAGCAAGTAGTGTCGATACTTCTGGAGCGCATATACCATAGCTAGACCGTCACGCTCAGTGGTGGAATAGTTATTCTTTGCTTTGGATAATCTGCAACTTGCGAACGCGATAGGGTGATCCAAGACTTCTCCACCATCCTGTGTTAGTACTACCCCTAACACTATACACGACGCGTCAACATGGACATGAAACTCTTTCTTCCAGTTCGGGAAGACAAGAATCAGCGCAGTAACCATCTTTTCTTTCAATATATCCAGGATTTTCTTACAGTCATCGTTCCAGCAAAACGTGACATCCTTCTTCAATAATTTTTCCATCAATGCGGTGATTTGGGCATAGCCTTTGATAAAATTTCTATAATATCTCGTATGTCCAAGAGTAGCGCGCAATTGTTTCACACTTCTCGATGCTTCCAAGTTCAAAATCACCGCAATCTTCGCGGGGTCTACCATCAGCCCTTGTCTGCAAACCACATGCTCTAATAGGTTCCCAAAAGGAACGAGAAACAGACACTTTTTGAGGTTGAGCATGATTTGGTGCATTGATAGGTATCCAACATCAAGCGCAAGCTCGCTACATGGTGCTTAACTAGCCCAAATACAGTCCAGTCAACAAAATAGACCTCCAAGAACTTATGAATATATTTCTTAAATGCTGCAGCAACCATGCATGAAATGATGGCCGACACATTCTTCAATCCAAACAGCATGACTATTGAAAGCAACCTCACTCAGTCATGAAAATTGTCTTGCTCCTATCCTCTGGCGTGATTTTGATCTGGTGGTACCCCGAGAACCCATCAATGAAAGAATATGCTTCCTAACCACCTACATTGTCCAACACTTCATCCATGAATGAAGTTGGGAATGGATCATGCACACAAGTGTAATTCAATTTTCTGAGATCCACACATATCCTTATCTCATCCTTCTACTTCTTCTCTTGCACCACCATTGGGCTTACCCAATCGAATTCTTCCACAGGCTCAATGATGCTTGCTGTGAGCATTTTTTCTAGTTCTACGCGAAACTTCTCGTATTTTGGATTTAAGCGGTAAGGCCTCTGCTTAACTGGCTTCACATTGGGCTTTAACGTGATCTTCATCACTCCTAGATCTCCGATGATTCCTTTCAAATCCATGAACTTGGTTGGGAATAAGTCCTGATAGTCGCGGAGTAATTCAACGACTTTATCCACCGTCGCGTCGTCCCAGTAGTCTTTGATCTTTGCAAATTTGGGTTCTGCCTCCATACCAATGTTCACCTGTTTAGTTTTCACTGGCGCGGTTATATTAGGGTTCTCAATCTGTGGTCCTTGAACCTCACGGTGGCCTTCTATTTCTGGAATGTTAATATTTCGCGGATCCTCATCCTCCTCTTCAGCAGTTACATTATAACATTCCAGCGCGTGACTCAACTGAGTAGCCCATTCAAGCTGAATCAGGTCTAAAGGCTCCTGTGGTATCCTAAAGATGGCTGCTTTTACCTCTTGTAGCGCTTCATCAATACTGTCCCACCCATCCTCAAAACTGAAGGTCATCATGAATCCTTCGCGCAGGATATCCCATTCACTTGTCCCATGGCGGAGCTCTGTTTCTATATACCAGTTCATTGGTATAACATCTAGGGTATGACAAAACAGGTGCACCCACTCAGGTTGTGGCTTTTCTCCATAGGCTTGTGTCCACTTGGCCAGATGCACGCGTGGATCATCCTGTCCATCATACTTGTCTGTCAGTCGCATCTTAGGCTTCCCAAATCGTACTCGCATCATTCTCCTACATTCGCGCCAATCATCAAAGCTTCCTTTGTGCGTACCCCACCATCTTGCAAGCATAGCACGCAGTACCCAGTCCAAGGCTTGGAAGCATTGCTTTTCTGGAACCTCCCTTTCAAATGCATCCAAGAAAGTATCTACCTCATTTAGACCATCATAAGTAGGCATATTTCTTTTTTTTGTCAACACGCAGCACAATGACCGGGTCATCATGTTGCAATTCAGCGTAGTTACCTCGTGTAACCGATTCTGCCAGCGTTCTACTTCTTCATTAGAATCTGAAGTGCAGGAGATCTCGCGCTCCCATGTAATCCGCCCATCCATGGTGGGATTCACCCAGTCTTGGTCCCACGCTGTTATCTTATAGATGCAGTCCAGATCATCATCACTCTCATAGTCGCGGACTGGTTCCGTATAGCGCGATCCTTCAGCGGGATCCAAGGGTATGATTACGTGCAGTGACTTCTTATCAAACATCATCTTCCGCTTCTTCAGATTGATTACCCCATTCATATCAGTAGCCCAATCAATTCCCAGGAGCGTGGGGTAGGGATTGCTGTCATCAAAAATCTCTATCACTTCAAAATTTGCCAGCGTGCTCGCTCCCTCAATATCCACGGTTACTCCCTGCAATCGCCCCATGGGTATGATTTTCTGTTGATTCACCATTCTCAGCTGAATCGGAGACCATTGTAGCACAGGTCTCCCATTCGCTCCCATGTCTATTTCGGTAAAACATTCGCATCTGAGCCCAAATCCAGAATGACTTGATCCATCTCGTATTCTCCGATCTACGCGGTGAGTCTCATTTCACGCCTCGTCCTTGTTTTATGCTTTCTGATCTTTTGGACTACGCGCGGTTCTCCTGGCGCAGTCCCAACACATCTGTTGATGAGTTCCTGTAACCCTTTCATAGCCTTACTGTCGCGCAGTAACTTCATACAGGTTTCCAAGAAAGTTGTGAACATGGAGGGGTCCATCTCTGGCTCAGGATGATCTTTGCTTCTTGAAGTGGAGGCCTTAGCGAAACTTTTCTTAGCTTCCATGAAGGTTTCCCAAGCGTGCTCCAAATCAAACTCAAATTCTTTCACCGGGGCTTTGCGAACCCAGGTGTTGTTTTCCCTTGTCATCTCCCATCACGATTCCACTTCAGAGCACTATATTAACGTTTGGATCTTCCTCGCGCGGCTCAGACCTCATCATCTGTAGGTTCTGAGTCGGGGGAGGTGGTAGCACCCCTTTGTCACGTATCCTAGCTATTAGCGTAGGAAAATCTTCTGTTTCATGGTCAAACAGTGTGCAATACTTTCACAACAGACGCGTTGGATTAGTGAAATCATGGTCATAATGTCCCGGTCCTTCGCAATTGTAGCAAATCAACTGTCCTCGACCTCTACCAGGTCTTCCTCCACCTCGGCCTCGTTCGTGCCCCTGAAATCCTATCCACACCATCCCTGTGTTCTGGTCAAGGGGCCACATTTCGACCTGATCCTTGTAGGCGGGAGTTCTATCCATCATTAATTCATAGCTTCTGCAAGAACAACTGTTGCGGAGTTTGCGTATACTTCTGTAACAAGTGGCAGTTATCCGTGGCATGTTTTTCGGCTACTTGACAAATAGCGCACCACAATGCAGGCGTTGTTCTAGGTCCTACTTGAGCTTTTGCCTCAAAGGCATCGGTCCTCCTCCTGCGAGGTAATTTGTAAAGACCAGGTAGTGGTCTTTGTCATGACCCTGACTCTTGCATTTTAGGCACCATACTTCCTTGCGCACTTCTGGTCGAACTGTCCTGTCCTGTTTCAGACTCTGCATCTCAAGGCATAGATTCTTCAGCTGCGCGTGGATCTGCTGAACTCCCAGATTAGGATCTTGCGTTAGGGTCTCATGTAGTCTCATGGAAATATCCAAGGCCTCTACCTGAGTTGTTATCTTTTGCTGCGACAACGGACTCCTTAAGTGTGGTAGTAGCTAAGCTACAAACCACTCACAATGTTGTCCATCTATCAAATTCATATTGGCTTCGAAGATCGTACATTTTAGCCTCTGATCTAGCTACCAAGGCGTATCGCCTGGTAGCATCGTGATTTCTTTGAATCCAATAATCGACTGCGCTTTAGATTTAGGCCTACTAAATTCCCTATTTAGTGCTACTTCGATGTTCACTACTCTTGCATTCGGGTTATCGTTGGAGTACTTAATATACCAGGTTAGCGCACAATCCTGTAGGGCGCTAACCAATGTTGCTTTCTTTATATGATCATCTATCACACATTGAGCTTCGCATACAACCTTCACTACGAACCAGAATTGGTTCGAGTCCTCATTTCCCAAGCCTTTGAACAAAGGCAACTTCACTGTGTTTGCCATACTGAATCGCGGTGGTGGTGGAGGTGGTACGGGCGAAGATGGAGGTGATGGTGGTGAAGTCAGTGGTGGTGTGGGCGGAGGTGGTATTCGTGGAATTCTTTGTCTTATCAGATGAATAGCACTTCGTGGAGAGACCTTCACGAGCTCTTCTTCATCCCCTCATGGAGGTGAAATCAAGGGGCTATTCTCTGGACCCTTATTTCCTTCGTTCCTGTAAACCTTTCCGCTTCACATAGCCCCGAACATCAAGGTAACTGCATAACCCGCTTTTTGCACAACAACATTTTAATCCAAGTATTCAAAGATTTTACGTACTTACCTCGCGGTCCTTTGAAGAAGATTGCTTTGCCTCGCTATAGCTGACTGAGGTGTCGGCCACGAACTCAGTAACAAATCCTCCTATAATGCGATTGAGCCAATGATCGACGACACACACGATCTTATCTTCCGATGCTTCCAATATTTGCACTAGCTCTGGGGTCCACAGAATAGGACCGTCTAGTTTCCACTTTCCTTGGCTATCTACTAGCTTCGCGATCCACTCGTATAGTTTAGTAGGAAAGGAGGCAAAAAATATTTCGTGGATCTCCATATACAGGTAGCTATCTAACCACTGTTCTATGGACAGTCGCGGGTTTCTGTTTTCTTGTGCTGTGAACTCGTGAATCCTTCTATCCAACCAGCCTTCGATTTATTTCTTAGTTGGATTCCAATGATACGACATCACACATCTCTTATGCAGATTCCGGTCCCGGCAATGGAACCATTTGTTGGCTTGAGGGGGCCTGACCCAAGTTCAGCGTTAGTTAGCCAAATAAATCCCTACACTACTGGCCCTTTCGGCATCAACCCACAGAGCGCGGACTGAAGTCTCACTCGAAGCAGTATGGGGGGATGTTGGAACCAAGTTTCCACACCCTTGAGATGGTTGTGATGTTGGTTTATTCCAACTATTCCTGCCTTCGCGTAGGTTACTTATCCCTCTACTCTACCCTTCAGTACCTTCGCGAAGTGTCACAATCAGCTTTCGCGTAGCCCTAACCAGGGGCTGAAGTCCTTTCGCGCTGCTAGGGTAGCGAACTGTGCTATTTCCCAAACTAGGCTAAGTATCTTACTTATCTTATTATCAGATCTTAGTTAGCTTCACGTAAATAGATGTTCTTACTTGCGTTCACTTAACCAATATAATTATACACATTCGCACATCATATAAGCATTAGAAGTGAAATTCATACCCAATATAACAGATGCATAAACAGGAAATAAAGACGCAAAAATGATAGAATACTTCTCTTTATTAATATTTCCAGATAATTACAGACTCGACTCACCCTGCGCACTCAGCTGCAGGGGTCTGCGCACTCAACTGCAGGGGTCCGCGCACTCAGCTGCGGACTTCTAGGCCTCTGCACTCTCAGCTGCATAGCCTCTACCTACACTACGACCCAAAACTTAGACTTCTACTTTAGAGCTATCTCGCATACATATTTGATCTTAATCCATTATTGATGCCTTTAACTACTTAGACCTTAGCTCTATTTATACAATCCCATGGTCCACTGACCATGGGTAGATCTTCTACAACTGACATTACATTATCAAAATAAGGGTGGACAACCCTATGACTCTTTAACATCTACGCGCTCTGCGTCCACAAAATGCGGAGTCTTTACATTGGAATTATAAAATTGGACCAAAATATGGGCTCTAAGCCCTAAAACTTCCTTGGGGGATCCCGCGCCCAACACCTCTATGCTGCTTAAACGGGAGGGAAGTCAAGATTTAGAATAGAGCCTTAGCCCAAGTCATATTTCATTGGAAACACTTCATCCCGAAAGAGGAAATTTGGGAAATGGAAGACGCTTTTAAAGAGACATATCCCTATTTATTATTATATTAGTTTGAGTTCCATATCAGACATCAGGACAATGTCAGACTCAAGTGGGGGAGGGTGTGGCATCCCATGACTTAGTATTATTTTGTGAATATTGTATATGTAAAAATGTGTTGATATTGTGATTCTAAGACTTATATGGAATTGGTTTATCAATATTTTTTTACTGATAGTTACTTTAGGTAAATATGTTTTATTAAGCTATTAATAAAATATAGAAAATAATATTGAGGTTGCAAATGGCTAAAGAGAAGTTTTGTACTACAAGTTAGTGGTTGGAATTAATTACCCTTGGATAATGTAAGACCTAGGCATCTAATATGAGGATTATATTATTAAATTATGGAAAATTTATTGATCAATAACTCTCCTAGGAAGACAGGACGATGTCTTAGGAAACTATGGAGAGTGGAGCTCTCTAATGAGCAAAGTAACTAACTTCCACCTAATGGATAAGGGAGGAGGTAGTTACTAACTTCCAACATTTTCCCAGAAAAGGGTCCTTTTGTCCTATTATGCAATTAGACTCAAGTAGTGCATAACTAGAGTTAGGAGTTATAGTGGACAAAAAGGAGAAAGAGAAAAAAAATGAAGGTTAGGCTAGCTTGCAATCCATTAAAGCTCGTGGGGACCCATATAGGAGGAAGAGTCAAGGTTGGGAGGAGCCTTGCAACTCAAGTAATATTTTCTAGGGAAAATACATCTCAAGATGGTATTCTAAACATTTTCTTAATTATTTTATGCTAAGTGTTATTACATGTAGCATAAGTGATATTATATTTTGTGCAAATATTCTAAACCTTTTATGAAAGCAATGGAAAATAAGACAAAATTACATTATTTAAGTATTATACACATATTTTTGTAGAACATCTTATAAAATGACTGAATAAAATATTTTTTCCCATTTAGTATAAGGGATTTTTTGTATAGTACCATGATAAGCATCTATTTTTTGATTGCACTAATAGAAATTTCAATTAGAATTTCTAGATACTTGCAAACATGAAAAATTAAAATAGGGAATTACACATTTGAAATAAAATAGTTGCATACGGTATGTTGGTAGCATCCCTTCCTTTTATAAAATTTCATTGAAAACAAGATTGTAACTACAAAATTAAATACATATAATGATGACGCTGGACTAGCTTAATTCTTCGAAAAAATGGAATTTGGAGCCATGTACCTATGTCAAAGGAGGTTAATTATAAATAGATAAGAACACATATAGATAACTTTTGATTGGAAAAGAAAATAAAATAAGTTACAAGTTATATTGATTAAGGGATTAAACCCTTTAGGTGGTAAAAATAAAAACTCAATAAACCATGTCACTTGTAAGGAATCAAAGATTAGCCAAAAAGGTCGATTATGACCCATTTAAAAATAAAATGGAGAACAATACTCATGGATTGAAGGTTCACAATCTTAGTCAATATAATAATGCCTTTAAAATTATCAAGCTACGACTTAGCACACAATATGGTTTTTTAAAAATAATGTAGTTATTATCTAGAATAGTTGAAAATACCTATGTGACAAAATGTAATAGTAATGCTACCCATTGACCGAAAATTCCGGCCATGGTCATTGTTGGGTAATTTAATTGAGTTAAATCACTTGGCATTAAATGTCAAACCAGGGTTCATATATTTGTGAAGTACACTTGCACAATATATGCTAGGAATTCAACTTCCAATTTTAACTCTAAAAGAATTATATTCTATTAGAATTAATAAATGATCAAAAGATGTGAAATTAAAAGATGTCGAGAAATTATCAATTAAAATGAAATTCTTAAACAATGAATCCTAAAGAAAGGCACAAACACATTGACTATCTATGAGGACAATGAAATTTATAATCTATGAAAATAATGAAAGACACCTATTCTCGAAAAGCAATGGAAATTCTAAACTATCAAAGTTGGAAATCTTAATCTAGGAAATTAAAGACAATTTTAATCTATTGGAGAAATCTACTCTCAATTTCTACCATATAGATGTTATGTTAATTCAAAATACAAACTGTAACTATCTTTGCAAGAAACTTAAAGTAAATGATTGTGGGTGTGCACATGCATACTTAGAATTTGTTCAATTTAAATGATATGAGATGCCTATGTTGTTGTGCAAGATTTCATGTCTTATATATGAATCTAAGACTTGAAAAACAATTATAAAATTAAATAACATAACTAATTGGCAAATGTTTTTGATAATTTTAAATGGTTTACTCAAGCACTTTGTGTTTGCAAGAAATGAGAAACTAGTGAGCAAATGAAGCATAAAACATAATGACAGGAAGCTAATGAAAACAAAGTATTAAAATTTAAAAAAATACAAATGAAAAAGAGTTTATATTACACTTTCATAGCCAATAGGGGGGCTCCTTCAAGAATAATATCTAACTACTTAGAGAACTTAGCGATCAATTGTAGACACCTCTCATTGGAACACAACCGTAACAACATGAAAGCTTTTATTAATAGAACAATGTGTACAGAATCAAGAAAACCAACATAATTGAATGAAGGATAAAAAAAATTGATATAGTCTTGATCTCTCTTTGAATCTATCTATCCTCCCCTTTCATCAAAGAGATTACAACATTTTATAGATTTCTGAAGCAACAAGAAACTTAGAATTTCATTGCATGAATTTTGGCCATGAGATATTAGTAAATTACTTTGAAAATAAAATCAAATATATTTTGAAGGATTTTAGGATCAAAGATGAGTGCAAATCTAATAAAACTTATCTCCTTGCCATGAGTTTTCTAAATATCAACTCGTTCTATCCTCCTTGTTGACTGTGCATTGAATGACACATTAGTAAACTGTTTTCCCGCACAATCTGCAACATAGGGGTCAAAAGAACCAAGAAAATATCCCAAATAATAATTAATTTGAGGAAACTAAATAATCACAACCTAATTGGGCTCGTTCTGAAGAAAACCCATGTTTTTTTTTTTCGAAAATCGTTTTCATTTTCACGGAAAATGTATCGGAAGTTGACTGGTAAAAAATGTTGTGTATTTCCTTTGATCTCTTATCGAAGTTTCACACGTGCTATTTGGGTGAGCTTTGACCAACACAATTCCATGTTGGAATTTTTTGAGACAAATTCTAGGTGCCCAATTTCCTTCTAGAATGGTGCTACTACCTCAATCATGAAAATAACTACAAAAACTTGCACTGGGCTACGAAAATTGAATTATAAAACTATTGCTACTAAAACCATGCATAGTTCTTCTTAATCTACTAAAAATAAAGGAAAATCAATGCTAATTAACCACATAGGCATATACATGAACATCATGGTACTCTGTGAAGAATGACGGTAAAAATGGTGGTAAGTGAGTGAGATGGTGCAATGAATGGTTGGAAGTAATGGTTTAATGATTGAAAAAGACAAATGAAAATGATGACAAATCAGTGACCCAACAATAATTTTAAATCATTAAAAAGAAGACACATTTTCCTTTAAAACTTAAATTCCCTCTCAGGGTAATATTCTGCATAACATCCATGGTAACTAATTTTTAAATATAAAACAAAACCCTAGTAACTAATTTAAAACAAAACCCTAGTGTATTTTTCCTCGACAAAAGAGTCAACCATATACATAAGAAAAGACCAGGTGTTTAGGAGGATCTGACTTGAAGGGGAGGAGCTGAAAACTTGTTAAGGACTAGAAAGGTTCCATAACAAGTATCAAGGAAAAAATTTCAAAATATGCCAAAGTATGATTGTACCTGTGAATTTCCAACAAAGCCAAAATATAAGTGGGTTTTGGTAAAAAGGAAATAATATTAACTGAAGAAACAAGAAAATAATTGGTACCCAATTCACCTGAGGAAAGACCCATGTTTGAGGACCCATATTGTTTACCTAGTAACAAAATACATTTTTTTTAAAAAACATGTGCAAATGAACTATCCAAACTAACAAGTTCATGTAGGGTTAAAGCCCTGCGAACGTATAAATTTTTTATATAAGGAAAATAACCATAACATAATATTTGTAACCACATCCATAATCAAAAAGGTTTATGCCAAGGTTTAACCGTGGCTAAATAATCCATGGTATGCTATGGTTTTGGTTCTTAAACCCCAATCTCGAAAAATGACCAAGAAATAATCAAGTAACATAAGGTAAATACAAAGGGTTTTTCCCTGTGTAATTAATAATAAGAAATTTACCTTTCGGAAAATAAAATCTTGCCAAGAGAAGGTTGAATGTGGATTAAACTCTCGCTAAGAGAAGGTTGGAGGTGTCTCCACATTTCCACATTAATATTCTATATAAAATAGATATGGTTAGTTTAAAACCCTAGATTGCATAGCAGACCAAAACATGTTATATAAAAGAAAAATAAATGAAGCAAGAATAAGAGAATACCTGTAGTAAAAAGAAAAATTAAGATAATCCCCTTAAAAAAGATTTAATTAAAACTCAAGTCGGATAAGGAGGCTTTTTTCTTGCGACAGAGACCAAGTAGAGCCTTGACATGCTTAGGAAATACTTCTTACCAATCCTACAAACTCCGAGCAGGAAAAAATAATGGATTAAATTAATGATATAAGTAAGCAATAGAAGAAAAATGGAAAAACCCTAAAATCAACCTCAAACTCTGCTACTTACCAAATGCATATGAAATTCGTAAGGTATATCTGTCAAAATGAAAGAGCTAAGCATGGAAAATTGCAAAGTTACAAAATTCGCAAGTTACCAATGAATGACAAAATGAGAAATCTAGTTGTAATGCAGAGTAGTGCTCTGTAGAAAAAAATTAAAAGTGTAATGACAAAATGAACTAGTGGAGTGAAGGTCGTGTGACCAAAAATGAAACCCTAATGTTTTAGGTCATTAATCTACCAATTTTATATCATTTCCAGAAGTGTAATGACAAAATGAACTAGTGGAGTGAAGGTCGTGTGACCAAAAATGAAACCCTAATGTTTTAGGTCATTAATCTACCAATTTTATATCATTTCCAATGATTTTGAGTTTATGCCCTTCCATGCAAAGCCATGTGAGGCTAGGTGGGAAGCCACATATTGGACCAATAGAATGGTTCCACATAACTAAGCATAATTCATACATTACCTCAATCATAAGATAAAACAATTTTGTAATATAATGAGAATCCATGTGGCACATTGCCTCTGCATAAGTGATACAAAGTTTGAAGTGGATGAAGTCTAGGTTCGAATCACCATGGCGTGACAATAGAAATATAAACTTTATTTTTAGCCTTAGACTATATAACACATCGATCATATAACAAGTGGAGAAATAAACTATGATGTGCACTAAGAAAATAAATTATATACATACCTTGGTTATATATGAATATAAATTAAATTGGGTTAAAACCTCGTTTTGAGGAAACAAAGGATAATGGATAAAATCTCATGGCATTTTATTGCAACATTTGTACAAAAAAAATCTCAGATCAAACCTTTTGTAAGAACCTTTAAGGAGTATATTTTGCATTCTTTATGACAGGGTAAAGAGAAGTTTAATTTTAATTATAGGTGCATAGGATAATAGTTAAGTTTGAAAAAGAATCATGGTTAAGAATACACCTTTGAGAACTTGAAAGCAATTGTAGTTCAATATGACCATATTCTGGACCATAGACTAAAAAAGTGTCTTACAAAAGACTAAGGAAAGCCACCAAAAATGTGTATATTATAAGGTGAGATAACCTTAAGTTAATACTTCATAATCAATGTGTGATTTAAACATTGCAAGACAAGATTTGTGATTTAAACATTGCAAGACAAGATTTGATAAATACAAAATCTTGTGACATAGTAATAAATTATAATCTCACAGAGTACTACTTGAGTACTAGAAATTAGTTAGAAAGGAAAAAAAAATTAGGGTGTATTTTTGGGGTTCATTACTAGTATATTGACTTCCATGTACACTAGCAAGTCATTGGGTATGGATAATCATCCTTGTGAGTTTTATAAGGCCATGTAGGACACCATTGATGATGATTTATGTTGATTCACTACTAAATTGTTTGCCTCAGGTCACCCTTTTTAGCTTCTTAATTAAGGCCCAACAAAAATATTCCTGGCAATGAAACTAGAGATTATATTAGAGGCTAGTGGCTTATTTCTTTGATTATAGTTGGTTATAACATCATGGCTAAGGTGTTGGATTTAATGATCTACTTAGATATGTGGTGCATTAAGAGTAACCTAGTTTTGTTTAGTTAGGATGTTCATTATTGACATTGCATTTTTTGCATGGGAGGTTGTGGAGTGGGATAGGGAAATTGATCAACAATCCCTTACTTTGAAGATTGACTTTGATAATGATTATGTCTAGATTGATTGTCTTTTAGTTCAGAGATGTTGACTTTCTTGGATTTTCGATATTGTTGCATTGCGATGGTGAAAACTTTTTTCACCGATGATTTAAACTTTGTTTTTGTTAACACTGTATTATCCCTATGGATCTTTTTGCATTGAACCATATGTGCATGGTGCCCATTAGCCCCGTATTTATATGTTCTGACAACATATGCTCTAGGTTACTTATTGGATATTGCCAATATTGTGGGGAATATCCATTGTATTCTACTTCTACATGGGCCAAAAATGATTAATAACCACATTTCATAGGACTATCTCCTCTTGGTGATGGGTGAGTGGGATTTAATTGATGGAACTCTCACATATTTGGGTACATTTATGTCTTGTTTAGGTGTAGTGGTTAGTGGCCATAATATTTTTTTTCATTAATTGGCTTAGATTCATTACCCAATTGGATTCTTGTAGGTGTATATTATATTCAATTAGGGAAATTGTTAGGTATTTGGGTATTTCTTATTGCATTGGTATATCTTAGTGTTCTATGTGGGATTGATGTCTTTAGATGTTTCATAGCAATCTTCATGATTGGGACCATAAGGATATCTACTTTGTAAGCAAGTTGATTGTTATTGGTTGTCTCCTATATGCCTCCCATATTTGCTATTTATCTTGCTATTTCACTGGAATGACTTAATTTTGGTGGCTTGAACAAAATGTCCATGGCATGTGTGCACCATGCACAATAATGAGGGAGACCTTGGTTTCATTAATATTGTCTTCAAGAGTAGTATTCTTGTTTCCTGGTGGATGGTATAGTATCATGAGGGTTCAATGTTTAGTAGGTCTTCTTAAAACACTTGGTGATGTTTTCTTAGCACAAAAAAAGTCGAAAGGGTGTTCAGTTCATGAGATATACATCGACACCCCACTTATTATAGGTGTTAATATCTCTCATTTAAAAAAATATATGGTTAGCTTAGAAATCCATTACAGGTTTGGGGTGTGTGTCTGTATCTAGAGAGAGAGAGAGAGAGATCAAAGTTATATTTATATAAAAATATTTACAAAAAGAGAAACAAACACACACATACACATATATCAATCTTATATTTATAGAAAAATATTTACAAGAAGTAGAATGGTATATACAATGAATATTCTAACCTCTTTCTAAAAGTCATTAATACTAAAATAAAATCAAAATATTTTGAGGGATCCAAAGATTGGGAATCTTTGATCAACAAATTTCCCTTAGCTAGAAGTTGATGTTGTATCTCATCCCTCCATAGGGAACAAAATTTGGATGGAGGGTTGACCTCATGATCAATAATAGACTTATATCTCATTTTATAAAGAATAAATAAGGTCAAAATCTACATGTAGTGTCATATCCCTAAGAATGTAGTACAAACAAGAGATTGACAATCTCCAAAAAACAAAAGTGCTAGTGAAATGTACCTGAATGAAACACTAAATATTGATTCTTAAGATAACTCCAACACCATCTAGCAAATTGACATTCCTAGAAAAATACACTACATTGCCCTTGAGCACAAGAAAATTGGACAAAGGTCATTGAGAATTCCACTCTTGATCAACTACCAAATAAGTGAAATCTCCTCATAGGCTACCAACCAAGAAAAATGTCTCATATTAAAAGAAAGTTGAACCAAAATTGTGGAGTCTATGCACTAATATATCCTTCAAATCCTTAGATACCTAATAATCATTGAGGCCTAGGGATAACAAATGTCTTTGATGAAGTAATGAACATAATTGTCAATAGTCATACCAAAGAAGTGGATGAACAAATATCTAATACCAAACCATCATAAGTGAGTTAGGAATCCATTTTAGATAACTTATATTTTAGGATAAGACCTTTGAACTACATAATTGAAAAAAAATCAAGTGCAAGGAGACCATAGGTAGAAGCAAGAGAATAGTTGTCCTTTTAGCGGCAAGAGTCAAAGTCCCATAGAGCTCCTCTAAATAATATGCCTTTCTTTCTCAAGCAATGCACTTGGTAGTGAGAATACTTCACAACATATGAACACTAAACCTTCCAACTCTAGACAGGATGGCAAGATAAACCCTATCATACCCTATTGCCATCTCACTGTCTAGGTTAGTATTCTTGGTCCAAATGGGTGGTATGGTATCTTAACTATTACTTATTAAATTCGTTGGAAATCTTTGCTACGAGACTTGGTGATGTTTTCTTAACACACAAGAAGAGTTGGAAGGGTGTTTGGTCCATGTGATATATATTGACACCCCACTTATTTTAGGTGTCGACCTCTCTCATTTTTGGAAATATATGGTAATCTTAGAAAACTATTGCAAATTTGATTTGTTGACATTAGGATGTCGGTAGTGTATGATAGGGGTTTGGATTGTTGACCTATCTAGTGTTGGAAGGTACATTTTCTTATGTTGTGAAGTAATATCATGCACATGAATGTCGAGGGTATTATGCTTGTGGCCAACTTGGTGGTACGGTATCTTGACTCTTGAAAATTCGATGCTTTGGTAGGTCTTGTTATGGCACTTGATGCTCTTTATTTAACAAACAAGAAGAGTTAGAAGGGTTTTTGGTCTATGTAATATATATTGACACCTTAATAATTTTAGGTGTCAACCTCTCTCTTTTTTATAAATATATGGTTGGCTTAGAAAGTTTTTGCAAATTTTTGTTGTTGACATTGGGATGTCAATAGGGTATGATGGAGTTTAACATGCAAACCTATCTAAAGTTGGAAGGTCTAGGGTTATTGTGTTTTGAAGTAGTCTCACTACCAAGTTCATTGTTGACATTAGGACGTCGGTAGGGTATGATGTGGTTTAGCATGTTAACATATATAATGTTGGAAGGTCTAGGGTTTTTTTATTGTGAAGTAGTTTCACTACCAAGTTCATTGATGTATAGGGTAGTATTCTTGTATGGTTATCTTGACTCTTTAGGGTTCAATGATTTGACGGGTCTTCTTATGACACTTGGTCATGTTTGATTAACACACAAGAAGAGTCAAGACATGTGATATATATCAACACCCCACTTATTTCAAGTGGTAATCTCATTTTCAAAAATATATGGTTAGTTTCGAAAGATATTGCAGGTTTGGTTTGTGCCCACGTGGGTGGTATGGTGTCTTGACTCTTGAGGGTTAAATGCTTTGGTAGGTCTTGTTACAACACTTAGTTATGTTTGCTTATCACACAAGAAGAGAGAGAAGGGTGCTTGGTCTATGTGATATATATTAAAACCCCACATATTTCTTGTGTCAATCTCTCTCATTCTTAGAGATAGGGGTTAGCAAGCTAAATCCCTTCACACCCTACTACCATCTCAACGTTCAAGTTAGTATTCTTAGGCCAAGTGATTGGTATGGTATCTTGACGCTTGAGGATTAAATGTTTTGGAAAGTCATGTTACAACACTTGGTGATGTTTTCTTAGCACATGAGAAGAGTTGGAAGGGTGTTCGGTCTATGTGACACCCCACTTATTTTAGGTGTCAATCTCTCTCATTTTCAGAAATATATGGTTAGCTTAGAAAGTATTTCATATTTGATTTGTTGACATTGGGATGGTAGTAGGGTATGATATGGTTTAGCTTGTTGACCTATATAGTGTTGGAAGGTATATGCTTCTTGTGCTGTGAAGTAATCTCATGTACATCACTGTCTAGAGTAGTATGCTTGTGGAGAACTAGGTGGTATGGTATCTTGAATCTTGAAGATTCAATGATTTGGAATAACTTCTTATGACACTTGGTTATTTTTAATTAGAACACAAGAAGAGTTAGAAATGTGTTTGTTATATATAATATATATCAACACCCCAATTATTTTTGGTGTCAACCTCTCTTAGTTTTAGAGATACACGGTTAGCTTAGAAAGATGTTGCATTTTTTTTGTAACTTTGGGATGTTGATAGAGTATGATGGGATTTAGATTTTCATCATATCTATATTTGGAAGGTATAGGATTATTGTATTGTGAAGTAGTCTCACTACCAAGGTCATCGATATCTAGGGTAATATTCTTGTCTGGGTATCTTGACACTTGAGGGTTCAATGCTTTGATAGGTCTTGTTATGACACTTCGTGACGTTTTCTTAGTAGACAATAAAAGTTAAAAGGGTGTTCAATCTATGTGATATATATAAAACCCCACTTATTTCAGGTGCCAATCTCTCCCATTTTCAGAAATATATGGTTAACTTAGAAAACTATTGCAGGTTTGGTTTTCACCTAAGTGGGTGGTATGGTGTCTTGACTGTTGAGGGTTAAATGTTTTGATAGGTCTTGTTACAAAACTTGGTGATGCTTGTTTCACACACAAGAAGAGTAAGAAGGGTGTTTGGTCTATGTGATATATATCAACACCCCAAGTATTTATGGTGTCAATCTCTCTCATTTTTAGAGACAAATGTTTAGCTTAGAAAGTTGTTGTAGGTTTGATTTATTGATATTAGAATGGTGGTGGGGTATGACAAGGTTTATATTGTTGACTTATATAGACTTGGAAGGTCTAGGTTTATTCTGTTGTGAAGTAGACTCACTACCAAGTACATCGATGTCTAGGGTAATATTCTTGTGGATAAGTGGGTGGTATGGTGTCTTGACTCTTGTGGGTTCAATGCTTTGGTAGGTCTCGTTACAACACTTGGTGATGTTTGCTTAACACACAAGAAGAGTCAGAAGGATGTTTGGTATATGTGATTTATATCGACACCCCAATTATTCAGGTGTCAATCTCTCTCTTTTTCAGAAATATATGGTTAGTGACGGTGTGAATACTTGTGTCATTATTTGGTACAATGACGAGCATTAACATAATCATTTAATTATCAACCCAAGGTATGCTAGACTTATGAGGACTTTGTGTTGTATGCATAAGTAACAAAGTTCTTACAGATTTATATGCTCATGAATGAAATCTACAATGATGGAAATCATGATCGAGACAGGTTAAACTACTTAAATTGGTTAAGCCATAAGTTTCCTAAGTGCTAGAGTTCAAACCTTAAGGGTGACATCCAATTGTAAACATGATTCCTATTAGGGTCTGATTTCACTACAATTTTTTGCAATTTTGTTGATTTCACAATAACAATTGTTCATTATGCAGCAATTGTGTAATCACCTCTACACACACCTAGAAGCAAAGAGCATGTCCCGGGAAAGTACAAAAACGAAAATAACATAAGTCACACTTTCAATTAAACACATTGTGCAAATAAATTTGGCTGATCATAATTAAATGAATAATTAAAGAGACATATATGGCAAGAAATAAACACATATAAATTACTAGAAAGAAAACATACACAAGACCTTGCCTCAAGCAGGCCTAAGTCAGGGTTTGGCCTGTGCCCAATATTCAAGTTTACGAAGAAAATCTTAACATATCAAATACACATCCATGGGAAACTTCTTATAGGGTGAATGAATTTTCAATAAGTATGATTGGATCACCTAACATTATCATTTTACCAGTAGCTATTGGTACAAAGACTGGACGAGAAGAAACCTCTCCATAGACATAGCCGAAGTTTTGTGAATTTCACGTTTAGGTGTCAGAATATGAATATCCAGTTTGTCCTTTCATTTCTCGATCTTATTCTTCTTTCTTCACTCATATCCTACTCTTTCTAAATCTCACCAAGGATCTATGTCCCAACAACTAACTAAGTTCAGAGGCCACATTATCTAGACAGTTCGCTCTGATTTCTAAAACGAGACTAGATATATTAACATACATTTACATATGAAATGCTATTTTGAGCCTTGGAGATGCAAAAATTATTGTGTGTCAAGGTGTATTGGTTGGTAATACATTAATACATAACTCATGAAACGCCTCTTCTGATCTTGGAAAGGATCCAGTAGATAATTGAAACATATAACCAGTTCATGAGCAATGGCTGAGGTATACTCGTAATTGAGATTCCTAATGACTTGGAAAGATGCTCATTTGCATGTTCCTTCTTATAGCATTTTGGCAGCTTTAATATGCCAACTGTTCCCTGAATAATAGGTGCCTACATCAATTATCCATATGTGTGTGTCAAACAATGTACATTAGTGCATTGTACTTATTCAAAACATATAACTATAGTATCAAGTCACTCTTCAACTACTTTCTAGTTCTAATCCTTAACACAAAATAGAAAACTAACAAAAATGTATCATACCTTAGCAACCCGTGTTAAATATGTAGAATCAAAGGTGTTTTATAAAGGAAAGAGGAAAAATTGGCCCACATGAGGGGAAGTATTTTGTAGCAAAAAGGTCCATTTTGTAGCTCATCATCAACCCCTTGTTAATCTTGAAGCATGTCCTCATGCATCTTCATTCTACCCTTTAGGAAGTTATGCATGCACATCACTCCACAAGTATGATGGGTGGCCAAATTCTCCCAAATAATAACACCCAAGGCAATGTTCTAGTGATCACCAGTGTGTTTATTCCTAGATTTCGTCCCAATGGTCAAGGGCTTGGTAATGCCTAGTAAGGCAACAAAGAATTAGAAAATGAAACCTTAGCCATATCCAATGGGCTCCATGCTTTAATATAGAATGAGTATAAAAACCATCTTGGTTGAGTGCTAGACAAAAGTACAGATATCCCATTGGAGACCTTTGTTGAAGATGTTTTGGGAGAGCAATCAACATGTTCTGAGCAATGATTAAGGTGTTACAGGACTTAGCCCTAGTCACCTCCCGGTACTTTGTAATAGTAAATAGTTGATTATGTTGGATGGTTATTACATCTCTTGGGTCCATCCTTAACCTATTTAAATCATCACAAACTAGTGATGTTAAAGAATATTATTCCCTCAACACAAGGATTGATGCAACTCCCAATGTTGAATAGAAACTTTGAGACTTTTTCCACTACAACAAATTGTTTATATAAGAGATTAAAGCCTTGAGTTAAATGTATCCCACGAATAGATGATTCCATCTGGACTTCTATGGAAAAATAAAATTGAAAAGATATGGTTCACACAAAATATTTTAATCAACACTTTTGGCACTAAATAATATATCCATAACTTCTCAAGGCTACGAAATTTTATGAGATTGTCCAATTGCAATATGTTGTAACTGTAGGATTACCCATCGTTCATGTAGGTAAATAGAATAATTTTGTTAAGGGATTAGTCTTGTAAGACCTTGCATCCATAGATTTGCTACAACCACCTTGAGTTCTTCCTCTTTTAAAGCCTTTTCCTTTCATTTTCTATTTTTAGCTCCCGATTTGGCTTCTTGCTAGGCCAAATACATAGTAAACCATCTCTTTCTCATTTTCTTAATAGCCTCATTGTGGGTCTCTTTGTCTATTATCCCAAGATCGAAAAGGTCATCTTTAGTATTCCACTGTGGAAGGTAAGGTCTGACATGTAAAAAGGCATAAGTATTGGTAAGAATATCGTCAAGGATACTGTTAATAAGATGTTGTGCTTCTGTTGTACACTCCTAAGATTATTGTTCAGCTCTAACCTCAAGCCCTTCTGCTTGGTCAATAACTTTCAAAAGAGTGTCCATATTTTGAAGTTTTGGCCTAAGTATCTGTAATTGAGTCTTCAACTTATGCTTTTGTAGCATGAATCTTTTATTTTGTTTTAACAATGTTTGATATGCAGGGCTACAAAATCTAAAGGGTCTAGGCATTACGACCTTACCTTTTAACTTTAGTTTCTTTACCTTGTTTCTGGTAGTTCTTGTGTGAAATTTCATAGCCTCCTCTTGTAGTCGACAACCACTTTTTCTCTGAAGTGGGAAATTTTCAACAAAAGTGTCGCTTGTATCCATATCCATAGGCTCAAATTCTAGCTTTGGCCCTGATTCATCATCACCAGTGATATCAACAAAAATTTCCTCCATTTTCTTAGCCCTTTACCACTGTAATACCCTAGTAGGGTAGCGTCGCTTAGGGTTCACCTGTGGATTGGACCCCTTCTTATCTTTAGGTGTAATTTTATTTGTAAGGGATAAGATTGATGCTCTTGGTTTGAGTTTCCCTCCTTAAGAAAATTCCCCCCCATAAAACCCCAATTCAACACAATTCATGTTTGACAATAATTTTGATTAGACCTTAGTGGAAAAGTGAAAATTCATGGTTTTTCCTTTTCCATATGGCTATAGCCATTTTGGTTAGACTCTTCAGTAAGAAGTAGGGAATATTCATAGGTTTCATCTCAACCAAGTGCATAAGGATGTGAATATGGTAATGATATACTTTACTGAATTTTCCTTCTTAGGTGATGATTTTTTGCACAAAATAAATGACATCGCGCCATACAGGTTGCAACAATTCCCTTTTAATCCGTTGCCTCATTTCATGTAACAACAATGAATCTTCCACAAAAGGATGTCAATTTTCATTTGGAATTTTAATATTTTTATACCACTTCTCACTAGTCAAAAGAAGCCCATTGCTTGCTGCAACATTTCTTCATTTATAGGAATAGTGAGTTTTCAGACTAGGGCTCTATCTCCATTAAAATTTTTAGCAAACTCCAAGGCAATTTAAATGTTGAACCCTTAGAATTTATCTAAGAATAGGATCCAATTATCCTGAACAAAGACATCCCATGCAACTTGGTTTTTCTAATTTCTTCCATACTATTAAGTTCCATTCGCACTATGGTTCCCCCCATCCTATCTTGATATTCTTTTATGATTTTCCTTCTGATTTTTTTAATGCGATCTACTACCACCCTACTTATGAACTTGATGCCAACTGTAACCTTGTTACTCTACCTAGCAATGAAACAAATATTGTAATGACCCCCCTCATCAATGCACATAACTATCTCTGATTTCCCTGCTGCAAATTATTGGTCATTATATATTTATCAATATAACTTGATTTTGTTGTCTTCGGTCACATGAAGAGGCATGTTTTGAAATAATGTCTCGTGCTGTGAAATGGAATGGGCTACAAAATGATTTGATTGCTGCGAAATCCCGGTACATGTATGATATGCCATATAATTAAGTTATTTTATGATGAGGACATGCTTGCAAATGATGGCAAGGTAATGTCAAATGGGAAGATTTGTCTTAGAATAGGATGTTATATAAGCTTTGGGTGGGTTTAGGAAAGGTGTTGTGTATGTAGATATTATGTTAGGCATAGGTGGGCCAAGAATAAAGTGGGTTAATAATTCAGTGAGAAGGGTAGTTACTAACTAATTAGGGCCATAAAAAGGATAATGAAATGTTGGCTTGTAGGGGCCTGACCCAGGTTCAGAGGTGATTTAGCCAAACAATCCCGGTACTACTGGCCCTTTCGGGAATAGTTCGCGGAGCGTGGACTGAGGTCTCACCCGAAGTAGTATGGGAGGGTGCTAGAACCAGGTTTCTGTACCCTAGAGATGTCTGATGATTTTTGGTGGCCCACGGTTTGACCCTACACGCACGTTGCTACGCGCACATATCATTACCTCATAGCTTGTGATGCTGCCTTTGCACAACACTACTTGGGGCTCGATCCACGTTAGTACCCAATCCCTTACTATTAACCCGATGTTAGTTGATCACTTAGCTTATCTACATGTGTTTAGTTATACTTAACAGTGTTAGTGCGCACGATAAATAAAACAGTATAATTGCAAAAGATATCCGCCATATAATAACTCAAAACAGATACACAAAATTTGGAATCAAACTTCTCTTTATTATTTTTCTTCCTTGGTTACAGACTCGACTCTGCCTTGTGCACTCAGCTGCAGGGGTCCGCGCACTTAGCTGCAGACTCTACTAGGCCTATGTGCACTCTTGCAGAGCCTCTTCCTACTACTACTACGACCCAATGCACTTAGAACTTTACTCTATGCTCGCTATATTCTAGACTCCATTCGTTCCTCTATGTATATCTAATTTTATTTACCACTTAGAGCCTCACTCTATTTATACAATAGGATGACACTATATTCAAAACTTATGGCGGACAACCATATGACTCTAACATACAATATGCGCTCCGCGCCCGCAATTCGCGGAGTCTTTTCAACAATAATACTCAAAACTTGGGCTTTGAGCCCCAAAACATGCTGTGGGGGGATTCCATGCCCAACATGAAATTATGGAATGAGTAAAAAATGACCATGTATTTAGGAGAATGTGGATATGATGTAGAGTAAGGAGGGGAATTAATCCTTGTGATAGAATCAGACATGCTCAGGTTAGCTTTACACGTTATTAGCTCATACACATATTAATAAAAAAAGCTAAAAAAATTGTCAAAGAGTACCTGAACCGTGAAGATAAGCATGCCATAGATAGTTTCATCGCCCTTTGTATTCATTATATGATTTCATATTGAAGGATAATCTTGAATAAGCAATGATTATACCTTTCTTGCAAAAGTAATTATATCAATATCAAGTGATGCTAAATATCATGCCAACAATCTATATATATATATATATTTATATATTTTAAACTTTTGTGGTGTTCAATTGTAAATAAAGATTTCGGATTTTCCACAGTCGTATGTGAAATGTGTCGATGTTTTGAATCCCAAAGAGGATCCATCATTAGGACAACAAGTCCCGATGATGGATCCTCTTTGGGATTCGAAATGTTGACACATTTCACATTTCACATACCACTGTGGAAAATACGAAATCTTTATCTATATATATATATATATATATATATCTATATATATATATATATATATATATATATATATGTATATATATATATATATATATGTATATATATATATATATCCTTTTTTTTTGAAATATGCTAGTTGGAATCCTAGTTTTCTGGCACATGCCCATCCTATTACACCCAAAGGGTTTTCACAATAGGAATTTTCTCATTCCTAGTGATGCTAACCAGGTTCTGGGTTTCTAACATCACAAGTGTCGGTAGTGCTTGGAAGCCAAGTTTTCACTGCCATATCTTTTTCTGTCTCTCTATTTTTTTTAGATCAAAATCATATGGATTAAAAAATTAAATAGTTGTAGAGGAGAGTGGAGTATCCACTCGTTCTATGACCTTCATATTTCTTTTCCAACCCTTGGATACATTCTTCCTTATATTGGGGTTTCTGATACAACATCAATCGATGTCCATTTTCCATTAACAGTGTATGCGCCTCATTGATAATACAAAGTCACATACACCCATTATCAAACACAGTTTTGATCTCGTAAGGCCCCAACCATTGAGTATAGAATTTACCTTTGAAATCATTGTATCTAGAATCAAACAAAAGAGCTCAATCCCTTTTTTAAACTTTTTCTTCTTTATAAACTTATCATGCCACTTTGTGCATTGTTGTTGTACAATAAGCGTTTTTTGTATGGCCTCCCAAAAAATCTCATCGAACTCATTAAGTTGATGTAATCATTGTTGTTGTGCTTCAAAAAGCTCCATTCCTTCTTTCAAAGTAGTTCTCAATGTTTTGATCTCAAATTCAATAGGGAGAACAATCTGTTTTCCATAAACAAGCTTATATGGAGTGAAACTCGTAGTATCCTTCCAAGTGACTCTATAATCCCACAAGGATTCTGGAAGCTTCTCAACCCAATCCTTATGGTGTTATGTATTATTTTGGTAAAGATATTTTCCAGTACCTTGTTAGTAACTTCGACTTATCCTTCTTCTTGTGGATGGTAGGGAGTATACTCCTGATGCTTAACATGAATTTCTCAGTGAGATTTTGAATAATATTTGAAGTGAATTGGGTTCTTTGGTCCATGAAAATTTCTCGTGGTATGCCAAATCGAACATAGATCTCCTCATATAAGAATTCAACTACTGCTTATTCAATCACCCTTGGTAGAGTCTTTTACTCCACCCACTTGGTCACATAATCAATACACACTAAGATGCATGATTTCTACTTTGATTGTGGGTTTATTGGCCCCACAAAATCAAGGGCCCACTTATCAAAGGGTTTTAGCATTATTTATGGTCAATGTGGAATTTCATCTGACTATGTTGGCTTTCCCATCCTATGGTAGTTGTTGCAACTTCTGACATATTTCTTGGCGTCCTTGAAAATGGTGGGCTAGTAGTACTGTTGTCGCAAAATTTCATTCACATTATTTTTTCCTGCAAAATACCCCCCACAAGGCTCATCATGGCAAGCCTTTAAAATGTCGTAAGTTTCATCCTCCTAGACACATCACCTAATCACATTATCAAGCCTGGTTTGAAACATGTACCCTTGAATACAAGAGTACTTAGCACTATCTCTTATGACCTTTCGTCACTCTCTGGCAAAAAAACGTTGTGGAAATTTCCCCGTAGCCAAATAATTAACAATATTTGTGAACCAATGTACCTTAGTAGATAAGGTGAACAAGTGCTCATTTAGAAAAATATCTTTTGTAGAATTAGACTTATCTTTATTATGGAAACTTGATAGAAATTCAATGACAACATTTTCTTTTCCAGGTTTATCATAATGGTAATGCCAAATTCTTGTAGAAGAAGCAACCATCTAGTCACTCTACCATGATTGATAGGATTGTTCATAGGATATCGGATGGTCGAGTGATCAATGTGCAAAAACATGGGGTATCTAATAATGTAGTGGTGAAATTTGTTAATGGCATGGATTACAACAAGGAATTTGGTTTTGATAATTGTATAGTTTAAATCAAATGGGGTTAGATTTTACTGATATAATAAATGTAATATGGATTTTATTCTTCTTTCCATCCTAGTACAACCCCAATGGTTGTGTCTGAAGCGTCAATGTGGATGTGAAATGGAATATACCAATTATGACCTCGCATAATGGGTGCGGTGGATGATTTCTATTTAAGTATGTCAAAATCTCGTTGGCATTTCTCCTTCTAGGAAAACTCTGCAACCCTTGTTGAAATATGAAAGAGGGGCTAGCATTTTCTTGGTAAATTTTTCTATAAAACTACGATAATATCCCGCATAACCCAAAATGATGCAGACATATTTTTGTGTGGTAATATTAGATATCTAAATAATGACTTATATTTTGGTTGGGTCCAATCTAATCCATTCAGAGGAAACACGATGTCTTATCAAAATCCCCTGATTAAGGAGCATCAAACACTTTACATCACTAAGGGAAATATTTGTTTGTTGAAAATGGATCAATACTTTCTCTAGTTTGTTTAAGGCTGATTCAAATGTGTCTCCATAGAGAGTGAAACCATCCATATAGATCTTGGCATAGTCACCGGTTAAGTCATTAAATATGCAAAGAATAGCTCATTGGAAGGTACCTGGGGCATTACAAAACCCTAATGGAAGCACTCAGTATGCATATGTTCCCCATGGGAAAGTAAAAGTAGTCATCTACTGGTCTTCAGGAGCTACTTGAATTTGATTATATCCACTAAATCCATTGAGAAAAGGGAAAAAATTCTTTCCAACTAGAGTATCAAATGCTTGGTTGATAAAGGGTAATGGAAAGTAATCCTTCTAAGTATCCTTATTCAAATCTCTATAATTGATACATATTTTCAACTTCCCATTCTTCTTGGTGGCGATGAATAAGGGGGGAACCCACTTGATGTCGGAAATGGGATAAATAAAGTTAGCATGTAGCAATTTTTCTAACACTTATTTCATAATGTCCTTTAGAGTTGGATTCATGCTTCTCTAAGACTTCCTAACTATTTGAAAATCATCCTTTATATAAACAAGATGGGTTTAGAGATTAGGATAAATTCCTTTCATATCAGTATAATCCCAAGCAAAAACACTACTATTCCTTTGAAGCACTTATATCAATTGCTTTTTCTTGGAGGGCTCTAAGTGGCCATTGATGTTAAGAGTCTTTTTAGGCTGGATTTCAATAGCCTTGGTTCAATTCCCGATATCAGTACTTGATGAGGCTACCATATCCAATTTTTGTACTAACTTAGCAGGTGAGCATGTCTCCTAAAAATGTTTCCCTAAGATTTGATCATATGGCGAAAGATGGTCATCATGAGGGTTAGTTAAAGTGGTATAGATCAAGTCATCTTTGGTATCTTCCTTGAAAGTAGTAGTTTTCTCAAGGGTTAAGAAAGGTCCAATGAGTTCTTCATCACTATCCTCAAACCATAAAGGGTTCTCAAATTCCAGTGAAGGTTTGGCAGCTGGATACAATGTAAGCTTCTTCATGGAGTTGTCATAGGAAATATTCATGTACCCTAACCTATAGCTGATATAATAATCCGCTGAGGCCAACCTAGGTCTCCCTAGAATTAATGGATAACATCCAAGGTTATATTTAGGCTAAATAATTATGAAATCAACCAGATATTCCCATGAGTCTATGGAAACAATTATGTCTTCTGCCACTCCTAGCTTGATAATATATTGATCAACCAACTAGAGAGTAGTGCGACTTGATCTTAGGCCTGATAAGCTAAGCCTTTCCATAGTATCCTTGGCCATCACATTTATGGTCATCCCTAGGTTTATTAGAGTATTTTATATAGGGATATTATTAATATTAACCATCAAAAGAGGACTCCCAGGATCTCCATATTTTGTTGTAAACACCTTCCCAAAAATTAGGTTGGATAATTTCCCCATGACCTGGATTATCTTAAGGTCCTTTTTTCCTTCCTAAGTTTTTCAAACATAGTTCCAAAACTTCTATTGCATATATAGGGACATCCTTAATGGCTTGGAGTAGTGGAGTTTTCACACACAGATTCCTTAACTCTCCTAGAAAATCAAACTTAGGTTGTACAAGGGTTTTTTCCAAATTCAATCTCTTAGGGTAAGAAGTAGGTTCCTTTTCAAGAGGTTGATTGATCATCGCATCTTTAGCTTTAAGAGGGATAAATCATAGTTCTAGGGAAATATCCTCATCATCTTCTTCTTGAATGATAAGAGAAGTTTCATTTGGAGTACCTTCCTAAAACATAGATGAATATTCCCACAATTCATTAATGATAAATTATACGTTAGAAAAAACAGTAGCTTAGTGTTGTAGCCAAGATGAGCTACTGTATTGTTTATATTATGCATTGGTTGGGATGGAAATTGAGGTCTTAGTTGAGTTTTAGTTTTATTAGTTTGATTTTAGGGTAGTTGAAGTTGTTGCAGATGATTTTGAGGTGGCACTTGTGGTGTCATATTACCATAAGAAGAAGGTCCTCTCCAACTTGGGACCCACCCTTAATTTTGCATTTGTGGGGGCCAATGAGGCCAAGACATAGGAGGGTACCAACCAAAGGTCGGGAGAGGATATAGAGATGGATCTGGTGGTGTGTTTCTAGATGATCGAGGGGGGTAGGGTTTCCTTTGGGCCACGAAGAATTTTTTTTTCGTTCCTTCATTGGAATCTTCAAACATAGCCTTAAGCTCAGTAAGAGAGGTACATTCTTGAGTTGAATGCTTCTACTCAAATATGTTGCATATTTAAATATCATTGAATGGTAACTCTCGAAGATGGTGCTTCTTGTGACATTTGGAGCAAAATATAGATAAGGCTAACTCAAATTCCTCCTTATTTTTCTTGGCTTGAAAGAAAATGTATAATTGGGAGCTTAGGGTACTAAGCATATCAGTTTTAAAATTCTCTAATATATTCACAGGATTGTCTTATTTACCTATGTTCCACTAGATCTATTAATCCTAGAACTCACATCTTGATATTTCCAATTATATTTCAAATTTCCTTTGGAATATCATGTCAACAACTCATATATATTGTCATAAGACAACTGGAAAACATCATCTGCACCTATGAGATTTAAGGTTTCAAGGAAGTATTCTTGTATTTTCTTGAGAAAAAGGATACACAAGGTGTCAGGATCTAGGGAATTCTACTTTGTCCTCTATAATGTATATTGAAATCATTCCACATAGTCTTCGAAACTCTCATCAGCGGCAAGGGACATCCTAACGATCTCTCTCTTAATATCTTGGACATTAAAATAGTCCTAATATTTTTTCAAGAATATTCTCTTCATTTCATCCCAGGTTCAAATGTAGTTTTATCCAAGCCCCATTAACCAACGGAGAGTTGCATCTTTCAAAGTTGTAGGAAACAATTTCATTTTTTTTGCATATGTGGAGTAGTCATAACTACGAAAGAGAACGTCAAAACCAAAAAGAAATGTGTCAGGGTCCTCCTTATAAAGGCCATGGAAATACAAGAGGGTAGAGATAGAAATATTCTTCATTTAAACGATTGCATCAAGATCCTAGATAGGAAACTCAAAAGTAATAGGACTGTGTTACCTTAGTCCATTTACTTCTTCATCTCCCATCTCGTCTGATGAGCCTCTGAATTAGACATAAATTAAGGCCCATATGAACATCCTTCAGCACATTAAACCTCTCTTTCAGCATTATATAACATATTTTTAGCTTTATTATGTTCATTAGGAAGGTTTAGAGATAATTGCATATTTGTGCCTAATATTATTTATTTTTGTAGAATATTATGAGAATACTGGGAAGATTATGAAGATTTGGAGGATGAGATAATTTAGGTGCCTGCTTCCTACTATAGAATGGACCAAGATTGGATAATAAATGAACAAAATAACATGAAATTATTGAAAAATTCTAGAGCTCCACTGATTGAGAAAATCTAGGAATGTGTTCCCTGTCATTTAATGCATATTCCTAGTTTTGGGAACCAAATCCAGTATTTAAGGGATTTTGGAGGGGAAATCTTCCTCTATTCAAGGATAATTCTTCCTCATCACTTCGTATAAGTGCCAATTCGAATTGGCATCTAGAGGCATGCATTTCTTAGCCTTCTTGTGGAGGAAAAATGTTATTTAGTAGCTCAATTTTCATTTCTAGCATGGATGTACTTGGATTGATTCAAATAATGAAGTTTGGTGTCATTTTCAGCTTCTAAATATTGGTTTCCTTCATACGATTCTAAGTATCCTTGGGCTTGCTCATCCCAGGAGCCTCAAATCCCTCTTGTACAGTTTCTTTATTTCCTTTGAATGCCTTTTTCACTTGTATCTCTTATTCTTGCATTTACTATTCATGCTTCTTTTGTTGTAGGTTACATTGGTTAATTGATTGAAGTAAGTTGTTTTACATGTTATTTATAGATTCACATGCATGATTCATCCTTATAATAACTTTGAAAATTCATATTCATCATTGAGATACTTGGATTGGTCTACTAGTTCACAAACCTAGAATTTTCGGAAATCCCTTGTAGCAAAATAGTAGTCATTTTATGCTATTTTTTAGAATGTGTTAATGAACTTCATTTGAGTTGATTCGACTTGTATTGAGTCATAAAAATATTCAAGATAATAAAAAAATTCACCCCATAGAATTTTCATTTTATTAGGTTATGCATTTGGTAGGTTAACTAACTCACAAGTTCTTGACTTTCAATTTTTTGGAGTAGTAATTTTCTACTAGTTTTTAGCACGTGCTAACATGGGTAAATTGGAGTGATTTCACTTGGGATGGAGTCCTAAGACATCCTACTTAATAATAAATAATTTCCCATCCCATTTTCATTTTATTTAATTAGGAATTTGACAAGTTATCTCACTCATGTAGCAAAATAGGGCCTCCTGTAGCACCTCGTGTAGCATTCGTGTAGCATATGTAAACTTGACCAGATATACTCCAAAAGCTTGGTTTTTGTCCCTTAGGCTTGAATAATGTGTTAGGTCCCTATACTACTAGTGTAACCCCTTATTTTTTTTAGTACAACCCCCTTATTATATTTTTGTGCCCATAGAAGCCCACTATTGTTATTATTGTGCCCTTACAATATTATTGTTATGTCGACTCTAATTATATTATGACCCCTTAGATTCCTATATATATAAAGGAAGTCTTTTCATTTGTATCATCCAAGAATTTTTCATTTGTGTAATGTAAAGGAGGTTTCCCCCTTGAAGAGGTTTATTTCTAAGGTTTTCATCTATCTTTTCTATCTTTTTGTGAGTTGGTTTCATAACATTTGGTATCAGAGCTGTGGATTCTACGGTTTCGTTGCTCCAAAAAAGGTCAGCGTGGAATTTTCACTATAACTTCTTTTCTGTGACATTTTAGAATCTAAAAAAAAAACAAATTTGAGAAGAAATCACACTGAACCTCTGGTCCGAATTTCAGATTTTGTCTCGCTATATTTTCGTAGATATGTTCTGAGGAAGTTAGAGATTTTGCAGACTCCCGAATTACATTCCAAACAGGTGACTGGGGGAAAATCGTCATAACTTTTGTTCTGAGCATCAGATTGAAATTTAGTAAGAAGTATTAGAAAGAGGACTTCCTGTAGTTGTTTCTATATTAGTTTTAGATACTAAGGTCAAAACAGAGAGACGTGGCACGTCGTACAAGTTTGCTCTAATGAACTAGTCTATAATCAGGTCACTGTGGGAGATTTGGTATAACTCTTTCTTAGATGAGCAAATTCTGATCAGACTTGTGGGGTTAGAAAGATAACTTAGAGAGCTACCGTAGGAAGAAATTTCAGAAGTTGGAGATTAAAATTACAGAGTTACAGTTGTTTTAAGATCAAGCTCCTAAAATCAAGAAAAATTGAGATGAGGAAGTTTGATGGCAAGGATCCGGTAAATTGGATACTACAGATGGAGAAATATTTTGATTTACATGGTGTACCATTGTTACAAAAGGTATGTATTGCATATTTATATTTTGAACAAGATCAATTTTTATGGTATAAAGGGCTTTGTTCTCGTAAACCACTTGTTACGTGGTCAATTTTCACAGAGGAAATTATAACACATTATGAGGATACAAAGAGCAACACCTTCTTTAGAGAAACACCACAACAATTGGAAGAAAAAAGAGAAAAAGGGCTTTATTACAAAGTGGAAAGAAAAATTATGGCAACAAGGAAGTCTACCCATCACAACTATAAATATGGAAGTGTTATTTCTCCTAGCCTTCCACAACCTACAAGGGTTACACCACAATAGTTGGAAGAAAAAAGAGAAAAAGGGCTTTGTTACAATTGTGATAAAAAATACATTAAAGGTCATAAGTGTGCTGAGAAGAAATTACTTTACATTGATTGTGGAGAGGAGGAAAAAAAGGATCAAGAAACATCAAAAGAAGAGTATATACACCAGGAACCAACCCCGGAGAAAGAAGAAATGAATTCGACCACATCTTGTAAAGCATTGGAAATAATTACTACTCCTCAAACTCTTAAGATACAAGGACATATCAAGAAGAAAAAGGTTCAAGAAGTGAAATAACACATCAAGAAAGAAGAAATGAATCCGACCATATATTGTAATGCAATGGCCGGAATTACCACTCCTCAAACTATCAAGATAGAAGGACATATCAAGAAGAAAAATGTTCAAGAAGTGAAAGATCACATAGAGCATCAAGAAATGAATCCAATATATCTTGTAATGCGCTGGAAGAAATTACCACTCCTCAAACTCTCAATATAGAAGGACATATCAAGAAGAAAAAGATTCAAGGAGCGAAATATCACATCGAGCATCAACAACAAGTTCTCCAACTTTTAAAGGATAATGCCACTTTGGTGTAGAATCGAATGAAATAGAAAGCAAATCAACAGCGCAACGAAAGAAGTTTTGATGTAGGCGATTGGGTATTTTTATGGTTACATACATACAAACAAATGTCCCTCAAGAAAGCTATTTATGAGAAGGAAATGTTGGAAGTACTACACACACTTAAGAAATGGTGACCTTACCTAATGGGAAGATACTTCAAGGTAAAAACGGATCATGATAGTATTAAATACTTTTTAGAACAAAGATTATCCTATAAAGAGAAACAAAAATGGGTCACAAAGATGTTGGGTTATGACTTTGAAATCATCTACAAAAAAGAAAAGCAAAATGTTGTGGCAGATGCACTCTCAAGAAAGGATGTTCCATTTCTATTATCCAACTAGATTGGAAGAAGGACGAAGAAGTGTGGCCACTCATTCAAAGGTTGCAGAAGATCCCAATTCAAACAATATTTCCAGAACTTGACGAGGAATGAAAAATCATATTGGAGCTTGGAGCAGTCACATAAACAAGAACCTGATAGCTACGGAATCGATCAATTTCAGAGTATCTCATCAAGTGGAAGAACTTACCAACTAAAGATTCCACATGGGAGGACAAGAATTTTAAACAGAAGCATCAAGAACTACTCAAGCGTTGAGGACAACACTTTTTTAAGGAGAGGGGCATGTTAGGTCCCTATACTACTAGTGTAACCCCTTATTGTTATTAGTACAACCCCCCTATTATATCGTTGTGCCCATGTAGTCCCCATATTGTTATTATTGTGCCCCATAGAAGCTCACTATTGTTATTATTGTGCCCTTACATTATTATTGTTATGTCGTCTCTTATTATATTATGACCCCTTAGACTTCCTTAAGAGGTTTTTGTCCCTTAGGCTTGAATAATGACCTCTAGGATTTGAACCAGTATTGAGTAAGACCAAAATACCTCTTAAGTCTCACCTCTTCTCCATTGCAACTCACCTCTGTAGTTATGGTTAGTGGATAGATTCATGACTTGAAGAGCATAATGATGATTTTCATGAAGTGCCTTATGATCTATGCTGAAAAAAATATATTTTGAATGCAGTGATTGAAGAATGATTCCATGATTAGGTTTTTTTCATACATCTTAAGCTAGGTTTTCCATTTCCAACATGTTATTTCTAATGCATAGACTAGGTTTCCTTTTGATGCAACAATTACATTTTGCAAATAGAATAGCATTTACATTCATGCAAAGTAGAGTAATTGTCATTTCTGCAAATAGATAAGCATTTCCATTTCCGCAATTAGGTTAGGCTTGATTATGTGACATTTAATTCATTGCATCAGATCAACGAAAGAAGGACACATTGCATGTTGCACATATAGTGTTGGCACCTCTTAAGTTTGTATGAACCCCAGGTTGATAATTTAATTTGGTAGCCCTAGGAGTTGCAACATTCTTATTGCAATACTGAGGCTCATCAATTTTTGGCACTGTTGTCAGGGAGGTGTCAAAGTATGCATTGTTTTCTTCCCTAGTTGATTCATTTCCTTTACTTTATGCAAAAACAAAAAAATTTGCATTAGGCATCTTGCATTTCAAAAATAGAAAAATTGCATTGCATTAGCATTCTTATTCAATTTTTTTTTTCTCCAATACTAAACCCCCCATTTGACCATGTAGTGCAGTAAGAATCACATCACCTTCCACTTTTGTAGGTAGAATAAGAAGATGTGGTAGAGAAGGTAAATGAAATGGGTGGATATGATGGCAATGAAGAAGATCCTCTTGGATTTCCAATTAAAATACTGATATCAATGTTGATATGAAGAACATCCCTCGATATTTCCTTCCCAACTTCCATGTTATGAGGCCAGAGGATCCATAAACCTTTCTCTTTGAATTTGAATTTTTTTGTAGATATTATGGTTACTTATTAAACACTCAAAAATTGAGATTGTTTCTGGAAACATTGAAGGATAGAGCTCTTAAATGGTTCATGAGTTTAGGTACTAATTCAATAAGATCATGGAATGATATGTAAAAGATATTTCTAATAAAATATAAAGATCATGATCTTAAAGAGGAAATATTTGGAATGACTAAAAAAAAAGATGAGAGCATTGAGGATCTAATAGAGAGATTTATGTATAATGTTAAGAGGGAAAAATTACATCATTTAGGATTTGACACACTAAAAAACCTCTTACTTAGAACAATTAGGGATGTGTGGATTGATCTCCTTGATATCATGAGTAGAGGTGATGTATACCAATTATCATTTGAAGAAATTTGTGAACCATGCAAGTGCATATCAAGAGGAAGGGCAAGAGTAAGTAAATCAACATAAATATCGGTAAGTCAAGCTGAACTTAAAATTTTTCTTGATAACTTTAAAAAAAGAAATTCTTACAAATCTAAGTGAACAAGTAGAAATTATAAGAATAAAAAATGAGCAAAAAGAGGATATTGATATTTGTGTTATCCATGTAGAATCACATCCTACTAAATATTTCCCGTCATTACCAAGGTTGGAGGAAGTTTACAAAGAAGACAATGGAACAAGTCAATCATCAAAGAAACTATGTTATGTAGCTAAAACAAGACCATGACAACCTAGTCAACCTGATATGATGCAAGAACCTAATTCACAATTTCAAGGTTATGCACATCCATCTAAAAGTAATTGGAACACACCCTTTTCTTGGAAACCTTGGCCATCTCAACCCCAAAACCAATCTTGGCAACAAGGTTGGAAAGAACCTTATGGAGAAATCCATGATATCCTCAATATTTTCCTCGGTATCCACCATGCCCAACTCCATGCTATCCCTACCATCCACCTCCACCACAACCACAACCTCAACCACATCCATCTCAAAGATCTACTCCCACTCAAGTACCTGTACCACCATTTCCAAACCCACACAAGGAAGTAGCTCATCCCACTTACAATGTTGAGGTACAATATTTCCAAACAACTCCTCTTTATCTAAATGGTATTCATCTTAGATCAAGAAGAGTTGCAAAAAAGGGATTCTCTTGATTTCATTAAAGGATAACATCTAGAAATAGAAAATTCACATGAGATTGAGAAAGTTCTGTCATGTTTACCATCAGATCCTCTATGTGTTCAAGAGAACAATCATCAAATAGTAGAAGATATGAATGGCACAAGAAAAGAAGACATGAAGAATGATCCAAATGAGCAAGCAACCCAAGGGAATCAAATCTATAGTGACATTTCGTTCCAGAAAATTAACAAGATTGAGCATCACTCTCTTCTTCAATAGTGCTTGATATGATCAAAGTCAAAGTAGTTGGTCTCTAATATTCAGGTACATGTCAAAACATATGTTTCAATCTTACAAATGAGTTTATCTATCATATTTATGTGTACATGGATCCATTGGAAGTATTCTTATACTTGAAAGAGATTTTGTATTTTTCAAGTAGAGTAGGATAGAAAATAAGAAAAAAATGGAAAAAGTGAGAAAAAAGGAAAAGAATAAAATATCAGGTGAAAAGCTTGAGGCACTTGAGATTGGATCACTGATTGAAAACTTCCATGCATCAGTAAAGGGGTTGGAAAAAAGAGAAAACAAGAGAAAAAGAAAAGATACTAGGTGAAAACCTTCTTTGAGGCACCTAGGCAGACCTATTAGTTCAAAACCTCATTGAGGAAGCTAGTAGGCCTAAGAAAAGAGAAAAAAATGAAAAAAATGAAAAGAAAAAAATTCTTTGCTCCATGTATCTCTCTTTGATGACTGCAGGTGCTCTTCAACCTTTGCAAACAACAAGAAAAAGTTAGCACCAAAAGGAAAAAAATGATCAAAAACCTAGTCAAAGGAAGTCAAACTTGGCCTTCTCCTCCTTTTCCCAAATGTTCGAATAGGACCAAGGCCATGTAAATCCATCACCCTCATCCATTTCCAACATCCACCCATCATTTCCAAGCCTTTCCCATTCATTTCCCTTACCATCCTAAAATGCTACAGGAAGGTTTGGTTTTGCTCTAAGAGGTCAAAATACACAGGGTAGAAAATTGTTTTTACCATATCTCGAAAATCATGAATCCATTGGCCGAGATGTTTCATGAGGAGATGCATATGTATGATGGTAATATTATCAAGTAATTTCAACAAATTCTAGTGCACACTTTTCGAGAAATTGGACTCCATCACCTACAACCATTTTTAATTTTTCTCGATATTCGTGCATCCGTTGGCGAATATTTTTTATGGGGAGATGAATAAGGATGATGGAACCATGCTCACAAAATTTCAGGTCAATACAATATACCATTTCAGAGATATGGCTAAAACAATTTTGTTACAAGAGTGATTCAAAATTGCTATGGGAGTGCTATAGAATTGCTACAGGAAGTTGTTGAGTATGATATGGGGAGGAAAATTTGAATTTTTTCATCTAGGAACAAGAGGAGGGGTCCACCATATCCTAATAATTCATTTTCCACACACTTGACCTCTTCTCCACTCTCATTTCCACCTTTTTCCATCAAAAACACCAATTTTCACCCCTTCTTCCATCTCTTCTACCACAAAAAATACCTTTGACCACTGTCAATTGGTTAACCATGAATTATAAGTATTTTTAGAGGCAGAACTTGAAGAAAATTGTGATCTTAACATGGTATATGTAACTGCTACATGAAGACACACAATCTTGTAGTAGTCTGCACATCCCCAATCAGACCATAGCTAGAGCACCAGATCCAGAAGTCAGCCACCATGGAGCATTGGAGGATTCAAAACCATGATCTTGAGTAGCTATAAGACCTCCTGTAGGATGCTACAAGATCATCATTAGAGAAGAAGAAGCATGCATGTAGCAGATCAAACACAGGGATTTTTGAAGCAGTAAATCCTTGAAGCAGAAGACCATAGATACAAGCTCCAAAGTGTATTTGATTACCCAACAAACAACAACATATGATCCAAAGAAAAGAACTTGAATCTAGAAGGACTTGCATCATCGAAGTTTCAGCCAACATAAAGCATAAAAAATTCTTATATTTGTTTTGAAATTGCAGGAAGCAAGGGAGACAAAGAAATGACCTCTCAGAAGATACTCAGAAACAACCTCACCCATGTCTATATTTGCCATGCAACCAAAGGATCAACACATCAACAAGAAACCACTAGGTAGGCACAAGTATGCACTATCCTTCACCTCTTCTCTTGAGCGTATTATGGTTAGAAATTTGTTTTCAATGCACAAGAGAGAAGGTTTTGTAGGCTGAAGGTGGCCAACAGTCTCGACCACCCTCGAACAATTAAGTGCAACTAACTCCCTCACTCATGCAACGTGGAAAATGTAAAAAAAAAGAGGGTGATAATTATGAGGAGTGGGCCAGCTCACCCAACACACTAAGCCCACTACCATAAGAAGAATAAAAGGACAAGCCTAAATCTCATTTGTACTGAGAAAGTTCATTCCTAAAATAGTAAGAGAGGCCCACTAAGACATCAAGGGTCAAGCTGGGAATGACTATGGGTCCCTTGGGTTGCTATAGAAGAGCTACAGGCTTAGTTTGCAGGTTCTAAAAAAATGGACACCACTGCTATATGAGAAACAAATTTTCTACAAGAGAAACAAAGTTGCTACAGGAAGGGACAAATTTGATACAGGAGAAGACAAAATACTACAGGGAAGTTCAGAGAGTTATGAAAAGCCTAAAATCATATATTTTAATAGGGACATCTAAGAGAAGGGTAACTACAAATTTTTCTCTGCCATATGTGGGAAAGAAACCTGCAAAACCTCTCATTCCTTCAATAATGCATCCTATAACAAAATTCTGATAACAATTTGAGAATAATGTTTCTTTTGAGTTAAGAAAGATTAAAAGGAAATGGAATTGTTTTTGAGTTGAGTTTGAATTTTTCCTTCCTCTAACCAGTATGGATAAAACTTGTCTTTTACCCCTGTAGCAGATTGGGAGTATTGGTTTTCCAAATTTGGAAAATCACAATGACAATCATGGGGGGTGGTTTCAATTAAAGAGAGTCCACAAAATCATCAAGTATGTCAATTATCATACATGTTGTGAAAACTTGCACCATGGGAAAATTTTGTGGACATAGAGAGGGAGACTTTTCTTAAGATACAAGCACAAGCCTGATTAGAACTGGGAGAAAAGGATGGATCTACAGACAAAGAAGTTGGAGAAGAAGAGGAAGAGGATGGAGAAAGAGAATATGTGCCAAAATTCCTTCTAAGATAGCTTGGGATGTTAAGGAGACCACTAGGGCCCTTAATGAGGCACAATACGTCAATAAGTTGCTCAGAGGATGAGCAACACTTTCAGTAGGGGGTTATGATGGGCCTCTAAATTAGACATAAATTAAGGCCCATTTGACCATCCTTCAACACATATAGCCTATTTTTTTTCATTAGATGACATATTTTTAGCTTTAATATGTTCATTAGGAAGGTTTAGAGATAATTTCATATTTATGCCTAATATTATTTATTTTTGTAGAGTATTGTGAGAATATTGGGAAGATTATGAATATTTGGAGGATGAGATAATTTAGGGACTTTATCCCTACTATAGGATGGACCAATATTGGATAATAAATGAACAAAATAAGATGAAATTATTGACAAGTTCTAGAGCTCCTTTGGTTGAAAAAATCTAGGAATGTGTTCCTTGTCATTTAATGCAGATTCCTAGCGTTGGGAACCAAATCCACTATTTGAGGGATTTGGAGGGGGAAGCTTCCTCCTTTCAAGGATAATGCTTCCTCATCACTTTTTATAAGTACCAATTCTAATTTTCCTCTAAAGGCATGTATTTCGTAGTATTCTTGTGGAGAAAACTTGTTATTTAGTAGCTCCACTTTCATTTCTAGCAAGGATGTACTTGGATTGATTCAAATAATGAAGTTTGGTGCCATTTTTAACTTCTAAAGTTTGATTTCCTTTAGAATATTCTTAGTATCATTGGGCTTGGCCATCCCAAGAGCCTTAGATCCCTCTTGTACAATTTCTTTATTTCCTTTGAATGCCTTTTTCACTTGCATCTCTTATTTCTGCGTTTACTATTCATGTTTCTTTTGTTGTAGGTTACATTGATTAAATGATTGAAGTGAGTTGTTTTACAGGTTATTTACAGATTCAAAATCATTATGAATCCTTATAACAACTTTGAAAATTTATATTTATCAGTGAGCTACTTGGATTGGTCTACTAGTTCACAAATCTAAAATTTCTGGAAATCCCTTATAGCAAAATAACAATAATTTTCTGCTATTTTTTAGAACGTGTTAAAGAGCTTAATTTGATTTGATTCCACTAGTATTTGGTCATAAAAACATACAATTTAATAAAAAACTTTACCTCATAGCATTTTCACTTGATTAGGTTAGGCTTTTGGTAGGTTAACAAGCTCACTAGTTCTTGAATTTCTAGTTTTTAGAGTAGTAATTTTTTGCTATTGTTTAGCACATGTTAACAATGGTATTTTGGAGTGATTCCACTTGTAATGGAGTCCTAAGAAATCCTACTTAATAATTTTTTTTCCCATCCCATTTTAATTTGATTTACTTGGGATTTCGACAAGTTATCTCGCTCTTGTAGCAAAATAGGATCTCCTGTAGCACCTCCTGTTGCATGTGTAAACTTGACCAGATCTGCTCCAAAAGCTTGGTTTTTGTCCCTTAGGCTTGAATACTGACCTATAATATTTGAAACATGATTGAGTAATACCACAAGACCTCTTAAGCCTTGCCTCTTCTCCATTGCAATTCACCTCTGCAGTTATGGTTAGTGGACAGATTCATGACTTGAAGAGCATAATGATGATTTTCATGATTACTTCATGAAGTACCTTATGAAATATGTTGAAAAAATCTATTTTGAATGTAGTGATTGAAGAATTATTTCATGATTAGGTTTTGTTTCATACATCTTAAGCTAGGGTTTCCATTTCCAACATTGTTATTTCTATTGCATAGACTAGACTTCCTTTTGACGCAATAGTTACATTTTACATATAGAATAACATTTAAATTCATACAAGTAGGTTAACATTTACATTTATGCAAAGTAGAGTAACATTTCCATTCCTAAAAAGATAAACATTTCCATTTCTGCAATTAGTTTAGGCTTGATTCCATGATATTCACTTTATTGCATTAGATCAACGAAAGAAGGACACATTGCATGGTGCAGATATAGTGTCGGCACCTCTTAAGTTTGTACGAACCCCGAGTTGATAATTTAAGTTGGTAGCCCTGGAAGTTACAACATTCTTGTTGCAATATTGAGGCTCATCACTATATTCTCTTGTAGTTTTAGGGGTTTGGACTCTATTAGAAGTTGAATAGATTTATTTATGATCTTTAAATGTAATTCCTTCCCCTATTGGTACTCCACCTTTCGGTGGTTTCCCTGCCACACTATTTTGAACAAAAGGGCCCCTCACTGGTTTCTCTTCCTTTTCTACCAAAATTTTAGTAGGCTTGGCTCCTACTGCACTGCGTATTGAATTTTTTATGGACTTTTAATTTTTGCGACCTATGTTGTTCTATCTATAAATAACATGCTTTAAATGCATGACATTCAAGATGTATTTTACTAAAAGGGCCAGCTAACTATCTCCCTTTGGTCGCCTCTATTTCTATTGTCATTTCCTATTTGACAAGAACCATTAATACTCTTTAGTGCCTCCCCGACAATGACACTAAAAATGACAGTGTGAATACTTGTATCTTTATTTGGGGCAATGGCCTGTATTCACATAATAATTTAATTATGAACCTAGGGTATGTTAGACTTATGAGGAATCCATGAAACCTGCAGGTGATGGAAAGCATGATCGAGACATGTTAAACTATTTAAATTGTTTAAGCCATAAGTTCCCCAAGTGTTCGAGTTGATATATTAAGGGTGATACCCAATTATAATTAGGATTCCTATTAGGGTCTGATTTGTACCACTTTTTTTAGTTCTACAACAATTCTTCTTATTTCACAACAACGAATAATGATTATGTAGTAGTAGTACAATCACCTCTACACACACCAAAAAGAAAAGAACATGGCCCAGGAAAGTACAAAAATGAAAATAACATAAATCGCACTTTCAACTAAACACACTTTGCAAATCAATTTGGTCGATCCTAATCTAATGAGAAATTAAAGAAATAGATACTGCAAGAAAGAAACACATGTAAATTACTAGAAATAAAATGTATGCAAGTCCTTCCCTTGAGTAGGCCCAACTCATGGTTTGACCTGCGCCCAATACTCAAGTTTATGAAGACAAGCTCATTAGATCAAATACGAATCACGAGAAATTTTATTATCAATCAAAAGTATAATAGAGTTTACCAATAACACCCTTTAACGAGTTTATACATACATATTCAAAGTAGTAGGAGAAACTTTGTCCCAATAATGAGCTAAATTCAAAGGCTACATTATCTAGATAGTTCACCCCAATTTTGGAAACAAGACTAGACGTATTAACATAAATTTACATATGAAATGCTATTTTGAGCCTCAACAATGCAACGAATGTTGAGCGTCGAGGTATCTTGACTATTAATACATTAATCCATTAGACATGAAATGCCTCTTCTGGTCTTGGAAAGGATCCAAGAGATAAATGAACCATTTAATTTGTTCATGAGTAATGCTTGAAGTGGACTTGTAATTAAGATTCCCAACCACCTGGAAAGATGCCCATTCATCTATTCCTTTCTTATAGCATTCTTTCAGCTCAAATATTCCAATTGTTCCCTAAATAATAGGCGCCTGCATCAATTATCCATATGTCGCTCGAGAAATGTATATTAATGCCTCATAATTATTCAAAACATATAACTATAGTATCAAGTCACTTTTCAATTACTTTATAGTTCTAATATTTAATGCAAAATAGAAAACTAACAAACATGTATCATACCTTAACGACCTATGTTAAATACGTATGATCAAAGGTGTTTTATAAAGGAAAGAGGAACAATTGGCCAAAATGAGGGGAAGTATTTGTACCAAAAAGGTCCATTTTGCAGCTCATTAGTTAGTTTAGAAATATTTTGCAAGTTTGGTTTGCTAACATTGGGATTATAGTATGGTATGATGGGGTTTAGCTTGTTGATCTATCTAGAGTTGGAAGGCTAGGTTTCTTGTGTTGTGAAGTAGTCTCACTAACAAGTATATTGATGTCCAAGGTAGTATTCTTGTGGCCAAGTGGGTGGTATGGTATCTTGACTCTTGAGGGATTAATGCTTTGACAGGTCTTGTTATAACACTTGATCATGTTTTCTGAGCAAACAAAAATAGTTAGAAGGATATTTGGTCTTATTTCAAGAGTCACCCTCTCTCATTTTTAAGATATATGGTTAGCTTAGAAAGCTATTGTGATTTTGGTTTTTCGACATTGGGATGGATGTAGGGTATGATGGGATATAGCTTGTTGACTTATCTAGCATTGCAAGGTTTATGGTTCTTGTGTTGTGAAGTAGTCTAACTACCAAGTAAATTGATTGAGTAGGAAAGGCATACTTTTTAGAGGAGCTCTATGGGATTTTTCCTCTTGCACCTAGAAGGATCATCATTCTCTTGCTTAGGCATATGGTCTCTTTACCATTGATTATTTTTCAGTTATGGACTTCAAAGCTCATATCCTTATTTAAAGTTATTTAAAATAGATGCTTAACCCATTTATGATGGTTTGGGGTTAGACCTTTGGTCATCCACTTCTCTGATATGACTCTTAACCATTGTAAGCATTGCTTCATAAAATATGTTTGTTATCCCTATGCCTCATCATTGCATGTTATGTGTCGAAGAATTTCAAGGATAGGTCGGTGCATATAATCCATAATATTTGGTTCAACTTTATTATAAGTTGAACGATTTTTCCTTCTTGGTTGTTTATGAGGAGATTTTTCTTGGTGGGTAGTTGACCAAGATTGGACTTCTTGATGTCCTTTGTCCAATTTGCCTTTGCTCAAGGGAAATGTAGTGTATTTTTTGTGGAATGTTAGTTTGCTAGATGGTGTTGGAGTTATCTTGAGGATGAATATTTAGTATGGCTTTAGGGTAGGATTCACTAACATTTTGCTTTGTTTGAAGATTGTCACTCCTGTTTGTATTACGGTCTAGAGATATTGCACTACCTGTAGTTCTTGACCTTATTTATTCTTTATAAAATTAGGTGTAGTTATATTATTGATGATGATTTCAAATCTCATCCAACTTTTGTTCTCTGTGGAGGGATGGGATACAACATCAAATTATGCCTACGGGAAATTTTTTGATCTAAGATGCCCAATCTTTGGGTCCCATAAAATAATTTGATTTTATTTCAATATTAGTGACTTTGAGATATAAATTAGGATGTTCACTGTATATACCCCCTCCCCCATCCCCTTTTTTTGTATACATATCTATAATAATCAACATAACCGTATATATACTTGTTAAATCATTGACTTCAATAGGTTTTGAAGCTTTAATAAGTTAGATATTTTTATTATAGCCTAGGTTGGATTCTCATAGTAAAGATACCTTTGGCATCTTGTAACACGTCTCCTCCCACATCTACCCACTTTCATCGGCTTACCCACGGTAAACATTAGATAAGGGGATACTATGATATGACTCAACTACCTAAATGACCTTAAGGAAATGGAGTCGACACAACAAACCTTACTAAATTCCCTTGGGTGCCATAGGACCTCTAGGAGTAACCCAACCTCTCCAGGTGTCCAACCCTCAAGATTACTCACTTTTCCCTGACATAGAGTTCCAATCGCTCCCTTGCTAAGGTCTCCATGTGAATATGGGTTCTCAATTGCTCCCATAGGCCTGCATCAATGCGATTGTGGCCTTTTTTTGCCAGTGTTGTGCCATCGACTGTGAGAATTAAGGCTTTTCCAAGGCTGGGGCTTAGCCTCTGCCCACAAAGCTATGAAACTTCTAAAACTCATAAAATACATGAAGACAATGCTTGTAAACCAAAAAATAGAACCATGACTTTACTTGACCATCCCCAACCAGGACTAACATTATGTAAAACACTTGGTAGATATGCAACCTACAGGTCCTGAATGAAAGTATGAACATAAGGGACTGAAAAATTATTTGAGGTTTAACAAGAAGGTTCACTACCTTCTCACATGAGCTATAATAACATCAATTAGGACTTGCATCCATTATTCATTCAGTTATAAGTAAAAACATGAATCGATCCATGACTAAGATCTGTCATATAACCATGCTTATAACTAACATATAAACAAATAAATAACAATGATAGAACATCCATTAAATCCACATAATAACAAGTACATTTACTCATCAAATCAAGATAAACTTAGCTTTTATTAAACATAAGCAAAATCCAACCAGGTTCGGGACTTCCACGAACCACCCGACCATAGATTAGTTGAATTAGATCTTTCTTTCAGCTAATCATCCCCATGCCATATTCTAAGCATGAATGTGGGATCTCATGGGATAGACCAATCCATAAACAACCAAGGGATTCAAGAGGTCAAACCACCTCCACCCTCACCATACTGTGATCTCACCTAAACCAGTCACGAGATCACAAAACCAAACCAGGCTTGGATGCCTCCGGATTCCTTCACCATCCTTGAGGAATTTTTGTGTATCCACCCTCAGGCTTTACCGTGTATCCCACCATTACTAGTCAAGGGATTCCTAGGACTTTGGGATATTTCCTAAGACCACCTCACCCCAAATTCCGAAACCATTTGGAAATACAAAGCTCAAATAGATAAATATTTCCATCACACCATGGCTATCGAGAAATGGAAAGGATAGGCTAAAATCCATTGTCTAAACACAGAAAAATCCATGCCAATGACAACAAAATAACCAAATACCAACATGCACATACCATGCATATCAAAACCAGCTAGGAAATCATACACCCAACCTGTTACCTACAAGTATTCTTGTTGAAGCTGATTGATCCAACTTTTCCTTGCTTGATCCTTGCTTTCCTTTGATTTCCTTAACCTTCCTTTGCTTTCATTGTCCTTCCTCTTCTTTCTTGCTTTCCTTATCCTCTTGGTGCTCTTCTCCTCTTTGAGACTAACTCCAAAACTGAACTGAAAAAAGGCTCCCAAATGATGCTCTGAGGTCTTTTTATTCTTCATGCCTCTAATTTCTTCAATTTCCATTATTTTCCTTCATTTTCCTCCTCGCATGAAACCTGTGACCTTTCACCTCCCTTTTCTCCTAATTTCCTTTATTTTCATAAAATAAATGCCAATTAATGCATTTTTGCCTTTCCAAATCCTTTTCCATTGCCTTTGCCAATTTCCCCTTAGCCATAAACACATCAAGTGATGCCCACTAGGATAATTTTCCCAACATTCATCTTGGAATAAGTGTCCCTTAATCGTGGTCCTATTTTTCCTTTATTACTTTTATTACATGAAATTTTAGTTTGGGTCTATTACATAACCCTCCCCTTTGGGGAAACACGGTCCTAAGTGTTAAAACACACCTATACATAGAAAAACCACTAAAAATCAAACATACTACCCATGGAGCTTTAAAACTTAGATTGTTCCAATATTTATAATGAATAACCTTTTCAAAAGAAAAAACCATCATGACAAAATGACAATATAACAACCATACTACTTATTGAAGCTTTATAACTTAGCTCATGGCGGTATTTACAATAACAACCATATTACTTATTGGAGCTTTATAACTTAGCTCATGGTGGTATTTACAATAAAAACCATATATAAATATGTATAATACCAAAATCTCATTTTCCTCCACTGGAAAATAATGAAGGATACATAGCCTGCATCTGATCAACCATCTCCCATGTAGCTTCATCAGGTCCAAAGTGCTTCCACTGCACTTTAACCTCCTCAATTGCTCTGTTCCAGAACATGAGCTATTTCCATTGAAATATGCACTAAGGTTCTTCTTGGAATTATCCTTCTTGCTCCACCTGTAATATAGACCAATCAATAACATGATCAACATCCTTTACATATCTTTTAACCAACAAAATATGAAAAACGTCATCTACTTTCAGTGTCGGAGGAAGTGCAAGTTTGTAGGCCACTGGTCCAATCCTCTCAAGGATCTCAAAAGGCTCGTAATACCATGGTGCCAACTTGGCACATGATCCAATCCTCAAGGAGATCTTCTTGGGATTTACGTAAAAATACATATGCTCCCCAAGCTGAAACTCCTTAAATGCCCTATGCTAGTCTGCATAACTCTTTTTCTTGTCCCATGACGCCTTTATATTCTTCCTTATAGCTTGGATTTCTTGCTCCACGTCTGCCAACATGTCTGGTCCAATAAGTACCTTGTTCATTGGATCACTCCAACTGATGGGAGTGTTACAACTTTTCCCATACAGTGCCTCAAAAAGACTCATCCTCGTTGACTCCTGATAACAATTGTTGTATGCAAAATCAACCAATGGAAGGTAATCCTCCCATCTCCTCTGCTAGTGCATCACATACATTCTCAACATATCCTCCAAGATCCTATTGATCCTCACTGTTTGTCCATCTGCCTATGGATGATAAGTTGTATTGAAGGCCAACTCTGTCCCCGCATCTACAAACAAGTCCTTCCAAAACTTGGAAGTGAACTTGACATCCCTGTTCGACGCAATCTTCTTCAGAACACCGTGCAATCCCATAATCTCCATGATGAAGGCCTGTTCTACCTCACTAGCTAAATGAGTAGTTTTTATTGGAATGAAGTGAGCTACCTTGCTCAACCTGTATGCCACAACCATGATAGAACCATGTTGCCTTGATGTTCTCAGAATACCTGTAGTGAAATCCATGGAAATGACCTCCCATTTCCATTAAGGAATCAGAATAGGCTGAAGTAATCCACCTGGATGTTTACACTCTGCTTTCACATGTTGGTAGTCCAAACATCTAGCCATGAATTTTGCCACTTCCTTCCTCAGATTCAGCCAATAGTAGAACTTCTTCACTGCTTTCAATGTCTTATGGTATCTTGGGTGATCTGAGTACAACTTGGGATGAAACTCCCTCAAGATAAGCTTCTTGAGTTCACTGTCATCTGACACATAGACCCTGTCCCTAAATCTCACTAAACCATCTTCAGTGAGATGATAATCTACATCCTAAACACCTGTACCTGTTGTAGCCTATGCATAAGCTCCATGTACCTGCCATCCTATTATCCTGGCTATAAGATCCGATCCTAGAAATATTCCCCATATGAGCTCACTGCTGTAACATGGTTCAACTACACTTTCTGTTACGAAAAATACTAAGAGGGGGGGGGGGTGGTGAATCAGTATTTACAAATCAATAACTTTATAAATTTCATATTCAAATTTCTATATGCAACCTTACTGAATCGAACCTACATGTGCATGTGACTGTTCTTAAGCCAATTAGCGCATATCTAGTGAACTTATAATTCAATTAATCCATCATATGTTTATCTTCAGCTAGTACATTAGTATTTTATTAACCATTTGATAAACATTAACCATGTGCTATGATAAATAAACCATCACAAATAAGAAACACACATGAACACCAAGATTTTAAGGTGGAAATCCAATGCGGGAGAAAAACCACCTTCTACTGTTGTCTTTGTCTTGTTTTTAATATAAAGAATAAGTTGTTTACAATCTTGTACTGGTGCAAAATCATACCAGTATAGAGTCACCCATCTACAAAAGGCTACGAGCTTCACTCGCTCTCTAAGTTCTACTAGAAGGGAGCTACAACCCCCTTAGCTCTTGTACTGACTAATATGTTTACCAGTACTCGTAGGAAGCTTCGACTTCCTCACTGAAGGCTTCAACCATATGTATTCTCCAGGGACCACGTTTCATAAATTTTCAGACTGGATACTCCTGGTACTCAACAACACAATATGTAGGCCACGTTTCATCAAATTTTCATACTGGACCCATCAATAACATTGAAGCTCAAAATCAATCACCATTGCAATACATCCATCAAATACAAATGCATCAACCAATCACTAAAACCCAATCATGAATCTCTAATATAACTGAAACCCAATCATCACTTTCTAAATCAACCATTCACTCAAAAAGCCAATCAACCGATACTTAATCAAAATTCAACCATGGAAAAGTTAGATCATTATAACCTGAACACAGATCTGAACCCAGAACACTACATGAACACCTAGAACCAACTGTAACCTCAAAAATCATATGTTAGAATGTATACACTACTTCAATGAAGCTAACCTGCATGTGTATGCTACTTTATGTAGCCCAACCTACCTATACCTTTAAAGATACTAAATCATAAAAAATTTTGAACCATAAACTGTACTACCCAAAGACATTCTTAAGACCTACTGTCATATTAGAGAGTTCTAAATAGATAGCAACACTTATCGCCCTTGTTACTCAATCAATCAATCAACTAGAATCAATCTCCTTATACAATCAATTTTACTTTCAAATCTAATGAATACATCATTGACAAACAACAGTAAAACAACAACACTAATCAGATAGATCAGTCATCTTTGAACAACAAAATTTTCTTCTGCATAGCAACTTGGAAGTGCCGAACCAAACACGCGCCTTCACCAAGGCGAACCAGCGTATAGATCTACAAATAATAACTTATATCTTTGCAACTATTTCCGACTTCAGACATAACCATGTCATAAAATTTAAAGGATAAAACTTGTGTTAGCATTCATATCTAGCCCATCCATTATCAGATCATACAATGATAAGTCATTCAGGTCTCATGATCCTGATCCAACATTGTATCCAATGGTGCACAAGATATTTAAGATCATATCATAACCATAGCCTTTACAACATAAAATATACTTCAGATAGATGTATTCATGAAATACCCTTTCACTTGCACAATTAGCCCTTTGATCTTCTCCTCCTTATATACTTAGAGCCTTTCTCAATACCTTGGACCAAAACAACATTTAGAACCTATTGTATTCTTAGATGGGATCAAGTATCCGCTATTCCTCTCAATATTGTGGGCTATTACCATGTTATGGACCCTTGGTATTATTTAACCTTAATTTTCCATCCCATACACGCTTTTTCTCTTATGAAATTGTGTGCATACGTATACATGCCTTTTGTTTAGTGAACCTGTTTGTATACGCTACTTGGACTAGGTGAACCAGCATATACAACTTAATACAACTTAAAAAATTCTTTTTCTTCAATTGCTTGATTTTGATATGAAGTTCGTTGTTCCGTCATCCTGTTCTTTTGTACCATTACTCTGTTACCTCTGAATTGACCTGTTACAATGTGAGTTGCCATCATACATCACTTCTGAACTGATTCCTCTGAACTGACCTTCATTTTATCACATATGTAAACACAACTTCCATGCATTATGTCACATCTGATCTGTCTTGTAGATTCATCTAATACCATATACTTGTTCTGCTACAAGTGTGTTGTCATCGAGGACAACACATGCATCATAATTCCAATAATCTCCCCCTTTGGACTTGATGGCAACCACTTTGGTGTTTGGTCACTACAACCTGTAAAAAACATCAAGGCAAGCACCAAGCTTTTTAAAACATCAAGCTCCTCTCCAAACAACACTCCTCAAACAACAAGTTACTCTCCCCCTTTGACATCAAGGGCAAAGGTCTAACCAATGTTAAATGAAGACTTCTATATCTGAACTGCTGAAGATCAAAACTGATCATGCTCCCCCTAGGCACATGTTGAAGTATCTAATCCAACTCCCCCTTAGTACATGTTGAGATGCACTATATCGTCCATGCTCTCCCTGAGCATATCCAGAGCCTGCAAAAATATTTTAAAAGAATAACATGACTTTATAACTCAACTATGTGAGTATGACCTACCTATCAACAATGAATCATACATACATCAATCTCCCAACCAAGTGGGGATACAAATTTTACTCAACCACCCAACCAAGTGGGATTACATATTTGACATGATCTCAAAATTCCATACATATCTGCATATGACAATCATTACATCATAGGTATTTACATGACCTTTACATCAAATGATATACATGACATTTATAAAAAATACCAAATATCTAAATAAGACCATGATAGTTATCAACAACTATCATACATCATATATGATCTGCACCATAAGCATCTGTCAGCAACATCTAGAACAACAACCTATATATGTCCATCATCAGTTTGCAAGATAAGACAATGTACCTTTAATATCATCAACCTATGACAAAGTATGTCGTATATAGATATCAAGTCATCTTCTTGATCTTATCAAGATCACCTTGCTCCATAACCTTCCATGAATCAACTAAACATATGTCATATCTCCAAGCAGTAATACAAAACCATTCACATCATATCATATATATATGTGAAACCACCATAGTCATCATCTATGACCATAATATCATCATTGTCGTAATAAGAACCCCATGATCTTTCCATAACAACCGTCAATATATCAACCATGTATCTTCACTAGGGATTTTTCCAACATCCTCATCTGATAAGCATCAACCATGATAATAAACATACGTGAGAATCAAACCTATCATCATAAATTAAGAAGTCATCATCATTATGTGACTAAGTAAGTCATGTCTTCAAATAGATATGTCTTCATGAAACCTGCAATAACACCATTTTCTTGGCCAACCAACATTATTTACCAATGTGTAATTTAAGTAATCATCCATGTATCAGCATAATATGTATCCATTATAGAGATAGCAATATGTATCTAACAAACCTTGAGCTCATAGTCATTTGCCAATCTTTCTTGATACCATCAACAATAGAAATCCTCAACCATGTGAGAGTTAAGAACTATAGGAATCCTCATCCACAACTACACCATATGAAATTTATGCATCTTTGATGATCTGAAAATAAGATGTTAGATTACTTTTAAGGTATTACAGACTCATGTGCATGGATTTGCCTATATTACTTAGTGCAACAGATCGATAAGATTGCGAATAATATAGACAATTGAGTAGTTAGAGAAACATAATAGACAAACACACATAAAAACAACAAGTTTAATATGGTGTTCACCCAAAACTCTTGGGCTACGTCTCCTGGTCCAACCTTTAGTGTTGACCTCTCTATTATGTCTTCAAGAGCAGAGTTTTACAAAATGTGAGCTCAAATTGAGTCTCAACACAACAGATACAAAACAGCAGGAGTTTGCTTGAATCCCTCAAGCCTCTCTGAGTACACAGACTCTTTCTCTCACTCTCTGTCTCTGTCTTCTCTCTGTCTCAGCACTGCTTGTCTCTGTCTTCTGTCTTCTGTGGCTTTTAAGCCAATTGGCATTGTCTATTCATTTCCTCTTCTGGGCTCTCTGGCTCCCGGCCTCTGTCTGCTCAAATCCCCCTTTGAGCGTTAGAGATCATTGCTAAACGCATTCAAGGACTGTGGCTACCTGTTCTATAACGGAAGGGACCATCACACCTTTGAAATCCCAAAAATGGTCGTTCTCTGTTTACATAGAGAAATACACAAAAACACGGGAAAAATCCGCCAAACTGTCGTTTATCGGACTTCAAAAATCATTAATTCTACCCTAGAACTCCATCGAGTCTGCCTTTATATCGTGATCACATATCCACCGTTGATCTGAGTGATCTTGATCCAATGGCTGAGATTCATTTCGGGCGGCGAAGGCGTACGGAGGTTACTCGCTCGAAAAGGCGGTTTTCTCACGCCACGCGTCGGCCAGAGGATGGGATCGAGCAGAGCCCGTCCAATACCACTTACCGCCTAAGGCCCGCCTGAAATCTTGCTCATTACAGAACTCAATATATATATATATAAACCCTTTCGGGTCCGGATTCATTGCTTCATTCACATTTCCTTTATTTTTCATTTATTTAATGAAAATGCGAAATACATTGAAAAAGCCCTTTTTCTGGACTTGAAATATTATCAAATATCATCCATAATCTTATCGGGTCTGGCTATCGCAGTCGCATTTGTTATCGGCCCCACTCCTTTGTATTACTCTGATGCGATATTGCGATGTGATTATATCGCAATCGCATATCGCATAGTCCTCAGGCCCCGGTAGTCCTTCTATGTGTGTTTTGGCAATGCGATGGCGCAAGTAGAAATGGATCATTGATTTGCACGCATAGATCAACAGCTCTCATTTAATCGCATTGATAACTATCACAATTTCTCATAAGGATGCTTTCGATGGACTTCGCCTGTCAACGCCGATTGTGATATGCCAATCAGATCTAGATTGTTGATTGACCATATCCAACGGCTCCTGTGCATTGTTCCTTTGACTTCCGATAACTCTGTTTTTGGCCATTTCTTTTTGTTTTTCCTTCCTAATAGTGTAATCCACCTTTTTTAAAGGTTTTCCCCTATGCGATAGTTTTTGATTTTGAAGACTTAGAGGGTGTTTTGGATCCATTTTGGATCACGCCTTCCCATTGAAAAATCTTTTGGACCACCAAAAGTTGGTTTTTAAGCATCGATCAAGTGAGGATATAGCTTCCTCACTTGTCCAATTTCTATCCATCGTGCACTACTTGGTTTTGAACCTTTGAGTCCGATTTTGAGGTACTCAACATCCCCTCTGCGTGTAGTTCTCACCTTCCTATCCAGAACTGTATCTTCCTACAACTCATTAAGATATTCAGGCAACAGATCATCAGTAGAAGGAAACTGACTTTGCTCTTTGGGATCTTCAATCAATGAAGGTTCAAACAGTCTCAAGTTCTCTTTATTAATGACTGAATAGATATGCATATAAGCTGGCAAATCAAGGCGAAAAGCATTTTCACCAATTTTCTTAAGTATCTTGAAAGGCCCATACCTTATTGGCTCCAGCTTCTTAACTTCAATTTGCATTCTGTCTTTGTTGATGTACAGCCATACTTGATCACCAACTTGGAAGCTATGCTCAATTCGATGCTTGTCATGCCTTGCCTTGTACTTGGCCTGGCTTCTTTCCAGTTGTTCCTGCACTGCCTGGTGAATTTCTTGGATCTGTTTAGTGAACTTGGTTTCTTTGTCCACATCACTGTGTCCATCAACTGCTATGTATTTTCCAAAGACAAAATCCAAGGGAGACCTTGGTGTAAAACCAAAACAAGTCTCAAAAGGAGATCTCTGTGTAGAAGAGTTCTTGGCATGGTTGTAAGCATGTTTCACATAACATAAATGTTCATCCCAAAGCTTGGGAGGCTTGTTGCAATAGCCCCTGAGCAACCAGATCACTGTCCTATTGACCACCTCTATTTGGCCATCTATTTTTGGATGAAAGGTTGTGCTTTTCTTTAGTCTGGTGTCCATTAATTCCCACAGACTTGACTAAAACTTCCCAACAAATCGGGAATCTCGATCAGATACAATGGAAGTGGGTAACCCAAAATGAACCCATACATGCTGAAAGAACAACTTCGTTGTTTGTTCAACTGTAATCTGCTTGTTACAAGGTATTAAAATACACATTTTGCTGAACCTGTCCATAATAACATATAAATAGTCATGAACTTTTATAGATTTTGGCAATCCCCCAACAAAGTCCATGGAAACACTTTCCCACGGACGAGAAGGAACTGGTAGTGGAGTGTAAAAGCCTAATTTTCTATTGTTGGTCTTACTTTTAGCACACATGGTACACCCTTTAATATATCTATAAACTATTTCATGCATTCTTGGCCAATAACAGAGCCTTTGCAGTTGTGCAACTGTTTTACTTACACAAAAATGACCTGATATAAGAGAAGTTTGTGCTTCTCGGATTATGTTAATTCTTTCAGTTTATGGAATGCATAACCTTCCCAAATGATACAAGAGTTTGTCCTCAACATGATAATACAATTCTTCTACCTGTTTTCAATGACTTAAAGTTGCATATACATCTTTAAAATATATATCTTGAGCATATTGTTCAATGTAGCTTTCATGCATTACTAAGCTATGCTTAAGTATAGTAGATGCATTTATGATTGGTCTGGATAACATATTTGCAACCCTATTGTGTATGCCCTTCTTATATCTAATGACAAGATGAAACTGCTATAGAAAACCCATCCACCTATAGTGTCTTGATTGCTGCAATTTAGTTTGTGAGTACAAATATTGAAGTGGTTGATGATTGGTATGGATGATTGTTTCTTTGCCCATTAGGTAATGTTTCCACTTTTTCACACTCTGTACTAATGCATACAATTCTTTATCATATGTGGGATAATTAACTACTACAGAATTAAATGTCTTAGAATGATAGCATATGGGTTTACCGTGTTGCATCAACACTGCTCCCATGGCATAGTCACTGACATCTGTTTCAATTTCAAATGGTCATTGAAGATCTAGCAGTGCTAGTATGTTGTACTAATTTTTTCTTTTAAGGTGTCGAAGGCTTTCTGCTGTTTGCCTCCCCACTGAAACACCTTATTCAATCCTGTTAAAGCATGTAAGGGAGCTGCAATCAAGGAAAAGTTAGCAATAAATTTTCTCCAATATTGTGCTGCTCCTAGGAAACTCCTAACTTCTATAGTAGATTTGGGTTTAGGCCAGTTCACAATGACTTCAACCTTAGAGGGATCTATCTTCAATTCACCACCCCCTACAATATGACCCAAATAATTTAAAGATGTTTTACCGAATTCACATTTCGACAATTTCACATAGAGATTTTCTCTTTTCAAAACATCCAAAGTCTACTTTACATGCTTCAAATGTTCTTACCATGTTTTACTAAAAACAAGAATGTCATCTAAATATACAATTACAAAATCATCAATAAAAGGTCGGAGTACATCATCATAACTCTCATGAAAGTGGCAGGAGCATTATTTAAGCCAAAAGGCATAACCAGCCATTCATATAGCCCTTGCATTGTTTTGAAAGCAATCTTCCATGCATCTTGTTCTACTACTCTGACCTAATGATAGCCACTATGCAAGTCCAACTTGGAAAAGTAAACTACTTCTTTCAGCTGTTCTAATAGATCATCAATGCGAGGAAGAGGATAACGATTCTTGATCGTTATTTTATTCAGTTCTTGGTAATCAATGCACATCCTCCATGAACCATCTTTCTTTCTCACCAACACGATTGGAGATCCACATGGTGATGTGATTGGTCTTATGAACCCTTTCTCAAGCAGCGCCTGTACCTGCTTCTTGATCTCTGCATTCTCTAAAGCAGATAACTTGTACATTCCGATGTTAGGCAATGGAGCATCTTGCTGCAAATGAATATCATGTACTATTTCCCTTTTGGGTGGCAGACCTTTAGGTTCTTGAAATAGGATATCATATTCTGAAACAACTTTAACTAAATCAACTTTCTGTTTAGCATCACAACCTTCAAATACATTGGTTTTATCAGGGTTCTTTTCCTTTACAACCATCATTAAAAATTTCTTGCATGAATTTACAATTCTTTTCATCTGCCCTGAGTTTATGAGAGAATATTTATTTTTGAGTTTATGAGACCTTACAATATATTCTATCCCATCTTTAGTGAGTTGATACTTATTTTCAGCTCTATAGAATATGGCTTTTCTATCAAACAAGGAAGGACTTCCTAAAACAATACCACATATATCCAAGGGAATTATATCTAACTCAACCTCATCTACGAATGTTGACCCAATAGCAAACCTAAGTTTACATTGTCTAGTCACATGTAGCTTTGCTTTATCACATACCAACCTAATGGATATGGCTTCTTGTGAGGTGTGGTTAGTAAGCCCAACTTCTTTACAATTGTTTCAGATATCAAGTTTACTTGTGATCCACTATCAAATAAAGTATCAATCTTTTGATGCTTTGAAATAACTCTGATATGAAAAATCTCATGTCTTTTCCTCTCATTATCTTCATTATTAATAGATTGTGCAGAATTACTTGTAGATGCCTCAGAACTTTTACCTTTTATACCTATAGCTGTGACTGTTGTTTCATCACCTAAGTCTGACCCCAAGTCTTCCTAAATAGCAGCAATAGTCTTCTTCTTCTTACCACCAAAATTTTGGGTTTCAACTCTGGATGCAAAGACCAACAGTGTTCATCATCGTGTCCATCCTTCTTGCAGTGAGTGCATGAAGGTTTATCTTTTTGTACAACGTTTTCCTTCCTCTCTTTCCATCTCAGCTTCTTCTTTTCCTTGTTTTGCTTGCAAAGGGCTTTGATGATCCCCCAATCCTTGGGTTCACATTCTTGCCTCTAGCCTCTAGATGTGTAACCTGAACTGATACATCATCTAGGCTAGTGGGGTTAAACATGAGAATGGTGTGCTTCAAATAGCTATGTAGACCACCTATATACTTCAACAAGGTTTCAGGTGAGTCTAGAGAAATGCCAAGAGTTAAAGCTCTTTTTCTAAATTCCTGGGTATAGCTTTGTACACTTTGGCTCGTTAATTGGCGAAGAGTTTTCCAACTCATCATTGCTTGTTGCATATAAGCTAGAGGATAGAACTGTTTTTTAATGGAAGAAACAAATTCATTCCAGGTAGAAATTTTTTTACCATGCTTCTTCAAATCAGCTTGGGTCGTGCCTTCCCACCACATTAGTGTAGTTCCTCCAAGGTGAAGGCCAGCCAACTAAATCTTTCTCCTTTCTGAATCAATGTTTAGCACCCTGCAATACACATCAATCTGTCTAATCCAGTTATCTAGCTTTTCTGCATTTAATTCTCCATCATAGATTGGCAAATCAAACTTTACATCTAATTTAATCAAAGATGTTTTCTTATTTTTCTTTTCAGGGCTAGAAGGAGGAGTTGATGGAGGAGGATCTTCCCCTTTCCCTTTGCCTTTTGAATGGGCAACTCGAAGAGTTTTGTCTGCTCCTTTGCCTTGTTCGTGTGTTCACGTGCTTTCACCTCGATCCTTCTTAAATTCCTGATACATTTCTTCCCCCATGGCTCTCATGGTCATGAAATTGTCCATGAACTGAGATTATGATTCCAATGGGACTTCTCTGGCCATTCTCCTTTCAGCGTAGACTCTTCCAATCTCTGGATTAGTCTCAACAAGCTCTCCTTCTCCAAGTTTGAGCTTTGACCTAGTTAGCATTCAAAAATCTAGCACAATCTTGTCTAACCTTAGCAAACCTAAAGCTCTAATACCACTTGATCTTAAAATAAGATCTTAGATTACTTTTAAGGTATTACAAACTCATGTGCATGGATTTTCCTATATTACTTAGTGCAACAGATTGATAAGATTGCGAATAATATAGACAATTGAGCAGTTAGAGAAACATAATAGACAAACACACATAAACACAGCAAGTTTAATATGGAGTTCACCCAAAACTCTTGGGCTATGTATCCTGGTCCAACCTTCAATGGTGACCTCTCTATTATGTCTTCAAGAGCAGAGTTTTACAAAATGTGAGCTCAAATCGAGTCTCAACACAACAAATACAAAACAATAGGAGTTTGCTTGAATCCCTCAAGCCTCTCTAAGTCTCTCTGTCTTTGTCTTCTCTCTATCTCAACACTGCTTGTCTCTGTCTTTTGTCTTCTGTGGCTTTTAATCCAATTGACGCTGTCTGTTTGTTTCCTCTTCTGGGCTCTCTGGCTCCTGGCCTCTGTCTGCTCAAATCCTCCTCTGAGCATTAGCAATCATTGCTAAATGCCTTCAGGGACGGTGGCCACCTGTTCTGTAACGGAAGGGACCATCACGCCTTTGAAATCCCAAAAATGGTTGTTCTCTGTTTACACAGAGAAATACACGAAAAAACAGGAAAAATCCGCCAAACTACCATTTATCGGACTTCAAAAATCATTAATTCCACCCTAGAACTCCATCAGGTCTGCCTTTATATCGTGATCACATATCCACCGTTGATCTGAGTGATATTGATTCAATAGCTGAGATTCATTTCGAGCAGTGAAGGCGTACGGAGATTACCCACTCGAAAAGGCGGTTTTCTCACGCCACGTGTCGACCAGCGGATGGGATCGGGCAGAGCCTGTCCAATACCTCTTACCGCCTAAGGCTTGCCCAAAATCCCGCTCATTACGGAACTCAATATATATATATATATATATATATATATATATATATATAAACCCTTTCAGGTTCGGATTCATCGCTTCATTCACATTTCCTTTGTTTTTCGTTTATTTAACGAAAATGCGAAATACATTAAAAAATCCCTTTTTTCAGACTTGAAATATTATCAAATATAATCCATAATCTTATCGGGTTTGGCTATCGCAATCGCATTTGTTATCAGTCCCGCTCCTTTTTATTACTCCAATGCAATATTGTGATGCGATTATATCGCAATCACATATCGCATAATCCTCAGGCCTTGGTAGTCCTTCTGTGTGTGTTTTGGCAATGTGATCGTGTGAGTAGATCTGGACCGTTGATCTGCGCACATAGATCAACAACTCTCATTTAATCGCACCGATCACTATCGCAATTTCTCATAAGGCCGCTTCCGATGGACTCCGATTGTCATTGCCGATTGCGATATGCTAATCGGATCTGGACTGTTGATCAGCCAAATCTAACAGCTCCTATGCATTGTTCCTTTGACTTCCGATAACTCTATTTTTGGCCATTTCTTCTTGTTTTTCCTTCCCGATAGTGTAATCTGCCTTTTTTTAAAGGTTTTCCCCTATGCGGTAGTTTTTTATTTTGAAGACTTATAGGGTGTTTTGGATCCATTTTGGATCATTTGAAGGCATGATGACAACAACATAAAAGAAATGAGTGACACTTATCAAATAATGAAGTTGTGTACTCAAGATTTGTTCTTCTCCTTGATCTTATGAAGATCACCATGTAAGCAACGTACCATATGTACTATATGCATCATCAAAAGAGTCATCCACAATCATCCATAAATCTGATTTGAATAACAACTATGTGGCTCAAGAAATATAATTATCATCTGAGAATTTATCATAGGAAACCCATGACTGCAGCATGGCATGATGTATCATTTCAACATTTCAACAACATAAGCATTATCACCATAATTATGTACCAAGGACTTCTAATCATAATGCCAACAATGCATTATTAGAAGCATAGCATATTCTCCCCTTGAACCTGTGCTAACAGTTCACAGTTAGATCTGATCATTGCATATATTTAGTAAGAATCATCAAGGCGTCATCATCAACTAGTTATACATCAAGTCATCAACAACTTATGAGGGTCAAAATCACTTCTAAGTAAAATCCACAGACTGTAGTAATCAATCATCAAGACAGAAAAGACAATTGATAATTGTATGAAACATATCAGACCCCTTTTTTTGAGTATGTCCTTCTTCTTCTTCATTAAACTAGAATATACATGATTGTGTAGTTTCTAACTTGCGTATATACGTGACTTGTATTCATAATATCTGTGTATGAAAATTGGAATACTAAAGTTTCACACTTTCAACTCCCCCTGAGTTTGTTATGTCTGTGCCTGATCCTAGAACTTTTACTGAAGCATCATTTCCAAGAATATCATTATCATGATGGTTCTTTATCAGATACTCCATTTTTCTCTTGTCTCCAGTCATGTGATGAGCACATCCACTATCATCTTCATTTTCCAATGAAAAGAGACCAAGATCACACTTTATCTTATCTTCCTTTTCTTTATTCTTGGTGGATTCATGTTTTTCATATTTTCTAATATAAATATGCTTATTTGATTGCTTACCATATTGTCTACGATGATCCATAGACTTGTCCCTGCATTATTTTGCTATATGCCCAAACTTGTTACAAGCATAACATCTTATATGTTTCATATTCCTTATAAAGAAATCAATGGCTTTGTGACCAAACATATTGCAAGAAAAACAATATCCCTTAAAGTACCTGGAAGCTGATGATCTTTCTGTGTGATAGTTATTAGCTTGAAACATTCTACTTCTGCATCTGGCTGCAACAAGTCCAAAATTATGACATCTAAAACATTAAACATTATTCATCAGAGGAAATAATCAATTAAAACTTCCATAGTTAGGAGTAAATGATTTTCTTTGAAGACTTTTTTTCCTTGGTTGTTGATGAGGTTGACCTCTTATCTCCTTATTGAGAGTTTCAGATTTTGCGTTAGAATTCCTTGCCTAAATTTGTGATCTAGATTCACCTTTAATAATTTCATGAAAACCAAGATCATATTTGATGACATGAGACCTTTGACTACTAATAATATTACCCAAAATCTTAGTACTATGTTGAAATCGTAAAAGTATCCTTTTCTTCTAATTTACCCTTTAGGATATTTACCTCAACCTGATATTTCTCTTCCTTTTCAAGATATTGCTTCTTCATGATTTCTTCAACTTTTATTCCTTCTTCCACTTGTTGCCTTAATTTGAGAACCTCATTTTCTTGTTCTTCAAATTCTTGAAGTATTTCTTCATTCTGCTTATTTGAATTTTTAAGACCTTCTTTTAGAGAGATGACCACAGATTCAAGACCTTCACAGTAACTAGTTATTTCTATAAGTTCCTTGGTTGTTGTATCCTTTTCATTCACTTCATTTCTCAATGAAGTCACTTCATGTTGCAACCTTTGACATTGATCTTCATTTTCTTTGTACTGCTTCTTTATTTTGTTACCTTCCTCCAACTAAGTTTTTGACATGGTAATCTCTTCTTTGTAGGTACACTCCCTTTTGTCATATAGATCTTCTTGATCTCTAATTTTATCTGTAAGCCTTTTAACTTCTACCTCTATATTTCTTTCACTTTCACCCATAAGATCAAATTCAGTTGTTTCACTGTCACTTTCATTATCATCAATATTGCATGAACAAATAAATGTGTCACCAGAAGACCAAAAATTTGTACCTGATAATTCTTTTGCTTGTTCATCTTCAATCCGAGGTGATTCCAAATCTAAATAATTGCTTCCACCACTATCACTATTTATTTGAGCTGTCTTCTTCTTTTGAGTTGCTTTCTTCTTTTTCTTCTTTCCCATTGTTACAACGGATCTCGTTCAAGCGATCAAGCTTCTGCCAAAGGACCTACTCTGATACCAATTGTTGGGAAAAATACTGAGAAGGGGGGGTGAATCAGTGTTTACAAATCAATAAACTTTTACATTTCATATTCAGATTTCTATACGTGACTTTACTGAATTGAACCTACCTGTGCAGGCGACTATTCTTAAACCAATTAATGTATATCCAATGAACTTATAATTCAGTTAATCCATCATATGTTTATCTTTAGCGAATGCATTAGTACTTTATTAACCATTTGATAAACATTAACCATGTATTGTAATAACTAAACCATCACACATAAGAAACACACATGAACACCAAGATTTTAAGGTGGAAACCCAATGCAGGAGAAAAACCACCTGCTGTTGTTGTCTCTGTCTTCTTTTTAATATAAAGAATAAGTTGTTTATAATCTTGTATTGGTGCAGACTCATACCACTACGCAGGCACCCACCTGCAGAAGGCTACAACCTTCACTTGTTCTCCAGGTTCTACTGGAAGGGAGATACAACCCGATTAGTTCTTGTACTAGATAATATGTTTACCAAGACGTAGGCGCCGACGTACAGAATTCTACAACCATCACTTGTTCTCCAGCTGCTATTGGAAAGGATATCTAACCCCATGATCTAATCATCAACCGCTACTGGAAGGAAGCTTTGACTTCCTTACTGAAGGCTTGAATTCCCAATATTCTCTAGGAACCACGTTTCATAAATTTTCAGACCGGATACTCCTGGTACTCAACAAAATAATATGTAGGCTACGTTTCATCAAATTTTCATACTGGACCCATCAGTAACATTGAAGCTCAAAATCAATCACCACTATAATGCATCCATCAAATACAACTACATCAACCAATCAATGAAACCAAATCATCAATCCCTGATATAATTGAAACCCAATCATCACTTTCTGAATCAACCAATCATTGAAACTTTTGACACAATTGAATCAAACATTCACTCAAAAACCCAATCAACCGATACTTAATCAAAATTCAACCAATCAATTGGAATAGTCAGATCACTATAACTAGAACACAGATGTGAACCCACAACACTGCATTAACAACCAAAACCAATTGCAACCTCAAAAATCATATGTCAGAATGTATATGCTACTTCAAAGAAGCCAACCTACATGTATATGCTACTTTCTGTAGCCCAACCTGCATATACCTCTAAAGATACTGAATCATAAAAACTTCTGAACCATAAACCGTATTTCCCAAAGAAATTCTGAAGATCTAATGTCATATTACAGAGTTCTAAACAGATAGCATCAATTATCACCCTTCTTACTTAATTAATCAATCAACCAAACTCAATCTCCTTATACAATGAGTTTTAATTTTAGATCTAATGAAGGCATCATTGACAAACAATAGTAAAACAACAACACTGATTAGATAGATCAGTCATCTCTGAACAACAAACTTTTCTTCTGCATACACAACTTGGAAGTGCCGATCCAACATGTATACGTGCCTTCACGAAGGCAAACCAACGTATAGATCTGCAAATAATAACTTATAACTTCACAACTATTCCAGAGTTCAGATATAATTAGATCATAACATTTAAAGGATAAGACATGCGTTAGCATTCAGATCTAGCCCATCCATTATCAAATCATACAATGATAAGTCATTCAGGTCTCATGATTCTGATCTAACATTGTATCTAATGGTGCACAAGATATTTCAGATCATATCATAACCATAGGCTTTACAACATAAAATATAATTTAGATAGATGTATTCACGAAAAACCCTTTCACTTGCACACTTGGTCCTTTTATCTTCTCCTCCTTATATACTTAGAGCCTTTCTCAATACCTCGGACCAAAACAACACTTAGAGCTTGTGGTATTCTTAGATGGGATCAAGTATCCATTATTTCGGTCAATATTGTGGGCTATTACCATGGTATGGACCCTTGGTATTCTTTAACCTTAATTTTCCATCCCATACGTGCTTTTCCTCTTGTGAAAGTGCGTGCATATCTATATGCACCTTTTGTTCTGTGAACTCGCTTGTATACGCTACTTGGACTAGGTGAACCAATGTATACAACTTAATGCAACTTAAAACATTCTTTTTCTTTAATTGCTTGATTCTGATTTGGTCCTTTGTTCCATCGTCCCATTCTTCTATGCAATGACTTTGTTACCTCTAAATTGACTCGTTATAATGTGAGTTGCCGTCATACATCACTTCTGAACTGATTCCTCTGAACTGCCCTTCATTTTGTCACATCTGTAAACACAACTGCCATCCATTTTGTCACATCTGATCTATCCTATAGATTCATCTAGTTACCATATACTTTTTCTTCTACAAGTGAGTTTCCATCAAGGACAACGCATGCATCATAATGCCAACACTTTCTTGCTGAGAGCATCTGCAACCTTGTTCTCCTTACCCTTGAGGTATTTGATCTCGAATTCAAACTCACTAAGGGTGGCCAACCATCTAGCTTTCCTGGAATTTAGATTTGGCTAGCCAAACAAATATCTCAACCCGTTGTGATCACTCATTAACAAAAACATCCTACCAAGAAGATAATGTTTCCACATCTTCAAGGCATGAATAATAGTCGCTAACTGAGGTGATTCTGAATCTAAATAATTGCTTCCACCACTATCATTGTTTCTTTGAGCTCTCTTCTTCTTTTGAGTTGCTTTCTTCTTCTGCTTCTTTCCCATTGTTATAACGGATCTCCTTCAAGCGATCAAGCTTCTGCCAAAGGACTTGCTCTGATACCAATTGTTGGGAAAAATACTGAGAAGGGGGGTGAATCAGTATTTACAAATCAATAACTTTTACATTTCATATTCAGATTTCTATACGTGACTTTACTGAATTGAACCTGCGTGTGCAGGCAACTGTTCTTAAGCCAATTAACATATATCCATTGAACTTATAATTCAGTTAATCCATCATATGTTTATCTTCAGCGAATGCATTAGTACTTTATTAACCATTTGATAAACATTAACCATGTACTGTAATAAATAAACCATCACACATAAGAAACACACATGAAAACCAAGATTTTAAGGTGGAAACCCAATGTGGGAGAAAAACCAGCTGTTGCTGTTGTCTCTGTCTTCTTTTTAATATAAAGAACAAGTTGTTTACAATCTTGTACCGGTGTAGACTCATACCACTACGTAGGCACCCACCTGCAGAAGGCTACAACCTTCACTTGTTCTCCAGGTTCTACTGGAAGGGAGATACAACCTGATTAGTTCTTGTACTAGCTAATATGTTTACCACTACGTAGGCGCCGATCTATAGAACCTATAGAAATATACAACCTTCACTTGTTCTCCAGCTGCTATGGAAGGGATCTCCAAACCCCTAATCTAATCACCAACCACTACTGACAGGAAGCTTTGACCACCTTACTGAAGGCTTGAATTCTCAGTATTATCCAGGGACCACGTTTCATAAATTTTCAGATTGGATACTCCCGATACTCAACAACATAATATGTAGGCCACGTTTCATCAAATTTTCATACTGGACCCATCAGTAACATTGAAGCTCAAAATCAATCACCACTGCAATACATCCATCAAATACAACTGCATCAACCAATCACTGAAACCAAATCATCACTTTCTGAATCAACCAATCATTGAAACTTTTGACACAATTGAATCAACCGTTCACTCAAAAACCCAATCAATCGATACTTAATCAAAATTCAACCAATCAACTGGAATAGTTAGATCACTGTAACTAGAACACAGATTTGAACCCATAACACTGCATTAACAACCATAACCAATTGCAAACTAAAAAATCATATGTCATATTGTATACACTACTTCAATGAAGCCAACCTGCATGTATACGCTACTTTCTGTAGCCCAACCTACATATACCACTAAAGATACTGAATCATAAAAACTTTTGAACCATAAACCGTATTGCTCAAAGAAATTTTGAAGGTCTACTGTCATATTACAGAGTTCTAAACAGATAGCATCAATTATCACCCTTCTCACTCAATTAATCAATCAACCAGACTCAATCTCCTTATACAATCAATTTTAATTTCAAATCTAATGAAGACATCATTGACAAACAATAGTAAAACAACAACACTATTTAGATAGATCAGTCATCTCTGAACAACAAACTTTTCTTCTACATACACAACTTGGAAGTGCCGAACCAGCGTGTATACGTGCCTTCACCAAGGCGAACCAGCGTATATATATACAAATAATAACTTATAGTTCACAGCTATTCCAAACTTCAGACATAACCAGATCATAACATTTAGAGGATAAAACATGCATTAGAATTCAGATCTAGCCCATCCATTTTCAGATCATACAATGATAAGTCATTTCAGGTCTCATGATCCTAATCCAACATTGTATCCAATGGTGCACAAGATATTTCAGATCATATCATAACCATAGCCTTTACAACATAAAATATACTTTAGATAGATGTATTCATGAAAAACCCTTTCACTTGCACACTTAGCCCTTTTATCTTCTCCTCCTTATATACTTAGAGCCTTTCTTAATACCTCGGACCAAAACAACGCTTAGAGCATGTGGTATTCTTAGATGGGATCAAGTAACCGTTATTCTGCTCAATATTGTGGGCTATTACCATGGTATGGACCCTTGGTATTTTTTACCCTTAATTTTCCATCCCATACACGCTTTTCCTCTTGTGAAAGTGTGTGCATATGTATATGTGCCTTTTGTTCTGTGAACCCACTTGTATACGCTACTTGGACTAGGTGAACCAATGTATACAACTTAATGCAACTTAAAACATTCTTTTTCTTTAATTGCTTGATTTTGATATGGTCCTTTGTTCCATCATCCTGTTCTTCTATGCCATTACTCTGTTACCTTTGAATTGACCCGTTATAATGTGAGTTGCCATCATACATCACTTCTAAACTGATTCCTCTGAACTGCCCTTCATTTTGTCACATCTGTAAACACAATTTCCATCCATTTTGTCACATTTGATCTATCCTGTAGATTCATCTAGTTACCATATATTTGTTCTTCTACAAGTGTGTTTCCATCAAGGACAACACATGCATCATAATGCCAACACTTTCCTGCTGAAAGCGTCTGCAACCTTGTTCTCCTTACCCTTGAGGTATCTAATATCGAATTCAAGCTCACTAAGGGTGGCCAACCATCTAGCTTTCCTAGAATTTAGATTCGGCTAGCCAAACAAATATCACAACCCACTGTGATCTCTCATCAACAAAAAGCTCTTGCTAAGAAGATAATGTCTCCACATCTTCAAGGCATGAATAATAGTCGCTAACTTTTCAAAACTAGCTGCACATTCCTCTGTCCATTCAAACTTCTTACCTTTTATCTACAAGGATGTAATAGCATATGTAATGTGTGAGAAGTTCCTGATGAACCTCTTATAGTAACCTACTAAACCCATTTATGATCTGACTTCATCCACGTTGCTAGGAGATTCCCACTCTATGATAGCTCTTATCGGTTCTAGATCTACAGATGTGCCTTCCTTGGAGACAACATGTCCCAAGTAGTGAACCTATGTCTAAAAATAAAATGTACTTGCTAAGCTTCACATACAACTGATGTTCTCTTAGAAACCTCAACATTGCTACTAAATGCTCGGCATGCTCTTCCTCATTCTTAGAATATATCAAGATGTCATCACTTAATACAAGAACAAACTTGTCCAGATAAGGATGTAACACTCTATTCATCAAACACATAAAAGTAGATGGAGCATTAGTCAAAATGAATGGAACTACAACAAACTCATAATTCCCATACCTGGTCTTGAAGATAGTCTTGTAGATTTCCTATTCTTTGATGTGTACATGATGGTATCCTAATCTCAAGTCAATCCTTGAGAGCATTGTTGCTCCCTTCAATTGATCAAACAAGTCATTAATCCTTGACAACGGATATCTTTTCTTGATCGTCACCTTGTTTAACTGCCTGCAGTCAATGCACAACCTGAGAGCACCATCTTTCGTCTTTACAAACAACATTGGTGCACCCCAAGGTGATACACTTGGCCTAATGTACCCCTTGTGAAGCATTTACTTCAACTGCAACTTCAATTCCACTAACTCTAGTGTGCTCATCCTATAAGGTGCTTTTAATGTTGGTGCTGCCCCTAGTTCCAATCAATAGAAAAGTCCACTTCCTTGTGAGGAGGTAACTCTGGAATCTCTGCTGGAAACACATCCTGAAATTGTTGCAATACATGGTACCTCTTGAATATTTCTACATCCTCAACATATTTACCCTTTTCACTGGATATATGCATTGCAAACATCACACACCCTTTCCTTCAACTGCACTTAGCTTGCATAGTGGTAACCATCCTCACTAATGTAGGCTCCTCCTTTCCTTGCAAGATTCTCTTTTCCCCATTATCATCCAAGTACTCAATAGCCTTGTCATAATAATCTACTTTGGTCCTGTGAAGATACAACCAATACATACCCAAAAGAATAATATATGACCCCAATGGAAGTACATTCAAATGTGTTGTTGTAGGCATACCATTCAACTTGAATGCACAAGCTCTTACCCACTGATGCACTCTCTTCTTAGTACCAATAGCCAATTTCACCAACCAAGACTCTGCATGCACATATTTTCTCAAGCCACACTTATCCACCAAGTTATGATTAACATAACTAATTAGATCTAGGATCAATCAAAATAGAAACAACTTGATCACAAAGATTACCATCCATCTCGATAATGGATGCCTAGTGATCTTCCTGCTTGTTGTCCACAACTATATAGATTTCAGGAATACTATAATCAACATCCCCAACTGTCTGTGCCTCCTCAATAACATATATTTGAGGCCTACCTCCTTGGTATAGTGGAAAATCCTTCTTATGATGATCTTTTCCACATATCCAACACTGCAATGATCCTCTACCATCACCTCTAGTCTATTTCTCTCCAGGATGCGACCCATGCCCCTTCTCAATTGTATTGAACTTCTTATAAGGAACCACCTTTTCTTTCTCACCTGCATCCTGAAGTCTTCCCTATTTTGGTGGCCATTTTCCTTTGACTTTCTCATTTCCTTTCAAGTCACACTTATTCTCAGCTTTGCACTTCGACTGCTCATCAAAATGCTTAAACTTCTAGATGGCCTCCTCCAACATAAGAAAAATTTAACCATTTTCAAGACTTCCATGAACCACTTGACCATAGATTGGCTGAACAAGATATTTCTTTTAGCCAATCACCCTCGCGCCATATTCCAAGCATGAATGCGGGATCTCATGGGATAAAAAAATCCATAAACAACCAAGGGAATCTAGAGGTTAAACCACCTCCACCCTCACCATATCGTGATCTTACCTAAACCGGTCCTAAGATCACAAAACCAAACTGAGCTTGGATACCTCTGAATTCGTTCACCATCCTTGAGGAATTTCACTGTCTACACCCTCAGGCTTTACCATGTATCCCATCATTACCGGTCAACGGGTTCCTAGGCCTTTGGGAATTTTCCTAAGACCACCTCACCCCAGATTCTGAAACCATCCGGCAATCCAAAGATCAAACCGATAAATAATTCCATCACACCGTGGCTATCCGGAAATCGAAAGGCTAAGCTAAAATCCACTATCGAAACCCCACAAAATCCATGCCAATGATAGCAAAAGAACCAAATACCAACATGAACATACCATGCATGTCAAAAGAATCTAGAAAATCATACATGAAACCTATTACCTGCAAGTATTCCTGTTGAAGCTTCTTGATCCAAATTTTCCTTGCTTTCCTTTGCTTTCCTTGTCCTTCCTTGGCTTTCCTTGTCCTTCCTTTACTTTCTTTCTTTACTTCTCCTTGTAGTGATGTTCTCCTCTCTTAGACTAACTCCAAAAATAAACTGAAAGAAGGCTCCCAACTGATGTTACGATGTCTTTTTATTATTCATGCCTTTAATTTCTTCAATTTCCATTATTTTCCTTCATTTTCCTCCACACATGCAACCTGTGACCTTTCACCTCCATTTTCACCTAATTTCCTTTACTTTCATAAAATATATGCCAATTAATGTCTCTTTGCCTTTCCAAATCCTTTTCCATTACCTTTTCCAATTTCTCCTTAGCCATAAACACATCAAGTGATGCCCACTAGGATATTTTGCCCAACATTCAGCTTGGAATAAGTGTCCCTTAACCGTGGTATATTTTTCCTTTATTAATTTTATTACATGAAATTTTAACCCAGATTCCAATATTGACATTAATCTGAAATTAATCAATGGATGATCAAGGATCTAGAAAAAGCTTAAAATTTCTGTATTCATGTGGAAGTAACGCCATTGTGTAGAGCTTGCAGAAATGACTCCAACACAACTTGAATGGGTGCATTTGGCCTTCGGATGAATGATAAATCACTTGTTGAAGTTTGTGACGAATCAATGCACGTCGCATTTTTACTACTCGACACATGGCATTTACAGTTATAGGTGCAACATCTTCAGTTTGGTTGCAAGGTGAGATAATGAGTTGAATGGATTAAAAGGTGATTTCTTATTATATACATGGTGATGGCATATGTATTAAAATTTCATAGTTTACAAAAAACCATATATTAAAAATGAAATAGGCACATTTGATTTATTATGTACATAACATGGAATAGCATGGGTTATAAACCTATGTACAAAAACTATATTGGAATGGCACATATATTATCAAAACCTATGTCCAAGCCATGGGTACCAATGACAATGCAACAATGAACGAAGTTTGTGGTGGCGGTTGGTAACCATTACACCTCCGATGACGTGCTTGTAACAAATATGCGATGGAGTATTTCCACGGGAACCGTCGGAGTTTACGCTCCAAGTCAACGATGATGTACACAGTGGATGTAACATGTTCACAAGCCATGGGGTATAACACTATGGGTTTGGGATGTAACGTTATATGCTATGTTTAATACATAGTTCAACAACAATACCACGGGTCTGCAACCATAACATATGTGATTTGTTATATTGTGTTATGTGTATAGTTTTCATTGCACTGAAAATGACATGTAGTTCAACTATGGGTTTTGGGTTATAACAAATATTTAAAATATAGAGTGGGTTTATCAATATAACCATATTGTTATATAGTTACAAAGGTGATATGTCATTTAATTCATTTGCTATATTTGGGTTAGCCACAAACACTATATATACATGTAATGTTATGCCATGAAGGGGGCAGAGAGATATAGGAGAGGTGAGCTTGGTTCCTTGAGAGGTATTGTAACCTTCTATGCAGTAGAAGAGTTGTAGAGCAGCTTTGAAGACTTGGAGGCGAAACTTTGCAGGCTTATTCCAGGAATTGTAAGAGGTATTTTTCTGAGCTATCAGTTGCGTCGAAATTCTGAGGTCGAGCAAAACACAACTGGACCAGCCAGGGATCTTGTTTATGTAACTTTGATGTATTTTATTGGCTTTGAAGTTATAATATATAGGCCTCCCTGTTGAAGAGTAGGGCCCAGAGATGTAGGCTTGAAGATAGCTGAACTCCATTAATAATCTCTTGTGTCGCTTTTCTTTTCATGATTTTCTATTCTATTATTTTGCTGCAACATTAATATTCATTTCTCCATGCTTTACAATTTATGTGGTTAAGTGGTGTTATAATAATTTATGCATTAACTTGTTTTTGAAACATAAGCAAATCACAATTTCAATTAAATATCTTTCTGGGGATCATTGGAGCAGGTTGTTGATAACTATGATTTGAAGTGTACATGATCACTAGGAGCAAATAAAAGCTTGGTGAAGGAGATCTTGTTGAAGAAGATCCAAAAGTTGGCTCGAGAAGAAGGAAAAATCGAGGAGAAGAGATGCCTGAAGAAGGAAGAAGTGATCATCTATTTGGATCTGATGCAGGATTCATGGATGCTTTCATGACCTTGCGAGCCATGGTCGAAGAAATGTATTGAGAGTTTAAGAAAGAAAAAGGTGAAGATGAAAAATCTAAAGATGAAGAAGGACAACCATCACAATCTGGAAAAGAAGATGAAAGTGATAAAAAAAACCCTATCACTTCTCTCTTGACTCCACCTGAAACTTCGAAACCGCTGTTGAAACTTGATGTTAAGTTCGAGTTACCCATGTACAATGGAGAAGTTGATGCCGAGAAGCTTGACAACTGGGTCAGGAAAATGGAGGTATATTGTAGCATGCAACAGATCACTGAAGATGAAGTCAAAATCAGACTAGCATCGCTTCGTTTAGCAGGCACAACATTGATCTAGTGGCAAAGTAAGTTACAGAAAGGTACTCAACATATCGGTAAGATTTTTCCATCATGGTTTGATTTTATTACTACACTTAGAAAGAAATTCTATCCATTGGGATATAAGGAAAAAGCTTTAATAGAATGGCAAGGACTAAAAGTTAAGAAAGGTCATTCAGTGCAGGAATATACATATGAGTTTCGTAAGAAGGCGTTGATGTTAGATATTCCTTTGTATACTCAAGAAACTCTAATGAAATACATAGGAGGATTACCTGAGTATGTTCACAATATTGTATTTATGTTCAGTCCTACTAACCTAGATGAAGTGGCAGTACAAGCGACTTACGTTGAAGCAGGTAAGTTAGGAGCTGGGGTATCATTAGAATCAACAGCCAAAATGGAGAGCAAGGGAAAAGGGAAAGTGAAGAAAGTAAACTTCGGCAAGAAGGAGGTTGAAAATATCTCTTGTAAGCATTGCAAGAAAGAGGGCCATGACGAGGATCATTGTTGGCAATTTCATCCCGAAATGAAACCAAAGTGGATCAGAAAAGGGAATCAAAAGGTTGCAGCAACAACGAAACTGTTTGATCTAGGGTCAAATTTAAGCGACGAGACACAGATCACAACATTGGTTATCACCGATAAACCCAACGAAGGTAATGATTCTAATAGTTCTAGAGGCAAGTTATTTCATATAAGGGTTGTTACGGAACATACAAAGATTGACACATTGTTAGATAGTGGATCTCAAGCTAAACTAATTTTAGAAAAAGTGGTTAAGCAATTGGGATTGAAAACCATAAAGCATCGTAAACCATATACTTTAGTTTGGATGACAAGAAATCATAAATTACAAGTAACTGAGCAATGCATGTTACCATTTGCAATAACTTCTCAATTTAAGGATAAGGTGATGTGTGATGTGGTAAAAATAGATACATGTGGGATGGTCTTGGGTAGCCAGTGTTTATATGATAGAAAAGCAATCTTTTACAGGGAACAGAATCAATATCACTTGTTCAAAAAAGGAATTGAATATGTTTTATATTCTCATAACACAAAAGTAGATAAATATCTTTTTATAGTTGAACAGTTAAAACAAGCAGCTTATGCTAGTAAAGATGTTGTGGTACAATCTAAAGAACCTAAGAAAGAGATGATTAAAGTTAATTACCAACAGAAAGACATGTTTGAGGGATCTAAAATTGAACATCAACAAGAGTTGCAGTGTGATAAGTTGAGTTTTGTTTCATCTATGAAAGGAAACCAGGGTATGGTTTCAACTATGTCAATACTTTCAATGTTGTTAATAGGTTTATTATTGTTTAGTGATGCCTAGATATTAGCATCAAATATGAATGTAGATGTGCGTAAAAAAGGACTTGATATATTCTGTAGTTTGTGTGTTTTGCTGATGATTGCATGGATGAGTAAAGTGTACAGGTTTAGAATAAGGTGGAAAGATACCGACCAAGTGGGAAAATGGAACCCACATTTGTTTTATGGAACTTAAGCCTTTTGGTGGTCCAAAAGGTCTCAGTGGGGAGGAAATGATCTGAAATTGATCAATGGATGATCAAGGATCTAGAAAAATCCTAAAATTCAAAGTTACTAGATTCAAGTGGAAGTACCGCCATTGCGTAGAGCTCATAGAAATGACTCCAACGCAACTTGAATAGGTGCATTTGGCCTCTGAATGAATGAGAAATTGCTTGTTGAAGTTTGTGAAGAATCAGTGCATGTCGCATTTTACTGCTCGACACATGGGATTTACAGTTACAGGTGCAACATCTTCAATTTGGTTGCAAGGTGAGATAATGGGTTGAATGGATTAAAAGGAGATTTATTATGATATACATGGTGATGGCATATGTATTAAAATTTCATAGTTTACCAAAAACCATATATTAAAGATGAAATAGGCGCATTTGATTTATTATGTACATAACATGGAATAGTATGGGTTATAAACCCATGTACAAAAACTATATTGGAATGGCATAGATATTACCAAAATCTATGTCCAAGCCATGGGTACCAACGACAATGCAATGGTGAACGAAGTTTGTGGTGGCGGTTGGTAACCATTACACCTCGGATGACGCGCTTGTAACAAATATGTGGTGGAGTATTTGCACGGGAACCATCAGAGACAATGTACATGGTGGATGTAACGTGTTCACAAGCCATGGGGTATAACACTATGGGTTTGGGATGTAACGTTATATGCTATGTTTAATACGTAGTTCAACAACAATATCACAAGTCCGCAGCCATAACATATGCGATTTGTTATATTGTGTTATGTGTATAGCTTTCATTGCATCAAAAATGACATGTAGTTCAACTATGGGTTTTGGGTTATAACGAATATGTCAAATATAGAGTGGGTTTATAACAATAGAACCATATTGTTATATGGTTACAAAGGTGATATGTAATTTAATTCATTTGCTATATTTGGGTTAGCCACAAACACTATATATACATGTAATGTTATGCCATGAAGGGGGCAAAGAGATATAGGAGAGGTTAGCTTGGTTCCTTGAGAGGTATTCTAACCTTCTATGCAGCAGAAGAGTTATAGAGCAACTTTGAAGACTTGGAGGCAAAACTTTGCAGGCTGATTCTGGGAATTTTAAGAGGTATTTTTCTGAGCCGTCATTTGTGTTGAAATTCTGAGGTCGAGCAGAACACAGTTGGACTAGCCAGGGATCTTGTTTATGTAACTTTGATGTATTTTATTGGCTTTGAAATTCTAATATAAAGGCCTCACCGTTGAAGACCAAGGCCTAGATATGTAGGCTTGAAGATAGCTGAACTTCGTTAATAATCACTTGTGTCGCCTTTCTTTTCATCATTTGCTATTCTATTATTTTGCTGCAACATTATTATTTAGTTATCCATGCTTTATAATTTATGTGATTAAGTGGTGTTCTAATAATTCATGCGTTAACTTATTTTTGAAACATAAGAAAATCAAAATTTCAATCAAAGATCTTTCTGGGATCATACATGTCCCATGAGTGACAATCTATTAACTCTAGGTTTCAAACCTTGATCAAGAATTTGAAATAAAAAAAATTCCTAATTTTAATTAAAAATAAAGTATTTTTCTATAATTAAATGAAAATGGGAAAAAAGTTTGTAACTATTTAATAAGGAAAGTGTTTGTGTTTTTAAAAGAAATAAAAGAATTCCAGAAGTAACAATTACAATTTAACATGCCCTTTTAAATAAATAAATTTCATGTAATTTCTTTAAATTCCATGTAATTAGTGTTGTTTGGGGAAACAAAAGATTTCTTAGGAATATAACTGATTGTATGGTAATTTGTGTTTTTCTAAGAAAAAAAGAGTTCCAATAATATTAATTACTATAGCATCCCCTTTCAAATAAATAAATTCCATGTAATTTCTCAGAAATATAAATGAGTCTCAGGAATACTAGACAATAACATTAAATTCCATGTAAGTAGATGGAAAAATATTTTTCAATGTTACGACGCACTTCCTAGATATATATTAAATGTAATGATATATTAACTATTTGCAGAATAAAACCATACAAATAATAATTATTGTATGTTATATCCTGAGGAATCAAATCACATAGAAGGAAAAAGATCATAAATAATACTGACTATGGAATGATTTAAAACACAATAAATAATTATCTAGATAAAACCAAGCCTTTATACTCGGAGTGTAATTCAAAAATATCCACAGTCACATGTAACTATGAAACATTTCTTCTCCAGAGTCTCCCCTACAACAATATGGGTATCCCGCCTTTCACTTTCAAAACATGGGGTTTATATATCAGTTGTTCTACTAACTATGTCTAAAATAAACTAAAAATTAAAAATGTCTTTTTACAAAATAATAATAATTGTTTGTTTGGCCTATTGATCACATCTTAACAGATATAGGAAATAAACAAGAACTAACATAAATTATATTGGCAACATTTTCAACAACTATAGGTTATCAAAATTGATCCTTCCCAAGAAAATTAATGTTGCAACCAACATGGGGACTTGTTACAATTTAAGGAAAACAATATTATTGTTTGACACAATTGAGAAATAATAGGGCCATTACAGAATCTGTGATTCTGTAGCATCTTTTTAATTTTAGTAATAAAATCATAACAGCCACATACCTCGATATCTCCGAGGTAGGAACATAGATAACAAATAAAATATTTATTTAGAATCACTTTGATTATCAATATCTAAAGAAATAATTACTTTGAACCGAGATTATTTTACAATGATGTGCATATCTAAAACCTTATATTTGTTTTCTAAGTTGGGGAATTTTTGTTCTTAGTGTTTCTTTATCTTGACAAGAAGACCTGATTTGTTCATTTTCTTTCAGTAACTAGTTAATTTGGCCATTCAAGTGTGGAATAGTAATAATAATGGTTGATGCCAAAATAGATCCAACAAAGCGGGATTAGAGTCAGAAAAATTGCGAGGATCCTTTTCGAAGTGTCATGGTTGTCAGATTCAAAATTATCGTGATCTATAGACTCTTCAACCTAAGTTTTTGACTTCTTAGGTGAAGGCTCAAGAAGAGCTTCCAAATCTACAAACTCTTCCTTCATAGGAGCGTTTGCATACTTGTTTATGCTAGCTCAAGCGATTTTCCTTTAAATTTGCTTAATATTAACTTGATATTGACAATTATTTTCTACGTAACTAATATTTTCTTCGAATGCAGGTTCTGGAGACACAAACTCAGGTTGAGGTTATCCCTATAAGGTTTCATTTTCCTTTAATCCTTAAACCCCTGTTTTATTTTACCACAATTTTCAATAATGCCTTTGGCCATACTTCTGGTCAAGCAAATAGGAGTGGGTTATGAGTTTTCGACCTTGTTGTCCTATGAGATACAAGGGTCCACCTTTTGAAATGATTCCTCAAACTCATCTCATGACGAATGATGAGAAGGTGACTTAACAAAATAATCCAGAGAAGTGTTAGCTGTAAAGGGACTTGGTGGTTCAAATTCTATGGGAAGTTTGGGTTTGTCGAATTGATTTCGACTCAGGAAAAAATCCCATTGATCCCAAAGTTTTTCCAACTGGTGCTTAACTAGTATGAAAATAATATTGTGATCGAAGAGTGACCGTTCAGAATTCTTGTGTCGTAATTAATAAGTGCGATACATTTTACTTAAAGTCTTGTACAAATAAAAAGGAAAATTGAGCTTATGACTGAGAAATTCCATTAATAGCCTTATATGGTAGATAAAAACCAAATTATAATGTCCTTCAATAGTAACAAATCAACATAATAACAATACCAAATTCTACCATTTGGGTTTTAAAGAAGAAGTAGCATACCTTTTATGTGATACATAGAGTCCTTGTTGGCAAGAAGTTTGTTCTAGGGAATATTGCACACTCCACATTTTTTTGGCCATTTTTCTCCTTCAACGGGGAGATGTGTGGCTTCTGCAATAAAATTGACGTCCATAACAATTTCTTTATCAACTTTATCACCCACCTGGGATTTCTTTCCATCAAACGAAGAGGAAAATGCTTCTACAACCCCCTTACTTTACCGCTAAAATAGCTAGAGAAAATCCCACCAGGCGACTCAGAAAAACAAGTATGTGCATTCATCATAAGCTTCAACCATTTTTGTCCTAATGACTTATAAAAAAACAACAAAACTCATGGATAGAATTTGAGAGGTTTTCAGTTAGACTCGAAGGAAAAATAGAGGGGTAAACATGCAACCAGTGGATGACCCTAAAACCCTAACTCACAGTGAAGACAAAGAGAATAAATGAGGAAAAAAATAAAACAGTTGATAATTGGTTTGGTCAAAACGCTAGAGATTAATTCAGAGATCGGTAATCAAAGGTATGGTACAGGGAGAATAATGGTTGCAAGATACACTCGATCGTGGATGGTATATTCATTACAATTAATGGTGTCGATTGGGATAAACATCCCTGGCAGGAATGGCATATCACCCACAATACTCTAATACAAATCCGAAAACCATAACTCAAAACCCTAGAGTATGATATCTTATGATTGTAGGTCGATAATTTTTGAATGAATTATCTCCATATGCATGAACACAAAATCATAATTATTAGTCAGTCGTTGGATCGATAAATTAAACCAAGTCTAATATAACAGGTCATATTATAATAGGTATAAAAACATGGAAAATTAAAAAATTAAAATATCAGTCGAGCACAATATTTAATACAAGGTTTATATACCGTAAAATAATGAACATACGTGAACCTAGCCAAATATAGGTATTAAGGCCCATACATTTATATATTATGAATCCAACATAGGGAATAAAATGTTAGAGAGACATAAGAATATGTTATTTAAAATGAGAAAAGGTTGTTACAAAATGAAAATTTTGTAGTGGCCTTATTGACTCTAACATTTATTTGCAATGTAAAGCCACATGCCTTAAATAACTAGTTGGAGAAAAGGAAAACAAACAAGGTTTTACCCCTTTATATTAGGACCAAATGAAAGAAAAATTCATTAAGTAAAAGCCAAAAGCAAATATGTAAATGAACACACCTATGAAAGAAATCAAGGACATGCCATATGATCATTTAGAGAAAGGAAAGTTGTGCATTAAAAACCATTATTGTCATAGTAGATCAAAGCAAAAAATTGAGAAACAAAAACCCAAAGGTAAAATTGGGGAGGGGACCATATCATTTTTCAAAATATGAGAGGGTTGGGTTTCCAACAATTGGCAACTAACTGGGCGAGCAAATTATCTTTGTACTGAAATAAAATGAATGAAGGACAAAGATCAAATGCTTAAAACAAGTAAATTCCTTTCACAATCTGGAAATGGTTGTTATAGATCTGCTTGAACACAATTAGTGTGTTCATAAAAAATGAAAAGATAAAGATAACAAACATAAACCTTCTAAGTAAAACCCATATAAGTTTTCAGAGAGTCTTGTAACCAACATAGTTAATAATAGAGTGGAACTAAGATGGAAATATAATTCTGAATTTAATACCACTAGCATGGTCATTACTTCTTACAAGTGTCCATAGCCTTGGCTGGGTTGCTCTTTAATCCAACTTAGGTGCTAGAATCCTATCAGGTTAGTTATAAATTCATGCTTCAACTTTCTAATATTGAATTGTTGGGGAAGCATGCTTATAAGCCCCTTAAAGGCACGAATGACGTGCAAACCTTGGAAAATGAAATGACATTTTAGTAATGATTTTAAATTTGGAATCTCAAATGTCATAGATGTAGCCACTACTGCCAGTAGGCATATATAGCCTCGATAGGGTCGTCTTTCCACTAGTTTTACCTGAGCACTTTTATCCCAATAAAAAAACACAAAAAAGCTAACCTCATGAGAAATTGGTTGCTAATTGATAGGGAAGCAGATCTAAATCTCCTTAAGAGATGGAATGGTGTGAAAATCCTGCAAAGTCACCAACCGACATATTAATAATACTCTTATAATAAAAGAGATGTGTTGATAACAAGGATTCTCTTAAATAAAATAGGATTTTATAGCACAAAATTTTATGTAATGCTGATTAAAATAATAATAAATTTTAAATAGAAAATTGAGCTAAAGCTATAGCAACATGCCAAAAAATGAAGACAAAAATGAGCAACATCAATTTTAATATTTCCTTGCAACAAATTTTCAGACAAGATAACTGATTTTATGGTTGTAGAAAGGTTCAAGAAAACCAAAAGAAAACCAGAAAAAATATCACTAAAAATAACACTAAAAAGCGTAAAGAAAAACCATATTTATAGAGAAACAAAATCCCAAAAGGGACTCAAGAAAAGTACTCTAAAAGTTGGCCATTGACTAGAAGAAGTTCAACCAGTCCTTCCAAAGTTTACAAATCAAACATATTGGGACTAATCTTTTTTGTAACAATGAATGGTCTTAGCAATAAACTATGAAATTTAGAATGTTTCCGTCTGTCCTCATGGGCTTTATTCCATTTTAAAACCAAGTGTTATACTTCTATATTTCTGTTGGAAGAATATTTCCTATCAAACCAAGGTTTGAAAAGATACTAGCGTTCATGCAATTTACATTTTGATTGTTCTCTTCTTCTAATTTTAATAAAGCATCTATCCTATTTTGCATGGCAGAAGACTTGACTTCTTGGAATTTTTGAGATAGTTGCAGAGAAGGAAGGAAAATGTTGGGGGGTAAAATGGCTTCTCTGCCATAAAAAGGAAGAAATGCGAGTTACCAATGGAAACTATCGGGGTAACCCTATCAACCCAAAGCGCATTGAAAAGGGAAATATGCCAATTCTTATGATGCTCATAAATAATTCTTTTCAGAATTTTAATCAAATTCTTATTTGATGACTCAACAAGACTATTCCCTTGGGGGTAATAGTTATCTAAGTATTTAAAGTTAATTCCTTTACCAAAATCATAAGAATCCAATTCTTGAGAAGAAAAGTAAGAGGCATTGTCAAACGCTAGTGACTCCAGGACTAAAAAACAAGTAATAATGTGAGAATCAAAAAAAATAATTACATGTTTTATGTTTATTAGTCGTAAGGGTCTTGCCTCCACTCATCTGGTAAAGTAATATGTAGTTGTCAAAATGTATTTGTGTTGTTTAGGGATGGAGGATTCACGGGACCAATAAAGTCAAGTCCCCACTATTTAAAAGGAGCTTCAATAGTGATGGCATGAAGGGGAAAAGTTGGTTTTGTAGCCCTACCGATAGTCTTTTGGCAGGCTTCACATTTTTGTACTAGGGCATGAGCATATTTAAACAATATAGGCAAATAATAACCATCCCTTATCACTTTGTGAGTTGTATTTTCTTTTCCAAAATGACCACCAGCAGGACCTGAATGTAGTTTGTGAAGGACATGGTGGAAATCATCTTGTTCTAGACAACGATGTAAAACACCATCATAATTTTTATAAAACGAAACATTATTAATGAATTTATAAGGGGAATATTTCAACGTTAATTCACTTTTATTCTTAGATGGAAGATGTGACGGTGTTGTACCATTCTTTAAATAAAAATTAATTTTAGTATATCAAGAATTAGGATTATTAGAAATACAACAAGCTTCATTTGTAGGAAAGAGATTCTGTCATTAGAACAATAATCTTGATTGGAATGGTTTACAAATTCAACAACAAGCTTACAAAGACCTTGTCCTTTCACTATTTGTGAAGGGTTAATCTGCAAGTCATATTCTTGGAGATTTGTCATCCAATGGGATATTTTCTCTCCTAACTCTTTCTGTACAAGTAAATTTCTCACTGTCGCATAGGGAACTATTACATTTGTGTTGGATTTAAGCAGGTGAGATCTAAATTTTTTTACAACCTTAAAGACTACAAATTCTTGTTTATCTATTGTTAGGTATTTTAATTCATCTCCCTTGAAAGAAGAACTCATGAATGCAATAGGAATTTCAATATCAGAATTGATTTTCTGTGTAATAACAACAACATAGGCATAATTGGAAGAAAAAGTATACAATATAAAATCCTTGGAAAAGTCAAGGCTCATCAGGATAGGGGCTTCAGAAATAACTTGTTTTACAGTATTGAAAGCCTATTTTTTTGGTTCATTCCATTTATAAACAAATTTTTTATTTACAAGATCTTGAAGTGGTTTCACTATTTGGGAAAAGCTTGGGACGAATCATCTTGCAAAATTTATCTTACCAAGAAAAGGTTGCATGGCTTTTTAAGAGTTAGGAGGAAGCAAATTATCACTAGCATGCATCCTTTCGAGATCAATCATAATTCCTTCTTTTGATACAATGCATCCTAGCAATTTCCCTTCTATGATTACAAAAATGGACTTTTTAGGATTTAGTGAAATGCCAAATTTTCTACAATGCTCAAACACTGCTCTAAGATGGGAAAGGTGATCAGATCTTTTTTTTGAATAGACAGTAACATCATCTAAGTAAATGAAAACATATTCATTGATTAACCCATGAAAGGAAATATCCATTTCTCTTTGGAATTTTACCCTTGCAATGATCAAGCCAAGGGGCATCTTTTTATAAGCAAAAGTTCCCCATGGAGTTCTAAAGGTTTTTTTACACTGGTTTGAGGGAGCTACCATAACCTGGTTATCCTGAGAAGCCGTCTAAAAGGGAAAATATCTCATAACCATAAAATCATTATAGTATCTGCTCCATGAGAGGCACTGGATAGTTATATTTATCAGAGGCCTTATTCAAGTTTCTAAAGTCAACATAGAGACAAATGTATATGTTTTTATTTCTCACTGGAACTAAATTTGCAACCCACTAGGTATGTCATACATGTAGGATGATCTTGGCTTCTAAGAGCTTGTTCAGCTCACTCTTGATAGTAAGTTCCAAGTTGGGATGATTTTTTCTGAGTTTCTATTGAAAAGGCTTAATATGAGGCTTAATAGGAATTGTGTGTTGTATTGTATTAGGATCAAAGGTCTTAAGGTCCTCGTAATACCAAGCTTTAAATTGTTTAAATAAATGAATAAAATATTCCCTTTCCTGCGGAGTCAAATTAACACCCAAATTTATATTTTGAGGCTCATCCTTGGTTCCCAAATTAATTACCTAATATTTCACGGTCGAACTTTAGTTTTACAATTTACGATTTTCTTAAACCTATCTTGTAAATCATAAAAATTTTAAAGCCTAATAACAAATCGTGGGATAGAATTTACCAAATCCCCTGATTCTTCTGCTGACAGTTGACTTGGAATTTGTGAAAACTCACAAAGGTTCTCTTCATGAGTCACCTCATCTATCACAGTATCATGAAAATTATCTTCTGCATGGAGGAACTCCAAAATTTGTTGATCATGATCAAATACCCTCCAAGTAGTCATATTATCAGGTATGGATGGTATAAACATCAATTCAATAGAAAAATAACTAGGCTCAAAACCTTCTACTGGAATCAATTTAGATTCTATGTTTGCTAACATGTCAACTTCCCAATTTAAATGCCTAGGTATATAAACAATATTAAATACAAAAAAATTGAAATCAAGTTCCATACCTTTTCTTGATAATTTTTTAGATGAGATGAAAGGTAATTAATGGCATTTTTTACCTCTTTGATAACTATTTCAGAACCACCATACATTCTCAAACATTGAATTCCGAGATATAAAGCTTCTTGAGACCTTGTATGAGTACCTCGTACTCTACAATGTTATTAGTACACTCGAACTTATGCCTATAAGAAATAAATATTTTATTTCCTCTAGGATTGAGGAGAAGATAACCTGCAGTTGCACCTTCTGTAGACTTTGACCCATCAAAATACAATGACGATAATTCAAAATTAGGATCAAATTGACTTCAATCGGTTTTTTATCTATTCTAAATAACTTATTGGTAGTCACCAATTCAGATTGTTGTTTGGTATTTGCAAAAGGACAAAGATCAACACAAAATTACCAAAGAATGAATCAATGCCAAAAGAATCAATAAACATTCCTGGTTCGTTAGGACCATCAATGTCAGTTACTACATGTCGCGTGTAATTTTATCTATTTACTCTAATCTTGTTGGGTTCTCCTTTCCAGAGTAGCCATAAATGTAACAGATATGTATACATGTATCCCTTCAAAATCTACATCTAGTCCTGACTTAAAAAAAGACCATATGCTTCAGGAATATCTTTAATGACTATAACTATGGTTTGGTGAACCCTGTGATCAAATGACCGTCTAAGGAGTACATCAAAAAGCTCTCTTTCCACCTTCACGTTTTTCCTATCGAGTTGATTTTTTTTTCTTCAGATGGTTGCATTTTCGCATTTAATTTCTTGCATACTGAAAGTGGCATAAGATTTGAGGAATCCCCCGAATCAATCATATAGTTATGTATGTTGAAATTAAATATTTCATACATAAGCAATAATGGGGGTGGTTTTTATTTTATTTTATAGGAATATTTTATGACGAACACTTCAAAATATGAATTTGATTAGACGAGGGTCTTTGAAAGCTAGCTAAATATTTTTCTGAAACAACTTGATTTGGGAAAAAACTTTCAGCAAAGTGTTGTTGAACCTTCTGATGAATTAGAAGAATTTTCAACAATTCAAACAAAGAAATATTTGCTTTTGGCTTTTATAGATCTTCAATGGGGTCATAATAAAAGTTTATAACTACAGATTTCTACATAGCTACTAACTATTTTTTAGTATTTTTGGGTTTATCAACAGGAAGAGAATCTTGCTTTTCAGTAGATAATTTACTACATTTATTGTAATAGTGTTGATTTGCAACAATTAGATTAGGTTCTTCCTCAAATAATATATATGAGAAGTGCCATATAGTAGGTGGTGGTTGTTCATCTTCATTTTCACTATGAGTTTCAGCCTCCTCTGCATCAGTTTCATCAGAGGGAATTTTAGTCATGATTTCTTGTATGGTTTCAAGTATTCCTTTAGTAGTAAGTCCCTCAGCTAGAGGAGTAGGTTTGTTTTGGAAAGGTTTCCTATACAAATTCTTAAAATTTGACTTATTTGAAGAAATTTATGTTGAATTCTTTTCTAAGTTTGATATTTTATTGAGAGCCTTCTGGAGGCTTTCTAAATCAAAAGGAGAAGACACTTTCTTTTTGGAGGATTGTTGTGATGTTTCTGATTTCTTACCAAAAGAAGGGGTCGTGTCATATTGTTTATCAGATTTGGGTTTCAGACTAAGGATGTCCTTTTCTACTAATAAGGCTTCCTAAAAGGGGCCCACCTATAATGTAGTTTTTGGTGCTATTTTCACCCACATGGATATATCATGAGGTAGCCTTTACATAATAGGAAACAATTATATTTTGAGCATGCATAAATTCAACAGGGATTTTAAATTTTAATAAAAGAAATCTAACATTGAAATATTTTACCTTATCTTTGTTTTGCATTTTCATGTTTGACAGTTCGTCAACAAAAACCTATAGTGGCTTATCATCTCTGAATTTCTCTAGAAACACATATTAAAATTGTGCCCATAAAATGATACTTTGGGGAGGTTGAGAAAAATACCATGTAGTGGCCTTCCCCTCAAATGTATAAGGGAACAATCTGCAAAATACGTCCTCATGTCATACATTCTTTAACATAATAGCCAACATAAATTCTTTGACATGATCCTTAGATGCTTGGACTTAGGATCAAATTTGGAGAGGAACATATGATGGTTTTTTGGCAAAGGATGTTGCACACTAGGAACAAAAACAACATCCTAATCAAGCCAAGGGGCTGTAGGATTGTTTTGTGGTTTTCCTGATTATTTCCAAGATTACCTCGATTGTTTTCCATCCTTGGGATCCTTTAGATTTCGATGAATCAAAATAGCCTTCTTCACTGGAGGAGTCTCCCGAGGAAGAGGGTGAGTTAGGTGGGGAAGGAGGAGAACAAAGCCTCCAAGAAAATTTGGTTGGCTGGACTCACTAGCAGGTATCTTAGATGTAGACAGGTTGAGGTCAATGATTCTACCAGTGAGAATATTGTGCAACCTATCATTTAAGTGACGGTAATTTGAGGGATGCCTTCATGTGGATCTAGTAAGTATATGGCTTCTTATAGCTGAAGGTAAAGAGGAGTGCCTAAGTGTTGAGATAATATTCTTTGGATAGGAGAAGTTTTTTCAAATCTTTCTTGAGTTTAAGATAGAAGTTCATGAGATAGTTGAAGAACTTCGTCAATTTCAGCTTGTGTATGTGATCGAGTTGGAGTAATAGGCTCATTATTAGTCTATTCAGGTTGTGGCTGAGAGTTAGCTAAAGTCCCAGCAGGGGGAGGGTCTATGTGACTCCTGGTGACAATAGGTGACCTAACATTTTGTTGTTTATGATTTCCTTTTTCCATTTATAGTCAAATGGGACCTCCTTCTAGCGCCATTTTGTTGACGCAAATTTTGTGTACCCTAGTCAATAAGGGGGAAACGACCTAGACAAGAGCTCTTTAATAGCCCTAATTGTTTGGTGTGGTAGTCCTCGATGGGTTCTAAGGCTCCTTTAGCCTTTGGGTTCCTCCTCTTACGAAGAAGAAGATAGGGGAAAGCTAATCATAATCTATACTAACTATATATACCTAAACTAACGTTATTTTCATAAAACTACAAATTAATAACTAATAATATGATAAAACTAAATTGCTAAATGTAGAGGAGGAATATTTATTAAAGAGAATAATATACAGGAATTAGATAATGATTAGCAATATCAAAATTTGTTTAAATAACTATGATACATTGAAATATAAACCAGAGGAAAAACATAACTAGTACGAAAGAATGCAAATATAATTTTTCTACATAAAGAATAAAAATTAAATTCCTAATTTTAATTTATATATATAATTATAAATTAAAATTAAAATAGAGAAAGATAAGATAGCTGCTACAATGTGAACTTATTATCTTTTGAACATATGTAGATCAATTTGTACCTATTCTAATGATTAACATTAAGAATAAATGTAAGGTAAACTAACTAATGCAATCTAGTTCTATTACTCAGTTGAGATGTAGAGGATTACTGTAAAATATCGTGAAAGAAACACCCATCCAATTAATTGTTTACATAATTGAAATGAACTAATAAACACAAAGATTACTACTAAAAATTAATTCAATTCATGTAATGAAAGTATCGTAATCTGAGGTCTAAATTACCAAGAAAAAACCATAGAAACCTAGACTAGAAGTATGTCCAGATTAATAATTAGTCTCAAGACACAAGTCACTTGAGACTATATTTATTGAATAGGAAAAAATATGAATTGTACTAATTTATGACAGAAAAGAAATGTAATGATATATTAAATATTTGCAGAATAAGACCATATAAATAGTAATTATTGTCTACTATATCCCGAGGAATCAAATCACACAAAAGGCAGAAGACCATGAATAATAATGACTATGGAACGATTTAAAACACTATAAATAATTAACTAGATAAAATCAAGCCTTTATACTCAATTCAAAAATATCCACAGTCACGTGTAACTATGAAACATTTCTTCTCTAGAGTCTCCCCTACAATACAATGGGTATCCCCCATTTCACTTTCAAAATAGGGGGTTTATTTATTAGTTGTTCTACTAACTATGTCTGAAATAAAATGAATTTAAAACTATATTTTAACAAAATAATAATAATTGTTAGTTTGGCCTATCGACCACATCTAAACAGACAAAGGAAATAAACATGAACTAACATAAATTATTTTGGCAACATTTGCAATAGTAGGAGGTTATCTAGAGTGATCATTCCCAAGAAAAGCAATGTTCCAACCAATACGAGGACCTGCTACAATTTAAGGAAAACAATATTATTTTTTGACACAGTTGAGAAAGAAGAGGGTCATTACAGAATTTGTGATTATGTAACACCCTTTTAATTTTAGTAATAAAATCATAACAACTACATACCTCGACATCTCCAAGGTTGGAACATAGAGAACAAATAAAATATTTCTTTAGAATCACTTTGATTATCAATATCTGAAGAAATAATTACTTTGACCTGTGATGATTTTACAATGATGTGCATATCCAAAATCATAGATTTGTTTTATGAGTTAGTAGATTCTTGTTCTCGATGTGTTTCTTGGGCCTAATAAGAAGCCCGAGGTGTTTATTTTCTTTCAATAACTGGAAAATTTGACCGTTCAAACGTGGAATAATAACTAAGAACCATTGATGCCAAAATTGATCCAACAAAGAAGGATCAGAGTCAGAAAAACTGCAAGGATTATTTTTGACATTGTCATGGTTGACACATTCAAAATTACCGTGATATAAAAACTATTGAACTTAAGGTTTGGTATTATTAAGTGAAGTCTCAAGCGAAGCTTCCAAATCTACAAACACTTCCTTCATGGGAGCGTTTGCATGCTTGTTTCTCCTAGCTTGAGGGATTTTCCTTTGAATTTTCTTAATTTTAACCTGACATTGAGAATTATTTTATGCTTGACTGATATTTTCTTCAAATACAGGTTCTGGAGACACAAACATGGGCTGAGGGTTATCTCTGGAAGGTTTCATTTTCCTTTTATCCTTAAACTCCTATTTTATTTTACCATGATTTTCAAAAATGTCTTTGGCCATACTTCTGGTTAAGCAAACATGAGTGGGTTCTTGGGTTTCAACCCTGTTATCCTCTAGGATACAAGGGTCCACCTCTTGAAATTATTCTTCAAACTCATGTCATGACAAATAACGAGAATGTGACTCAACAGAATCATCCAGAGAAGAATTAGGCGTATGTTAAAAATAACAACAAGAAAATCCTAATTTAATCTATCCTTGAATTAAATTGGGAATTAAATTGTGATGTTATTCTCATAGCATCTTGTAGTGGTTAACTAAGTTAATTTGACTTAGTTGGCTCAGTGAATTTGAGTTGGAAGTCTATCTAGAGTCATGTAGAGTGATCCTTAAATTTTAGGGGCCTGAGTTGAGTTCTTATTGAGTTGTAATTATTGAATTCAGTTTAATTGTGTTAAATTCAGTTAAACTAGTTCTAAATGTTGGAGAAACTAGTGAGTGGTCAAGTGAATTAAATTGGATTTAATTCACATGCAATGATCAGTCAGATAACTAATAATTCACTTAAAAATAACCAATGCATGTCAGTTCAGAGGAAGACCTAGTTAAGATTAGAGTTCAGGGACAATGTACTCTCAGTTGTAAATTCATCTAAATTAAATAGGTGATGCATGCAATCAGAGGAAGGCTTATGGATGGATTGCATAGTTACTAGTGAGGAATTTCCCAATATGGGCTAATTCCCAAGGGAAGAATGCAAGGAACTAGGGGCTTGGAAGGAAAAAAATTTGGCTTGAGTTGGTCTGTGAAGCAGTGAGATAGTTTGTACTTATGCAGAGATTATTCGGGTTAAAAAAGAATTGTATTTTCTTCTCAGTTCTTCTGGTTAATGCAATATATAGATAGCAGGGTTTTTAGCTAAGGCTTTCCCCAGATAAATTACTGTGTTATGTGTGATTGAAAATTTTCCTTTTCTGCTTCATGATTTCATCGATCAATTTTTGTTTCCACGGATGAGTAGAGTAGATTCAAGTCTTTTGTTTTAGAATATTGCATAAGCAGCTTGAATCTATAGTAAAAACCTACATGGTATCAAAGATGAAGTCACTATAGAAGAGGAGAATATGATTTTGTTGTGCAGGCGAACTCAAATTTGCAATTTCATACTTCAGAGTTAGTAGCATGTCATTCTCTGGTTTGAGACTTGAGTATGCCCTGGAGGGAAGCTCAAATTACATAGCTTGGAAGGACACGATGGAGGCAGTGTTGGAAGACAATGGGCTAAAGTAATTCATATATCATGATATCCCAAAGCCTCCAACATCTGATGCTAAAGATATGTCTGAATGGAGAAAGTGTGTGGAAAAGGCAAGAAGGATTATCGTAGAGGGAGTTTGAGATCATATTGTCTCGAATCTCCACGGTAGGAAACTCCATTTTCAATGTGGAAGGCATTGACAGAACTATTTCAAAATAGCAGTGACCACAGGAAATTGGGACTAAAGGAAAAACTTAGAAAGATTAAGATGGAGAAGGGTGACTCAATTCCGAAGTACTTGACCAAGTTCACCCAATGTCGGGATGAGCTTGGAAGTGTTGGGGTTATTGTTGCAGAAGATGACTTGGTGAGCCTAACACTTCTAGGACTTCCTAAGAGCTTGAATAACTACCAGGACTCAGTTAATGGGAGGGAGAAGCTACTAGAGTGGGAGCGATTATGGTATGACTTGGTACATGAAGAGATTCGATGAAACACCAAAGACGGATCCTCATCAAAGCATGATGACGAGGAGAACTGTGCCTTGGATGGAAAGGTGAAGATAGGGAAGGGGAAGTCATCCCTTTCCAAATTAGATTCCAGTCAAGGCAGAAAGAAGAAGGACATGTCGAAAATCAAGTGTTTTCACTGTCACAAGCTGGGACACTATGCCACAAAGTGTCCGCACAAGAAGGTTGGTAAGAAGCCCTCAGGAGGAGTGACAATTGAAGCTCTTGCTTCACAATTCGAATTGGATTCCACCCTGCTCGCTTGCATGGTGTCATTGGTGATGGTTAGTGTGTGGTACCTAGATAGTGGAGCTTCATTCCATATGATTGGAAACAAAGAGCTCTTTAGTAATTTGGAGGAGAAGGATCTCTAGATGCACATCGAGATGGGGGATGATGGGAGGTATAACACAACCAACATTGGTACTGTTACCTTTTAGAGGGAGTATGGTTCTCCCCTCACATTGAGAGATGCCATGTATGTTCTAGGATTGAAGAAGAACTTGGTTTATGTTTCCATGTTGGAGGATCAAGGCTATGATGTGATATTCAGTAAGGGAAAGGCTTTCCTTCATCACATAGCCACAGGACAGGTGAAGCGGATTGAGGTTTGAGTGAATAACCTCTATGAATTGGAGGTAGAAGATTTCACTTCTTTGAGCACTAAAGCAGAGAAGGTACAAATTCGAGACATCGGTGAGTTGTGCCATAAAATATTTGGTCACTTGCACCATGGGGTTTTGAAGATCATGCAACAAATTTTTACAGGACTTCCCAAGGGTACACAAGAGTAGAGAGACACATGCAAAGGGTGTACATTAGGGAAGTGATGCATGAGCATCCAGCTCAACAATTCCATTATATTCTAGTTAGCTTAGGGGGTCTTGTGCTTTCAAGGAAGTTGGATTCCTATGTATCAAATTAATGTTTTGAGTGATTGGAATAGGAATTAATTAGATATTATGAGGATATATGTGAATTCTCTCGAATGTAGGAGAACATGAGTGATGATGAGTGATTAGTGAGGATTGAGAGATTTGGAAATTAATTGTAAATGTTAGATTAGAAATTGATTTCATGGTTTGTGGAACTAGAGAGGATTGTTAGGGATTAGTGGAGTCAAAAGTGGACTTAGATGATATTAAGGATTTAGTTCAACAAATTAAGGATCTGAACCAGAATTTGTTAACAAAACCTTTTGTATAAATGTAAGCCTAAAAGGCATAGAGAGAGTCAGTTAGTTAGAGTGAGAATTAGAGTTTAGAGATTAGATAGGGTTTGACTGTAAGCCTACGGGCAGGAAAGGAAAGGCCACTGATATAGAAGATCAGGTCGAGAAGGAATTCATTTTGTAAATATTTATTTATTAATACAAAAGTGCAATTTCTGAGTTTGTGTTGTGTGTATTGAGTAATTGAATTATAAACTGTGTGTGGATTGGAGTAATTCTGCATAACGTAAGTGCGCAGGGAATTCAAAAAGAATCCAAGAGAGAGGACAGTGGTTAGAGGAGTATTGCAATGATCGGACAGTTTTGGAGTCTGATTGAATAACCAAATCAAAGCTCAGGAGTGGTAGCGTTTAAATAATACACAGAACAAAGTTCAGGAAGAAATCAAGCGGAAGAATGATCAAAGGTCGAAACCAGTGAAAGGAAGGAGTAATGAAGCAATAGTGCACAGGAACCATTGGATCAGTCGGATCAACGAACATGATTAATGGAAGATGAGTGGCAGAGATCTTATCACAGGAGGTTAAGTTAATAGATGGATGGATCACATCAAGGCACATGTCGACAGAAGGGTGGAAAACATGCAAAATGATGGAGTGGTCTTCGTAGGTGGTAAGCAGTATCTCACGCGCCCTAAAATCTGTAAGTGGTATTATAAAATTTCACGTGATTACCATTATCGGCTGACACGTAGCATGAGAAAACTACTTTTCTTGCGTGCTCTTGACCTGATATCAGTTGCACACAATTTCACACGAGATTGTGCGGTAGCTATTGGATCGAGTGGGGTTGATCAACGATGGAGATCAACCAAGCTAGTTGATGAGCGGGTGACACGATAGCTGTTGGATCAAGTGAGACAAATCAACAATGGAGATTTGGGGCGCATAATAGTCAAAGGTTGAAATAAATATGTCAGTTATGAAACACACGGTTGACGGTGATTGGTCAGGTTTGTTGTGGACTAGACGGTAAGGAAATCCACGGGTGTAATATGATTAATATATGATTAAATAGATTCCGCTTAAGCATTTAATTAAATAGAGTTAAACCTTGGGTTATGGAAGGTTTCCCTATGTATGGGATTTTGAAATTCCTGGGACATAGTGTGACATGAAATGTTATTTGCATACTGTGGGTATGTGCGGCTTAGGCTGCATCAGGAAGTACACCAAAGCTTCCCTTCATGACAAAGATAGTTGAGCACAAGCAATCCTTAATGGAGTTCACACAGATGTGTGTGGACCATTCTCGACAACATCCATGACCAATCACATGTATTATGCCATATTTTTTGAGGATTATTCTCATAAGTGCTAGATTTTCTTCATGCGGAAGAAAGATCAAACGTTCGCTAAATTTTATGAATTTAAAGCACTTGCCGAGAAAGATACTGGCAGGAAAGTTAAAGCTCTCAAAAGTGATAATGGTGGAGAATATGTGTCAAACAAATTCAAGAACTTCTATGCTTCAGAAGGCATTCAACGGGAGTTGATAGCACGTCATAAACCACAACAGAATGGGAAGTGGTCCCAAGACCAGAAAACAAGTCAGTGGTGAGTTCCAGATGTCTTTACAAGGTAAAGCAAGCAAAAAATGGGAGTGTGGAGAAACACATGGCCATATTTGTGGCCAGAGGGTTCTCTCAAGTGGAGGGAATTGATTATGATGAGACTTTTTCTCCTCTAGCAAGGTACTCATCAATCAGATCTATTCTAGTACTGTCAATGTAGATGGGATGGAAGATATATCAAATGGATGTAAAGACAACATTCATCAATGATATTATTGAGGAAGAAGTGTATATTGAGTAGCCTGGAGGATTTGAGACCTTCGATAGAGAGTCGCATGTGTGAAGACTCAATAGAGCACTGTATGGAATGAAACAAGCACCCCATGCTTGGTACACCAAGATTGATAGCTATTTCATTGGGTTGGGCTTCACCAAAAGTGAAGTAGATGCAAACCTTTGCCATATTGTGGGTGAAGGTAATTTTTTTATTATTGTTTTACATGTTAATGATTTTATTTTGATAGGTGATGAGAAGATGATCAAGTCTTGCAAAGAGGACCTTGCAAGAGAGTTTGAGATGAAGGACGTGGGGCTCATGAATTACTTTCTTGGTATGGAAGTATGGCAAGGAGATGAGGAATTGTTTGTCTCTTAGGGAAAGTATGCCAATGAGATACGGAAGAAGTTCCACATGGAGAGAAACAAACCCATGGACACTCCTCTAGTTGGTAACTGGAGGAAGGAGGATGCTACTTCAGGTGAAGTAGTGGAGGCTACTATTTATAGACAACTTATGGGTTCACTTATGTATTTGGTGAACACATGATGAGACATGTTTTGCAATCAACCAACTTAGTCAAGCCATGGTTAAGCCAACCAAACTATATTGGAAGGCAACTAAACATGTGTTGAGATACCTTAGAGGCACCACTTAGTCTGGCATTTGGTACAAACAGATAGAGGGAGTGAAGATTTAAGGATTCACAGATGCATATTGGGTAGGGAGTCCATCCGACAGGAAGAGAACATCAGACGGAATATTTAGCATTGTGTCAGCAACATTTTATTGGTACAGAAAGAAGCAGAGATCAATTGCACTCAGTTTAGTAGAAGCAGAGTACATGGTTACTATTCAAGCAGCTTATGAGGCTATATGGATTAGGTGGATTCTTGTTGGTTTGTTTGGTCAGTATATGGATCCAAAAATGATTTACTATGACAATCATAGTTGTATCAAACTCTCTAAGAATCCAGTCTTTCATGATCGGTCCAAGCATATTGACATTCGGTATCACCATCTACGAGATTGTGTGCAAAGAAGAATCATGTTGCTAGAGTACATTCCTACAAAGGAGAAGGATGCAAATATTTTGACAAAGGCATTGTCAAGATGAAAATTTGAGTTTCACAGAGGTAGGATCAGGGTAATAGATAATCCCTTTCTTGTTGAGAGGGACTGTTAAAAATAAGAACAAGAAAATCCTAATTTAATTTGTCCTTGAATTAAATTGGGAATTAAATTGTAATTCTATTCTCATAGAAGCTTGTAGCAGTTAACTAAGTTAAGTTGACTTAGTTGGCTCAATAAATTCAAGTTGGAAGTCTATCTAGAGTCATGTAGAGTGATCCCTAAATTTTAGGGGCCCAGGTTGAGTTCTTATTGAGTTGTAATTATTTAATTCAGTTTAACTAAGTTAAATTCAATTAAACTAGTTATAACTGTTAGAGGAACTAGTGAGTGGTCAAGTGAATTAAATTTGTTTTACTTCACATGTAGCGATCAAACAGATAATTGATAATTCACTTAAAAATAAATCACGCATGTAATTTCAGAGGAAAACCCAATTGATATTAGAGTTCAAAGACATTGTACTATCAGTTATAAATTCATCTAAATTAAACGGATGATGCATGCAATCAGAAGAAGGCCCATGGATGGATTGCACAGTTACTAGTGAGGAATTTCCCAATTAAATATGGGCTAATTACCAAGGGAACAACACAAAGAAGTAGGGGCTTGGCAGGCAATAGATTTGTCTAAGTATTTAGCTGAGGATTTCCCCAGATAAATTATTGTGTTATGTGTAATTGAAATTATTCCTTTTCTGCTTCGTGATTTAATTGATCAATTTTTGTTTCCACTAATGAGTAGAGTAGATCCAAGTATTTTGCTTTAGAATATTACATGAGCAGTTTGAATCTGCAGTACAAATCTACAACGTAAAGGGACCTTGTGGTTCAAATTATACGGGAAGTTGGGGTTTGTCGAATTGATTTCGACTCAGGAAAGAATCCCATTGATTGCCAATATTTTCCAACTAGTGTTTAACCAGTATGCAAATAAGACTGTGATGGAAGAGTGACCACGAAATTCTTGCATCGTAATTCATAAGTACTAGACATTTTAGTTAAACTCTTATACACATAAAAAGGAAAATTGAGCTTATGACAGAGAAATGCCATTAATAGCCTTATATGGTAGATAAAAACCAAACTATAACATCCTTCACAGGTAGCAATACCAAATTATACCATTTTGGTTTCAAAGAATAAATAGGCATACCTTTTACGTGATACACATAGTCCTTGTTGGCAAGAAGTTTTTTCCAAGGAATATTGCGCACTCCATAAATTTTTGACCATTTTTTCTCCTTCAATAGGGAGATGTGTGGCTTCTACAATAAAATCGACAACCACAACAATTTCTCTATCACCCACTTAGGTTTTCTTTCCATTGAATGAAGAGGAAAATGATTCTACAATACCCTTACTATACCCTTGAAATAGATGGAGAAAATCCCACCAGTCGACTTGGCGAAATAGATCTGTGCATTCATTATAAGCATCAACCATTTCCATCCCAATGGCTTCTAACCACACAATAGGAGCCATGGTATACTTTGAGAGGTTTTTAGCGAGACTCAAAGGAAAAATAGATAGGGAAAACATGAAACCAGTAGATGACCCCAAAAACTTGACTCACAATGGAGACAAAGAAAAGAAATGAGGAAAAAAATGTAACAACAGAGATTTCGTTTGGTCAAAACCCTAGAGATTAATTCAGAGATCGATAATCAAGTGTATCGTACAGGGAGAATAATGGTTGTGAGGTACAATCGATTGTGGACGGTGTGTTCGTTACAGAAGGAACTGATTGGGATAGACACCCCTAACAGGAATCACATATCACCCACGAGACTCTAATACAAATCCCAAAACCATAACTCAAAACCCTAGAGTATCATAGTTCATGATTATAGGTCAAATAGTTTCAAATGAAATATCTCCATATGCATGAACACAAACTCATAATACTTAGTCATCATATCGATAAATTAAACCAAGTCTAATATAAGAGGTCATAGTATAGTCGGTATAAAAACATGGAAATTAAACCAATTAAGATATCAGTCGAGCACAATATTTAAGACAAGTTTTATATACCATAAAATAATGACCATACATGAACCTAGCCAAACATAGGTATTAAGTCCCATACATATATATTATGCATCCAACATAGGGAATAAAATGTTAGAGAGACAGGAGAATATGCTATTTAAAATAGGACAAGGTTGCTAGAGAATGAAAATTCTATAGTGGCCTTATTTACTCCAACATTTATATGCAATGTAAAGCCATAGGCCTTGAATAACTAATTTGAGACAAGGAAAAAAGACAAGGCTGTCCCCTTTATATTAGGTTCGATTGAAAGACAAATCATTAAGTAAACACAGAAAGAAAATATGAAAATGAACACCCTTGTGAAAGAAATCAAGGACATGACATATGATCATTCAAAAAAAGGAAAGTTGTGCATTAAAAACCATTATTGTCATAGTAGATCAAAGCCAAAAACCAAAAAGAAAAAACCCAAAGGTAAAGTTGGGGAGGGGCCCATATCATTTTACAAAATATGAGAGGGGAGTCGGTTGGGCTGCCAACAAACACTTGGTGATGTTTTCTTAGCACACAAGAAGATTCAAAATGGTGTTCAATCTATGTGATATATATCGACATCCCACTTATTTCAGGCATCAATCTCTCTCATTTTCAAAAATATATGGTCAGCTTAGAAAGTTATTGCAAGTTTGGTTTGCGCCCAAGAGGGTGGTATGGTGTCTTGACTCTTGAGGGTTAAATGCTTTGGTAGGTTTTTTTACAACACTTGGTCATGTTTTCTTACCACACAAGAAGAGTCAGAAGGGTGTTTGGTCTATGTGATATATATCGACACTCGACATATTACTTAAGTCAATCTCTCTCATTCTTAGAGATAGAGGTTGTAAAGTTAAACCTATATTAATTGTAAGGATACCATAAGCCTAAGAAAGAGAATGGTGGTCCAAGTTTTGGCAACAAGAGGCAAAGTCCCATAGAGATCCTTTAAAAAATATGCTTTTCTTACTCAATCAATGTACTTGGTAGTGAGAATACTTCAAAACACATGAACCTAAAACTTCCAACTCCAAATAGGATGGCAAGTTAAACCCTATCATACCATGTTTCCATCTCACTGTCTAGGTTAATATTCTTGGTCCAAGTGGGTGGTATGGTATGTTAACTCTTGAGGATTAAATTCTTTGGAAAGTCATGTTACAACACTTGGTGATGTTTTCTTAGCACACAAGAAGAGTTTGAAGGGTGTTCAATCTATGTGACACCCCACTTATTTTAGGTTTTAATCTCTCTCATTTTAAGAAATATATGGTTAGCTTAGAAAATTATTGCATATCTGATTTGTTGACATTGGGATGGCAGTAGGCTATGCTATCTAGTGTTGGAAGGTATATGTTTCTTGTGTTGTGAAGTAATCTCATGTACATCAATGTCCAGGGTAGTATGCTTGTGGTCAACGAGGTGGTATGGTATCTTGACTTTTGAAGATTCAATGCTTTGGCAGGTCTTGCTATGACACAGTGATTTTTACTTAGCACACAAGAAGAGTTATAAGGGTGTTTTTTCTATGTAATATATATATATATATATATATATATATATATATATATATATATATATATATATATATATATATATATATATCAACACCCAAATTATTTTAGGTGTCAACCTCTCTTAGTTTTAGAGATATTGTTATGCAACCAGCTCATAAAATAGAATAAGAGATAGATCAACGACTTCTAAATCAACCTCTTCGAGGGGGAAACCTCCTTTACATTACACAAATGAACAATTCTTGGATGATACAAATGACAAAACCTTCTTTCTATATATAGGAGTCTAAGGGGTCACAATATAATCAAAGCCGACATAACAATAATAATTTAAGGGCACAACAATAACAATAGTGGGCTTCTATGGGGAACAATAATAACAATATGGGGACATCAGGGGCACAACAATAATAATAAGGGGCTACAATGATAATAATAATGTGGGAATACACTAGTATTATAGGGACCTAACATGACCCTCTCCTTTAAAACAGTGTTTGTCCTTAATGCTTGAGTAGTTCTGGGTGTTTTTGTACAAAATTCTCATCCTCCCATGTGGAATCTTTAGTGGGTAAGTTCTTCCACTTGATGAGATACTTTGAATTTGATTGATTTCATAGCTGTTGAGTTCTTGTTTCTGTGACCGCTTCAGGTTCCAATATGATTTTTCCTTCCTCATCAAGTTCTTGAAATATTGTTTGAACTAGGAGCTTGTCACCTATTACCTTCTTTAAGCATGAAACATGGAAAATTGGGTGCACTCGGGGAGATGCAAGAAGCTCCAATTTGTATGCCATAGTACCAATCTTTTGCAACACCTTGTACAGACCATAATACTTTGGTGATAATTTATTATCCTTCTTAGCTTTCTTGAGGGACATTTGTTTGTATGGTTGTAGTCGTAGAAATACCCAGTCATCTACATCCAATCTTCTTTCATTGCAATGTTGATCTGCTTGTTGTTTCATTCTATTCTGTGCCAAGGTGAGGTTATCCTTTAAGAGTTGGAAAACTTGTTTTTGATGCTCCATGTGATCTTCCACTTCTTGAACCTTAGAATTTTCTCTTAAAGATGATGTTATGGATGATGTATGATATCCATAAAGTGCCATAAATGGGGTCATTTTTTCCGTAGTATGGAAGGAAGTTTTATACCATTATTCAGCCAGAGGCAACCACTTGACCCATTGTGTTTGTTTATCAGATACAAAGAAACAAAGATATCCTTCCAAACATTTGTTCACTGTATCAATTTTCCCATCAGATTGAGGATGATAAGGTGAGCTATGAGCTAAATGAGTACCCAGACAAGAAAATAATTCCGTCCAAAAATTTCTAGTGAAAAAATCTTTGGGTTTCCATGTAGATTTTGAATGGTTTCCATAAATGCAGTAGAAATTGTATTGGCTTTAAATGGATGAGATAATGCACAAAAGTGTGCATACTTGGTAAGTCTGTCAATTACCATTATCATGAGACTCTTTCCTTCGGACTTGGGTAAACCTGTGATAAAATCCATTGAAACCTCCTCCCAACGTTGACTTGGAATGGGTAAAGGTTGTAACAGAACCAAGGTCTTAATTGTCTCAACTTTATTTTGCTGGCAAACTAAACATTCCGCCACAAACTTTTGAATATCATATTTAAGGCCATCCAAAAAAAATCCTTCTTAACCCTATGGCAAGTTTTTAAAAATCCTGAGTGCCCTCCTAAGGGAGAGGTGTGAAATGCCAGAAGAATCTTGTTTGAGTTGGGATTTCTTACAGAGGTATAAGTGATCTTTGTACCATAATGAACCATTTTTCTAACTAAATGAATAAGATGTACTGGGATTTTTCTGCAACGTTTGAATGAATGCCCACACTTCTTTGTCATTCTTCCATTCATCCCTTGCTTCTTTTATCCAATCTAGTTGGATGATAGAAATGAAACAAAGTAATTCTTTCACATCCTCATCCTTTCTTGAGAGTGCATCTGCAACAACATTTTGCTTCCCTTTTTTGCAAATGATTTCAAAGTCATAACCCAACATCTTTGTGACCCATTTTTGCTGCTCTTCTGAAGATAATATTTGTTCTAAAAAGTATTTAAGACTATCATGATCCATTTTTACCTTGAAGTGTCTTCCCATTAGGTAAGGTCATCATCTCTTAAGTGCATGTAGTATTGCCAACATTCCTTCTCATAAATAGCTTTGTGTAAATACTTTCCTTTCACTAGACCACTTTCAAAAGCAATGGGGCTTCCTTCTCGCATTAAAACAACACTAATTCCATTTCCTAAGGCATCACATTCCACAATAAATATTTTTGTGAAGTCTGGCGTAGCTAAGACCGGTGCTTGGAACATTCCCTCTTTAAGATGTTCAAAGGCCTTCATTGCTTTTGGAGTCCAAGAAAATGCATCTTTCTTCAGTAATGATGTTAGATGTGTTTCTATTCTCCCATAATTATTAACAAACTTGCGATAATACCTTGTCAACCCGAGAAATCCTCCCATATGCTTTATGGATGTGGGGATTTTCCATTCCTTAATGGCTTTAAATTTTCTAGGGTCTACCTTAACACCTTCATGAGATACAATATGACCCAGATATTCCACCTCCTGTACTCCAAAGAAACATTTGGAGGTTTTTGCATATAATTGTTTCTCCTCTAATAGTTTGAGCATATTGTCAACATGTTTAACATGATCCTTCCAAGACTTGTTGTAGATTAGTATATCATCAAAAAATACCAACACAAATTTTCTAAGGAAGGGTTTGAAAATGGAGTTCATCAAACCTTGAAATGTAGAAGGTGCATTGGTAAGGCCAAAAGTCATGACCAAAAATTCATAATGATCCTCATGAGTTATAAATGTTGTTTTCAGAATGTCTTCAGTCTTCATTATGATTTTATGATATCTTGAACGAAGATCCAACTTGGTGAAGTAAATTTCTCCATATAATTCATCCAATAATTCATCAATGATAGGAATGGGAAATTTAACTTTAATAGTGAGCTTGTTGAGCTCCCAATAATCATAACACATGTGCCATGATCCATCCTTCTTGTGCACCAATACTACTAGAGTAGAGAAAGAACTTTGACTAGGTTGAATTATACCAGCGTCTAGCATTTATGTAACCATACGTTCAATTTCACTCTTTTGGGCATAGGGATATCTGTAAGGTCTGATGTTTGGAGGAACACTTCCTGGAATCGAATGAATAGAATGATCATAATCACGAATAGATGGGAGGCCTTTGGGAGTCTCAAATACCTTGGAATGATTGTCCAATTTTTTTTGGATGTATGGAGAAATAGATGATTTTGATGTGGGAACCTATAGTGAACATAATTGTGCAATTACACCTTGTTGTTATTTATTTAGAAGCTTTGTCATGCCGTTAGAGCTGATTATGTTCCCGGTTTCCCTGCGATACCCCTTAACTCGACTTCCTTTCCTTCCCAAAAATATTTCAAGAAAAGTTCTTGAAAATAAAAAGCTATTGTACCCAAAGATTGTAGCCATTGGACTCCTAGTACACCATCAATACCACCCATTGGAATCGAAAGCATTGGAATATTCAATACATATTCTCCCATGGATAGCTTGATATTATGGCACTTTCCATAACAATTTATGGTTCTTCTATTTGTAACCATCACTTGACACTCTGGTGCTGGATATAGGAAGCAATTCAATTCCTTGGCTATCTTACAATGAATAAAATTATGGGTACTACCCGAATCAATCAACACTATTATTTTTTTCTTCTTGATATGTACTTCTATCTTGAGAGTTTGAGGAGTGGTAATTCCTGCCAATGCATTACAAGATATGGTCGGATTCATTTATTCTTTTTCTAGGGTTGGTTCATGGTGTACATCCTCTTCTTTTGACATTTCTTGTTCCTTTTCTTCCTCCTCTTCACAATATATGTAAAATAATTTCTTCTCAGCACACTTATGAACTTTAGTGTATTTTCTATCACAACTATAACAAATCCCTTTTGCTCCTTTTTATTCCAATTGTTGGGGTGTCAACCTTGTAGGTTGCGGAAGGCTAGGGACAAAAACACTTCCATCTTTATAGTTGTGAGTGGTAGGCTTCCTTGTTGTCATAATTTTGCTTTCAATTTTTCTTGACAACCTGAATGCCTTATCCAATGAATCAAGTTCCCAAAGGCAAACCTCATGTTGGATGTTATCCTTTAAAGTCCCTATGAACACAACAACCCTATGCTCCTATGGAATATCATTTACCCTTATATTCAATTTTTGGAATTCCTCAATGTGCTCCACCATTGAACACTTTTGTTTGAGATTTATCAATTGGCTAAAGAAGGTGTTGCTCTTTGTATCCTCATAATGTGCTATCATTTCCTCTGTAAAAATTGACCAAGTGACAATTTGTTTATGAGAGTAAAGCCAGCAATACAAAACAAACTGATTGGGTTCCAAATATAAAGTTGCAATGTGTACATTTTTTGTGTTTTTCACATTATGGAGATTGAAATATTGCTCCATCTGTAGTATCCATGTTACGGGATCCTTGCCATCAAACTTCATCATATTGATCTTTGGGACGTGGCAAGTCTTCAATCCAATGCTAGAGTCTATGAAATCATGATTAACATTTTTGTTCTCATCATGAGTTTCCTCTACTACCTTTTCACCATTAGGAAGTCTTTCTTGTAGCAAATTTGTTAATCCTTCCGTGTATTTATTCAAATATTCAATGTTTCTTTTCAGTTTTTATTCTATACCATTGATTCCATACTTCAAACCATCCATCTTAGCTTCAATTACTTTTTGTGAGAGCAAAATATTGTTGCACTTGGTCTCGTAATTTTGATAAATCATGTTGTATTTCTTCCTCTTCTTCCTCTGTCCTAGTAGATATTTTAGGTTGTTTACTAGGTATTTCCATTTTCTTTATTAGGGTCATAAATTAATGATAATTATGCTTCAAAATTCCCTTTGAATCACTTCAAACTACTTTCTTAAACAAAACTTAAAAAAAAAAAAAAAAAAAAAAAACTACACACGTTTTATTTTTTGATTTATAGGAGCTCAATATTGAATCTAATGTTTCTCTATAATTTTGGATCTCTAAGGTCTGAAATTTCATTTTGTGGTAGCCCTCTGAGTCCTATTTCCAACCGTACAAGTCTGATCGAGATTGGATTCTCCAAGAAAGAGTTATGTCCAATACCCCACGATGACTTGATTATAGACTAGTTCAATAGAGCGAACTTGTACGAAGTGCCATGTGTCACTATTTTGACCTTCAGCTTTGAACACGATCCCCAAGAAACTAAAGTTCATCCTCTTTCTGTCATTTTTATGAAATTTGAATCTGATGCTCAGAGATAAAGTTATAACTATTTTCCCAAGGTGACCTGTTTGAGATCGAATTCTGGAGCCTGCAAAAACCCTAACTTCCTCGGATCATATCTTCGAAAATGCAACGAGAAAATATCTCAAATTCGTACAAAAGGTTCATCAAGATTTATTCTCAAATGGGTCTTGATTTTAGCTTCTAAAGCTTTGTCAAAAAAATGTTAAAGCGAAAATTCCACGATGACCTATTTACAACAGAGAAACCCTAAAATCCAAAGCTCTTATACGAAATGTTACGCAACCACCTCACAAAATAAAATAAGAGATAGATCAACGACTTATAAATTAGCCTCTTTGAGGGGGAAACCTTCTTTACATTACAGAAATGAACAATTCTTGGATGATACAAATGACAAAACCTCCTTTCTATATATATGAGTCTATGGGGTCACAATATAATCAGAGCCGACATAACAATAATAATGTAAGGGCACAACAATAACAATAGTGGGATCCTATTGGGCACAATAATAACAATATGGGGACAATAGGGGCACAACAATAACAATAAGGGGCTACAATGACAATAATAATGGGAGAATACACTAGTATTATAGGGACCTAACAAATATAGGGTTAGCTTAGAAAGATGTTGCAATTTTTGTTTGTTAACATTGGGATGGTGATAAGGTATGATGGGATTTAGCTTGTCAACCTATCTATATTTGGAAGGTCTAGGGTTCTTATATTGTGAAGTAGTCTCACTACCAAGTTCATCGATGTCTAGGGTAGTATTCTTGTGTGTGTATATTGACTCTTGAGGGTTCAATGCTTTGATAGGTCTTGTTATGACACTTGGTGATATTTTCTTAGCACACAAGAAATGTCAAAAGGGTGTTCAATGTATGTGATATAGATCTACACCCCACTTATTTTAGGTGTCAATCTCTCTCATTTTTAGAAATATATGATCAACTTAGAAAAATATTGCAGGTTTGGTTTGCACCCAAGTGGGTGGTATGGTGTCTTGACTCTTCAGGGTTAAATGCTTTGATAGGTCTTGTTACAACACTTGGTGATGTTTGCTTAGCACACAAGAAGAGTGAGAAGGGTGTTTGGTCTATGTGAGATATATCGACAGCCTGAGTATTTTTGGTGTCAATCTCTCTCATTTTTAGAGATAGATGTTTAGCTTAGAAAGTTGTTGTAGGTTTGGTTTGTTGACATTGGAATGGTGGCAGGGTAATATGTGGTTTAACTTGTTGAATTATCTAGACATAGAAGGTCTAGGGTTCTTTTGTTATGAAGTAGACTCACTACCAAGTATATTGATGCCTAGCGTAGTATGCCTGTGGACAAGTGGGTGGTATGGTATCTTGACTCTTAAGGTTTTAATGCTTTGGTAGGTCTTTTTTGAGTCAAATTATAGAATTATAATTTTTCAACATAAATCATCAACCCAAGGCAGGTAGGCTTGTGAGATGCTGCGCAAAATATATGCAGGCTTAATACCTTAAGTGCTTACTAATCTAACCAGTCAACTTTACACAGAACTAATGCCTCTTTTCTGCATCAACATTTAGCATAAAAATTCTCTAGAGTGGATTGAAACATCCCTCTGCAACTCTAATATTGTTGATGTTGATTAGAAAAGATAAGAAATCAAACTTACAACAATTAAAGAAATCACTTAACAATGTAAACCAAATCTTGATTAAATGAAATCAAAACATTAACATGAAACTTAATCATTCAATCATTTGCTACTGATATATTAGAAAGAGTACATTAGCTGTGTAAACAAATTATTACTGCATAATAGAATTTAAAATACACACACACTACACTAAGGGAGTTGTGAGCAAAGGGGGCCCTCCCTCACTCACAACCCCTTCAAAATTAGAAGAGCTTTCTCAATAAGAAAGAAAGAACATATATTATTATATCAATATGAAAATGTTACAGTCGAGTACAATTTGATATATAATATTAGCAAAACCAACCCAACAACCCCTTACAATATAAAATAGAGTCGAATTTATACAAGTGCAAAAGCCCATATGTGGCTCGAAATAAGGAAAACTACTAATTTGAGCCATTGGCTAACATTATTGGTACAAAGTGTCAAAATTAGCTATACTGAGTCTAATCCATGATTGAAAGCATGGATTAGATGAAATTCATTACATAGCTAGAGTTTTCCTTCATACAGCCAACGAGAAGAGGTCTACAAATTTGGGTAGTTTTGTTGGTGGATTCGAAACAACCAATAGGATAACATCCATGTAGGATGAATTCCGCATAAAACACTTGTTCTTGTTTGATCTGGAAATAAGTGGAACATAGCTAACCACTAATTTTGCTGTAGGAAATATGGGCAGTTGCAGGAAATCTGCATCTACAAGAAATTCGGAGTGTCTGCAGGAAATATGATCGCACGAGCTGACTGCAGGAAATTACAGGACTGTTTCGAACCAAAACAAATCTGCATAAGAACTTTAGATTAGTTGGCATGATAATTCAATAAGGATACAACTAGCTTAAGGAATGCTTAAGATTAAGGTAAAAGACACTTTTTTATGTTAATTTTCATACCTCAAACATGTAGCACCATTTTGGCCAAAACCTAGATGTTATAACCGAAATAAGCATAATAGGGGTCAAGGATAGTTCAAAATGGGAGAGGTAAAGTCTAGAAAAGGTGTCAAAATTGGGCAAAACCGAGCCTCAACATCTCCCCCATACCTAGCTTCTTGCATGTCCCTTATGCAAGAAAAAATGTTGCATCTTCCAAAAAAAAGAAGGAAACCATTCCCTGTCCTCGACTGTAGCTACTACAGCGAACTGATCTGCTACCTCTGCCAACTGGTCCAATTATTTACCACTAGATTCTACAGGAATTTGACCCTTGTATAATTCATTTTTCTTCTTCAGATGATCAATATGAGCCTGCTTCTTCTTCATGATTCAGACTGCCTTATGAACCCATTCCTCATGTTCTTTCTGCATGCGCAGGCTGTTTTCCTTCAAGGTCTCATTCTCCTTTCTCAAAGCTCATTCTGAAATAGTGAGCTCAGTGATAATCTCCTCCAATTCCTGCAGAGACTGCTTTTTCTGGGAAGTTACTTGCCCTTTATGATGTTCTTGGATAGATTGGGGTAAACCAAGGCCCTCCTTTTCTTGCTATTCTTCTGCTGTGTCATTTCTTCTTCCATGCAAGCGGGGAATCCTGGAAGGACATTACTTCTTCACCAATGAATTCAACTGACTCTACATTTTCCTTTCCTTTGGGTGGGCCGTGATGTTTTTCCTTCTTTTTGTCAAGTGTCTCAGGCAGCACCTCTGCTTCTGTAGTATCCTTTATAGCCAGCTGAACAACCTGGCCTTGTAAATCTCTTAGCAGGGGTGGAGGTGCCCTTCTTTGACTTAGGGATTTTACCTGTAATCTCCCCAGTCACCACCACTTCTTTGTATTTTTCTTCCTCTTTTATCTGTAGCCCACGGGTTTGTGGCTTCTTCTCCTTTGGTTTTTCTGCTGGCTTCTTTTCTGTGGATTCTAAAGAGTCAGAGTCTTCATCTTTTTCCTCCTTCTTCGGCTGTGTCCCACGAGTCTGTGGCTTCTTCTTTGATTTTCCTGCTGGTTTTTCCTCTATAGACTTTGAAGGGTTAGATTCTTTATCCTTCTCTTCCTCATTTGTTTGTAGCCCATGGGTCTGCAACTTTTTCTTGGGTTTTTCTACTGGCGTTTCCTCCGTGGACTCTGAAGAATCAGAGTCTTCATTCTCTGCAAAATAATTCTCTGCTAGAAACTTCGGCCACGTCTTCTTTTTGTCCTTCAAAACCTCTACCAGGATAATTTTTAGCAGCCCATGGTGATATAGGTTTTCCTCCAAATTGGCTCCCCTTTCCTTAGTGGTCATCGACATCTTCATCACATAAATTCTCAAATAATACAACAAATTAAACGACTTGTCATGAAAATGTGCAAGGAGCTGAATGTGAAATAAGAATTCGAGCCCAAAGTGACCTTCACATGTTATATACTTCTGCAGGAAAAATAATAGGTGTTGATACTTACTTTTAAAGAAGTCCTGTGAAATCCCCTTGCTCTAGTCAGGGTCTAAATGCTCCTTCCGGAGGAAGGACGTGCACATACCCTTGTTGAAACGCTGATTTTTAAACCAATTCTCCCCTTACTGTCGAATTTCACATGCCCGAGCCACGAAACCCTCGGTTAACCTGAACTGGAAATTCTCGACTTGAGCTTTGTCTCCATTCAAATTCAGGGTGAAAGACTTCATAACCTCTGAACTGTGGCCACTGAATTTTTGAAACAATGGTAACCACCCTGATTTCTCTAGTCTCGCCTTACTACGAGGGTCGGTTTCCAGTAGTTCAGGGCCTTACGGCCCAAAGTGAATAGGGGCATGTAGCTTTAACATGGTGAAAAACAGGAGAGATAAGATGCATGCAATTATTAGAAATGGTGTGCTAAGATTTTGCAAAGGATCACGCGACAAGGGAGGGCTAATATGGGAAATATCGAAAAGCACAGAGATTTCGAGAAACAGGTCATGATCATGATTATCATCATGATCCGACTTGCGGAAGGATATGGAGAGTACGTCCACCGGTCATGTCAAAATCATGATAATCGAGCGTGGAGCTATATTTATGTTGCAACGGTTTACGACCGCGTTTTGTGCAAGGGTAACCATAGCTTGAAATCATACAAATGTTTTAAAATTAAAGTGTCAATTACCTCTTACCTCAAGTGTCCTGTCACCGGCTGTACCTTACCGAGCTTACCTTCCAACGGTCTAGTCCTTGGATGACATGTACTTTTCCTTGAAATGATAACTCACTTAACAATTAAATCAGATGTATGATCTCATAATTCATGACCTCGACCAATAATAAAATTTATCAGTACTTTATCAAATAATTTAAACTAATGTTCTGTCTATGATTCTTATTTTTCATAAAACCAGGGTGTTGCTACAGGAAATGGAACCGTGACTATTGAGAATTCTACAGGAAATGGAACTGTGACTGCTGAACATTCTACAGGAAATGGAACTGGGACTGCTGAGCATCCTGCATAAAGTTATCCTACTGGAAAAAATGCTTCTCCCTCATTTGTGTATAGTTCATTGCACATGAGTAAAGGTGTTGATGTCGAATGCACAATGATCTCATTGGATTACTAGCCATTAAGGTCAATTGTTAACCAATGTGAGGCCCATCACCATTAATGAGAGTGAGGACTAAGGTACCCTAATGCATCCTATTGGGTGTGAATTGATGAGTTGTTGTCGAACCCCCTTGTAGGATCCAATAGTCAAGGAGCCATGGTGATTCCCCATTACTGCTGGTGAGATAGCCTGTAATTAGGGCATACAAGCTTTAATGCATCATAAGACTCTGATCTTATACCCAGATATTTTTCTGATGTCAATGAGCTAAGATTGTTGCAAGGAGGGCCTTAAGAAATCCCACATCAGTCCAACATGAGCAATACAAAATTAACTGAAAAAAATAAAAAATAAAAAATAATAATAATAATAATAATAATAATAAAATAAATAAATTTATTGAGAGGATCCTAGAGGATCTACTAACCTGTAGTTTTAACGAGCCCAGGGCAGTCCATGCTCACCAAATTTCAATTTTAGAGAGTTTGAAATACTTGGAAAAGAAGACTCCAAGGGGGCTCCTTTTCCGTAACTAGTCCATTGGGCCTAGAAAAAGGAATAAACTTGTACCCAATAGACATTCCTCTCATGGTTTACTGAGCATGAGGAGGAATAGAGTGAGCTCATTGTATCAACAAGAAATCAGGAAGAGATAGTGGAAGGAATGACTCCTTCTCTCACCATCTCCAGCTCTCTTTTCTTCACAATTTCTTCCACAAATTCCTCCTTAGATTGGGGTTTTTGATATAGCTTGAGTCTGTGCCCATTCACCAAGAAGGTAACATTCCCATCATTAATAGTTTTAACCTGAATAGATCCATTATAAAAAACTTTCTCACTTTCATAAGGGCCTAGCCAACGTGTGTTAAATTTCCCCTTAAAGTTCTTAAATTTTGAATCATACAATAATGCCCAGTACCCCTCTTTGAACTTCTTCTTTTTAATGTATTTTTCATGCCATTTAGCCCATTGTTGTTGAATCAGGTCAGTATGTTGAAAATCATCTTGCCTAATCTCATCCAACTCATTGAGCTGCAAGATTCTCTGTTGCTGAGCTTCATCAAGGTCTATACCCAAATCTGCTGCCATCTTGAAAGTTCTGATCTGAAATTCAATGGGCAATAAAACTTGCTTTCCATACACCAATTCATATGGAGAGAAGCCAATGGTATTTCTCCATGTGATCCTGTAAGCCCACAATGCTTCAGGAAGTCAGTCAGACCAATCCTTCTTATGTAATTGCACTGTCTTGGTAAGGATTGTCTCCAACACCTTATTTGTTGATTCCACCTACCCATTGGCCTGTGGATGATAAGGGCTAGACTTCCGATGAGTAATCTGATATTTCTATACAAATCCTTGCATAAGCTTTGACACAAAGTGAGTGCCTTGATTAGTAACTATCTCTTTAGGTACCCCAATTCTTACAAAAATATCAGAGAAAAGAAAATCTACCACTGCTTTCTCTGTTGCTCTAGGTAGTGCTCTTGCCTCCATCCACTTCATAACATAATCAATACAAACTAAGATATACTTATTACCTTTGGACATAGGGTTGATGGGACCTACAAAATCAATAACCCACCTCTCAAAAGGTTCTATGAGAACCTGTGGTTGCGAAGGCATCTCGTTTAATTGTACAGGCCGCCCCATTCTCTGGTAGCTATCACACTTCCAGACATAGTCTTTTGCATCTTTAAAAAGACTTGGCCAATTGTAACCTAAGTGAAGGATCTTATAAGCTGTCCAATTGTCTACAAAGTTTCCTCCACACAGTTCATCATGACAGGCTCTCAAGATGTCATAGATCTCATCTTCCCTGCCACACCTGTGAATAATCAAATCAAGTCCAATGAAAAAGAGATCTCCCCTAATCCAAGAGTAATCATCACTTTTCCTAATAATTCTCTTTTTTAGATTAGATGAAAAGTAAAGGGGCAACTTTCCTGTAGTAAATTGGCCATGTTTGCAAACCAAGGTGTTTTGATAGAAATAAAAAACAAAATTTCATCAGGAAAGCTATCATTAAAAGGAACATCCTCACCTGCATGGTTGAGTCTAGATAAGAAATTAGCTACTTGATTCTCTTTTCCTGGCCTATCCAATACTGTGATGTCAAATTCCTGCAGCAACAAAAGCCACCTAGTAATCCTACCATTAGTGACTGGTTTGTTCATGAGATATCGAGTGGCAGAGTGATCGATGTTCACAAAAACTTCATAGCCCGTGATGTAATGTCTAAACTTATTAATAACGTAAATTACAGCAAGGAATTATTTTTCAGTCATCGTGTAATTCAATTTTGCAAGATTTAAATTTTTACTAACATGATAAATATCATGGGTTATAGGATCCTCCTTTTGACCCAATACTGCTCCTATTGTTGAATCAGAGGCATTAGTGGAAATATGAAAGCGCAATTTTCAATCTGGGCCTCTCAAGATAGGTGCTGAAGAAATATTTTCCTTGAGTGTATCAAATGCAGCTTGACACTCATCATCCCAATGAAATTTGGATTCTTTAGTCAATAATTTAAACAATGGAGACGTTGCCTTTGTAAAATTTTCAACAAACCTTATGTAGTAGTCTGCATGTCCAAGGAAATTTCGAACTCCCTTTTGATTGGTTGGTGGAGATAGCTTTGCATTAACTTCAATCTTTGCCGGATCAACCTTAATTCCTTCAGGATAAACATGATGACCCAAAACAATACCTTCAGTCATAATCAAAAAACATTTTTCATTATTTAATGAAATATTAGTTTCTCTACATCTCTGCAAAAATTTCTCAAGATTATGTAAAGGCTCTTCAAAATTATCATCCATAACTATAAAATCATCCATATAGACCTCTACGCAATCATGCAAAAGGTCAGAGAAAATACTAAGAACCGCCCGCTGGAAGGTGGCTAGTGCATTGCATAGACCAAATGGAAATACCCTATATGCATAGGTACCCTAGGTACATGTGAATGTTGTCTTTTCCTGGTCCTTTGGAGCTATCTTAATATGATTGTAACCACTTAACCCATCTAGGAACGAAAAATACTTTGTCCCTGCTAAAGTGTCCAACACTTGATCTATAAAAGGCAAGGGAAAGTGATCTTTTAAGGTAGCCTTGTTTAGTTCCCTATAATCCACACACACTCGCCATTTACCATTATTCTTAGGGACAATAACTAGTGGAGATACCCACTAGCTACCTGAGATAGGATAGATGAACCCTACATTTAACAATGTTTACAATTCATCTTTCACAATTTCCCTTAAAGCGGGGTTCATCCTCCTTTGTGACTGTCTCACAGGCCTAACATTTTATTCTATATAAATATGATGAATGCATGTGTCTGGGTAAATGCCTCTCATATCAGTATAATCCCAAATAAATGTGTCTGAAAAATTTTGTAATGCTTGAATTAACTATTTTTCCTATTCAGGGGTTAAGGTAGCATTAATATTTAAAGGTTTTTTAGGAAAAATCTAAACTACCTTACTCCCCCATTTAGTCATGGAATATGCAGGAATGCAGATAATAGGGCTGAATGTAGTTCGGCTTTTATAGTGTGTTCATGAAAATCCTGCAAATTAGTAATGATATCTAAATTATGACTAGACTTCCCTTCTTCTTGCTGCGAAAAATCAGGATTAGAAATACAACAATTTATCAATATTTCTTCTGAATTTTCTTTAAGGCTCATAGCTTGGGCTATTGTCAAAACTGGTTGGGTACATTCTGAATCATGCTCTTCTTCTTCAACCCAATGTGTATTTTTTGATCTTAAGAGGGGTTGAGCAGGGGGATACAAATTAATGTGCTTTGTTTCAGCTCCATGAGTGATGGTCATGTTTCTAGACCGACACCCTATGTAGGCATCTGTCATGGCTAACCACGACCTCCCCAAGATCAAAGGATGCCCTCCTAAGTTGGTTTTGGGTTGAAGAACATAAAAGTCTGCAGGGTACTCCCAAGAATCTAATGAGATGACAATGTCCTCTAACACCCCCTCTGGCTTTACCTTAGACCTATCTGCTAGTTCTAACATAGTAGGAGTAGGTAATAAGTTAAAGGATCCTATACGAGATAAAGTCTCCATAGTCATCACATTAATGGTTGCACCTAAATAAATTAAAGTGTTCTTTATGGGATGCCCATTGATAAAGGTGGTAACCATAGGGATTCCGGGGTCTGCATATTTTTTAGTAACAAATCCGGTAGACATTAAACTTGCAAGATTTCCACCTACTTGAATTGTAGAGAGTTCTCTCTTTTGTCTTCCTAGCCTCTTGGTACATAGCTCCCTCATTGTTTTGGCATAAATTGGGATATCCTTAATTGCTTGCAGTAACAGGATCTTAATGCACACATTTCTTAGTTCAGACACAAGATCAAACTCGAGCTATTTTAGTTTCATTTCCAACCTCTCTGGAAAAGGAGGTTGGACCATATGGGATGAGGAAGGTTCTTGTGGCCTTGAAGTAGATTGTTATGTTGGTTCAGGTGTAGTTTCAACTTTAGGCATTTCTAGAGTATCTTCCTCCACAATCTCTTCAATTCTTCCAGGCCAAGTCACCACTTTTCCAAATCTAAGCTAGATTTCGTGCAGCAACACAGGAAATTCCTGTAACACAGGAACAAAAATTTCCTGCAGCGATTGTGGTGCAATATAGTAGGTAGGAAAAGTGGGATAAGTGACCAATCCAATGTTGTGAGCGGATTGGATGGTTTTATTGTTGGGGTTAGACACTAGCTGGGCAGGAAGTTGCGTAGGACAAGGTTGATTTGGTGGGGTAGGAAACTGAAGTTGTTGTTGTTGAGGTTGAATCATTTGTTGTTGTGTGGGCTGCGGTGGATAAAAGTTTTGAGAGGGAAAATTCTATGCAGTAGGGTAAGAGAAGTTCCCCTGCCAAGGCTGTTGTGGAGGCCAAGGCTGCCAGGGCATTGGAATATTCCACATCTGATTCTGAGTATAAGGAACTTGATAATGTGATTGAGACATACCTGTAGCACATGGTTGCCATGGTCTTTGAGGTGCCATTGCATAAAGTGCATTGACAACCCCCTGATCTGCTAGATATGTTGCTTTAATTTTAGGAAGTGAAGGACATTGATCAGTGGAATGCTCAACTTCACAAATTTGGCATACCTCTATACTATCTGCAAGACATTCCCTCAAGGCATGCTTCTTCCTGCATTTCGAGCAGAACACGGCTAGGGCTTTCTCCAGTTCCTCTTGTTTCTCTTGTTTCTTCTTAGCTTGCAAAACATCTAATTGTGAAGATAAAGTGCTAAGAATATCAGTTTTAAAATTTTCAAATAGATTACCCATTTCAGCTCTGGTTACTCCATCTCCAGCAACTAACTTAACAAACCTGGAAGAAGTATCTCTTGTTCCTCCTCCAACTTTAGAATTTCCTCTTGAATATCACTGACATAGCTCACATACCTCATCATAGCTTAACTTTGATATGTCACCTCCTCCCATTAAGTTCAAAATTTCCAGAGATTCTGGTCTGATTTCTTTGAGCAAAATTGTTCTTTTGGTGTCCTTGCTTAGTTGATTCATCTTGGATCTCTGCAGATTATACTGAAATATTTCCACCAAATCCTCAAGACTCTCCCCTCCTTCTGAGTCGTGCCAAAAAATTCTTCTTTGAGGTCCCTAGTCTTGCAATAATCTTGATATTTCTTCAAGAATACCTTTTTCATTTCATCCCAGGTTGTAATGGAGTTTGAAGCCAACCCATAAACCACCTGAGAGTTGCATCCTTCAGTGTTGTAGGAAACAACTTTAGTTTCTGAGCATTGGAAGAATAGTCATAGCTCCTGCATAACACGTTGAACTCAAACAAAAAGGAATCAAGATCTTCACTAGAGACTCCACGAAAGTTAGGCAAGGATGAGGGAGGAATGTTTTTCATTTGAGTTGCTCCACCAGTCTCCCTAATAGGGAATTCAAATGTGACCAATTCCTCTTCCTTCTCATCATATCCTCCATCTGTATTGCCAGTTCCTTCTTCATGAGCCATTCTGGACCAAAAATAAGTAGGACCTTTGTAAACTACAGATTTTGCAGAATCAATGGTTTGAAATTCTGGTTCTTGAATAGGATTAACGAGGAATTCCTTTTCAAGCTGACCACTGAGCAGAGATGTTGTCTTCCTTGTGAGGGGAGATTCGAAATGGGAAGCAACAAAATATTTTCCTGTAGAAGTTTCTACTGTGGAAGTAGGAATATGTTTTGGGCTCTTTTCAGGACCATAGACATCCCGTCTGGTCTCTTCTTCCCTTGCTTCCTTGTTTCTTGCAGACTTATTTTTCCTTGCCAATGTATTAGTAAGTGAAGTGGTGCTCACACCACCACAAAAGACATTTGTAAATATTGGACCCTACCATCTACTATGCAAACAAATTCAAAGAAAAATACTTACCAAACAATCAGGACATGACTTTGGCAAATTTCTGACCTCTACAGGTGTGTAGGCTTTGCCCTTCGTCTTACCACTTCGACTCCCCCAGTCTTGAAAATTTCAAACAATATACATAATACTAAAACAATTTAGTATTATCCCTTAGCATCTCCCCAACAACGATGCCAAAATGTTGAGTCAAATTATAGTCTTATAATTTATCAACATAAATCATCAACCGAGGGCAGGTAAGCTTGTGAGATGCTGCGAAAAATATATGCAGGCTTAATACCTTGAGTGCTTACTAATCTAACCAGTCAACCATACAGATAACTAATGCCTCTTTTCTGCATCAACATTTAGCAACAAAAGGCTATGGAGTGGATTGAAACATCCCTCTACAACTCTAGTATTGCTGATGTTGATTAGAAAAGATAAGAAATCAAACTTACAACAATTAAAGAAATCACTCAACAATGTAAACAAATTCTTGATTAAATGAAATCAACACATTAACATGAAACTTAATCATTCAATCATTTGTTGCTGATATATCAGAAAGAGTACATTAGCTATGTAAACAAATTATTACTGCATAATAGAATTTAAAGTACACACACACTACACTAAGGGAGTTGTGAGCAAAGGGGGCCCTCCCTCACTCACAACCCCTTCAAAATTAGAAGAGCTTGCTCAATAAGATAGACAAAACATATAATATTATATTAATATGAAAATTTTATAGTCGAGTACAATTTGATATATACTATCAGCGAAGCCAACCCAACAACCCCTTACAATATAAAATAGAGTCGAATTTATACAAGTGCAAAAGCCCATATGTGGCTCGAAATAAGGAAAACTACTAATCTGAGCCATTGGCTTACAGTACTAGTATAAAGTGTCAAAATTAGCTATACTGAGTCTAATCCATGACTGAAAGCATGGATTAGGCGAAATTCGTTACATAGCTAGAGTTTTCCTTCATACGACCAACGAGAAGAGGTCTGCAAATCTGGGCAGTTTTGTTGGCGGATTCGAAACAACCAATAGGACAAATTCCCCACAAAACCCATGTTCTCGTTTGATCTAGAAATAAGTGGAACATAGCTAATCACCAATTTTGCTGCAGGAAATCTAGGCGGTTGTAGGAAATCCGTGTCTGCAGGAATTTCAGAGCATCTGCAAGAACTGTGATTGCACAAGTTGACTGCGGGGAATTACAGAACTGTTTCTAACTAAAGCAAATCTGCATAAGAACTTTAGATTAGTTGGCATGATAATTCAATAAGGAGACAACTAGCTTAAGGAATGCTTAAGATTAAGGTAAAAGACACGTTTTTATGTTAATTTGCATACCTCAAGCACATAGCACCCTTTTGGCCAAAACCTAGATGTTATAACCGAAATAAGCATAATAGGGGTCAAGGATAGTTCAAAATGAGAAAGGTAAAGTCTAGAAAAGGTGCCAAAATTGGGCAAAACTGAGCCTCAACAATCTTTTTACAACACTTGGTGATGTTTGCTTAGCACACAATAAGATTCAGAAGGATGTTTGGTCTATGTGCTTTATATCGACACCCCAATTATTTAGGTGTCAATCTCTCTCATTTTCAAAAATATATGGTTAGCTTGGAAATATTTTGCAAGTTTGGTTTGTTGACATTGGGATTATAGTAGGGTATGACGAGGTTTAGCTTGTCTATCCATCTAGAGTTGGAAGGTCTAGGTTTTTTGTGTTGTGAGGTAATCTCACTAACAAGTATATTGATGACCATGATAGTATTCTTGTGGCCAAGTGGTTGGTATGGTATCTTGACTCTTGAGGGTTCAATGCTTTGGCAGGTCTTGTTATGACACTTGATGATGTTTTCTTAGCACACGAAAAAAGTCAGAAGGGTGTTTGGTCTTATATCGACAACCCTTATTTCAGGAGTCATTCTCTCTCATTTTTAGAATACATGGTTAGCTTAGAAAGCTATTGCTATTTTAGTTTTTCAACATTGGGATGGAAGTAGGGTATGATGGGAATTAACTTGTTGACTTATCTAGCATTGGAAGGTTTAGGTTTCGTCTGTTGTGAAGTGGTATCGCTACCTAGTACTCGAATGAGCAGGAAAGTCATATTTTTTAGAGGAGCTCTATGGGATTTTGCCTCTTGGTCCTAGAAGAAGCATCATTCTCTTGCTTAGGCATATGGTCTCATTGACATTGATTGTTTTTCAGTTATGGAATTCAAAGGTCATATCCTTATTCGAAGTTATTTAAAATGGATGCTTAACCCATTTATGAGGGTTTTGGGTTAGAGCTTTGGTCATCCACTTCTCTAATATGAGTCTTGACCATTGCAATTATTTCTTCATCAAGGACATTTGTTATCCCTAGGCCTCATCATTGCATGTTATGTGTTGAAGAATTTGAAGGATAGGTGGGAACATAGACTCCATACTGTTTGGTTCAACTTTCTTATAAGTTGAGAGATTTTGCTTGCTTGGTAGTTTATGAGGAGATTTTGCTTGGTTGGTAGTTGACCAAGATTGGACTTCTTGATGACCTATGTCCAATTTGCCTTTGCTCAAGGGCAATGTAGTGTATTTTTTGGGGAATGTTAGTTTATTAGATGGTGTTGGAGTACTATCTTGTGGATCAAAATTTCGTGTTGCTTCAGGGTAGGATTCACTAACATTTTGCTTTGTTTAGAGATTGCCACTCTTGTTTGTATTGTGGTCTAGAGATATGCCACTACTTGTAGTCTTCGACCTTATTCATTCTTTAGAAATTAGGTGTAAGTATATTATTGATCATGATGTCAACTTTCTATCCAACTTGTGTTTTCAGCGGAGAGGTGGGATACAACATCGACTTATAACTAAAGACAATTTGTTAATCCAAAATGCCTAATCTTTAAATCCAATAAAATATTTTGATTTTATTTCAATATTAATAACTTAAAAAAAAAATTAAAATATTTATAATATATACACCTCCCTCGCCCCTTTTATATATATATATATATATAAATAAATAATAATCAACATAACCATATATATTCTTATAAAATCGAAGTCATATATATATAATAATCAACATAACCATATATATTCTTATAAAATCGATGACTTCAATGGAGTGACCATCTATTAGCTCCAGATTTCAAACCTTGATAAAGTATTTGAAATAACAAAATTCCCAGATTTAACTAAAAATAAATAGCTTTCCAATAAGTAAATGAAATTTGGGAAAAAAGTTGGAAACTATTTAATAAGGAAAGTGTTTGTGTTTTTCAAAGAAACAAAGGAATTCCAGAAATACCAATTACAATTTAACATGCCCTTTCAAATAAATAAATTCCATGTAAGTTCTCTAAATTCCATATAATTAGTGTTGTTTGGGGAAATATAACATCCCCTTTAAATAAAACAAAAGGGTTCTCAGTAATATAACTGACTCTAGGGCAATTTGTGTTTTTCTGAGAAAAAGAAGAGTTCCAGAAATACCAATTACAATAACATCCCCTTCAAATAAAACAAAAGATTTCTCAGTAATATAACTGACTCTATGGCAATTTGTGTTTTTCTGAGAAAAAGAAGAGTTCCAGAAATACCAATTACAATAACATCACCTTTTATATAAAGGAATTCTAATACAAAAGACTTCTCAATATTACAACGGACTTCCGTTGCCGGGATTTGAACCCGGGTCGCCTGGGTGAAAACCAGGTATCCTAACCGGACTAGACGACAACGGAGATACTATTTTTTGATCATCCGTATTATTTTCTGTTATTACAGCGGAACTTTGATTCAAAGATTGCATGACATATAATACAAATGTAACAAACCTTTTAACATACGGCCGATGTTGTATATTTAAATTGTTAAGGAAAGCAATTGTCTATAACGTGACTTTTTGAAAGCTTTTCCGGCGGGTTTTCCCGGTCGAAATCCGGCAGGAATTTATTGGAATCGCAAGTTTGATAGCTAGTTTCTGCACAATGAAAGCGTCCGAGGGGTTTTCGAGGGTGCTGAATCCAAATATGCAGTTAAAAAACCATTTTAACTGCAACAAATCAAGATTTAACCTCAATTTCTTCCGCCGGATTCCGTCACCGGAATCTCCAAAAAGTCGCATTATAGACAACTCCTTAAGGAAATGTTCCCCTCGCAAAAAGTGTACGACACAAAATGTTTACAAAGTGTATACGAAAATGAGTATTGTGACTATAGCCTACGAGGTACCAGCGTGATCCTACCCTTGTGAGAGATTGTTGTGGGAATTGGTTACGCTAATGCACTAAGGAAATGTACCGGCTAAACACACCTTGTAACCTAAAATAGATTCTTAAGTATGTTGTGCATAATCTTTATTATTTTTTAAGTATGTTGTGTATAGTCTTTATTATTTTTTAATTATTTTAAGTTTGGTATAAATTTAATTAATGATTATTGTTTTATTAAATTAAATAAAAAATAAGTAATCAAATTTAGGTAAACATTAAAGAGAAGTTATTTAAAGATATTACATGAAAGTTAAACAATGGTTCTGTGGTAATGTAAGTTGGGAGGTGGGTAGAGGTGATAAGGTTTATATCAGTTTAGACGTCATTTAAGGGATGATTGGAGGATACAATTTTTCAGTCTCTATTATCCAATTCCTTAATGCGTGAGGCATATTTTCCTTGGCACATATTGGTAGCATTCGTAACACATTTTTATCTTCAACCATTTGACCTCATTCATTTGAATCGATCATCCGGCAGAGTTTGAAGCACGATGGGAACAATATTGCTTGAATCTTTGTAACGTTAGGATCTCTCTCTCTAATAAGCTTGATAAACTTGCATGGGCAGGAAGGGAATCGATGGAAACTTTTCAGTAAAAGAAGCATACTCCTACATTTCTTCACAAATCCAATCTAGTCTCTACGTTGTATGGTTGTCTTGAATGTGGAAGTGGGATGTGCCACTAAAACTAAAATGCTTTACATGGCTCATAATCCACAACTAGATACTCACTTGGGAAAAACTCTTAAAGAGGGGATTTTAGGGGTCGGGAAGGTGTCCTCTGTGTGGAGCAGTGCTTGAGGAGGTGGAGCACATTTTTTTGCATTGTCCCTTTGCGATTATAGTCTGGCAAGAGGTCTTTTATGCCCTTAAGATTAATCTTGAGGTGGACAGATCCTCCATTAATTCATGCTTGACCTATTGGAGTTCTAGGCATAAAGAATATAGGGTGATCCTACTATACATTTTTCTAAGGCATTTGGTGTTACATGAATCAATATATTTATGAGAATTTGCTCCCTGATGTGTGGTCTACCAGTTTGAGAATAATGGTTTTTTTTAAGGAGATTGGTCCATGGAGGCCTAAATTTCATATTTGTCGTGTAATTTACAGGGAAATTAAATATTCTTCTCTTGTAGGATTCTTCGATGGAGCAGCTTCCAGGGGAGAATGTGGTTGTGGTGTCTATATTGTGATTGATCCTTCCCACGCCTTCCAATTTTATTGGTCTGGGGGTTCTGGCACTAATTGCAGGGAAGAGGTGGTGGTGCTTTAGGGGGTGTTGATGTGTGTGTCTTGGCTTGCTATTGAGGAGATTCAAATTGTTGGAGACTCCAAATCAATTATCGACTAGGTGTTGGGTCAGAACTCTCTGGATGTGCCTTCCTTATGCCACTGGCAACAACAATTTTTGTCTTTGAAGAACTCCTTCAAATACATCTAGTTCTCCCATGTCTTTTGCGAACTGAAATCAAACGCTGACACCCTTTCCAAGCAAAGAGTTTTGATGCTACCAGGTATTTTTAGATACAGTTTCGCTGTCAATGGCTCGATCTGTGGTTCATAAGCTTTTTTTGTATAGTGTTGGAGGGGGTTGGATTTTCTTAGCCCAATTTTTATGAATCGGCTTTGGTTCCGTCACTTTTCCAATTTCCCTTAGCTAGTTCGAGACTCTTTTTTGGTATTTTTGTCCCAGAAGGCACGTATTGGTAGAATTCTTGTGTGGTATTATGTTTGGGTAGGATTTGTTGGTTGCAGGATTTTACATTTGGTTTTTTTTTGGATGTTCAAAGGGGAGGATTTTCTTCATTGACTTTGTATATGGTTCACATTTTTATGGTTTTCTTTTTTGGTATCTTGTTGCTCTTAGCTTCTGCGTATGGAACATCTTTGCATTTGTGGTATCAACATTGATCATGTAATGACTTTTTCCATTAATGAAATTTGTGGTTTTTTCTTGTGAAAAAAAAAATTATGTGTAAATTAATATGTTTAATATAAATAAATAAATAAGTGATTGCATAAGACATAAATTTAATTTATTGTGAAAAAGTCAATAAAAAAATTTCATTAATGTTTCATTAATAATGTTTCCACAACTTAAAAGCTACATGACATCTGCATAATGTTTTAAGTATAGGCATGGTACATTATATATTCACGTATTGAAAAAGGGAATACATGGCTCTATCTAAGTGTATAAATTAGGCCCAAAATTATTCAATCCTCAAATTTCGCTTTATCTCAAAAAAATGCCAAGCTCAACACTATCTAGTTGAAGTGTAGGGATTATTAAAAAGATTTGTGTTGAATCCTTGTGTATGATGAAAGTTTCACATAAAACTAAGTCTTTATTACTTCATATTTAAATGTGGTCTAAGCAAATTAAATTGTATCAAATTTATTAGCACTAATAAAAAATAAAGATTTGTAATTCACACTAATAATAATTTTGTCTATTTCAAACCTAAGGAACTTGATATTTTATATGAAAAAGGTCCCACGTGAAGCATCATTAAAATGATTGCAAAGACAAATTTGAATTATGCAAAAAAAAAATATGTGAACAACAATGAGAAAATATGTAATACCTATCATCCATTGTTCACAAAAAGTAAACATTCACATAAATTTAAAGAGGGGTGGGCATAAATACCTTTATTTCTATTAGAAACTAGAAGAAACATAATCACACATCCCTCTTATGTTGAAAATAGCAACAAGAAATGCTAAATATAGAAGTGCTAAAAATAGCATTTTGGGATACATTCCAATTTTAGTTAGTCCCTGAACTAAAATTGAGAATTAAAATTTGAATTTGATCTTAGCAGCTATTTGTAAAATAATTAATTAATTCATCTTTAGTTAATTAGTTGGAGAAAATCAAACATGAAGTCTATGTGAAGACATGCAACAATTTTCCCTTTGATTGAGGAAGTTATCCCTTAATTAAGGAGATCAGGATGAGTTGTAATTAGTTAGCTTAGTTAACTGAGTTAAGTCTAATTAGATTAGTTCCAATAGTTTGTGGATTGTGGAACTGATTATGAGTTCAGTTAGTTAATGCATGCATGCATGTAACTACTGCACTTCAGATAACTGAATATTCTCTCATAAATAACTCATGCATGTCAGTTCAGTCAGAGACCCAGTTGAGATCAGATGATGGGACAGTGTACTATCAGTTGCAGGAATATTCCATTGAGGATATCTCTTGCATGCAGAAGGAATTTATTCCTTGGATATTGCACAATTACTTCTGAGTTTAATGAGTTGTGTGAGAGGTGAATTCACACTGGTGGTAGCCAGAGGACCCAGGAGAAACCGCGCAAGGAAATAGGAGGCTTGGAGGACTGAGGGAAGGCATATGTTGTGTCTATTTAGTCTATGAGCAACATTGAGGGATTGTACTGAGAGCTGGATAGTTTGTGAGCTAAAGCTTTGTGTAATCCAGAGATATTTCCACTTGTATGATAATACAGATATCAAGGTTTTTAGCTAAGGCTTTCCCCAGAGTATTCTTCTATGTTCATGTGTGATTGATTTTTCATTCTCTGTTATATGTGTTCTATTTGATCTTTCTCAAAATTGATTAAGCTTCCACAAGTTTGTTTGTAGAAGTAGATCAAGTATTTTGCTTTAGTATATTGCATTATCAGGTGATCTATAGTGGGAAATTCTACATGGTATCAGAGCAAAGGTGATCAAAGCGAAGAACAATATACAAAGAAGTTCGAAGTTCGAAGTTTGAAGTTCTTGATTATAGAATTCGAATTCTTATCACATCTCAAATTTCACCAATGGCGTTCAATGGTTTGAGACTCGAGTATGCCCTTGATGGCAGCTCGAATTATATAGCCTGGAAGGATCGCATGGAAGCAGTATTAGAGGACAACGGTTTGAAGGACTTCAATGATCAAGAAGTCCCTAAGCCATCAGCTGTTAATGCCCAAGAATTGGAAGAATGGAATAAATGTGTGGCTAGAGCGAGGAGAATCCTTCTAGAGGGAGTTCGAGACCACATTGTCTCGAGTCTCCATGGGAAGGAGACACTGTTTTCAATGTGGAAAACATTGAAGGATCTATATCAGAACAACAACGATTAGAGGAAGCTGGCGCTGAAAGACAAGATTCTGAAAATCAAGTGTGAAAAGGGTGACACGATCTCTACATATCTAAACAAGCTCACCACCTATAGGGATGAGCTTGGAAGTGTAGGGATCACGACAACCGATGATGACGTGGTGAGTCTTGCTCTCCTCGATCTTCCTAAGAGCTAGCATAGCTACCAAGACTCAGTAAATGGAAGAGAGAACCTACTAGATTGGGAACGACTTTGGTCAGATTTGTTGCAGGAGGAGATAAGGAGAAGCACCAGAGATGGATCTTCATCAAAGCAAGATGATGAAGAAAATCTAGCCTTAGCGAGTAAGGTGAGGAAAGGGAAGGGGAAGGCTTCCCATTCCAAATCGAGTTCTTCCCATGGTGGGAAGAAGATTGAAAAATCGAAAGTGAGATGCTTTCATTGTCATGAGGTGGGCCATTATGCTACGAATTATCCACAGAAGAAATCCAAGAAGGGATCCTCGAAGGGATTAGATGGTGAGTCACTGGCCTCACAGTTCGAATTGGATTTCACCCTCATCACATGCATGGTTTCATCGATGGTGGGGTGTGTTTGGTACCTGGATAGTGGAGCTTCATTCCACATGACTGGTGACAAGAGTCTATTCACTACCTTGGAGGAGAAGGACCTCCAGATGCGCATCGAGATGGGCGATGATGGAAAGTACCATGTTTCAGGTGAAGGTACGGTTGTGTTTCAGTGGAAGCATGGAGATCCTCTCACCCTGATTGATGTAAAGTATGTGCATGGTCTGAAGAAAAATCTTGTGCTCGTCGCTATGCTGGAAGACAAAGGCTATGGTGTAGTCTTTAGTAAAGGAAAGGCATTCCTGAGGCATATCAACACTGGACAGACTAAGAGGATTGGGATTCGAGTAAAGAATCTCTACAAGCTGGAGGTAGACAACTGTGCTGCATTGAGTTCCAAAGCAGAGTTGGTGCAAAGCCAAGATGTTGGCGAGCTATGGTATAGAAGATTGGCCACTTGCACCATGGGGCCTTGAAGATCATGTAAAAGGTTGTACCTTGGGTAAGTATGCAAAATCTTCCTTTCAAGATCAAGACAGTAGAGCTGGAGCAATCTTGGAGTGAGTTCATACAGATGTGTGTGGACCATTCTCTATAGCCTCCATTGCTAAACAAAGGTACTATGCTATTTTTGTTGATGATTTTTCTCGTAGATGTTGGATCTACTTCATGCAAAAGAAGGATCAAACCTTCTCAAGGTTTTGTGAGTTCAAAGCCTTGGTTGAGAAAGAATCTGGAAAGAAAATAAGAGCCTTGCGAAGCGATAATGGTGGACAATATGTCTCCCAATAGTTTAAGGACTTCTGTGCAGTAGAAGGAATTAAACGGGAGTTGACGGTACCCCATAATCCACAACAGAATAGGGTGGCTGAAAGGAAGAACAGATTAATTGTGGGAGCAGCTCAGGCGATGCTACATGACCAAAGCCTACCACTTCATTGGTGGGCTGAGGCATGCAATACAACAGTATACTTGCAGAATAGAAGCCCACATTGTATACTGGGGATAAAGACACCAGTGGAGGCCTTTTCCGGGAAGAGACTAGATGTGAGTCACTTCAGGATGTTTGGATCATAGATTTATTGCCATGTGACCAAAGATGCCTAGAAGAAGCTAGATCCAACAGCTGAGTTGGGGATACTTGTGGGGTACATTGATACACCCCACAACTATCAGGTGTTTTTTCCTATTAGTCAAAGGACAGTGGTACGCAGAGATCTGAAGTTTGACGAGCAGAAAGCCATGCGAGTATCCCTTGAGAGGGAGCTCAAGTTGCATGCAGAGGAGGAACTTTTGGTTCCTAAGGAGGAGGAGCCTTAGACTGATGCGGAGCAGCCACATGTAGAGCATTCGAGAGTGGAGACATCCACTCATGCAGAGTCTTCCAAAGATGGGCGGAAACACTCAAGGGAAGATGATAGATTGATTATGGATGCCCAAGAGAATGTGGGACAACCATATTCTCAGCGTAGACAGAGGAGGTCACCCGAGCGGTACACTGGTTACATTGCCCTGGTTGGGGAGTGTGTAGAGACCGAACCTTCTTCCTTCGAGGAAGCAGTGCAGCAGCCAGTCTGGGTTGATGCTATGGTGGAAGAGTACAACTCCATCATTCAGAACAGTGTTTAGGATGTTTTCCCAAGACCAAAGGACAAGTCAGTAGTGAGTTCCCGATGGCTTTACAAGGTAAAGCAAGTAGCTGATGGTAGTGTGGAGAAACATAAGGCAAGGTTTGTTGCTTGTGGTTGCTCACAGGTCGAGGGGATCGACTATGATGAAACTTTTGCTCTTGTAGCAAGGTACTCATCTATTAGATCGATGTTGGCACTATCAGCATAGATGGGTTGGAAGATCCATCAGATGGATGTGAAGACTGCGTTCCTCAATGGAAAGATTGAGGAAGAGGTGTACATAGAGTAGTCAGAAGGTTTTGAGACCTTCGATTGTGAGTCTCATGTGTGCCGACTCAAGAGAGATTTTCACAGGCTGAAGCAAGCACCTCGTGCTTGGTGCACCAGGATCGACAGCTATTTCACCGGGTTGGGCTTCACAAAGAGTGAAGCAGATGCGAACCTTTACCACATCATGGTAGAAGGTAAGCCATTGATCATTGTTCTTTATGTTGATGATCTGATATTGACAGGTGATGATCAGTTGATCAAGTCTTGCAAGGAGGATCTTGCAAGAGAGTTTGAGATGAAAGACATGGGTCTTATGCACTACTTTCTAAGCATGGAAGTGTGGCAGAAGGATGGGGAAGTGTTTGTGTCTCAAGGCAAGTATGCTAATGAGATACTCAGGCGATTCCACATGGAGAAGTGCAAGCCCATGTAGACTCCTCTAGTAGGTAACTGGAGGAAGGAGGATGCTACTTCAGGTGAGGTAGTAGCTGCTACTGTTTATTGGTAGCTTGTGGGTTCATTGATGTATTTAGTGAACACACGACTAGATTTGTGCTTTGTGGTGAACCAGCTGAATCAAGCTATGGTTCAGCCTACCAAGCTATTTTGGAAGGCAATGAAGCATGTGCTAAGATACCTCAGAGGCACATCTCAGTATGGATTATGGTATAGATGGACAGAGGTAGTGAAGCTTCAGGGCTTCACAAATGAAAATTGGGCAGGGAGTCCATCACAATGGAAGAGCACTTCAGGAGGAATTTTCAACTTTGGTTCAACTGCAGTTTCTTGGTACAGCAGGAAATAGAGGTCAGTTTCACTTAGCTCAGTAGAGGTTGAATACATGGCTGCCAGTCAGGCAACATGTGAGGCCATTTGGATGCAGAAAATTCTAGTTGGATTGTTTGGTCAGAGGATGGATCCAATTGTGATCTATTGCGATAATCAGAGTTGTATCAAACTCTCTGAGAATCCAGTATTTCATGACAGGTCCAAGCACATTGATATCCAGTATCATCATCTTCGAGACTGTGTGCTCAAGAGGATCATGTTGTTGCTGTATGTTTCGACCGAGGAGCAGGATGCAGATATTTTGACTAAGGCATTGTCAAAATGAAAATTCGAGTTCCATAAGAAATGCTAAATACAGAAGTGCTAAAAATAGCATTGCTATAAATAGAATTTCGGGATACATTCCAATTTTAATTAGTCCCTGAACTAAAATTGAGAATTAAAATTCGAATTTGACCTTAGCAGCTGTTTGTAAAATAATTAATTAATTCATCTTGAGTTAATTAGTTGGAGAAAATCAAACATGAAGTCTATGTGAAGACATGCAACAATTTTCCCTTTGATTGAGGAAGTTATCCCTTAATTAAGGAGATCAGGATGAGTTGTACTTTGAGTTGTAATTAGTTAGCTCAGTTAACTGAGTTAAGTCCAGTTAGATTAGTTCCAACAGTTTGTGGAACTGATTGTGTGTTCAGTTAGTTAATGCATGCATGCATGTAACTACTGTACTTCAGATAACTGAATATTCTCTCATAAATAGCTCATGCATGTCAGTTCGGTCAGAGACCCAGTTGAGATCAGATGATGGGACAGTGTACTATCAGTTGCAGGAATATTCCATTGAGGATATCTCTTGTATGTAGAAGGAATTCATTCCTTGGAGATTGCGCAGTTACTTCTGAGTTTAGTGAGTTGTGTGAGAGGTGAATTCACACTGGTGGCAACTAGAGGACCCAGGAGAAACTGCACAAGGAAACAGGAGGCTTGGAGGACTGAGGGAAGGCATATGTTGTGTCTATTCAGTCTATGAGCAACATTGAGGGATTGTACTGAGAGTTGGATAGCTTGTGAGCTAAAGCTTTGTGTAATCCAGAGATATTTCCACTTGTATGATAATACAAATATTGGGGTTTTTAGCTAAGGCTTTCCCCAGAGTATTCTTCTATGTTCATGTGTGATTGATTTCTCATTTTATGTTATATCTGTTCTATTTGATCTTGCTCAAAATCAATTAAGCTTCTGCAAGTTTGGTTGTAGAAGTAGATCAAGTATTGTGCTTTAGTATATTTCATTATCAGGTGATCTACAGTGGGAAAGTCTACATCTTAAGCATCTCTCAATCACACTTCTACATTTTAAATGTAACAAAGAATGCATTAACCTTTAATATCTTCAATCTCTAACCCAAATTAATGGAATTTATAACGATATATTAATTTAAAAATAACACAATACAATTATAATAATGTGTTTCAATGGTATGTGAAAAATTGGCATGTTCAGAATCTTTAACTCGTAGACATTGGGTTATGAGAGCATTATTATAATTGAATCAATGGATGTAGATCATGCAACATTGCAAATAAGGTGCCAACAAGACATAACCATTATCTTATTAGTCCCTACCCCTTTGGGGTTGCAGGGACTATTGTAATCGTTCTGTCCCTGCTCATAAGTTTACACAAAAACCAAAACAAAGCCCAAGCAAATTAACCCAATGTTTTCAATTTAAATATTATAAAGTGCATTTTCCTTAGCCTATGCACTTCTTCATGGAATTATCTCAACCAATATGGAGTTTAAAGGTCTTATTTGGCCTCATATCGAGGCACATCGTAGGAAAACTGATGTAGGAGCAAGACCACCCCAAGTCAGTTGAAATTCGTGAACCTTCCAGAATGCAAGTGTGGCATGAGAATGAGATTTACTCATATTTGTTTGAGTTTGTTAATGGTTTAGTAATGAAATTATTATTTTAAGAGATTGTGAGTGAAGTTAGGGATTTTCCGATCTCACTTGATTCGATCCATATTGTATTATTCTATTTAATTGTAAGTTTGTGTGTTTGTAAGGGGGCCAGTATCAATGTAATACCAGGTTGAGAGCGTCGTCGTTCCATGGGGCATATGTAATAATTTTTCTGTAATACACATATCTATGTGTTATCTGTGCGCATTTTTATGAAGTCAGATTTAGGCTTAAACATATACTCTGCCTGAGGATAAATTGTAAGGTAGCATTGGGTGCATAACGAAGGTTATGTATTAAATGGGTTTGTTGTTTTGTTTACGCCGTGAGCATTTCACATTATATCACATATCAAAATTTGGTTTATAAGTCTTCCTTTTTAGATCGCGTTCAGTCTGGTTGTGCTTATTGCATATTGCATGCGAGAGGAGGAGTCTTAGGAATGCGATGAAGAGTCACATGTTGGTGTAATCTACGATATTGCGATGGATTTTTGCGAAGGAAACTTTGGCCACAGGAACGAGATCATTACACAATAGAAAAATTAACCAATTGTTGTGGGTTCATAACCCATAGGTCCGGGGATGTGAAAAGTTGCAGCTTTGCTGCATCAAAGTGGTATCAAAGTAGGGAAAGATTTCCTGCAAAGTGAGTAGCGTGCTATGGATGGAGGTACAAATATGTTTTGATTTGGTAAGTGTGTGGTCTTTATATTTTTGTGCAGGTAGCAACAGAGGAAGGTGAGAATATTTGTAGTAGCCTAGAGCATGGAGTGCTCATATGGTTCCAGAGGAGAGAACCAGAGAGATGCCAAAAGACTGAGCTCAGAGGAGAGAAGCTTAGTGAGGTATCATGTAGTAGGGAGGACTTGCTACTATAGAGGTTTTGTTGCAACTCACAAATGTTGTTACGAGAGACCAAGAAGGCATATGACCAGGAGGTCATAAAATTTTTGTACCTCGGGAGTTTGATGCAGGAGCAAAACCACCCCAAGTCAGTTGAAATTCGTGAATCTTCAAGAATGCAAGCATGGCATGAGAACGAGATTTAATCAATTTCGTTTGAGTTTGTTAATGGTTTACTAATGAAATTATTATTTTAAGAGATTGTGAGCGAAGTTAGGGATTGATCCGATCCATATTGTATTATTCTATTTAATTGTAAGTTTGTGTGTTTGTAAGGGGTCTAGTATCAATGTAATACCAGGCCGAGAGCACGACCATTCCATGGGGCATATGTAATAGTTTTTCTATAATACACATATCTGTGTGTTCTCTGTGCACATTTTTATGAAATCAGATTTAGGCTTAAACATATACTTTGCCTGAGGATAAATTGTAAGGAAACATTGGGTGCGTAACGAAGGTTCTGTATTAAATGGGTTTGCTGTTTTGTTTACACCGTGAGCATTTCACATTATATCGCATATCAAAATTTGGTTTATAAGTCTTCGTTTTTAGATTGTGTTCAGTCTGGTTGTGCTTATTGCATATTGCATGCGAGAGGAGTCTTAGGAATGCGATGAAGAGTCACATGTTGGTGTAATCTGCGATATTATGATGGATTTCTGTGAAGGAAACTTCGGCCACAGGAACGAGATCATTGCACAATAGAAAAATTAACCAATTGTTGTGGGCTCATAACCCATAGGTTCGGGGATGTGAAAAGTTGCAGCTTTGCTGCATCGAAAACTTAGGATAAACGCCCATTAATACATATACTTTCAATTTCAATTAACTAATATTAGACTAATGTTAACATTAATGTGTAAACATTTTATGTTTAAAATTAAGAAAAGGAAACACCCTAGGCTACCATTATCATTATGTGTAAACATACACCTGGCTCATTATACACATGACTTATCTCTATATAAACACTTTTCTTATTAATGTATAAACACTTTGCATGGAAGTCTTTCATCCGTCGTTGTTTAAACTGAAAGATGTTATCCACCAAGACAACAAAGTCATCGTTGTCTAAAAATTATCGACCAAAAACAAAATGAAGAGGAGGAACAAAAACCCTGGAGCTTAGGCTTTTCTGTCTATTAAATTAAATTCAATAAAATTTAATAAAAAATAAAGTATAGTAAATAATATTAAAGAATAAAACGTGGTTGGCAAGTGCTCCCTCTTCACACTAAACATTTTTATTTTTAAACCCTATGTCTGTGTTGTATCAGAGTGTTACTTGTATCGAACATTGTGGTGGGCTCGTAAACATAATACAAAGGAGGTTTGTACGGTTCTAGGAGACCATGGTCGGGAATAAGGTCAATGGAGCAAAGCAACTCTCATTACTCCAATCAATATTAATGCAAACATTCCTCAAGTAAAAGGGGCTAGGTCCAGTGGCTGACGTAGAAACATTAATGCAAACATTCCTCAAGTAAAAGGGGTTGGGTCTAGTGGCTGACACAAAAAGTAGGAGTTGTCTCAAAGAAATTTCTATGAGAACGCTGACTCCTGCACCTTGATGAAAACTTGACTAAAATGAAAGGGGGGATGAAAGTTTAGTATATTCATGGACATTAATTTGATATTCTTTAAATGCATTAACGAAAACATTAAATGAGCAGATTGATACATAATTACCAAAAGATTTAATATGCAAAAAACACGTAATATGTAAATAAAAAACATCACATCAACACATAAAATCAACACATATGGACATCAAATATAAGTGGAAACCCATAAAGGGAGAAAACCACGATTTTTTTATTGTTATGATGCAAAGGCAAGCTTCTACTCCCTTATTACATCTGCTTTTCTATAGGATCCAACCTATAAGAGGCCACTACCTCAATCTTTTTACAAGCTACAACATGCAAGGAAGCTCCAACTTCCACTAAGTTTTCTGTAGGCTACAACCCACATGAGGCTCCTACCTAAATAGGCTCCAACCTAATATTTATCAAGCCACAAATTGAAACGAGACCACAATACCCTCATACAAAATGAAAACGATATGTTGTTTTACCTAGTCATCAATTTTTCATACCTCCATATTTATTTCTGCCTCTTCTCCCCTTCAAATCTACTTCACATTAGTTTGATGTTGTCAGGTAACTCACAAACAATCAACTCTCACATGCTATATAACTCTCTAATCTCCCTTACCTTCCAAAATCACATCTTTTATAAAGATAGTTTGTTGGTTGTTTGTATCCCACATAAGAATATGAAGTGAACATGCTTGACTCCTTCCACTCATTCGTTTCCAAACTCTTCATTTTGAATATTAGAACACAAAAATAAATGCTCCACCCAACATTATTTTTCATCCACATGTAATAATTAAATTCATCAACATAATGTCAACATCATATAATATTATAGGAATAACATATGACTATATAATTGAGCATTTATTTCTCATGATTAATAACAATATTTTCAATTAACCCATCACAATAATCTTTTCCTTTGCTTTGGAATTGTATCACAACATCTTCATGTCATTGTCTCACCAACCTTGCATTTGCTGTCATGGAGTCTTGCCTTGCATCACAATAATTTTCTCCAACAAACCAGTCTTCAAATCAACCTTATACACAACACATGCAAGCATCAATGTTCTGCGAAGCCATCAAGGTATTTGCTGCTCCTTTGTTCTATTGTCATAAAAAACACCAAGCATAACTCACAACATATGCAACATCTAGCATACCTATCTTCTCCTTTGCATACCTTGTTTCTCCTACAATACACAATCTCTTCAATATAATGTACACTCAATTCCATGTCTATGTTTTATTACTATTGCTTCTTTTTTTCTTTTCTTGCTGCTCTTCTTTGTTGCTCTTCTTGTTGCTCTTCTTTGTTTCTCTTCTAGTGATCCAAATTGGATCATTATATTTTTTTTCATCCATCTCGATGCATTTGGAGTGGAAAAAGTGGAGGAATCAGCTCACGAGACCGTTTTTACTAGCGGGTTTAGTTTGGCAAAAAGGGGTCTGAAGCATTTTGGGAGGGTTTTGAGGCATCAAATGACGTTTTTTGGGGTTAAAAATTTGGTGCTAATGTGAAAAATCTTTCCATGTTATTATACATACAAAGAGATTTCCAACGGTGCAAGAATCACGTTAATCGGAGTCCGTATGCAAAAGTTATGCCACTTAGAAGTTGACCTTCATGTTTTCACACCTATAGTTTGGGAGGATGTCGTGTCCACCCCATTATTCATGGAAAATGGGGTAGCCACGCATTTTTTATGTAAAAGACTCTAGAAGAGTGTATTTTGTAACTCTAGTTAAGAGTTGATGTAGTCAAAATTAACCACTAGTAAGCTATCAGGCTATGTTATAACCAAGCCACTAGGAGGTAGAGGCATTCCATTCTTTGGAGAGAATTTTGTTCCATAGTTGAGCAAATATAGCTAGGAGAGGTAGGAGGTAGACAACATAGAGAGGATCTATGCACTATAGCAGCCCACAGGCCACAAACATTACTTCTTTGTATCTGCAACCATATTTCTAGATAGAGCAAGAGAGTGAAGCGACCTCACCTTCAAGCTGGGTTTTCTACTGAAAGGGTTTCCCAGAGAGCATATCTTGTGTATTATGTGTGTGTGAGCTTATTTTTTTGTTCTATACATTTCTGTTTGATTTACTTTTACATGCATGCACTAATTACAACTAATTTTACAGATTTATAAATTAAAAAAATTGTAATAGTGTAGAATCTCAGATTTTTAATATAATATTATCAGATTTGTTGTGACGAAGTGTCCAGTAGAATATCCATGACAGTTTACAGATCATTTGGTATCAGAGAAGGTTTCTTTGTGTATTTTTTGGAGATTGCAGGGATCTATATTGGCGAGGCCGAAAATTGTAAAACCCTAATCATGGGCAAGGAATCTGTAAACGAACCTCGTGATCCCACAGAGGTGAGGTTTTCATGGCTTGAAGAACAAGTCGCAGATATAAACCACAATGTAAACCTCCTCATGGAAGCCCTAAGAAATAAGATGGGGATATTTGGAGAAGATGGGGGTTCGAATGCAAAGAACAAATTAGAAGGGGGATCAGGAGATCGAGAAGACGTAGATAACCAGTCAAAGAAAGAACCTGGAAAAATCAACCCAGTTCGAGTGATGTGAACCAATCATTGTTTAAAGTGGAGGCAAAAGTCGATATCAATCCATACCATGGTGAGATCGAAGATATGAAGCTGAACCATTGGATGCAGCAATTGGAAGTTTATGTAAGTGTCCATCAGATCGAGGAATGGAAGAAAATCTCATTAGCACAGCTGAAATTGGAGGGCCATTCATTGACTTGGTGGGAGAGCCACACTAAAAAACATGAGGTTGGAGGGAGAACCTCCAGTGGTTAAGTGGGAGGATTTCAAAACCCTCATTAAGTCATTTTTTTATTCCATTGGGTACATGGAAGACCAATGGATCTGGTGGCATTACTTCAGGAAAAAGTTGGGCCAAAGCGTGTAGGAGTACACCACAAAATTCAGAAAGATGGCTATAATGTTGGGCATCCCTCCAAAGAACTGAGATGTACTCCTCAAGTATTTGTGGGGTCTGCACCACCATCTGTGTGAGAAAGTGATGATGTTCAAGCCCAAAACGGTGGATGAGGCTTGTGTATAGGCACAATACCTGGAGAACATAGGCCTAAAAAGAGCACAATCAAATGGATCAAAGCAAAAGGAGAAACAAGACAATTCTAAGGAGGGGAAGAAGAAGAAAAAAGGGGGAAAAGATAAAAAGACGACAGCCACAACACACCAATGAAAATATCCTAGCAATCACTGCAACCACTGCAACATTGATGGCCATACAGAGGAGAAGTGCTGGAAGTTGCATCTAGAGCTAAACATGAAGAACAAGAAGAAATGTAATAAGAAGAAGAATCGCATGGCCACTGATTCGAGAAACCAAGTTGAAATAAACTTGGACGTGGATGAGAAGATTGTCTATATGTTAATGCAAAAGGATGTAAATCTGAGTAGCCTTCAGCAATAGGAAGAGAAAGAAATGACCAAACTCTTCCATGTAAAGATACAGGTCAAGAAGATGAAGATTTATGCTCTGTTTGACTTAGGATTGCAGGAAAATCTCATCACAACAGATATGGTCAAGAAGTTGGGGCTAGAATTTTGTGATCATCCAAAACCATATCCACTGGGATGGGTACATAAGGATGCAACACTAAAGGTAACAAAACAATGTAAAATTAGATTTTCTATCGCTGCTAAATTTATTGATGAAGTAGATTTGGATGTGGTTCCCCTGATGTATGTGGAGTCGTGTTTGGGAATCCATACATGTACATGCGTGATTCAATATTCAGGAGGAGAGATAACTAGTACCGGCTCATCAAGTATGGAAAATCATTAATCATCAACGCACACAAAGGCAAGTCAAAAATTTCACTAGTAAGTGCCAACCAAGGCAAGAAATTGATCAGTTCCAACAAGAAGTATGTTTTATTGTTTTTAAGGGAAAATCAGTATGTAGTGGAGTCAATAAGAGGCAAGGCATCCCTAGAGGGGTGTACTAAGAAACAAAAACAACAATTGGAGGAGTTGTTATAGGCATATAATGAATTTTTCAAAGAGCCTAAAGGGATACACCCTAAGAGAGAAGTGGAGCACGAGATCCAGCTATTGCGAGACTCCCCATTGCCAAATATTGGGCTGTATAGGAAATTTGTTATAAAAGCAAGTGAGGTGAAGAAACAACTGAAAAAACTGTTGGAACCGGGTGTCATTTGACTGAGTACATCACAATGTGGGTCACCCATTATCATTGTGACAAAGAAGGACGAGACATGGCAGATGTGTATAGATTATAGGATGTTGCATAAAAGCACGTTCAAGAATAGATACCCTCTACCCAGGATAGACGATTTCTAGATCAGTTGCAACAAGAAAATTATTTCACCAAGATGGACTTGAAGTCTGGATGTTAGCAAGTTCGAGTCAAAGAAGAATATACATGGAAGTCTGCCTTCAAAACCAGGCAGGGTTTGTATGAGTGGTTAGTTATGCCATTTGGCATATGTAATGCACCAGTTACATTTATGAGATTAATGAATGATGTACTACGCCCTTTTATAGATTCATTTGTTATTGTATATTTGGATGATGTACTAGTATATAGTGCTACTTGGGAGGAGCATATTTCACATTTAACACAGGTGCTGGAAACATTGAAGAAGCACTGGCTGCTAGTAAATCTCATGAAGTGCAAGTTTGCACAGTTGTCCTTGGTGTATTTGGGATATGTGATTGGTGGAGGATAATTGAAGATAGATCCTTCCAATATGGAGGCCATCATGAAATGATCGGTACCTACTAATGTTACTGAGGTTAGGAGTTTCATTGGAGAAGCACAACACTTGAGGAAATTCATAGCCTCATTTTCAGCAGTAGCAGCACCACTCCATGCCATAACAGTAAGTGGCAAGAGTTTCCAGTGGGGAAAAGGGCAACAAAAGGTGTTCAATGAGTTAAAGAAGAAGATCAGTGAAGGACCAGTTCTATCATTACCAAAATTACAAAGACCCTTGTGGAGACAGATGCGAGTGGGTATGCTGGCCCATTTGCTACCATTATGAAGTATTTCATGGGGAAGATCTTAACTACCCTACCTACGACAAGGAGCTCTATTCCATGGTGAATGTTGTGAAGAAGTGGAAGCAATATCTGATGGGAAAGGAGACAATAATCCACATAGATCAACAACTGTTACAGTACCTGCAGGCCCATAATAAGCTACAATAGACCAGGCACTACAAGTGGATGGGGTTTTTACAACAGTTTCATTTGGTGATCAAGTATAAGAAGGGAATCACAAACAAGTTGGATGATATGCTTTCAAGGCCACCCACATCAAAGATTACAACTTTGCGGACTCTTATGCACATGAAGCCATTCACCCATGATGCATACAGAGAGGCATATTCAAAAGATGAGGACTTCAGGGAGGTGTATCAGCAATTGCAGAGTCAGAGTCATGTGCATGATAGTGACAACACCATTGGCTACCATCTCCAGGATGGGTTACTCTATAGGCTGTATAAGCTATGTGTTCCTAAAGGTGAGCGTTTGCAGCTGATTAGGGAGGCTCGCACCTCCAAGTTTGCAGGGCACTTTGGTATAGGGAAGACTGCGGCTAACTTGTAGAGGCATGTCTATTGGCCCAAGATGCAAGAACAAGTATCTAGGTTCATAAGAGGATGCATGCTTTGTTGTACCAACAAGCCTAGCAATAGGAAACATGGTCTGTATCATCCCTTTCCTGTACCTACTCGTCCTTGGGAAAGCATTTCCATGGACTTTGTGGGAGGTTTACTGACAACCAGGAAAGGACATGACTAACTATTTATGGTAGTTGACAAGTTCATCAAGATGTTTGTTCTGATGCCCTATAAAAAGACCATCAACGGATAAGAAGCAACAAACATGTTCTTTGGATAGGTTTGGGTATACTTTGGGATACCAAGGATCATGATTTCTGACAGGGATACAAAATTTCTTAGTGCATTCTGGACTACATTGTGGGAGAAGATGGACACGAAGTTGAAGAGATCTACAACATTCCATCCACAGATAGATGGGTAGATAAAAGTAGTTAATAGGACTTTGGTGCAACTTCTGAGGGGTTACAACCAGAAGCATTTGAAGACCTAGGATGAAAATATGGTATATATACAACTTTCTTATAATAGAGCAGTCCACACTTCTATAGGAAAGTCCCCATTTGAAACTTGTTTTGGATATTTTCCACCTTCACGTTTGGATATTTCATATGGGAAGTAAGGAGGAGTGAAGGAATACATCATAGGAGATGCTTTGAGGGATGAAAAAATTATAGATAAGATCAGACATATCCATCTACATGTACAGGAAACACTGCAGAAGTCGCAGGTGAAGTATAAGGCCAGACATGATCAACAGAGAACAAAGAAATAATTCAAGGTGGGAGACAAAGTATGGCTACAACTGAACAAGGAGAGGCTACAGGGGCCTAATAAGAAAATCAAGGCTCTAAGGTATGATCCTTTTGAGATACTGAAAAAGGTGGGTGATAATGCCTATCAACTCAGTTTACCACCATATATGCGCATTTACTCAGTTGTAAATGTGGAGAATTTGAAACTCTATGAGCCTTCCATGCTAGATCAGGAAGAGGAACAAGTCCTACCTTCTGTGGAGGATTTGGCACTAGATGCTTAGGCAAAGTTGACAGAAGATACAATTTTGCAGAAGAGGTCTAGAACTACAAGACAAGGGCAATAATACCTTTGGAAGATTGGGTTGAAGGGACAACTTCTAGGCAAATCTAAATGGTACACCAGAGAGAAGGTGGAGGAAAAATTTCCTCACCTCATTCAGTAAAATATTTTCGGGACCAAAACCCTACCAAAATAGGGAGGTTCAATCCAAATTGGATGATTATATTGGTTTTCATCCATCTTGATGCATTTGGAGTGGAAAAAGTGGAGGAATTAGCTCACGTGACCCTTTTTATTGGTGGGACCCAGTTTGGAAAAACGGGGTCCGAAACCTTCCAGGAGCGTTTTGAGGAATTAAAGGAAATTTCTAGGGGTAAAAATTGCCACTTAACCGCAACACCTTTTCATGCTATTCTACACATAGAGAGCTTTCCAACAACAAAAAAATCATGTCAATCAGAGTCTGTATTAAAAAGTTATGCCACTCAGAATTTGACCTTCTTGTTTTCACACCTATAGTTCGGGAAGATGTCACGTCAGCCCCATTATTCATGGAAAAGAGGCTAACCACATGTTTGTGATGTAAAAGACTCTAGAAGAGTGTACTTTTTAACTCTAGTTAAGAGTTGATGTAGTCAAAATTAACCACTAGTATGCTATCAGACTATGTTATAACTGGGCCACTAGGAGGTAGAGGCATTCCATTCTTTGGAGAGCATTTTGTTCCATAGTTGAGCAAAGATAGCAAAGAGAGATAGGAGGTAGAGCATACAGAGACGATCTGTGCACTGTAGCAGCCCACGAGCCACAAACATTACTTCTTTGTATTTGCAGCAATATTTCCAAACAGAGAAAGAGAGTGAAGTGACTTCACCTTCCAGCTGGGTTTTCTCCCGAAAGGGTTTCCTAGAGAGCATATCTTGTGCATTATGTGTGTGTGAGCTTATTTGTTGTTCTCTACTTTTCTTATTGATTTATTTTTACATGCATGCACTAATTGCAATTAGTTTTACATATCTAGAAATTAAATAAAATTGTAATAGTGTAGAATCTCAGATTTTTAATATAATATTATCAGATCTGTTGTGATGAAGTGTCCAGTGGAATATCCACGAGAGTTTATGGATCATCTAGTGTTCCTTGTTGTTGCTCCTTTTCCTTGGATTCTCCTTGTTTTTCCTTTGCTTCTTTTACTGCTCTTATTGCTCCTTTGCCTTGTTGTTTCTCTTTTTCCTTTGTTCTTGTTGTTCCTTTGCTATCAATGACAACATGCATACCTCTTGCTGCTACATAATTAATCTCACAGAACCAAATGCATCAAACATACCTTGTTGTTGCTCCTTTTCCACCAATGACAACAATGCCATCAATCTCCCCCTTTGGCATTGACGGCAAAATTTTTCTCCTCCTCCTTTTTTCCTAAGAAAACACTTCTCTCCTTTTATTACCTCCCCCTTTGACATCAATGACAAGGGGGTTTAAAGCCTATCAACAATTGAGTTTCTCCTAGAGTGCCTCCATCAAGATTTAGATTTTCTTCGCTTGTAGTCTTCAATATAACTAAGACAAGTTGCATATGTTTTAACTGTTGATAACATTTCTTCTTGTTGCAAACATAATAGATGAACTTTTGTAACTTGATAATGTGAAATATCATAGAGCAATACTCCTTGAGATAAAAATTCTTTAGACTTGCCAATAGAAGCCAAGACAAATGTTCTAGCAATGACTTCAAATGCACAACTACAAATTAGGATATGACCACATGAGCTGCAATTTTTCTTTTTGCTTGCACATGCTTGCATTCATTATTAATTCATTTTTCCAATAGTTTGTGAGTATCTAGGGGAAAATTGATGCCAATAACTTCAGCTTGTAATTGATTCTCCTCTTCATAGTCATGAACAATGGATCTATATTTTTCTTCTGGAACTCTTCTTGCAAATATATTTTTGGTGGAGCTCCCTCACTCTTTGTGCCAACTTACAAAGATATTCTCTTATAGTACAACAACATTTGATGCATTCATTGTCAACGTATAAAGAAAATGTTTTAATGGCTGGAAGGGGCATCATGAATATAGTGCTCAATGCTTTGATAGAAATTTTCCCATGGTTGGATTTTGTTGTAGCTACCAACAAAAGTATGGCCAACAAACATTATCCCCAGTGAGAATTGTATTAACACCAACAAACAAGTATTTTAGCATTCTCATTGAAAGAACCATTCACTATATTCTAGCAGGGTTCTTGACGCAACATTCCATAGCATTCTTGATAGCGCAGTAACATTTCATATACCAATTATTGACAACAATTCCATATTAAAGCATCATATCTAAGCACTGCAAACAATGCGTTGCAAATAATGCTTCATAAAACCATAAAATACACTCTCCATATCTCCATAATATGCTCTTCATAACTTGAAATATAACTTGTTCTTCATATTCTTTATTAATAACTCTTTCCAATGATCTCCATGATATGAATTTCCACTTTGCATATTATAGCACTGCTGATTATATTATATGCTTAATTTATTATAATGCTGCATACTATAATAATAATAGCGCGTTATAATAATTAATATCATTCCATGTTCACAATGAACGTTGAAATATAAAAACACATTATAATAGTAATATGCATGCGTATTAATTCCATGTTGGAAATGAAAGTTGAAGGATAAGAATGAATTATAATATTAACCCTGCAATATTATCGTTGCATATTATAATTAATGTTGGCAATAAAATGTTAACATTCCTGGAGGAATGAATTAACGCCACTCCAATTTTGTATTAACGCTACTCCAGAGTTTGTTTTAACTCTGCTTCAAGAATGGATTAACACTGCTCCAAGTAAGTTTGTATTAATGCTACTCCAGAGTTTGTTTTAACTCTACTTCAAGAATGAATTAACACTGCTCCAAGTTTGTATTAACGCTACTCCAGAGTTTGTATTAATGGCGCTCCAATGCTCCATGTATTGTAATGTATCAATCAACAACTCCAACAAATATGCAACAAATACCAATGCAATAGGTTCCCTCATCTATTCTCCATATAACAATATTATGCATCAACATATTCACCAAAGCTATTTACCATGATAATATTCACTAAAGTATTCACCAAGATAATATCCACCAAAACTATTCACCAATGCTATTTACCAAGATAATATTCACTTGCTATTGCGTGATAGTGCTTGACTAATTCCAATAATAATTTATATGTCAAATAAGTTCTTATGCACCATGATAAAAAAGACACCAAAAATACCCACATGTAAATTCTACGCATCATTAAATCAGCTCATGGTTTATATAGACAACTCATGGTTTTTCTTAATGACCATTTATATTGAAAACCAAACCAATCAACACATGGATTCATAAAACTGTGTAGTCCTCCTCCAAACCATTCACGATTTGCTTAACTCTAATCAATTACATATCCATTCTATATATCATAAATAGTTCAATATATATCCTTTATATATTATTACATATCCATTCTATATGTCATAAATAGTTCAATATATATCCTTTCCAATATATATACGCTCTTCATAAAGCCATATTCCAATACTAACACTCTCCAATAATAATATTGAGCGCGCTCTCCAACATGATACTGGTTCTCCACGATGATAAAGATCTCTCTAATAATATTATTGAAACTCTCTCCAACGTGATAATATTGAACATCCATGATAATAATGCTCTCTCATATTCAATTTCAGAGAGGATTGAGGTATACCTCTGTGAATATCAATATATGTTTTCATATTCAAAGCAACTGTACATGGATTAACTAATTCATTATGAGTATGTGAAGTTGTCGTGTCAATTCCATTAGAGGCCATTGAACGAACGATGCCAATAACATTAAGGCCATTTTGATAGTACAACAACATGGGCCTTCTCTAGTCATACGTTGAAATTGTTACCATCGATCCTTTAAAAAATAACAAGTGCAACACAATGCAACTGCAAACATATAAATGCATTTCAGGTCACACTACATTGTTCAATAATTGTAGTATGAGATAATAAGAACCGGAGATGAGATGCAACATATCAACGGATATAGCAAACATTCTATAAACATCAATAAATATACAAAACTCACGCCAATAAGAATATATAAATGTGTAATAATGCCAACATATTATATCCGGGCGCATCCAAACCTGAGTAATACATGCCATAATGAAATTATATATGGTTGTCTAATAATATATTCCATAATCCGTCGATGTCTTTGCACCAGTCAATTTTTAATGGTTTGAATAATCCATGAAGATGGAAGAGTGTGACTCGACCCCATGCTGGAGCAATATAATGCCAATGCACAATTAATTATCTGGCAACTATGCACTGACATTTGGCATATTTTCCCGTCAAGACTGCAGTTGTTGGAGATACAGAGGGGCTTTTATGAAACCGCCAACTACTACCACAATGTCTTGGATAACATTACTATTACAATTCCTTTAATTGTCTGTTGGATTATTCAAATCTTATACATTATACTTGGAATTTTTGTATTTTCAGACTTTCTTAGAGTGCTCAGGTTTGAAATCCTCTGATTGTGTAGCATATCAAGTGTAGGATATATTGCTTATAAAGGTAGATATTACAATCTAACAGCTTATGTAACGTTTTGGAAGACGCTATGCAAATGCTTTAGTAGAGATTACAAACCAACACGTTATGTAACACATTCCATGGTTATATTTCCTCAGATCCAGAGGTAACCATATGAAGATGATTTGGCATATCATAACACACTTTATCACTGCAAAATTAAAATTATATAACCCTCATCTGACCATCTATAACACATTTCTTTTATCAGAATCTGCTTCATCTGCAAAGCGACTGGAATGCCACTGCAACGCCTCCCAATCCAACCTCTAATTCTAACGCCTCGAATATTATCAACACATCCAATGCAATAAGCTACCATCCACGCGGAAATGATTGTTTATTCGTTCAACATTGTATTTACCATGGTCTCCTTCATCAATTTCCAACTCAAAAATTAAAAAGAATGAGATTCCATGAGTAGTCAAGCTTCCACCACCTCGAGCTCCTCATGTTAAGAAATGGCAACAAGAAATTCCAATTTAAATCTATTCTTGAATTTAAACTGTGAATTAAAATCGAATTCTATTCTCATAGAAACTTGTAAATAGTTAATTAAGTTTAATTAACTTAATTAGATTAGGGATTTCGAGTTGGAAGTATTTTTGTAGTAATGTATATGTTCTCCCTAAATTTCTAAATTTTAGGGGTCCAGTGTGAGTTTAAATTGAGTTATAAATTAAATAACTCAGTTTATTGAGTTATGTTAAGTTAAATTAGTTCCAAACTGTTTGTGGAATTAATAGAGAGTTAATAGTCAGTTGGTGCACTAGTGCATCCACAAGTGTCACTCTAGTTAACTGAATATTCCCTCATCAGAAACTCATGCATGTCAATTATGAGAAATACTCAGTTGAGACTAGAGTGCAGGGATAGTGTACTATCAGTTGTGTGATTTACTGAGTTGTAAATATCATGCATGCAATTAGAGAATAATCTATGTTTGGATTGCGCAGTTTTGGAAGCATGAATTCTTTTTAAATACAGGCTATTCATCCTAGGAATTACGCAAGAGATTAGGGGCTTGGAGAGCTGCAGAATTGGCTAAGTGTTGACCAAGAGCTTCCTTGTGAGCTGAGAGAGTTGAGCATACTTGTGTGGAATTTTTCTAGTGAGAACAAGCTTTGTATCTTCACTCATATTTCTGATATATGTAATACAGATAGCGTGGTTTTGAGCAATAGCTTTCCTCAAATACATCTTGTGTTATGTACCATTGATTTATCTTCTTATTGTTCATATTGTTTTCATTGATCTATTGGCTTATGCTGGTTGAAAGTAGAAGTAGATTCTTGTCCTGTTCTTTAGTACATTGCATGAGCTTCTGAATCTACAAGATTTTCTACATGGTATTAGAGCTGAAGACAATATACTAGAGGAGATTTCAAAGTTTTGAGTTTTGGGTTACATGTGAAATTCGAATTTGCAATACATAATTCAGGATTGGCAGATGGAATTCTATGATTTGCGGCTCGAGTATGCCTTGGAAGGTAGCTCAAATTTTATAGCCTAGAGGGACAGAATGGAGGCTGTGCTAGGGGATAATGGCTTGAAGGAATTCATTGATCACGAAATTCCTAATCTAGAAGCATCAAATGCACATAATTTGGCCGAATGGAAGAAGTGTGTGGCAAAGGTGAGGCAGATAATATTTGAGGGAGTTTGAGACCACATTGTCTCGAGTCTCCATGGCAAGGAAACTCTGTATGCTATGTGGAAAACATTGATAGACTTGTATCAGAACAACAATGACCAGAGGAAATTAACGCTGAAGGACAAACTTTGAAAAATAAAAATGGAGAAAGGCGAGACTATTCCAAAATACTTGACCAAATTCACTTAGTGTCTTGATGAACTTGAAAGTGTTGGAATCACGGTTTCCGAGGATGATATGGTGAGTCTTGCTCTTCTAGGACTCCAAAGAGTTGACATAGTTATCAGGACTCTATCAATGGCTAGGAGAAGCTGCCCGATTGGGAATGAGTGTGGTTGGATTTAATGTAGGAGGAGATCAGGGGGAACACCAGGGATGGTTCTTTATCAAAGACTGATGATGAAGAGAACTGTCCCTTAGCGATTAAGGCAAAGAAGGGGAAAGGGAAAGCTTCTCATTCCAAATTGGATTCTTATCATGTAGGTAAGAAGAGAGACATGATGAAAGTTAAGTGCTTTCATTGTCATGATCTAGGACATTTTTCTACAAATTGTCCATTTAAGAAGTCCAAGAAGAAGTCCCCAGGAGGAACAGCGGGTGAGGCTTTGGCCTCTCAATTCAAATTAAACTTTTCCCTCATTGCATGCATGGTGTCATCAATGATGGGAAGTGTATGGTACTTAGATAGTGGAGCTTCATTCCACATGATTGGTGAGAAAGAGTTATTCAGTGACCTGGAGGAGAAAGATCTCCAGATGCATATCGAGATGGGTGACGACGGGAAGTATAGTGTTACTGGATTGGGCATGATTACTTTTTAGAGGGAGCATGGGGATCCACTCACCTTGAAGAATGTTATGTATGTGCCCGGGATGAAGAAAAACTTGGTATATGTTGGCATGCTTGAGGATAGAGGTGATGATGCGATATTCTTGAAAGGAAAGGCGTTCCTTCGACACATAGCCACGGGTCAAGTAAAGAAGATAGGGATTTGAGTAAAGAATCTCTATAAGCTGGAGGTAGAGAAGTGTGCTGCTTTGAGCACAAAAGAAAAAAGGGTGCAAAGCCGAGATGTTGGCGAGTTGTGGTATAGGTAATTGGGCCACTTGCATCATGGGGCTTTGAAGATATTGCAAAAGATCTCTACCAGTGTTCCCAAAGGTATGATTGAGCAAGTTGTTGCATGCAAGGGGTGTACTTTGGGAAAATACACCAAGTATTCCTTTCATGACAAAGACAGTCGAGCATAGGCTATTCTAGAGTGAGTCCATTTAGATGTGTGTGGACCATTCTCGACAACATCCATGGCCAAACACTAGTATTATGTTATATTTGTTGATGAATTTTCTCGAAAGTGCTGGATATTTTTCATGTAGAAAAAGATAAACTTTCACAAAGTTTTGTGAGTTTAAAGCATTGGTGGAGAAAGGGTCGGGCAAGAAGATTAGAGCTCTATGAAGTGATAACAGTGGTGAGCATGTCTCAAATGAGTTTAAGAACTTCTGTGCAGCAGAAGGGATTAAACGGGAGTTGACAACACCCGATAACCCTTAGCAGAATGGGGTGGCCGAGAGGAAGAACAAAAGCATAGTAGGGGCAATGAGGGCAACGTTGCATGATCAGGGCCTACCACTACACTTGTGGGCTAAGGCATGTAACACAATGGTTTATGTTCAAAACCGTGCCCACATTAGAGACTTGAGATGAAGACACCAGAGGAGGCTTACTTCGGTAAGAGGCCAGATGTTGGTCACTTTAGGATTTTTGGGTCATCGGTATATTGCTATGTGACCAAATATGCACATAAGAAGCTTGGGCTGACAGCAGAGTTGGGGACATTTGTAGGGCACACTGATACAACTCACAACTATCGTGTGTGCTTTCCGACCAATAGGATGACAATGGTTCGATGCGATGTCAGATTCGATGATGAGAAGGCCAAGAACATTTCCTTTGAGAGGGAGCTTGAGCTACATACAAATGAGGAGCCTCAGATTGATGTGGAGAAGCCACATGCAAAGGATCTAGGAGTGGAGACATCCACTCAGGCAAAATCTTCCAGAGAGGGAAGAAAGCGCACTAGAGAGGTTGACAAATTGTTGGATGATGCACAAGAGAATGTGGGAGCACCCACTTCTCAACGCAGTAAGAGGATGTAACCTGAGAGGTACACTGGATACATGGCTATGATGGGCGAATGTGTTGTGACAGAGCCATATTCCTTTAAGTAAGTAGTGCAACAACAGGTTTGGGTTGATGCCATGGTGGAGGAGTATGACTCCATAGTTTGTAATAATGTTTGGGATGTGGTCCCGATACCGAAGGACAAGTTAGTGGTGAGCTCCCATTGGATTTACAAGGTAAAGCAAGCTACAGATGGTAGTGTGGAGAAGCATAAGGCTATATTTGTGGCCTGTAGATTTTCACAGGTAGAGGGGATTGACTATCATGAGACCTTTGCTCCTATTGCAAGGTACTCATCAATCAAATCTATATTGGCACGATCAGCACAAATGGGTTGGAAGATACATTAGATGGATGTAAAGACAACCTTCCTTAATGGCATGATTGAGGAAGAGGTGTACATAGAGCAGCTTGAAATTTTTTGGACCTTTGACTGTGAGTCACATGTGTTCCGACTCAATAGAGCTTTGTACGGGATGAAGTAAGGACCCCATTCTTGGTACATCAGGATAAATATCTACCTCATTGGGTTGGGCTTCACAAAGAGTGAAGCAGATGCGAACCTGTACCACATAGTGGTGGAAGGTAAATTATTGATCATTGTACTTTATGTTGATGATCTCATACTGACAAGTGATCATCAGTTGATCAAGTCTTGCAAGGAGGACCTTTCAAGAGAGTTTGAGATGAAGGACATGGGGCTCATACATTAATTTCTTGGCATGGAGGTATGCCAGGGAGATGGGGATTTGTTTGTGTCTTAGGGAAAGTATGCCAACGGGATACTCAAGAGATTCCACATGGAGAGCGACAAACCCATGGAGACTCCTCTAGCAGGTAACTGGAGGAAGGAGGATGCTACTTCAGGGGAAGTAGTGGAAGCTACTATTTACAGGCCGCTTGTGGGTTCACTCATGTACTTATTGAACAAATGATCGGATATGTGCTATGCAGTTAAACAACTTAATAAAGCGATGGTTAGGCCTACCAAGCTATATTGGAAGGCTGCAAAGCATATGTTGAGATACCTCAGGGGCACTTCTCAGTATTGATTATGGTACAACTAGATAAAGGGAGTGAAGCTTCAAGGCTTCACCGATGCAGGTTGGGTAGGGAGTCCATCCAACCGCAAGAGCACATCAAGAGGGATCTTCAGTATTGGGTCAACGAAAGTTTCTTGGTACAACAGGAAACATAGATCGATTGCACTCAGTTCGGCAGAGGAAGAGTACATGGCTGCGAGTTAGGCAACATGTGAGGCCATCTAGATGAGGAAGATCTTGGTTGGTTTGTTTGGTCAGTAGATGAATCCAACTATCATTTAATGTGATAATGAGAGTTGTATCAAACTCTCTAAAAATCTAGTTTTCATGACAGGTTCAAGTACATTGATATCCGATATCATCATCTTAGAGATTGTGTATTGAGGCGGATCATGTTGTTAGAGTACATTCCCACGGAGGAGCAAGATGTTGATATTTTGACAAAGGCATTGTCAAGATGTAAATTCGAGTTTCATAGAGATAGGATTGAGGTAGCATATAATCCCTTTCTTGTTGAGAGGGAGTGTTGAGAAATGGCAACAAGAAATTCCAGTTTAAATTTTTCCTTGAATTTAAAATGTGAATTAAAATCGAATTCTATTCTCATAGAAACTTGTAAATAGTTAATTAACTTTAATTAACTTAATTAGCTTAGGAATTTCGAGTTGGAAGTATTTTTTTTGTAATGTATATGTTCTCCCTAAATTTTAGGGGTCCAATATGAGTTTAAATTGAGTTGTGAATTGGATAACTCAGTTCAATGAGTTATGTTAAGTTAAATTAGTTCCAAACTGTTTATGAAACTAATAGAGAGTTAACAATTAGTTGGTGCACCAGTGCATCCAAAAGTGTCACTCTAGTTAACTGAAGATTTCCTCATTAGAAACTCATGCATGTCAATTTTGAGGAAGACCCAGTTGAGACTAGAGTGCAGGGACAATGTACTATTAGTTGTGTGATTTACTGAGTTGTGAATATCATGCATGCAATCAGATAAGAACCTATGTTTGGAGTGCACAGTTTTGGAAGAATGAATTCCCTTTAAATATAGGCTATTCATCCTATGAATTACACGAGAGATTAGGGGCTTAGAGAGTTGCAAAATTGGCTAAGTGTTGGACAAGAGCTTCCTTGTGAGCTGAGAGAGTTGACCATACTTGTGCAGAATTGTTCTAGTGAGAAAAAGTTTTGTATCTTCACTCATATCTATGATATATGAAATATAGATAGTGGGTTTTTGAGCAGTGGCTTTCCCCACATACATCTTGTGTTATGTGCCATTGATTTATCTTTTTCTTGTTCATATTGTTTTCATCGATGTATTGCCTTCCACTGGTTGAAAGTAGAAGTATATTCTTGTCCTGTGCTTTAGTACATTGCATGAGCTTGTGAATCTATAGGATTTTCTACACCTAAGGTTAGAGTGGGCAAAACAAATGTTTATAATGGTATTCATAACTCCCCATTGAACAAAAATGTGTTTACAAGCAAAAGAAATGCTCATTGCCCTCTTTGTTACTTTTGATGCTTTATGCCTCCTCATTCTTTGTTCGATTGTGTCTGTCAGAGCTATGCTTTTCAATTTTATTTCTTTTCGTGCCACTAATATGCCCTTCTGAAACATTAATGGTTGAATTGTCCTTTCTTACCTCTTTACTCGAATGATTATTTTTATCAGACAATGCTTCTTTGATGGCATTTGAAATATATTTTTCTTTTAAATTCTTTGCCTTCTTGGTTGTTACCACAAGTTCATTGTCTCTATCATCCAACCTTATCATTCCAGGTCATGCTTTAGTCCGTTGTGGTTTTGTGGCAAGAAAATACTGTTCTGCAAGCTTCAAAATAACTTAGTTCAAATCAAACATTACAGAAAGGACCTCAAGTTGAGGTTGATAATAGTCAATCTGTTTTTGTTTCATCTCTCCCTATAGGTAGATAGAACACACCATGTCACAGTCAATGTTGGGCTAAAAGTGGATTTGATGGAGACTCTTCCTTAGTGGGTAGACAAAACACAAGAGCGTCATCCCACTCTTTGTGCTGAGGGATAGATGGGACACTACATATTATCCTTTCCAAGACATTCTTGGGTCTGATCTCCTCTTGAAATGGAGCTCCTCTTAACATTAAATGAATTCATCATTTTCTTTCTTGAGCAGCTCCCCCTGAGGTCATGATGGCTTCATTTTTTCATTGAATTTTCATGTTGCTCATTTTTTATTCTATTTTCCATACTTTAATGGGTTGCCCTTTTTTGTTTGCATTTCGTTTTAGCTCATTGTTTGGTTTGTTATGAATGAATTCTTCCTTTTGTTTGGAGTTCTTTAAGGTATAATGCAGCTTGAAATCCTTGGCTATGTGGCCAATATTGCTACATAAATAACACCTTGTTTGGCCATGAAATGGAGGAGATGGTTTTTTTCTTCTTGATTTCATGTTCTTCTTTGTATACATTTTGCATTCAAGAGATTTATGTCCAAATCCATTGCATAAATAACAGTAACCATAGAAATGATTTGTGTACTTGGTGAATGAATGTCTTCTTTGTTTTCTTACTTGAGGAAGTCTTATTGTTTGATGCATCTTCTGCTGATTAGTTCTCATATGCTTTCTCTTACATTCTACTACAAGATGTCTAGGTTCATGACAAGAGAAACATGTGATATTTTTCATAGGAGCCAAGAATCTCCTTTGAGATCTTTTGAAATTTCTCAATTCATATCCACGAACAAATGAACCTTTTGCAAGGAACATGTTCTTCGATTTATTCTTTTCACTTTGATTTTGTTGCCCACCTTTGCTTGTCTCCTTATTAATCACATTTCTTGTCCCTTCTCCCACACGTCTTTTCAGGGATGCTTCATTATCATTTTTAATGGTTACCTTTGCTAAGTTCTTCACGGAAGCAACCTCCTCTTCTAGATGCTTACGCAACCTATTATTTTCTTCTAATTCATTGTTTTCTAAAACAACTTCAACTTCTAACCTTTTACCCTGTACTTCTAACAACTTCTTCCATGTACTCATGCTCTCTCTCATCACATATTTGCACATTTTTCTTTAGATCTCTTCTCTCATTCCTTAGTTTTTCTATTTCAACTGATGCTAAGTCAAGCCCAGTTTTATGTTCATATATATTTTCTTCATGAGAGTTAGGTACATCCACACATGCAGAGGTTTCATTTAACTGAACAATTTCATTTTGACATGGATTTTTCTTCTTCTTCTTCCTCTTTTCTTTTTCTGCATTGCTACTACTTGTCTCTCCTTCATGAATAAGCTGCAATCTATCCCATTTTTCTTTTGCAGATGTTAAATCTATTGCTGTATCAAGATCCTTGTTATGAAGATTGTTAAACATAACAAATTTTGCCTTAGCATTCCATTGTTATTCTTGCACAAAGGGAGTCTTTACAGTAACCATCACATAGAAGTTTCCATACACCAAGTCCATAAGCTATCAATTCATATTTTACCTTATCTCTCCATTCATGAAAGTTTGTTGCACTCAACACATGTACACTTTGATAGTCCATGACTCAACCAGACCTATCTTCAAGCTGTTAGGCTTATACAGAAGGAACCCAATGTGATACCAATTGATGAAAACTTGACTAGACTGAGGGGGGGTGAATCAATTTAGTACATTCAGGGAAATTAATTTGATAATCTTTAAACTCATTAAAAAACCATTAAGTGAGCAGATTGATACATAATGACAAACATATTTAATATGATAACAACATGTAATAAGTAAATAAAAAGCTTCACATCAACACATAAAATAAACACATATGGACCCCAGATATAAGTGGAAACCCATAAAGGGAGAAAACCATGATTTTGTCATTGTTGTGATGCAAAGGAAAACTCCTACTCTCTATTACATCTACTTTTCTATAGGTTCCAACCTACATGAGACCACTACCTAAATCTTTTTGCAAGCTATAACATGCAAGGAAGCTCCAAATCCCACTAAGTTTTCGTAGGTTACAACCCAGAAGAGGCTCCTACCTCAAAAAGCTCCAACCTGATATTTATCAAGCCACAACTTGAAAGGAGACCATAATCCCCTCATACAAAATGAAAAGAATATGTTGGTTTACCTGGTCATCATTTTTTCATACCTCCATCTTTATTTCCGCCTCTTCTCCCCTTCAAATTTGCTTCACATCAGTTTGATGTGTGCTAGGTAACTCACAAACAATCAACCCTCACATGCTCTATAACTCTCTAATCTCCCTTGCCTTCCAAAATCACTTCTTTTATAAATATAGTTTGTTGGCTGTTTGTATCACACATAAGAATATGAAGTGAAAAGGATTGACTCTTTACCTTCCACTCATTTGTTTCCAAACTCCTTATTTTGTATATTAGAACACAAAAATAAATGCTCCACCCAATATTATTTTTCATCCACATGTAATGATTAAATTCATCAACATAATGTCAATAAATGTAATATTATAGAACTACCATATGACTATATAATTGAGCATTTATTTCTCATGATCAATAACAACATTTTCCATTAACCCATTACAATCATATTTTCCTTTTCTTTGGACTTGCATCACAACATCTTCACGTCATTGTCTCACCAACCTTGCCTTTGCTGTCATGGAGCCTTGCCTTGCCTTTGCTATCATGGAGTCTTGCTTGGATTTGCTGTCATGGATTCTTGCCTTGCACCACAACAATTTTCTCCAACAAACCAGTCTTCAAATCAGCCTTATACACAACACATGCAAGCATTAATGTTCTGCCAATCCATCTAGGTATTTGCTGCTCCTTTGTTCTGTTGTCATCAAGCGTACCAAGCATAAATCACAACATATGAAACATATAACATACCTACCTTATCCTTTTCATGCATCGTTTCTCCTACTGCAACAGACATGGTGTATTGAAACGTAATAGGCTAGGATAATGTAAGATTTCCTTATCTTATTGATGAGTTAGTTGTGTTAGTCTTATGTCGGAAATTGGGTTGAATGAATCTGATTACATTTCGTCTTTATCTTTGATTTTCCTGCATATATCATTAATTTATGGCATAGAAATTTGAGAGGTCCTCTAAAAGGTAAAAAGGGAGAGAATCCTGAGCATGCTAGGGATTCTAAACATAGTATTAAAGTCACTTCAAATCCTCTAAAGACAGTCAAATATTGCAAAATATCTCTATGCATCATAGAGCCATTGAGAGTGTAACATTAAGCTGTTGTTGCATAAATCTTTTGCATTGATCGTGTTGATCATTGTTGCATGTTGTTTTTATGCATCATCTCTTTTGTTAGCGATTCATTTATGTCGAGCGCTACAATTTTTTGTTTTTCCTTTAACTTCAAAGTATTTACAAATAAAGATGTTAGGGGTAAATATGAACATGTCCATTAGCTTATGATAAACACGAATGCTAGTTATTTCTTTGAAAAAGACTCATTGCTTAACAGGTTGTGGGATCAAAATATTTTCAATAATTTGTCGATCAATTTAGTAATTTTTTTTATGTTTGAGTGTTGTAATATGCACACATGTTTGTTTATATTTTTTTAGGACAAACAATTGCCAATATAAAAATGTTAGGGGTAAATCTTAACCCATTGATTTTGCTGTGTGTATGATATGCCACTTATTTCTTAGGACAAAGACGCCTGTTCGTTATCCCGTTTCTATAATTTCTGAAGCAAACGTCTCCTTTTGTAGTTGAGTGATTTTTTGATGAGGTGAAAGACGAGACACATAACTTCCTTTTATTAACTTAAGATTATCACACCCCCTTTAAAATAACAGTTTAAAAAAATAAGATAAATAATATTTATGCATATCATGACACGGTTAATTTTCTCGTTTGAAATAACAAAACCAGAAAGTTTATATACATTTCATGGCACTTGATTCATTCTTCTTTCCAAATGGTCACTTTTGTTTCTATTCACACACATACATAATCCCTTTGATTTTTTGTATGGGGATGTGAAATATTGTGCCCAATATGGTGTACGATATCCATGTTGCTATGTATATCAGATTTTAATTCTTTTGAAATTTGTTGGTTTATATAGCACTGGGGCTGTGAAATACTGTGCCCAATGTGTTGTGCAATATCCTTGTTGCTATGCATATAAGGTTTAATTTCTTTGAAATGTGATGGTTTATATAGCACTGGTTCCAATATTAAACACTTCATAACAATATGGATAGTGCTAACCTTAAAACAATAAGATAGGATTTTCTTTCCTTTTTATAGGTACGGGCGAACATTCTTGGATGGCGTAAAGTTGAAAAAATATTAAATAGAGAACTGTAGGATGTCCTCATACAGTGTAAAGTGTAAAGAATTAAAATATTGTTTTGAATCGGAAGAATACCCTTTCATGATTTGAAGATAGGTTGTTAGACCTTATGCGCTCTCCTTTGATGTTGATGCATTGACATGAATTTGTAGGCTAGTAAGCATTGATTATGTTTGATTTAGGAGGGGAAATGTTATATATATATATTATAATTTTCAGCTTTCAATATTTGAAAGAAATGTATAGAATTGGATGGGAGTAAACTCTTGTGACAAGAAAACTAAATTTTGTTTAGTTTGACATATACATTCATTTATAAATATTAAAGTTTATGTAATATACATTTTTCTCTCATATATGGATAATTAGAAGCATGCCTTATCCGATAATATAGGATTTTCCAACTACACATCATTGAGATATTTCATGCATGCAATTGATCTTGAAAAAAGGAAAATAAGTTTCTCAATATACTTAATGGAACAATTCCTAAACACATGTATCACAGTAGAGAAGTGGAGTGGGAAAATAAGGATGTCGAGTACCTAAAAATCACATTGGTCAACTTGAGATATTAGTACATTGGTCAAATTGAGATATTAGTTGATTGCTCATGAAAGGAGCTACATGACCATGAAAGATTAATGGGAAACCTTAAAGTCTCAATAAGTTTCCAAACATGTGAAATTCAGATGCTCCTCAACATCTAGTTGAATACTTGTAATATGGATGATAAAACCAAACTACTACAATAGTTAGCCATTTACAATATTATCACACAAGAAAATATAATAGAGCTGGGTTCTTTAACTTGAATTCATTGAATTTATTGAGGATATAGGACTAAATAGGCCCAAAAACTGAGGGTGAATCCTCTAAAAATATATTTAGGATTTTAATTATGGCTATGCTATTTTTATACTCTACTATAAACTACTAGAATCTATATGATAACTTGAAGTAATTAACATACTCTAACACTTCCCATTAATTATGATCACTAGTTGGCCTAAGATATCCAGTTACATACTAAAGATTGAGTCCAAAACTTATTTTTCTTTTTCACGCTAGTGTTGGTTGTTCTCGTAAAAATAATTTCTTCCTTTTGATCCAAACTTTCGCTCCAAACTTTATATTATGTGTGTTTTTTCTTGTTCTTCAACTTCAATTTTACTCCGTTCTTCAATATTTTTCCATCTTTTTAAAAAGATAGATGCCTCCAAAAATAAGACAAATAATCTTTGAAAGTTTAGACATTTTACTATATATTTTAACCATTTATGCTAGAAAATAATTCACCTAATAGGGTATAAATTATACTGAGGGTAAATCAAATTTATTCCTGAACCTCCTCTTCTTCTGTATAAAAAAAATAAAAAAATAAAAAACAACCCATAATCTTTTATTGACACATCATTTATTTTTTCATACAAAAGAATACATTTTCCCTTCCTTTTCCCAACTCTGATCATGGAAAAGTAACTAAGGCTTACTGATAAGCCAATATAGGGACTTTGTGAAAGAAAGCATTACTGTGGTGATTACGGTGCCCCCAAGTTCGCTTTATCAAAATCCCCAAATTTCTTTAGTATGTAACTACGTATTTACTTGCAACTTTTACTGTCACGAGGTATTTACCTTTAGACCACCACCTTAGTGATAGGCTATAATGAAGCGTTGGCTTTGAAGTTATCCTTAGTGACAGGCAACTGTAACGGTTACCTTCAAGTCCTTCAAGTGCTTGCCTTTTCCCACCCCAACCATTAATAAAGGAGCTCCCATCACCAAATATTTTATAATGAAGTATATCTTTAATTGGCCTACCATCAAATTTGACCATAACAAAGTCTTTCACCTCTATCACTATAAATTCTTGAAATATTTAATTCAAGAATTTGTTGTTAGATTAGAATTTGTTGTCGGATTTCATTGACAAGGACTTGCTACTTCACAACCTCCCTTGCTTTACCTTTGATATAGTTTTTTAAGAATATAAAATAGGTTCAAATTCTAAAATTATTATGTTAAGCCTATGGAAATCTATGGTGTAGATCCATGCTTGTTGTGCTACGCTCATACACTAGCAAGTTCACACTTGAACCACACATGTGACATCATGTATTTATTATGCTCCAATAAGCTCTTGTCACAACAACTAACTCTATAACAACATTATAAACCCTCACTGGACCATCAAAAATATGTTCCATCCCCTTCCTTAACAACTTATTCTTGTTCACTTCACCACGCTATATATGCTAGATATCTTACATCCACATGATTATCTTTATATATCATGCAAATATGAATTTGACATGATTCAGGTTGTGAAATCTACATGCTTATAACCATATTAAACCTTAGAAAAGAATATAAGCCCCCCTACGACATTCCCATCCAATTTGTATCCACAACATGACATCCTTGTTTTCCTTCATGATTTTTTATTATCTACCACAATTGTAACTCCTTATTTAAAATACTCCTTATTTAAAGTCCACTGATAAAGCCTCAGAAAGTGTTTATCATGTTGTGATATTAATGACTTGGTCCTCAAGTTCTCACTATTAGTTTTGTAAAACCATTGATCCATCATTTGGCTCCACTTCATCAAAACATCTACTATAATTTTTTGTGTTGACCTCTTTTTTTAATTTCATCTACTATAATTTCCTTCTGTAAACCCTAAAAATGGAATTTATGGACTCATATATAGTAATTAACTCAATTTTATTGTTGCAACTCTTAGTAATATGGTCATGGGAATACCATTATCATCAACAATTAGCACAAAAATTTCATGGCCAATAACCTTTACCACTTAACAGATCCATGCACAGAAACACCATTTTTTAGCTCCTAAATGGTTTTCTTAGTAGACATTGTCCTTTCAAATAATAGTGTTCAAGTGATCTCACAATATTGTCAATGTAGATTCCTTATGAATCAAGCCATACAATATGTCCCCTTCCCCTTACGCTATAGGGCACTTTCCATGGCTATAAAATCTTCTTTTCCAACCATGAATATTTTAACTATTAACATCCTTATAAGGATAAAAAACCATACACGTTCTCATATCACTACGTAACACATTACCCCTTATGATACCTCACAAAATTTTCCATTTGATACCACACCTACCAAAAACAAGAATAACATCATAATTATTTCATGCTCTAAAATAATTACTTTAATTGCACTTTAAAAAGAAAAATATAACGATACTTATTCAATATAATTCAACCAATTTTTAATGACATTTCTGTCATTTGGAAATCATAAATTTCAAAAGAAACAAGGATGGTTGCTAAGAAACAAGTCCCTGTCGATCAGGAAGCACAATTTTCCAAGTAGGAATTCTAGTTCTTTTTCCATATTCGCGTCAATCTCCTAAAGGTAATCCATGCCTATATTTTGCTCAAAATAATTTGTTAATTTATTATTAACATATTTCTTTCAGATGTTGTCTCAATTCATGAGAAGTAAGACTGTAGATTTCCCACCCTTGCTCTTGTTTCACATGCTATCTTGAGTGTTCAACTTTTGTCCAACAACATGTTTTCTGTCTTAACATCTCTACAAACTATCTTCTTTAATTAAAGATAACTTAACCTAAAATACATATAACTTGTTAAGTTAGAATAGATACCATTTCTCCACTTGGTTTGGTTTTTGGGATTCTATAGTCTAAATCCTCTGTATTGTCCATGCAACTTATATTCCCAGCAATCAAGTTTTTGAATTACTTGACTTGGATGCAAAGCGGAACACCTAAAGGGTATTAAACTGAGCTCTAAATACCTGTGATCGTTGTGGTGTGAAGGTAGGGACCCATGTTGTGACTCGCAAGGCCAAGGAGAGGATATGTGAAGTTGTGGCAAAATTGGGGGCATCGGGGACAAAAGTACTTAATAAAGATCATGACAGTGCTTGGAATGACACATCACATTGACATATATCTACTTTTCCATGTCCATTATCAATGGCATATGCACATTATTTGTAACTAGAATTCCATCAAAATGTATGCATTCATTATCTTGATGTGCCCATATAGATTTGCATCCTCTAGAATTTCTATTATACAAAAGTTCATAATAAGTAGTACGTGTAGAGCTTAACCTTGGAAAAAAAAAACAATTTATTTCATGTTTTCAAAATATTAATTCATAGTTGCAAATGAACCTACAACATTGTAACCAGATTATATACTATGTGTCAAAAACTATTAAAAAATATTAATTGTAACAAGATTATATACTATGTGTCAAAAGGCTCTTAAAAAAAAATTGTTTTATATAATGCAGAGCAAAAAATGCCCAGTTTCACAATCACAAAATCTGAAGGTAGGAAAGTATTGCACTTTCATAATAAAGGGGAAAATAATCGTATTGTGTAGTATGTCCACTCTTTGATTAAGCAATGCAGTTCCATGTTTTCATTTTTCCAAAATTTGATATGGAGGTTTTTTTTGCTCCCTTATGTTGGAAAACAAGTTATTTCACAAGAAAGAACCGTTATTAGCATTTGGGCATCATCTATCTATACTATAGCAGACTTCATATTTTTCCTTAGTATGTCCACCCTGAGGGATACACGCTGATTATCTACAAAAGTCCAATCCTTAGCAAAAATATTAGTAACAACTACCCTCACATCACTAAAAATGCAAGGAATTATAAAGAGAGCACAACCCATGCTTCCAAATGTTAAGAACAAGATCTAGGGTCTTAAAATATACCTAGAACTAACTAAGACCCTGACCTTCGAAATTCAAAACAACATGGTGGGAGAGAGGTAGCAGATGATTAAACTACTTATTGAAAAGCCATTCTTTATGGAAGTGGAGGATCCATGGTAGTCAAAGTCAATCTAGTATGAAAAGAGGACAAAGTTAACTATTGTGTTTCCTAATCCCAAAAAAAGGTTTTAATTTCAGGCAAGATCTTAATATGAAAATTATTCTTGCTAAAACTTAATACTAGAGTTTGGATATAAAGGGAATAGAAAGTGTCTTTCCTTCAACTCGAATGGAAATTCATAACCAAAACTGTTTGAGAAGACCATGTATTTGAAGAAACTAAAAAACCATAATACTATATAGGTTGTAGTTGACCTTAGCTGCATAACAACCTAAATTCAAGTAGAAAGAGAAACCTTCTAGTAGGTGTCCTTCCAACAATGAAAAACCTACTCGATCTTACTCTTAGATTTTCATGAATATGAAAGCAATGGTGATATATGTAACCTTCAATATATATATATATAGAATATGTTGATCTTGAATTCAACTTCTTTTGCAGGTTTAGAACTGCTAGAATAAAGGCTATTTAAAAAACACCCACTATTATCTTAGATTATGTTTAATAGATAAAACATATTAAAAGCATTCAAATAAGCATGGTAATAATTTAAGAAACAGTTGAAATATATGCAATATTTAGTCAACACATACATGGCTTTATTGCTATTGCTAACAAAAGAAGTCTATGCAAAATAGGCAAAATCTTGTAAGGGCTTATTTTTATTCACCTTCACTTGATTCTTAACTTGTATGTAGGTAAATTGAATCTTAGGCACCTTATATTTACAACTTAATCTTCAATTAAATGAAAGTTCAGTATATACACGTAATTAAACAATATCCAACCAAAAAAATGTCAGACTTGGAATGGTTTGCATGGGTCTTCAATTGACGCTAATCACCATCATCATATGTTATATATATAGATAGTATGACATAATAGTTATGTTATATTATACACACATCTATCATGCCATGGTGTTGCATTCAATAGAATTTTTTAACATATATAACATCTTCTCTTAGCCTATTGAAAAGGGGAGAAGTTTCCTCACACATTGTAAAAAAAAGAAAATCAAAATTGGAAAAAGAATTAATTATAGTGTCTTCTATAAACTCATTTGGGGTTTACTCTTGTGAGGAGGTTCATTTTCCACATTTGTGCTATAGGGTAACAAAATCCAAGTTATCTAATTTCAAACAAGGACAATCGCCTGGAAAACAAAATTGCATCTAAAACATGGTAGAGAACCCTTGTCACTAGATGGATTATTTTGTTGACTCACTTGCAAGATGAGAAATATTTTGAAGTGTACTTGTAATAGAAATACTTGAAACGAAAGGGTCAATCTATATATTAAAAAAATATCAGAAGAAAGGTGACACCTGAAAATTCAGTGATCTCTTTTTATTGCTACAGTAGGATGCAATCATGATTTAATTTAAGCCATGTCATGAGTGTGCCCTGTTAGCTATAGTTATTAAGGTCAAATAATAGTGAACTATTCAATAATAATGACTAACTAATAGATTTTTAAAATCACCTCAAAACATAGGATATTACAAGACATGTTTTCTTCAACGAGTCAATGACTTGGAATAGGCTTGGTTCAACTATGAGCACGTTGTTACCTAGATAGGATTTTTCTATGACAAAGAAGCCTAGAACAGAGATCCATCATCATTCTTGGCTTCATCTTGTTTGTCATATTGAAGAATATAAATTTACTTTTCATTTTAGAAAGGTAAATTAATAAAATAAACACTAAACTAAACAAAAGACATTAAAAACAAAAAAAACTAGTGATATAAACAAAGACATAAAAACAAAAAACTAAATGATAGACACCTTAACTTGCATACATCCCACTTGTCCCCTTTGTGAGCTAAACCAGGTTTCCATGAACTCTCCAAGGAACAAACCCACTCATGGAAGCTCCTGCTCATCCAAGCTCCATAACTGAGCTTAATCCCGACCCCTCTCTCCTGGTGTAAAAGTTATGAGTCCTGCCAGGAATCTCACTACTTTCTCACAGAATGTTCTATTTTCTCTTGCATGCTACCTACAGTAACAAGGAAGGATAACCTACAGTAACAAGGAAGGATAACCTACAGTAACATGGAAGGATATATGTGATACAAAGTAACCCAATATGTGTTGCTCACTAATTAAAAGTAGGTTATGACATATAAGTTCTTATGGATATGAAAGAGTTGCAGAGGTGGGTGCAATGGGAAAGGTAGGAGTTACACCAGCATTTGTTAAGGTATGCCATAGGTTCTGCCCCTAGATCTGTGGTTGAAGATGGGTTATTTTAGTGAATGGGTTGTGGTTATTTATCTCGAAGAAATGTTGCAAGGTAAAATGCCTTTGCCTCTATTGTCACTATCTTTGCTGATGGGCCTTTATCTTCATCTCGAAATACTACTGGAAATGGAACTAGAGGTTTTGCCTTTACGTGACTCTTATATTGTATTTTTTTCCTTTACCTGTACTACCAGTGCTTCAATAATTAATGATTCAAGCACTACTTACTCGAATCATCTAAGAAGTAGCGAGAGAATAAATATGGGTTTATGATATTACACTCTGGAATTGACCTACAGGGGAATCATTGCCTACAGTCTCCCAGTGGCTTGGTTGCAGCTAGAATGAATCCTTCATAAGCGAACCAACTCCTTGACTCATTTTTACATATATGAAAGAGAGCGACCAATCCTAGTAATTTCATTGCTTACCTTAGCATAACACTTATGTTATGTGTTACTAAGTAAATTTCAACAAGCTTTTGTTGGACAATCTCAAAACAGAGTTATTGCATTGTCTTATAACAACCTTGCATATATTGTATTATGAAAATGATAGAGATATTTTGTACTAGCTATATATTCTATATGATATTTACAACTTGAAAATCACAACAATACTACATTTTGTTGTGAACACTTGACTACGACATAACTTCTACGCCCTTTCAATTCCCTGGTTCTTGTCTTGAAGCCACTAGATATGGAGATTTCTAGCAGCAACAAAGTTCTTATGTCGGCACCCTCTCCACTTGGCACTTGTATCCTCATGCAGGCCACCCGTGTGAGATAAGATATATGTCTGTCTCACAAAATGAGATATCATGAAATATTAAATTGTGAGATATCATCAAACATTAAATACCTCATAATTAATGCTACCATTAAGCTAGCATTACCATGGTATTACAATAGTGATCCTTAGTTTATGACATAGTCTTACAGCAACAACCTTGAATTTACTAAATATATCAATATCAACCTTGAATTTACTAAATATATAAGTATCACCTTGATATGAGGCCAAATAATATGGAAAAATGTTTTATTTGATGGAAAGGAATATTCATCCAAATCTTTAATTTTTTTTTTTGCTTAAAACATCAAATGATTTCTTTGATTTCTGTGTCAATTAATAGCACTAAAGAAAACAATTACAATAGTCCATGCAGCCCCGAATGGGAAAGGACTAAAAAGGATGGTTGCTAAGCAACAAGTCCCTATCGAGCAGGAAGTGCAGTTTACCAAGTAGGAATTCTAGTTCTTTGTCCATATTCGTGCCAATGTCATCAAGGTAATCCATGCTTGATTTTTTCTCAACATCATTTGTTAACTTATTATTAACATGTTTCTTTCAGATGTTAGATCAACTCATGAGAAGAAAGACTATAGCTTTACCACCCCTGCGGTTGTTTCATATTTTATCTTGAGTGTTCAGTTTTTCTCTAGTAGCATTTTTTCTTTCTTAACACCTCTACAAACTATCTTCTTTGATTGAATATAGCTTAGCTTGAAATAAAGATAACTTTCTAAGTTAGCATAGATACCATTTCTCCACCTGATATGTTTTTTGGAATTATGTAGTCTACATTTTTTGTATTGTCCATGCAACTTATATTCTCAGCAGTCAAGTTTTAAAATTACTTGACTTGGATGCAAAGAGGAACACCCAAAAGGTATTAAACCAAGATTTGAAGATCTGCGATCGTTTTGGTGTGAAGGCAACGACCCATGTTGTGAATGGCGAGGACAAGGAGAGGATATGCGAAACTGTGGCCAAATTGGGGGAATTGAGGACACAAGTACTGAAGAAAGACATAATAGTTCTTGGAATGGCGCATCACATTGACATATATCTACCTTTCCATGTCCATTATCAATGACATATGCACATTCTCTGCAACTAGAAATCCACCCACATGTATGCATTCATTGTTTTGATGTGCCCATATAGATTTGCATCCTCCAAAATTTTTGTTATTCAAAAGTTCATAATAAGTAGTACCCGTAGAGCTTAAGCTTGGAAAAAAAATCCTTTCTTTTGTGTTTTCAAAAGCTTAATTCATAGTTGCAAATGAACCTACAACATTGTAACCAAACTATATATTGTGCGTAAAAAAACTCTTAAAGAATATTAGTTGTAACCAGATTATATACTATATGTAAAAAATCTCTTAAAAAACATTTTGTTTTATATAATGCAGAGCAAAACATGCCCAGTTTCACAATCACAAAATATGAAGGTAGGAAAGTATTGCACTTTTAGAAAAAAAGGGTAAAATGATTTTATTGTGTAGTATGTCCACTCTTTGATTAAGCAATGAAGTTCCATGTTTTCATTTTTCCAAAGTCCGAGATGGGGTTTTTTCTAGCTCCCTTAGGTTGGAAAACAAGTTATTTCACAAGAAAGAACCATTATTAGCATTTGGGAATCCTCTCTCTATGCTATAATAGAATTTATAATTTTTGTTAGTATGTTCACCCTAATGGATACACTTTGACTATCTACAAAAGTCCAATCTTTAGCAACAATATTAGTAATAACTTCCCTCACATCACTAGAAATGCAAGGAATTGGAAAGAGAGCACATCCCAAGCTTCCAAATCTTAAGAACATGATCTAGGATCTAAAAAGAGACATGGACCTAAATAATACCCTGGCCTTCAAAATTCAAAATGACATGGTGGGTTTTAGGCAACAAACGATTAAACTACTTATTGATAAGCCATTATTTATGGAAGTGGAGGATCCATGACAACCAAAGACAATCTAGTATGAAAAGAGGACAAAGTTAACTTATGTGTTTCATGATCCCATAAAAAAGTTTGGATTTCACATAAAATATCAATATGAAAATGATTCTTGCTAAAACTTAGTATTAGAGTTTAAGCAGAATGGGAATAAAAAGTCTCTCCTTGAACTCAAACGAAAATTCCTAACCAAAATTGTTGGTGAAGACCATGTATTTTAAGAAACTAAAAAACTAGAATACTATATAGCATTTATCTAAGTAGTTGGATAACAACCTGAATTTGAGTAGAACAAGAAACCTTCTGGGAGGTGTCCTTCGAACAATAAAAAACCTACCTAATCTTACTCTTATATTTTAATGAATATGCAAGAAATGATGATATATGCAACCTTCAAAATAGGTACATAATATGTTGATTGTGAAGTCAACCTCTTTTGCAAGTTTAGAACTACTAGAATAAGGAATATTTAAAAAGCACCCACTGTTATCTCAGATTATGTTTACTAGATAAAATGGATTAAAAACATTCAAATAAGCATGGTAATAATTTAAGTGACAATTAAAATATATGCAGGATTTAGTCAAACATACATGGATTTATTGTTATTGTTAACAAAAGATGTCTATGCAAAATGGGCAAGATCTTGTAAATGCTTATTTTTATTGACCTATACTTGATTCTTAACTTGTATGTAGGTAAATTGACACCTAGGAACCGTTTTTTATAGCCTAATATTCAATTAAATGAAACTTCAATATATACACATGTGATTAAATAAAATCCAACCAAAAAAATATCAAACTTGGAATGGTTCTCATGGGTCTTTAATTGACGCTAATCACCATCATCATATGTCATATATACATAGAGTATGCCATGGTAATTATGTTATGTTATACACACATCTATAATTCCATGGTGTTGCATTCAATAAAATATTTATAGATATATAGCATCACCTCTTAGCCTGTTGAAAAGAGGAGAAGTTGCCTCACACATTATCAAAAAAATTCAAAATTGGAAAAATAAGTAATTCTAGTGTCTACTATACACTCATTCGGGGTTTAATCCTGTGAGGAGTCTCATTTTCCACATTTGTGCTGCAGGGTAACAAAATGCATGTTAGCTAATTTCAACCAAGGACAATCAACAGTGAAATAAATCTGCATCTAAAACATGATAGAGAACCCTTGTCACTAGATAGATTATTTGCTTAACTCACTTGCAAGATGAGAAAACCTTTGAATTGGAATTGCAATAGAAATACTTGAGACCATGGGGCCAATATGTAGAAAAAAAATTATTAGAGGAAAGGTGATACTTGAAAATTCAATGATCTATTTTTATTGCTACACTAGGATGCAATAATGAATGAATTTAAGCCATGTCGTGAGTGTGCCCTGTTAGCTATAGTTTTTGACCTCAAATGCTAGTGAATCATTGAATAGTAATGACTGACTAACATATTTTTAAAAGAACCTTGAAACATAAGATATTATGACACATTTTTGCTTCAATGAGTTGAGGACTTGGAATAGGCTTTGTTCAGCTATGAACATGCATTACCTGGATAGGATTTTTCTATGACGAAGAAGCCCAACACAGAGATCCCTCATCATTATTGGCTTCATTCCATTTGTCGTATTGAAGAATATATATATATATATATATATATATATATATATATATATATATATATATATATATATATATATATATATAGATGAAGGGAAATAATAATTAAATTATAATAAAACAAACAAAAGGCATTAAAAGATAAAAACTAGTGATATAAACAAAGACATAAAAAAAAAACTAATTGATAAACACCTAATCTTGCATGCATCCCACTTGTCCCCTTTATGATCTAAACCAAGTTTCCACAACCTATTTAAGAAACGAACCCACTCATGGAAGCTACCACTCATCCAAGCTACATAACTGACCGTAATCACAACCTCTCTCTCCCGGCATGAAGGTTACAAGTCCTGCCAGGAATATCACTACTTTCTCATAGAATGTTCTATTTACACTTGCATGCTACCTACAGTAATAGGGAAGGATAACCTACAGTAACAGGAAAGGATATATGTGATGCAGAGTAACCCAATACGCATTTTTCACTAATTAAAATTAGGTTATGACATATTAGTTCTTATGGATATGAAAGAGCTACAAAGGTGGGTGCAATAGGAAAGACAAGAGTTACACTAGCATTTGCTAAGGTATGCCTTGGGTTTTGCCCCTATATCTATGGTTGAAGATGGTTTATTTTAGTAAACAAGTTGTGGTTATTTATCTAGAAGAAATGTTGCAAAGTAAACTACCTTTGCCTCAATTGTAGCTGTCTTTGCTGTTGGGTATTTATCTTGGTCTCGAAATGCTCCTGGAAATGGAACTAGAGGCTTTGTCTTTACACTTGTTGAGAAATGGAAACAATAAATTCCAGTTTAAGTTGTCCTTGAATTAAACTGTGAATTAAAATAGAATTCTTTTCTCATAGAAATTTGAAAATAATTAATTAAGTTTAATTAACGTAATTAATTTAAGAAATTCGAATTGGAAGTCTTTTAGAAGACATGTATATGTTCTCCCTAACTGATAGGAGTTAAGTATGAGTTATGAATGAGTTGTAATTAGTTAACTCAATTTATTGAGTTAAGTCTAGTTAAATTAGTTCCAATTAGTTTCATTAACTAATAGTGAGTAAACAGTGAGTTGGGACACTAGTGACCTAATTAGTGCTACTCTAGTTAGCTAAAGATTCCATCATTAGAAACTCATGCATGTTGATTTTGAGAAAGATCCAGTTGAGACTAGAGTGCAGGGACAATGTACTATTTGTTTTAGATTTTTTTGAGTTGCACTGATAGTGCATGCAATCAGGAATTGATCCCTGAGGGATTGCGCTATTTTTAAAGGCTTTATTTCCCTTTAAATACAAGTTATCCTCCATAGGAATTACACATTGGAATATAGACTTGGAGAGCTTGTGATTTGGCTAAGATTTGGCCTTGAGATTTCTTATGATTTGGAGTTTGAATTTGTTGAGTGCTGGGATTGTTCTAGAGAGAACAAGCATTGTAATTTCATCTTGATTTTCCAAATTAATACAAAATAGATAATGGGGTTTTGAGCTGTGGCTTTCCCCGGATATTTATTGTGTTATGTGCTTTTGATTCTCTTCCTCTATTGATTATTATTTTCTCTATGTATATGGGCTTCCACTGTAAAGAGTAGAAGTAGATTCTTGTCTCTTTCTTTAGCAAATTGCATTAGCTTGTGAATCTACAGGTTTTTCTTCATGGTATTAGAGCAAGACTGTTTTTTGGGATGAGAGTTTGTAGAGAATTTCTGAGAAATTCTATGAAAAATTTTTCAGAATAAAATTGCAGATTTTGATTCCTTGGGAAAAGATACCCAAATTCAAAAAAAATTGGCCAAATCGAATCAGATGAGAGAGATATCACTGATTTAAAATCAGCTCTCTAGAGGAGATTTCGAAGTTTTGAGCTTCTGGGTTTCAAGTGAAAGTCGAATTTGCATATATGCTTCAGGATCGACAGATGGCATTCCATGGGTTGAGGCTTGAATATGCCTTGGAAGGCAGCTCAAATTTCATATCCTGGAGGGATAGGATGGAGGCTGTGCTAAAAGATAATGGCTTAAAGGAATTCATTGATCAAGAAGTCCCCAATCCAGTAGCTACATATGCAGAGAACTTGGACGAATGGAAGAAGTGTGTGGCAAAGGTAAGGTGAATACTCCTTGAGGGAGTTTGAGACCACATTGTCTCAAGTCTCCATGGAAAGGAAACTCCGCATGCTATGTGGAAAACATTGACGGACTTGTATCAGAATATCAGTGATCAAAGGAAGTTGGCACTGAAGGATAAACTTCGTAAAATCAAGATGGAGAAAGGCAAGACGATTCCAAAGTACTTGAACAAGTTCACTCAATGTAGGGATGAACTTGGAAGTGTTGGAATCATAGTTTCCGAGGAGGATATGGTGATCCTTGCTCTTCTTGGACTCCGAAAGAGTTGGCATAGTTATCAGGACTCTGTCTGGTTGGGAGAAGCTCCCAGATTGGGAACGACTATGGTTAGATTTGATGCAGGATGAGATCAGGAGGAACACCAGGGATGGATCTTCATCAAAGACTGATGATGAAGAGAACTATGCCTTATCGGTTGAGGCAAGGAAGGGGAAAGGTAAAATTTCTCGTTCTAAATTAGATTCTTACCATGGAGGTTAGAAGAAGGACATGAAGAAAGTTAAATGCTTTCATTGTCACAAGATGGGTCACTTTACTACACATTTTCCATTGAAGAAGTCCAAGGAGAAGTCCTTAGGAGGAGCGGCAGGTGAGGCTTTGGACTCCCAATTCGAATTGGACTTTTACCTCATAGCATGCATGGTGTCTTCAATGATGGGAAGTGTCTAGTACTTAGATAATGGATATTCTTTCCACATGACTGGCGACAAAGAGTTATTTAGTGAACTGGAGGAGAAAGATGTCAAGATGCATATCAATATGGGTGATGATGGTAAGTATAGTGTTACTGGTGTGGGAACTATTACTTTTCAAAGGGAGCATGCATCTCCACTCACCTTGAAGAATGTTATGCATGTACTTGGACTAACGAAGAACTTGGTATCCGTTGCCATGCTTGAGGATAGAGGCTATGATGTGATCTTTTCGAAAGGAAAGGAATTCCTTTGACACATAGCCATGGGTCAAGTAAAGAAGATAGGGATTCGAGTTTAGAATCTCTATAAGATAGAGGTAGAGGATTGTGTTACTTTGAGTTAAAAAGTGGAAAAGATGTTGAGTAGAGACGTCGGTGATTTGGAGCACAGGCGATTGGGCCACTTGCATCATGGGGCTTTGAATACATTGCAACAAATCTCTACCGGTCTTCCCAAAGGTATGCTTGAGCAAGTTGATACATGCAAGGGTTGTACTTTGGGAAAATACACCAAGCCTTCCTTTGGAGATAGAGGCAGTCGAATAGAGTCTATTCTGGAGAGAGTCCATTTAGATGTGTGTGGACCATTCTCGAAAATATCCACCACCAAAAACAGGTATTATGTTATATTTGTAGATGACTATTCTCGTAAATGTTGGATATTTTTCATGCAGAGAAAGGATCAGACATTCACAAAGTTTTATGAATTCAAAGCATTGGTCAAGAAAGAGTCAGGTAAGAATGTTAAAGCTCTACAGAGTGATAATGGTGGAGAATATGTCTCTAATGAGTTTAAGAACTTCTATGCAGCAAAAGGGATTAAACGAGAGTTGACGACACTTCATAACCCTCAACAGAATGGGGTTGCTGAGAGGAAGAACATGAGAATTGTAGGGGCAGTAAGGGCGATGTTACATGATAAGGGTCTACGACTACACTTGTGGGTTGAGGCATGCAACACAATGGTTTATGTTTAGAACCATAGTCCACATCGGATACTTGAGAGTAAAACACCAGAGGAAGCTTATTTTTGTAAGAGGCCAGATGTTGGTCACTTCAGGATTTTTGGGTCATCGGTTTATTACCATGTGACCAATGATGCACAAAAGAAGATTGAGCCAACAACAGAGTTGGGGATCTTTGTGGGGTACACTGATACTCCCCACAACTATCGGATGTACATGTAAACCAGTTGGATGAAAATGGTTCGCAGGGATGTCAAGTTTGATGAGGAGAAGGCCATGCAAGTATCCCTTGAGAGGGAGCTTGAGCTACATGCAGAGGAGGAAATTTTAGTTCCTAAGGTTGAGTTGCCTCAGATTGATGTGGAGCAGCCACATGCAAAGGTTCCAGGAGTTGAGACATCCACTTAGGCAGAGTCTTCCAGAGAGGGAAGAAAGTGCACTAGAGAGGCTGACAGATTGCTGGATGATGCATGGGAGAATGTGGGATCACCCTCTTCTTAGTGTAGACAGAGGAGGTCACCAAAGAGGTACACTGGATACATGGAATTTATGGGTGCATGTGTTGTGACAGAGCCATCTTCCTTTCAGGAAGCAATGCAACAACCAGTTTAGGTTGATGCGATGGTGGAGGAGTATGACTCCATAGTTCAAAACAATGTTTGGGATGTGGTCCAGAGACTAGAGGACAAGTCAGTTGTGAGCTCCCGTTGGCTTTACAAGGTAAAGGAAGTTGCAGATGGTAGTGTGGAGAAGCATAAGGCCAAATTTATGGCTCGTGGCTTTTCACAGGTAGAGGGGATTGACTATGATGAGACCTTTGCTCCTATTTCAAGGTACTCATCAATTAGATCTATTTTGGAACTATCTGCACAGATGGGTTGGAGTATCCATCAGATGGATGTGAAAACTACCTTCCTCAATGGCATGATTGAGGAAGAGGTGTATATAGAGAAGCTTGAAGGTTTTGAAACCTTGGACCGTGAGTCACATGTGTGCCAACTCAAGAAAGCATTGTATGGGCTGAAGCAAGCACCTCGTGCTTGGTACACCAGGATAGATAGCTACTTCATTAGGTTGGGCTTCACAAAGAGTGAAGCAGATGTGAACCTGTATCACATAGTGGTGGAAGGTAAGATGTTGATCATTGTACTTTATGTAGATGATCTCATACTAACAGGTGATGAGAAGCTCATCAAATCTTTCAAGAAGAACCTTGCAAGAGAGTTTTAGATGAAGGACATGGGGCTCATGCATTAATTTCTTGGCATGGACGTATGGTAGGGAGATGGGGAGTTGTCTATTTCTCAAGGCAAGTATGCCAATGAGATACTCAAGAGATTTCGCATGGAGAGCAGTAAACCCATGGAGACTCCTCTAGCTAGTAACTAGAGGAAGGGGGATTCTACTTCGGGAGAAGTAGTGGAAGCTACTATTTATAGGCGGCTTGTAGGTTCACTCATGCATTTGGTGAACACACGACTAGATATGTGTTATGAAGTTAACCAGCTAAGTCAAGCGATGGTTAGGCCTACCAAGCTGTATTGGAAGGTGGCAAAGCATGTATTGAGATACCTCAGCGGCACTACTCAGTTTGGGTTATGGTACAAATGGATAGAGGGAGTGAAGTTTCAAGGCTTCATCGATGCAGATTGGGTAGGGAGTCCATCTGACAGAAAGAGCACATCAGGAGGGATCTTTAGTATTGGGTCTGTTATGCTCCTATACCAATAGGTGTCATATATCATGATTGACTTGATGAGCTATGTAATATGTTCATACCTTTACTTGTTGCAAAAGTTTTTCCATATTTTCAAAATATCAAAAAATTTAAAAAATGTAAAGAGGGTATACCCTAAAAGAAAAATCAAAGGGTAAAAAGAATAAGATGGTCAAAAAAGTGAAAGAAAATGAACCCCACCAAAAGAAAGACCAAGGAAAATGTGCAAGTCTAAATGCCACTACTTGTTACTCTTGTATAATAAATAATTGTGTGCAGTTTGTTAACTTATGCCACAATTGATGGACAGTCAAACAACTTAAGCTTGGCTAGTTCACATTTGAATTTTATGTTGTAGAAATAGAGAATAAAATCTAACCAAACTGTTTAATCTTGGCATATTAGTAGATAGATAGAGTGAATAAAAGGAGCTCAATAGTTTAATCTGAGCCCTTGGATGTAATAAGGCTAGACTTAGATAGATATCCGCATGTAAAAGAAAACAAAAGTTTGATAAGGGTTTGCCAGTCTAAGTGCACCCAAATAAAGAAGAAAAAATGTTAGGTTAAAGTAGGTAGGGTAGGTAGATGATGTTGCAGAATTACATGTGATGAATGATGACTCTAAATGTGTTAATCTTTTATTTTCATCACAAGTTCAAGGCAGACATTACACTGAAAGCATTTCAAGCAAAGCAAGGTCAAATAATTAACTCCCCTCCTCATTTTTCCCTAAATTTTCACTAATTTCCCCTAAGTACTAAGGCATTTGCTAAATTAGAGGGGCTCAGAGCATTTCTCTGACTTCTGGAGGGACTGGACCCTCGGCCCAATAGTTTATAAAGCCTAAAGTACTTAAAACTATTCATAGATCATTCATTCACCTTCATAATTCTTTTCCTAAATAAAATCCTATTTTACTTAGGAAAATTGCAAATATTTCTCATATAAACCCTTTTTCATGTTAAGCCTAAGTTTAACTACATATGTCAAATGTTTTTACACCTGGCGTTTTTTTCATTTCATTGTCATATTAACTTTTAACTTATATTGTATAAATCCCTTATAATATTTACCCTTTCCCGTATTATATAATTTTATTAAATATTCCCAAAATGTTATATATCCCGCCCCCGGTTGAATACAACCATAATCAGCGTTTAAAATAGGATTAATGAGTTAATTCGTAATTCATTAAGAACCTTAATCCCCCGCCACACAAAACGGGATTAATTAGCCCTCACGGTTAATTAATAACCTTACCAGCCAATCCCACCGCTCCCGATATGATTAAATTAACTCTTAATGTATCGGGCCCGCCTTTGTTAAAACTCTGCATATCGCATCCTGCGCCAACTGTCCGATCAGGTCCTCAAGATCTGACGACTATTATCAATATCACGCGACCCTTTGTGACCACGTGTTAGCGCGTGATCACAAATCGGTTCTCTCACAGTGCCTCTACCACACATTGAATGTTCTATGGAATCGCTGGCTCAAGGTCAATTACTGCCCTTCCCCAAAAGCGGTGCGATATGAAACCGCTTACTGCCTTCCCGCATACGACAAAAACCTCACATCATTTGGCACTGACATCGCCCGCCTAAAATCCAAAACCCCACCAACTTTTGACTTTGTAAATAAAACAAATAGGTCACTTTCACTGCTTCATACTGTAAACCTATGCACCCATGCAAAAGAACGTCGAGGTCAACCAGTTCAAGCTTCCAAGTCATCAACCTACTCCAAAACCTTGTAGCTGACACCGACCGGAACCCTCCAGCCGCGCCCATCACCTGTATTTCATTGCTCATTCCCTAAAAGAGGTATTTATCAAAATCCCGACAAAAACCCTACAAATACTTCTTTTCCACTGTTAATTGACAAAAAATCCCAAAATTCATAGTAATTCAGTCAATATTTTCGTCATTTAAGTCTCCTATAGCCTCTGTGTTGCCCATTTTACATAGAAAATCACAGTTTCCATTTGAATCCACAAGAACCAGACATGGAAACCCCTTTGGCTTTGAATGTTGCACCCCTAAATGCCCCCCACCGAGATTTAGACTATCTACCTTTGGCCGATAGAGACTTCCAGATAAAAGGCCTTACCACTGACAAAAATCACTTGAGAGTCTTTTGCCAAAGCAGAGATGACTACCTGCATGGCTCTGATACCCTCGGACTATGGGAATCCAATCTTCCTATGTACTTTCTACCCACAATCCATGTTTTCCCAGATATAATTCATCAATGCCACGCCAATTATGACCCTAATTGCCGAGCAGTCATGTCTCCAAGCCAAACATTCCTTTTTCCAATAACTGTTGAGTCAATGAACGAGATGTTGCAATTCCACTCCAATCAAGCCCTCACTCCCCTCTCCATGGGAGATTTATTTGAGAAATCAACTTAATTATCCCAAGACGAACTTAATCACCTATGTCAGACTTTCATGCTGCAGAAACATCAGCCTAATGGCCCACCTCCTTATTTGCAAACTTTCTTCACTGATATGGGAAAACTCACAGTCGATATGATATCCTTAGTAATGGGTTTCAATACTAGTGAGTTCGTTGATGAGTTAACCCTAGTATTGTTGTTAATTTTTACTCCTGGACAGTCCCCTGCTGTCAAATATGATTATGTCTCCTACATTGCTGATAAGATTCATGACCAGTTCATGAGACTGGAAAATGAAAGAGTTTTCAAATATACCACCTTTATTTATCATCTCATGCTTTATTATCAGTTAGATAATTTCCCATTCACTGTCTTAAAACTTGACACCAAAGGCAATCCAAGGTCTGTAATATTTTGGTCTGTAGTCTTCCATGACTCATGCGAAACCCCTTACTCCTATAATGAATTCATTGATCAATTTGTTCATCCAACAACCACCTTATTGACAGGGGTTTCCCCTCCCAGAATCAGTGGTGACATTAAAAAGATCCTTCAACTTTCCAAGCAGTACAAAGTGGGTGACTGGTATCTGTACCAAAACTTTACAGAATTCAGGATATATGGGTGTGAGCTTGCCCCCTTCAAGTTACCAAAATATGTCCCAATGCGACTATTTGCATTGGAATACTATAGGAAGATGTGTAATTCAGATTTGATCCATTTTACTAAAGCCAAAAAGAAAGCACAGCTCAGGATCAAACATCAAATAGGCCCTTTCATCTGCAACACAAGAAAAGTAGGGGATGCATCAAAGAAAATTCTAGAAAATTACCTTAGATTACAAAAAATTTTTGGTTGGGCCCCATATGACCCTCATGGCTTTATCTGTGATAAAATAATGAAGAATAGGTTGTCTCCATATATGCACCATAGAATCCCAGAAATTGAACGGTTTGCCAACATGGATGAATGGAGAGAAGGGATCTTAGCAACAACTGATAGTGAACAGGTTAACATGGAAAATGTAATGAGAGATCTTGAAAAGACTCTTGACTTAGATTCTTTTGGACAGGTACGTTTTGATACTTCTCACAAGTCAGCATCAGGGATAAGTGCCTCAGCAGCTGGAACCTTTGAAATGCACTCACAGCAGACCAATACACTAGCCACAGGGACCTCCAAGAGTAAAGAAATAGAGACAAGAACACAGGCTACAGAATAGTCTATAATGTCTAAACAACCTGAAACTTTCAAAGAGTAGGCCCACATACAAATTCCTCCAACTCAAGTCAATGTGGGAGAACCACCAATATTGCAGACTCCTCTGAATGAGGAGAGGACCAAAAAGAGAGACAAGGAAGTAGCTACCCCTGCCAGTGGACCCCTTGAACAACCCAGTGCTAAGAGGCACATGCTGAATCCTCTTCCAGAAGAATAATTCTATGAAGAGAATACTGATATCCAAAGAAGAGAAGGTGTTGATAGTCATCAAACTTTCCTTGTAGGAGGAACACCTTCCAGCTCACAAAGACATGAATTGGAGAGACAACAGAGTGCAGAAGTATCATCCTTCAGGCCTCCAGGAAAAGAAAATCCAGACGTCAAGAAAAATTTCAAAGAAATAAAAGACAGAAATGAGCCATTAAGGATCCAATTTTACAATTAGTATTTAAAAAGGGCTCCAACTAATTAGAATAGGTTGATGTCAACCTATGACATCAAAGAAGGGAAAATGATAACGAGTTTTTTCAAGCCCAAGGTGCAACAATCTCAATCAACTACAAATTACCTCAAAACTAATTTTGAGGTCATGGCAAAGGACATCCATCCCCTAGACCAGATTGAATTGCACAAACAGATAGGGGAAATGGTCTACTCTACAATGACGAGAAAGGCCATGATGGCCCAAAGGTTGGAAAATTCTCTGAATAATACAACTACCCAACTACAACTGGAGAAAGCCTCTTCATAGGCTAAAGACAACATGATTAAATCATTGGAAGAACTAATCATTGGGTTAGGTCATGATCCTAAAGATGTGAAGGCTGCAGAAGCCTTAATTAAAAAGAAAGACGAAGACATAACTGCTTAAGAAAATAGCTAAAGTTGCCTCCTTCACGGCACCCACAGACAGCTGAGGTTATACAACAAAGGACTGAAGAAGAGCTGATGGATTTAGTCCTAAAGTTTAATGAGCAGTTGAAGGAGACTGAACAAGAATTAGAGAAATCATTGAAGGATAAGCAGGGAGAGTCGACCTCTCAGCCTCCCATTGTGATTCCAGTAGTTTCTACTGCAGTCCCTTCAACCCTTGGAATAGCTCTGGCACCAAATGTTCCAGTGGTGACAGCAGAGGCAATTGCAGGAATAACAACAACAGGTACATCACAAGCAGGAATTTTAGGACTTAGCCCAGATGAATTAATAAAATCAATGGAGGAATTGAAGCTCCAAGTTATAGAGTTGCAAAAGGTAAAAGGACAATTTGTTTGCTTGGAGCGAAAGTATGATCTTTCAAAGATCAATTTTGCAGAGAAAGTGAAGGAAAACAAAGGATTAGAAAAAAAGGTGAAATCATTAGAAAAGGACCTCACATTTGATAGATCCTTGGCAGAAATTAGAAAAATCCTTTGGGCCAACATCACTCAGTCAATAAATGATGTTTGGCCATCTAGCCAAATAATTTTTGAGCAGATGGAGTTAATAAAACTAGCCCTTGAAGAAGTCAAGAGAACAAAGGAAGAATTAGGAAGGATGCCTGAAGAGGCTACTAGACTAATTAATCTTTTGAATACTAAGAATAAATACCAGCTTGAAGAACTAGGCATTAGGGACATAACATGAACAATTTTTTGAAATTAAGAAAGTTTTGACTAAAAAGTCCTTGATGCAGAATTTGGAAAGGAGATGCCTAAACATGCAGGAAGAAATTGATGACTTCATGAAGAAATTTGGTGTATTACAGAGTAAAGGACTTCCCAGTCCTTTAGTTATCGATGAAAAGCTGATGACATAGTTAGACTATGTTAACAAGTTGGATAAATATGCAGACAACCAGGCTAGCTCATCTTCTAGTACAACTAAAGCAATACCTATAGGTAGAGTTCTTTTTGATAATCTTGAGAAGTTATTCTATGTGGAGCATGGGATAAAACACCTGTTCCAAGTTCAGCCTGATTTTTTCAGATATACTGAGGCTAATGAAATCCTTAGAAAGCTTCAAAGGACCAGAATACTGCAGGAAAACTGGTGGGTAGAAATGATAGAAATTTTGTAATTTACCTTTGATAAAATGGTAAATTTTCATTTTTTACCAGAGTCAATGATGGTAACTGAAGGTAAGCAAGGATTAAATAGGTCAAAGAGTATCCAAGTAGGTAAAGAGTATCAGTAAGAAAATCAAAAGCAGGGCAGCCAGCACAGAATTACAAAAAGGACAGCAGCATGCCCAATCATAGGGCCTGCCTCCAGCACATTCATAAGAATAGGAACAACAAGACATCATTTTGCGTTTTCTTCTATCTATGAGACCATCTGTCTCTATTTTTCATGTAAGAAGAGATTAATCCCCTCTTCTGAAACTATACCAAGAATTTATGGGTTACCCAAGATCCATAAAGAAGGGGTTCCTCTTAGACCAATAGGCAATACCATTGGTTCCCCAACCGATGAGCTCGCTAAATATGTTGCAAAAATCCTTAAGCCCCTTGTCGGAAACATTGATTCTTTCATCAAAGATTCCCATGATTTTGTGAATCTTATTAAGAATGAGAAGATAGAACGTGATGACATCCTTGTTAGCTTTGACGTAGTGTCCTTATTCACCAAGATTCCTCTTGATGAAGCTATTTAGGTTATAAAAGATGTTACTGATCCAGGAACTGCAGAATTGGCCGAAATCTGTTTGCGATCTATTGTTTTCACCTTCCAAGGAATATATTATGAGCAGACATCTGGTGTGGCAATGGGATCACCCCTTTCACCAATCGTGGCCAACTTATACATGGAATACTTTGAAAAGAAGGCCTTGGAATCTTACCCTTTGAAGCCAGCATGGTGGAAGCGATTCGCCGATGATACCAATATAAAATGAACACATGGTAAAACAGAGCTTGACAAGTTTTTTATTCACCTAAATTCCAATCTTCAGAGATAAAATTTACCATGGAGCTTGAAGAAAACACGAGCATCCCATTTTTAGACGTTCTCATCATCAGGAAAGAGGATGGCTCCCTAGGGCATAAGGTTTTCAGGAAGTCAACCCACACAGAAAGCTACCACCACGTTGGTTCCCACCATCACCCAGCCCAAAAATTTGGTGTTCTAAACACTCTTGATATCAGGGCCCTTCGAATTTCTGACACCGAGCATCTGACTGAAGAAAAGAATCATTTAGTCTCAACCTTTAAGAGTATAGGCTACAAAGAAAATGAGATTAAAAGAGCAATAGAGAAAGCCGAGAGAAGGATGTTATCTCATGAGCCTAAGGCCCAGGACAAACCTCAGTGTGGTAGGGTATTTCTACCTTATATTCATGGAGTTACAGATAAGATTGTTAAAATCCCGAGGAAGAAAAACATAAACACCCAATTCTCAGCACCCGGAACTATTAAGCAAGGTATGAGATCTGTCAAGGATAGTATTGATAAAGATCAACTTAAGGGAGTATATAAAATAGATTGCTCGTGTGGAAAAAGCTACATTGGTGAAATAGGTCGCTCCCTGCAGACCAGACTCAAGGAACATGGAGCTGATATTAAGAATGAAAGGTCTCGTACTTCAGCCCTCGTAGAGCACTCCTCAAAAACTAAGAACCATCTCTGCTTGGAAAACGCCTCAATTATCGCTAGGGAAGAACAACACCATAGGCGAAAAATTAGAGAAGCTATTGAAATTATCAAGCATCCGCATAATCTCAATAGAGACAATGGTATGGAGATTAGTGGAAGTTGGCTTCCCCTGATCAGAAAAATTAACGTCACAAATACTTCTCAGGTCTAGCATTCAGTGGTAGAATTACCTCTCCCTTTCTAATCTTAGTAGTTAGTGACCTCGCTATAATTATTTAAGTATAATAATAATAATAATAGTTAGTACATAATTAAACATTTACAATAGTAATTATGATCATAAGCTATTTCTATTATCATTAACTATTACTATAAATTGTGATTATTAAGTATTAATTAAGATCTATTAATTAGTTAAACTATTTATAAAAATTGAACATCTACTATTTTAATTATTAATATTAATTATTATGTCTTGTTATTAATTATCAATTATTAATACTAATTAATTATTAATTATTAATTATTAATCATTTATATTGATTCTTAAGATTATAATATTAATTTTAACATAATAATAATTATTATTAATATTAATACATTTTAAATAAATTCAATACACTAATATTATCACTTCTATTTCTTAATAAAAATTGTACTAACATATATTATATATATTAAATATTAAATATTAATACAATATACTAGGGTTAATATTATTAATATTAATTATGATAAATATTAATATTATCAATATTAATATTGGTTAGTATTATTAATTATTATATTAATAATAATAATAATAATTATTACTAAGAATATTGACAATTAATATTAATAATAATTATTAAATTAAATTAAAAGTTGTTTTTTTTTTTTTTTTTTTTTTTCTGAATACGGCTAATTCTATTATAATACAAAAAGATCAAAAATTACAGAGGAGTTACAAAGGGGCCATGGCTCAGAAAGCTTGCCCAGAAAATGATCATTTACACAGCTTGTATCTTCCAAAATTGAACACCGTCAAAATTGAATTACTGTCTTCTGCTGTATCTACTGCCTCTATGACTCGAAACCATGACTCTAAATGGTGCATAATAGGGACCCGAAGACATACAGACATATAAACCCAAAGTGCCAACACATAGACAGACAGACTCATACTGTCGAACTGATACGTAGACATAGAAAACAAAGACAAAATATAGCTCTTACGACCTAGGTTGCCGAGAGCACACTTCTTGTCTTGCTCATTCATCGTCCGTGGTGTAGGGCGCTTCCTCAATTTGGCACCCAAAATGTAGGGAGTCATCAGAATCAGAGAGAGGGATCATCACGCTGGAAGGCTGTCCCTGAACAGGCGCTTGAACCTGCAAGAGCTGGTGGACAAGCAATGGGGGAGCTTTCCCTGTCAGGCTCGCTTGGACCTGCAAGAGCTGAAGGACAGGCTAAGGGGGAGCTTTCCCTGACATGGCGTTGCAGGTTGATAATAGGCCCTGTCCCATGAACAGGAGGAGGAAAATCCAGCGTGGCTTCTGCTGGTTCTCTAAGAATATCACAATGCTCAACCGTTACAAAGATAATGAAAGTGGAATTAACGAGAGCGCAGGGAACCCTATACTTGACCATAGGATGCTCGTGATGCCCACAGTCCATTCTTCGTTCGCTTCCCATTCCTCTGCCATGCCCAGCTCTATTGCCATGGAAATGTTGCGGCTCAGAAGTGACTTCGACGGAGGAGGAAGGAGAATTGGGGGTAGGCCGCTGGATGGTGGCCCTTCCGCGAGAGCCTCCGCGCCTACTGCACATTCTCTGTCGCTCACCCCGCATTTCTGAATGCCGAAATTGAACTCGCATACCGGAACCTGGTGAGGAGAGCTTAATCGGGATGAGGGTAACCAAATTGAGCTCACGACGCCGATTTCTCAGGCGTAAGGCAGCCCCTTAGTAGGCTGCAGAGCATGAATGCTCTTGTTCCCTTCCCCACTCTGCCGAGTGATGCACCAGTAAAGCGGCAGTGTGCCAGACGAAAGCAGAGGTATGCACAAAAGCCAGAGGAGTTCCAGGTATAATAGCCTCCATCGCGCAGTTCACCACGCAGTGCAGAATGGACGACATGACCAGCATTAATGCCGGCATTAGTTCTACTGCACGCGAGCCTCCTATATCAACCGCGGGGTACTGCATGTCACTAATGGGCTGACACCTGCCCATGTGACACCCCATCCGTCCTCCACTCGTTTTAGACACCCGCATCGGGAAAAAGTAACTAATTATTAATAATACTATAATTAATTAATTAATAACAATTTTTAAATATGATAATGATTAGCAGAATAATAATTTATATTAACTTAAAATCAATTATTATTCAAAAAGAAAGCCGACTTTCTTCTCAATTTACTCTCATCATTATTCAAAAAAAGAGAGCCGACATTCATCTCAATTTACTCTCCTCATTACTATTTAATCTCTCAATTTAGCTCTTCTTCTATCAAGCATTCAAAGATGTCCTGATGATGGATCCCGGTTGGGATTTGAAACGTTGACAGAAAATGGTTCTTACTGTGGATTCTCCGGAAACTAAGTCAAAAAAATATATCTCACTTTGTTATGAGATATTTTTTGTAAGTTTTTTGTATAAATACTCCCTCATTTGGAGTATTGTGTGTGGATTCTTAGACATTGCTGTAAAACTGATTATTTTGGAATAAAGTGCTGTTGGACAAATCTTGCATGGCTGGCTGGATGAAGAATTAATGCAAAGGAATTTTCACAGGATTCATGTGTCAAACACCAAACAAATAAGTATCTTATACTCATGTGTTATTGTGTTCTTGTTTATTATATCAATTGTGTTTCATATCTGAATATCAAAACGAAAAAGAATAATTCAAAAAGTGCTTAAGTGCAATCTGTCTTCAATCGTTTTTATTCTAAATGTTTTCCTCTAAACTAGCATAAGTAGTGAATTCTTAATTGCTCCTGTTTCCTAGTTTACTCATTCTTATCATTTAGTAAAGAATTCTTAATTTCTCTTTATTGGTGATCATCGAAGTTCCCTCCTCTTAAAACATGTTGAAGGATCCTTAATTTCCCTTCATCCCTTTTAAGTCCATTCCATCTTTTCAAGTCTCTATTTTCTCCTTGTTTAGCTATCTTGCCCTGTGAAGCCATCCTTTGTTGAAAAACTAAATCCAATTGAGCTATCTTCTTTTGACTCCATTAGCCCAATGGCCTAAAATATTTAGTCCTACCCCTCTGCTACTGAATTTCACCACCAAACACAATAAAAAACCCCAAGCTTTCATAACTAGCCTAATATCCTCCAAAACAAAGCTAAACCTTAAAGAGAGAGCCCTCTCTGGATACAGATTGGCTAGATTTTGTACCTAAAAGTTGGTTTGTGGTTACCTCAGACCCCTTTCCCTCTTCTTACAACTTCTAGGAAAATCTGAGTGATAACATGGTCAGCTGCAGTTTCTTGGTACAACAGGAAACAGAGGTTGGTTGCACTCAGTTTGATAGAGGCAGAGTACATGGCTGCAAGTCAAACAGCATGTGAGGCTATCTGGATGCGGAAGATCCTAGTTGGTTTTTTTGGTTAGTAGATGGATATGACAATGATTTATTCTGATAATCAGAGTTGTATCAAACACTCTAAAAATCTAGTTTTTCATGATCGGTCCAAGCATATAGATATATGGTATCATCATCTCAGAGATTATGTATTGAGGCAGATCATGTTGTTAGATTACATTCCCACGGAGGAGCAAGATGCTGACATCTTGACAAAGGCATTGCCAAGATGTAAATTCAAGTTTCATAGAGATAGGATCGGGGTAGTGGATAATCCCTTTCTTGTTGAGAGGGAGTGTTGAGAAATGACAACAAGAAATTCCAGTTTAATTTTTCCTTGAGTTAAACTTTGAATTAAAATAGAATTCTTTTCTCATAGCAATTTGAAAATAATTAATTAAGTTTAATTAACTTAATTAATTTAGGAAATTCAAATTGGAATTCTTCTAGAAGACATGTATATGTTCTCCCTAACTTATCGGAGTTAAGGATGAGTTATGAATGAGTTGTAATTAGTTAACTTGGTTTATTGAGTTAAGTCCAGTTAAATTAGCTTCAATTAGTTTCAGGAACTAATAGTGAGTAAATAGTCAGTTGGGACACTAGTGACCTAATTAGTGCTACTCTAGTTAACTGAAGATTCCACCATCAGAAACTCATGCATGTTGATTCTGAGAAAGATCCAGTTGAGACTAGAGTGTAGGAACAATGTACTATTTTTTTTATATTTTTCTGAGTTGCACTGATAGTGCATGAAATCAAGAACTGATCCTTGAGGGATTGCACTATTTTTAGAGGTTTTATTTCCCTTTAAATACAAGCTATCCTCCATAGGAATTACACATTGGAATAGAGACTTGGAGAGCTTTTGAATTGGCTAAGCTTTGGCCTTGAGCTTTCTTATGAGTTGGAGATTGAATTTGATGTGCTGGGATTGTTCTAGAGAGAACAAGCATTGTAATTTCATCTTGATTTTATGGATTAATACAAAACAGATAGTGGGGTTTTGAGCTATGGCTTTCCCGGATATTTATTGTGTTATGTTCCTTTGATTCTCTTCCTCTATTGATTATTTTTCGATCGATGTTTATGGGCTTTCGCTATAAAGAGTAGCAGTAGATTCTTGTCTCTTTCTTTAGCAAATTGCATTAGCTTGTGAATCTACAGGTTTTTCTACAACACTAGGTGACTTTGCTACTGTATTCTTTGCCTTTACCTCCACTACCAATGCTTCAATAATTAATGACTCAAGCACCACTTAGTTGGCGCATCTAAGAAGCAATAAGAGCATAAATATTGGTTTAACCATTACACATTATGGAATTGATTTGCGGGGAATCCGTTGCCTACAGTCTCCTCGTGGGTTGGTTATAATGAGAAAAAATCCTTCATAAGCGAACCAACTCCTTGAGTTATTTTTATATATATGAAAGAGAGTGACCGATCCTAGTAATTTCACTATTAATTTCATTGCTTACCTTATCATAACACTTATGTTATGTGTTACTAAGTCAATTTCAACAGGATTGCGTTGGACGTCTCACAACAGAGCTATTACACTATCTTCTAACAACCTTCTATATATTGTATTGCGAAGATGATAGAGATATTATGTACTAGCTATATATTTTATATGATATTTTGTTGTGAACTCTTGACTCTGTCATAGCTTATGTGCCCTTTCAATTCCCTGGTTCTTGTCTTGAAGCGACTGTATATGGAGATTGCTACACACTAGAAAATGCCTTATGTCAGCATTGTCTCTTCTCACCACTTGTATCCTCATGCAGGCCACCTATGTGAGATAAGATATAGGTTTGTCTCACAAAATGAGATATCATGAAATATTAAATTGTGAGATGTCATCAAACATTAATTTCCTCAAAATTAATGCTAGCATTGAGCTAGCATTACCTTGGTCTTACAACTATGATCCCAAATTTATGACATAGTCTTACAACAACAACCTTGAATTTACTAAATTTGTCAGTATCAACATTTAGTTTACTCAATATATCAATATTGCCTCGATATGAGGTTAAATAAGATGGAAAAATGTTTTATTGGATGGAAATGAATATTCATTTGAATCTTTAAAAAAACTTTGCTAATTTTTTTTCTTAAAACGTAAATTGATTTCTTTGATTTCTGTGTCAATTAAAAACACTAAATAAAATGATTACAATAGTCCTTGCAGCCCCAAAGGGGTAGGGACTAACAAGGATGGTTTCTAAGAAACAAGTCCCTATCGAACAAAAAGTAAAGTTTGCCGAGTAGGAATTCTAGTTCTTTGTCCATATTCGCGTCAATATCCTCAAGGTAATCCATGCCTGTATTTTGCTCAAAATCATTTGCTAATTTATTATTAACATGTTGCTTTCAGATGGTAGATCAACTCATGAGAAGCAAGACTGTAGATTTCCCACCCCTGCTCATATTTCATATGCTACCTTGAGTGTTCGGTTTTTTTCCAACAACATGTTTTATGTCTTAACATATCTACGCAATTTCTTCTTTGATTGAAGATAGATTAATCTGAAATAGAGATAACTTGTTAAGTTAGAATATATACCATATATTATCCACTTAGTCTGTTTTTGGGGATTTTGTAGTCTAAATCCTTTGTATTGTCCATGCAACTTATATTATGAACAATCAAGTTTTTGAATTACTTGACTTGGATGTAAAGAGCCACACCCAAAGGCTAATAAACCAAGCTCTGAAGATCTGTGATTGTTTTGGTGTGAAGGCAAGGACCCATGTTGTGACTGGCAAGGCCAAGGAGAGGATATGCAAAGCTGTGGCCAAATTAGGGGCATCAGGGACACGAGTACTGAAGAAAGATTATGACAATGTTTATAATGACACATCACATTGACATATATCTAATTTTCCATGTCCATTATCAATGGCATATGCACATTCTCTAAAACTAGAACTCCACCCACTTGTATGCATTCATTGTCTCAATGTTCCCATATAGATTTGCATCCTCCAAATTTTTTATTATATAGAATTTCATAATAATTAGTACTTGTAGAGCTTAAGCTTGGAAAATAAATCCTTTCTTTTGTGTTTTCAAAAGAATAATTCATAGTTTCAAATGAATCTACAACATTGTAACTAGATTATATACTATGTCTAAAAAACTCTTAAAAAATATTAATTGCAACAAAGATTATACATTATGTACCAAAAAAATCTTAAAAGATATTTTGTTTTATATAATGCAGAGAAAAAGATGCCCAATTTCACAATCACAAAATCTGAAGGTTGGAAAGTATTGTGCTTTCAGAAAAAAGGGAAAATACTTGTATTATGAACTATGTCCACTCTCTGATTAAGTAATGCAGTTTCATGTTTTCATTTTTCCAAATCCGGGATGGGTTTTATTTTCACTCCCTTAGGTTGAAAACCAAATTATTTCACAAGAAAGAACCGTTATTTGCATTTGGGAATCCTCTATTTATACTCTAGAAGACTTCATATTTTTCCTTAGTATGTCCACCCAAAGGGATACACATTGACTATCTACAAAAGTAATATCTTTAGCAACAATCTTAGCAATAACTACCCTCACATCACTCGAAATGAAAGGAATTAGTAAGAGATAACAACCCAAACTTCCAAATCTTAAGAACATGATCTAGGATCTGAAAAGAGACTTGGACCTAATAAAGACCCTGACCTACAAAATTCAAAATGACATGGTGGGGGTGAGCAGGAGATGATTAAACTACTTATTGATAACCTGTTCTTTATGGAAGTGGAGGATCCATGGCAGCCAGAGCCAATCTAGTATGAAAAGAGGACAAAGTTAACTATTGCGTTTGCTCATCCCAAGAAAAGGTTTTAATATCATGTGTTATCACTCAAGTTGTCCCTTGGCTCCTTAAGGGATACGGCCGAGGTAACCACAAACCAATCTTTGGGCTGCAGGTCCTAGCCTACCTGCAGCCAGAGAGGGCTCTCTCTTTAAAATTTTACTTTGTTTTGGGTTGATTTTAGGCTAGTTATGGTGTACATGGGTTTTGTTTTGATTTTGGTGGGAAGGATGATGTTTTCAAGCAGAGTTGGGATGCACAGAGTGAGAAGTTCAAACCATTGGGCATGGAGTCATGGATTAGGGCTTGCTGTTGCATTTTCTTGGTCACAAGAGGAATACAGAGCAGGATAGCTACACATAGAACAATATCAGGCTGGAATAAAGATGGAATGAAGGTTAGAGATGAAAAGCAACTAAGAATCTTTCATTAGCTAACAGAGAGGGAAGGTGAATGAAAGTTTGTCTAGGAGCAGTCAAGAATTCCTAAATAACAGTCATATGTGAAAGAAACAGGGTAAACATGATCATTTAAGTATGCATATTCATAACCATTTCTGAAGAAAACATATAGAAATAACAAGAACTGAGCGTAGAGTGCAGTCAAGCAAAGCCTAAGCTATTCTTCTTTCTTGCTATTTAGATGGTAACACAAACTGTAAACAGAGGTAAGAAAACACTTATTGAGCCATGTAGTAGCACAGGAATTCCACAGTCACTCTTTGGCCATTAAATAACACAACAGACAGTTCTTCATCCAAAGCATTCCAACAGTCTTTGATTATAGAGCTCTCAAAGTATACAGCGCAAGTCTAGAATGAGGATTATCAACCAACCAACCCTTTAAACAATGAATTAGGGTGGTTTATATAGAGAAAATATCCAAAAATATTTATTTACAACAGATCTTAAACAGATATGAGGGAAATGAGTTCTTTAATCTAATATTGTCCTAAAATTAATGCAAGAAGATATCTATTTGAGCTGCGCTGGAGGCAGCTGCATCAAAATGAGTTAATATGGTGTCCTTGGTGGCTCGGTGCAGTGTTTTTGCAATAACTGTGCCTTTAATCTCTTATTTTCACCTCTTAGGTGATTCTGCTGTTTTTAGGTGGCTTTAATGTGCACTAATCCCGATCTGATGAGCTTTTGAATGGCCTTTACTCCCTCTTTGACTTGGATGGAGGCTTTTAATGTTCACCTGCTTTGATTTTGCCGATCTGATACTCTTTGTCGCTTCACTGATACTCTTTAACACTTGAATCGGGCCACTTTCTCTCCCTTGATATGCTTGAAACTGTCAAATCGCCCCTTTTCTGCCCTTTCAAGGCAAAAATAACTACTACAAATGCTTTTCGTGGCCTCTAGAATGCTATCGGTGCTGGCCGATTGAATATGAACATACATGAAGAAATCCTGTCAAATAATGGCGGAGGAATGCAACCTGATAACTGTGTTGGGCTGAGGCTGGCTTTTAATTTGCATTTTTTGGGTTTTGCAGGTAGCCGAGCAAGGAAGCTCTCCATTTTGAGCAATTTTTCTTAGCGATGCGCGAAGCTAATTGCGCATTGAAAACTGCCTCTGTTTCTCATTTTGGGCACTCTTTGATGCGATTTTCACCCTTTGCGCCTTTTCTGTGATGACGTCAGCGGCGGGTCCCGGGGACGGTAGGGTGATGTGGCAGTGATGTCAGCGGAGGACATGTGGCGGATGATGTGGCAGTACGGCAGAGTGACGTGGCAGAGGACACGGTGGCAGGGTGGGGATGCTGAGGTGACGTGAGTGGCGATGTGGTGCTGTCGTCAGGGGAGGAGAGACAGAAGGCGGTTTGTGGTTTTATCGGACCGCCTTCTGTACGAGGGCAGTAAGTGTCAGAGGGGCTCCGATGCAATAAAAGGCGGACACCTGTCTTCTGTACGACGGAAAAACCGCCGTGCCATCGGAAGCTAACCATCGGACGTCGGGGCGGCTCCGAAATCGGTGAGAGCCGTTGGATCTGGGAGGGTGGATCGGAGGGCTGGCGGAGCGCGGAGCTGGTAGCAGGTTAATGTACGGGGGCTCGCTATATTATATTGATTTATTTATGCGGCGGGGGTTCATAAACTTTGGGTTTGTGGGTTATGGTATGCGTGCCAGGGGTAGAGTTTGACTGTTTAATCAAATATTTAAACAAAACCCGAAAATGTGAGCGCGCAGGGTAAAATATTAAGGATTATGGGTAAGAAAGAGGAAGGGAATGGTTATTAATTTAACCAGATGCTAAATTAATTCCAGGTTTGGACGCGGAAAGGCTAATGCCAAGCCCCAAATGAACTTAGCATTTCCCCAAACTGATGTTAAAGGGCTATAGTTCCAGGGGATGGGAATATGTATTATTCTTGGAATTTTATATAGATTTTTGTAGCAATAGGGATGGGAAAGTAGTTAGGGAGCTACATAATAGAATTAGGAGTTAATATGAATTTGTGACGTGAAGTGTAGGGGAGAGGCTAAGTTTGTGAACTGAAATTTAGACATAAGAATAGAAAGGAATGTGGAGGAGTGATTTTACACAAGAAATGTGGCTTCTTTTCATTGAATGAAGTCAAAACTTGACTTGATATTTTACGAAAAAGAACTGAAAGCAGGACTTGTTGGGCATATCCCAAGGTCCTCTAAGGGATGTTAGTGAGTGATTTATGGGGGAATAGAAGGGGAATTAGACATTCTTCCAAAGTTCTGCCATCAAAATAACTAATTTGACACTTCTGTCAGTGATGAGATGAGTTTTGTTTTGACCATACACAAGAGATCCAAACCTTGCTTCTGCAACCTCAAGCTACTTACCCAGCCTAATTCACCTAGCATTTTTTCTTCCATTTGATTGGGTGCACTTAGACTTGCAGACCCTGATTATCCTTTTTTCTTTTGACTGTCCTCCTATCTAAATGTACCCTTATCTCTTCCAAGGGCCCAAGTTAAGCAGTTGGGCTCCTTTATTCCTCTACCTAGCTACTCATCTGCCAAGATTAAGCTGTTTGGACAAATATTCATTCTCTATCCTCTAAAACAAGCAATTTAAACCTAGGGAAGCCAAGATTAAGCTGTTTGGCTTTCCCTTAACTGTAAAACTCTTCAAAAATGGTATGATTCTTCAAAATAGAACTTCTTGGAAATATGGAACCTTGCAGCATGAAAAGATGACATATTTGGCATGTAAAACAGTCAATCATGAAATATGAAACCTATTGCAATAGGAGGCTAACATCATGAAAAATCTCAATATGAAAATTATTCTTGCTAAAAATTAGTATTAGAGTTTGAACAAAATGGGAAGAGAAAGTGTCTCTCATTCAACTCGAACAAAAATTCTTGACCAAAATTGTTGGAGAAAACCATGTATTTGAAGAAACTAAAAAACCAGAATACTGTACAGGATGCAACTAAGCTTACCTAGATAACAACCTAAATTTGAGTAGAACAAGAAACATTTTGGGAGGTTTCCTTCGAAAAATGAAAAACCTACCCGATCTTACTCCTCTTAGAATTTCATGAATATGCAAGAAATGATGATATATGCAACCTTCAAAATAGGTACAAAATATTTTGATCGTGAAGTCAACTTATTTTGCAGGTTTAGAATTGCTAGAATAAGGGCTATTTAAAAAGAACCCACTATTATCTCAAATTATGCCTACTATATAAATAGATTAAAAGAATTCAAATAAGCATGGTAAGAATTTAAGAGACAATTGAAATAAATGCAGGATCTAGTTAAACATACATGGATTTATTGCTGTTGCCAACAAAGAAGTTTGTGCGAAATAAGAAAAATCTTGTAAGCTCTTATTTTTATTCACCTTCACTTGATTTTTAACTTGTATGCAGGTAAATGGACTCCTAGGCACGTTACATTTACAATCTAATCTTCAATTAAATGAAACTTCAATATATACACATGTGATTAAACAAAATCCAACCAAAAAAATATCAAACTTGGAATGGTTTGCATGGGTCTTCAATTGACGCTAATCACCATCATCATATGATATATATACATAGAGTATGCCATGGTAATTATGTTATATTATACACACATCTATCATGCCATGGTGTTGCATTAAATATAATTTTTCTACATATAGAACATCATCTTTTAGTTTGTTGAAAAGGGGAGAAGCCAGCTCACACATTATTAAAAAAAATTCAAAAACTGGAAAAATAGTAATTCTAGTGTCTGCTATACACTCATTCATGGTTTACTCTTGTGAGGAGTCCCATTTTCCACATTTGTGTTGTAGGGTAAAAAAATTCACGTTAGATAATTTCAAGTAAGGACAATCAACAATAAAATAAACATGGAAGAGAACCCTTGTCACTAGATAGATTATTTGCTTGAATCACTTGCAAGATGAGACAGCTTTTGAAGTGGACTTGCAATAGAAAGACTTGACACTAAGGGGCCAATCTGTAGAAAAAAAATGACTATCAGAAGAAAGGTGACACCTAAAAATTAAATGACCTCTTTTTATTACTACATTAGGGCACAATCGTGAATGAACTTAAGCCATGTCATGAGTGTGCCCTGTTAGCAATAGTTTTTAACCTCAAATACTAGTGAACCATTGAATAATAATGTCTGACTAATAATTTTTTACAAGCACCTTGAAACATAAGATATTACATCACATTTTTGCTTCAATGAGTGGAGGACTTGGAATAAGCTTGGTTAAGCTATGAGCACATTGTTACCTTGATAGGATTTTGCTACGACGAGGAAGCCCAACATAGAGATCCATCATCATTCTTGGCTACATTCCATTTGTCGTATTGAAGAATATAAATTAATTTTTATTTTAGAAATGGAAATAATAATTAAATTATAATAAAAATAAATACTAAACCAAACAATCTACACTAGAAAAAAAAATAGTGATATAAACAAAGACATAAAAACAAAAAACGAATCGATAGAGACCTGAGCTTGGATGCAACCCATTTTTTTCCTCTGTGAGCTAAAAAAAATTTCCATGACCTATGCAAGGTAGGAACCCTCTCATGGAATCTCCCGCTCACCCAATATCCATAACTAAGATTAATCACAGACCCTCTCTCTTGGTGTGAAAGTTACGAGTCCTGCGAGGAGTATCACTACTTTCTCGCAGAACGTTCTATTTGTGCTTGTATGCTACCCACGATATTAAGGAAGGATAACCTACAATAATAGGGAAGGATATATGTGATGAAGAGTAACCCAATATGTGTTTTTCACTAATTAAAATAAGATTATGACATATCAGTTCTTATGGATATGAAAAAGCTGTAGAGGTGGCTACAATGGGAAAGGTAGGAGTTACACTAGCATTTGCTAAGGTATGCCATGGGTTGTGCCCCTAAATATGTGGTTGATGATGAGTTATTGTAGTAAGTGGGATGTGGTTATTTATATTGAAGAAATGTTGCAAGGTAAAATTCCTTTTCCTTTGTTTTCACTGTCTTTGTTGTTGGGTCTTTATCTCGGTCTTGAAATGCTACTGTAAATGGAACTAGAGGCTCTCTCTTTACTCTAGCTGACTCTGTGACATTATTATTTTACTTTACCTCCACTACTAGTGCTACAAGAATTAATGAGTCAACCGCTACTTAGTGGTCACATCTATGAAAAATCAAGAGCATAAATATGGGTTTAACCATTACACACTGAAGAATTGTGGTTATTTATATTGAAGAAATGTTGCAAGGTAAACTTCCTTTTCCTTTGTTTTCATTGTCTTTGTTGTTGGGTCTTTATCTCAGTCTCGAAATGATACTGTAAATGGAACTAGAGGCTCTCTCTTTACTCTAGGTGACTCTACGACATTATTATTTCCTTTACCTCCACTACCAGTGCTACAAGAATTAATGAGTCAACCGCTACTTAGTGGTTGCATCTAAGAAGCATCAAGAACATAAATATGGGTTTAACCATTACACACTCAAGAATTGACCTGTAGGGGACCCACTGCCTACACTCTTCTAGTGGATTGGTTGTAGCGAGAACAAATCCTTCATAAGCAAACCAACTCCTTGAGTTATTTTTACATATATGAAAGAGAATGACCAATATTGGTAATTTCACTGCTAATTTCACTTCTTACCTTCGCATAACACTTATGTGATGTGCTACTAATTCAAATTCAATAGGCTTATGTTGGACAATGTCACAATAGAGCTATTGCACTGTCTTCTAACAACATTTCATATACCATATTACAGAGGCGATAGAGATATTCTTTTACTAGCTATATATTCCATATGGTATTTGCAACTCGCCAGTCACAACAATCCTACATTTTGTTGTGAACTCTTGACTATGACAAAACTTTTGTGCCCTTTCAATTACGTGGTTCTTGTCTTGAAGTGACTGGATATGAATATTGCTATGCACTAACAAAGGCTTTATGTCGGTGCCCTCTCCGCTCGCCACTTGCATTCTCATGTAGGCCACCTGTGTGAGATAAGATATAGATATGTCTCACAAAATGAGATATCATGAAATATTAAATTGTGAGATATCATCAAACATTAAATGCCTCATAATTAATGCTAGCATTAAGCTAGCATTACCATGGTCTTACGATAGTGATCCTGAATTTATGACATAGTCTTACAACAACAACCTTGAATTTACTAAATATATCAATATCAACCTTGTATTTACTAAATATATTAGTATTGCCTCAATATGAGGCCAAATAAGATGACAAAATGTTTTATTGGATGGGAAGGAATATTCATCCGAATCTTTATTTTTTTGTTGTTGCTTAAAATGTAAAATTATTTCTTTGATTTCCATGTCAATTAATAGCACTAAAGAAAATGATTACAATAGTCCCCGTAGCCCCGAAGGGGCAGGGACTAATAAGAAGTATTGAAACAACTAATTTGGAAATTGAGTACTTTATTACCTAACAAATTTTAAATTTGATTATAAATAGTAAATATATAGATATATATATATATATATATATATATATATTTAAATAATAAATAGTAATTGAATAATTTTATTCTATATTATAATTTATAATTTATTATTTTTAAAAATAATTTATAATGTTTATATAACACATTTTTATTTGAAATTGTACACCAAATTTGTATAACAACATGATTAAATGATATTTGATTTCAAGCAATGCAATTTGTTTCATTATAATACTAATACTTTTTAACCATGTTTATTTATTATAATCATTATAAATTCATTTGAAATTGGGATTTGCTATGTTTTTAGACATATTAAATTTTTTTATGTGTCAAAATTTCGAGGAAATAATTATACATTTAGTGATCTCACCCCTCTAAATCCATGAGAAATCAGAAAATATAAATATATCTATATATATATATCTATATAATCAATATATATATATATATTCAATTTTATTTTGAGCACAATGGAAATTAAACATATCTTTATAGACATATTATTAAGGTGTTTTAACTATATAATTTTTTTTACTTTCAACTACTAATATATAGAAATTGATATTAAAATATTTTATTTAAAGTTTGTAATGTTTTATTTTTTAATTAATATATTTTTAAATGTCATGTACCAATTCCATATTGAGCAAAATGATATATATATCTCCCTTATGTTGAGCATAGAATGTTTTAAATATAAGATATTTTTTACTTTCAATTTCTTTATACACACAGAAAGCCACAAGACATATTGACACTAAACATAGAGGACATGGAAATATGATTGTCCAACATGAAACACGACAACCTTGTAAATAACATGACAACCTTGTAAATAGGACATGGACTACACTATCACTACAACAAATCCCTTTGATTAGCTTCCTCTTTAGCTCCATTTTTTTCTCCCACTAATTGTTTGTGTATTTTTCTTCACCTTTTTGAAAACATTGGCACTATTTATCGAGATGTCACTAATTTTGGCATTTTTTTCACTGATCATAGACAATTGGATCTAAAGTCAGTGCTAAATAGTGCCAAATTTAACACTAACTAATAGACTCATATTAGCCTCTTCTTTAGCTTTTGATGTAGCTTCATGTATAACTTCTTTTGTAACATCCTATTTTGATCTTAGTTATGGCATTGTTTTTAGCGTCCATTTTAGCTTCCTTTGTAATATCCTATTTTTCTCCTCATTATGGAATTGGATATGATTTTTTCTATTACGCATGCCACAGACGGATTTTGTAATTAAGTTGGGGGGAGAAGTGTACCATATGTATCCTACGATACACTATATCTGTAGCCAAATTCAGTAATTACCATATGGTTGATGCATGATACACATATCCTAAATCAGTAATTACCCACTATCGTCGTTACTCTTGCTTTCATTTATGAAAATCAATTTGATTACTTGGAAATCATTCTTGGTAGTTGTCATTTATGATGAAAATCCTGAATTCATTGAAAGGGTAACCTTAATTATTCCCTACCCATTTCCAAATTTCATTCGATTGATATTCTCTACCCAAGCATTTGTATTGACCAAGTGTTGCCTTGTAACAGTCTCAGAGTAGTTCTCATTAGTAACAATATTTGAAATGACCAGGGGAGCAACAACAATTTTTCATGAACCAAACTCCATTGATGTGCTACTACACCATCTAGAAGCCCTAGAAATATTTAGGAATACAGGATGGTTAGTCTAATTTGAGAAGTTGTGGGGTTTCAATGAGTAGATTGCTATGGAATTCACACTATCTTTGCAGGAATAGTATTTAAAGGTTAGAGGATTCATAATTGATGTTACAAAGGACATTATTTTTAGGGTGACAAGTTTACCTCAGACATGGGCTCACTGAATTTCTAGGAAAATAACAGTCCCAATAGCCAAGGAAACTTTTTTACAATGAGGAGAGGAAGTAAGGAGCAAGGGGAGAGGTATTGATAGAAAATCACTTCCTCACCCTTGAGATGATGTGGCTTTCTTTATTCAAAAGTTCATTACTTGTGAGGGACATTTTGGGATAGTATTCAATTATCATTTCTAGTTATTGGCACATTTACGCATATTTACAACATATGGCAGAGGCAGTGTGGATGGAAAAATATCCAAATATCCACTTAATAACCATGCACTCATGAAGTTAATCATAGTTCATTTACTACAATAGAAGGGAAGCACATGGATTGGTTTATTGGGAAAGTCACATGCACCAACCTCTGAAACAAAGGAAAGTGGAAGTAAAGAACAAGAGGTAAGTTTTGAAAAAAAAAACCAAAATATAGAGAAATTACACCTCCCAGAAAAAGTAGAGCAGCTGCACTTCCTAGACAAAGAAGAGCAGTTACACCTCCTAGACCCCATCATAGAAATAGTAAGAAAAGTAGTTCCATATGAATGTCTGTTGGTACATCTGTTGAAGGAAAAAGATCATGCACTAAAGCACCTATGGATATATCCAGTGGAAAATCTAAGGATAGTTATTATGGACGCCCTATTGAGTAATAAGGGCTCGAGGAAGATAATTTTGAAACAGGGGCAAGGGGTTCCTAAAATAGAAATTCCTGGGGAACCTAAGGAAGTATCTAAAAAATATACTCTTGTAAAAACTGTGGTGAAAAATAGGAAATTGAGGAAGCTATAAATTGAAGAACAAGAGGCATGAGTTGAAACAACACCAGAAGATAGAGAGTTGCACCTCCCATAGAAAGTAGAGCAACTACACTTCCTAGACAAATAAGAGTAGTTATACCTCCTAGACCCTGTCTCAAAAACCCTAAGAGATGGAGTTCCATAAGAACGTCTACTGGTACATCCATTGAAGGAAAAAAAATCCTGCACTAAAGTTGTGGATATATCCAGTGGAAAATATGAGGATAGTTATTATGGATACCCTATTAAGGAAGAAGGGCCTGAGGTAGAGACTGCTAAAACAAGGGCACCTAGAACAATGTCAGTTGAAGAAGGGGTTCCCAAAATAGAATTTCCCAAGGAATCTAAGGTTAAGTATATGAAAAATATAATCCTATACAAACTGTAGTGAAAAAAAGGAAATTGAAGAAGTCACTAGGTGGAAAGAATACCAAGAAGAGGGTGCGGGTAATTTTTATACCATTAACTACCCCAATATCTTAGGAATGTACTGATACAACAAAACCAAAGGAGTCTAAGGGACAAAAAAATGAAGAGAAAGAAGAAGAATTTGTAAAAGAACTTACCTTGACACCTGAATTTCATGTTGTTCCACCTGAATCAAAGGAACCCAAGGAAAAATATAAAGAGGAGGAGGTCAAAAAGGAAAAAGAAGACATTTATTTACCATATAAGTTTGAAACTGACCTCATTCAAAAAATTAATAAATTGAAGGAGGAAAATGAGAATTTAAGGAAACAACTTACCATGGTTGAAGGGAAGCTTCAGTTTAGAAAACAAAATGGATTAGAAACCCTGGCATAAGTAATGTTAGTTAGATTATGTGATGGGTGTAAAGAAGTCTTGAAGGAAGCATATTGTGAAAGGCCAACCACTATTTTGGTTGGAATGCAAGTTGGAGAGCAAGATGAATAATTCAAAACGCTATTCCACAAGAACCTACTGAAGATGTTTTTGTTACACAAGAACCAACTGTTGAAGAAAAGTGGGATGGATATTCTGGGACGTGAAATGTAGATGTTGGGACATGAATTCATGTAGATATGGACATACATAAACATAATTTGAGGGGAGATGTTGGGACATGAATTTGGCATCTTTTTGCACTCATTTTCCTACCTTTTAGTTCCATTTTTTATTCTCAAGACCATACTTTGACACTATAACAACCATTATCAAACTAGGTATATTTATTTTTATATGTGATCCTTATGATCTAATTCTACTTTTAATTTGGCATGATAAGTACCATTTTAGGCTATTTTTATCATAAAAATGACAACTAGGTTGTTACAGAGTTTGTGGTCTGTTGAGATGTTGTTGCAAGATTACACTTTTCAATTTTTCCTCACTAAGGACATGACAAGGACTCATTGAGCATTGTTGTTGCACATGAAGATCTATTTTGGACGTGTTGAACTCATTCAATTAGTTATGAAGATCAATTTGGAAAGAATATAGTCAAAATATAGTTTGACTGTCAAAGGAGAAGTTTAAGGACAACACAACTGAAATAGTTAGGATTTTCTATTAATAATTATTGTAATTTGGAAAATTTGTTACAAATTTGTCCTAAATATGGAAATTGTTATCAAAATTTTAATGTGTATTGACAAATTAGTTCACATGGGAATAAATAGGTTCCCATGATGATCATATCATTGTAATATGAGATTATAAAGAGGTGTACTCTTTTCCTGCACAAGATAGACATATAGAAATAGCTAGGCAATGATAGAGGGGGATAGCACTGGAATTGTAATCTTGTATGTTTTATTAATGTAATATCAATTATTCACAGCGCCATACCTTTATATTGACTATATTGTGCGTTCTATAGTGTACCATCCCATGCCAAGAAGAAAGGGGCACCCTTCTTAGCGGGGATCACTGGTTAGGAATGTATTGTAGTTATTTGATTTATTTCCTCTTAGTTATAATTCGCTTGTGATTGTTGTTATTGTTATTATTAGTCTTGTTCATGCTTTAATGATTGCATCATTCGAACCTCTGTATTATGTAACAACAGAGGTCCTCAACTGGTACCTTTATTAGTGTGAAATTTATTTAATTATTGTTATAGTTTGATGGTGTGTTCACTTATTTTGAATCTGCGTTTCAACATTTGTTGAGAGAATGGTTTCTAAGAGTTCTCTTATTTTCTGAATAAGAGTGGCAGTGTGACAAAGTGGTTTTATTTCTTGAGAGTGTGAATAAGGCTTGAGAGTGTAATAGTCAGAGTGTTGATTTGTTGAGAGTGTGATTACAATGATTGAGTTTGACATTCATTAGCACTAGTCATAATTTTCCCTTGCATATATTTTGTGTAATAACCTTGCAATAACAAAACCTACCTGGATTGACAATTAATGTGAAGAGTTGGAACTATTGCTCTAAATTAAAAGGACAATTATTCTGCCCAACAACACACTGAAGAAAAACCTATACACAACTTTGACATAATGCAAGTTGAAGCAAATCTTGGAATGTTGTATGAAATCTGAAGTAGAATTATTTAAGGATCAAAGTAAACATATAATAATTGAAAAGTGTGTAAAATAATTAAATAAATAGTCTACAATTTGAATCAATTATATTTGCTAATAAATGAAGCCTTGACATGCATTTTAGTGAAGCAAGGCAATTTTGGCCTACTTCACAAAAATGCATGCCCAACCTTCATTACAATGAAAAATTGAATGATTCAGATTGGAGAGTACTTTTTTAATCATAATTAACGATAATTTTGCACATAGAAATTTCTCTTGCACAAGAATATGCCAAATTGGATATATTTCGTAGGGTTAAAGTAAATGTTTGTGTGCCTCAAATAAATGCATGCCAGGACCTATACTTAATTGACTATGTGATAATGATCATTCCAACCTAAATATAAAACCATTTTATGCAAAATACCATAGTCATTTTCATAAAGGAAATTTTATACACTAAAATCCAAGTTTGTCAAAATAGCATTTGATCATATCTGCCAATGATTAGAGTCAGAAAAATATGCACTCCCAAGCCAAACCAATTATACTTTTGGTAATGAAATTTGAAACGGGACATGATTGGAAAATTCTTAATCTTAGGATATAACCTTGCATCATGTCTCACAAATATCCTACATAACTATATTTCACACTTATACACAACTTTCACATAAGGAAAGTCGAAGAAAAACTTAGAATGTTGTATTAAGTCTAAAGTATACATTTTTAAGCTCAAAATACAGATATAATAATGTAAAAATGTGTAAAATCATTAAATAAAGAATCTACAATTTTAATCAATCAGATTGGTCAATAAATGAAGTCTGGTCGTGCATTTTAGTGAAGCAAGGCAATTTTGGCATGCTTCACACAAATGCACTCACAACCTTCATTTCAAGGAAACATTGAATGATTAAACTTGGAGAGTATTTTTTAACTCATAGGTAACATTAATACAATTAAGTAATTTCATCTTTTTGCATATATATTTATGTTGTTCAAGAATACTCCAAATTTCATGGATTTCATAGGGTAAAAGGCAGGGTTTATGTGCCTCAAATAAATGCACACTAGGAATGTTTGGGAACAAGGGGATGGACTAAGAAAAATAAAATTTGAATATTAATAGTTGAAACTTTTAGTTTCTTGGTTAAAAACCTATAATTAAGTAAGGTTGGATGACCTTATTTTAGTAGTAATTAGGTTTAAATGTTTCCAAGGGATAGATAAAGAGATATCACCTAGGGTTTGCAAGGTCTATTTTAGGGTTTTTCTATATTGTACATATTTTTTATGGTTTTAAGTTTAATATTAGGTCAAGTGACCTAGTTAGGGTTTGAAGATAAATAGGTAAGGAGAATGGAGACAAATAGGACTAGTTTTTATTTCTTATTTGGCAATGAAGTCTAAGTAGATCTAGGGTTTCAATGCCACTCATTGATTGGAAAATTCCTGAATAAGAATTCCCAACACACATGAAAATGGTGACTAGAATTATAGGGTTTAAGATAATGAAGGAAATTATGGGGTTCACCATCAACTATGGCCTTATTACTATCATTCACTATTTAAGAACCACACAGGTGCTAACATTCCATGATAATACCTCAAGAAAATACATAGCATTTCATTGTTAAACAAATATTAAAATATGAAAACTTAAAAACAATATCATAAAAGCACATGGTACCTCATAAACCAGTAAATTTCATCATCATGACCATAAATTCTACAACAATGCTACTTTTCCTCAATAGTAGTATAATTCCTAACTAGAAAAAACAAAACATAAAATGCAGTGAACTCCTTCCTCTTGTCATAAATGTGTTACGATTTAGAAATTAAAACTATCTTCCTATTTATACATGACCTAAGAAACCTTTGAAATGTGTGGGGAACATGACTCCCCAAATAGCATGAAGTAAATCCTCATTAAATTTGGGCAGACAATAACTCATCCTCATTAAATTTATGTTGTGCATGAATAATCCAAATTGGATTGATTTTATAGGGTAAAAGACAGGGATTGTGTGCCTCAAATAAATGCACACCAGGACCTGTATTTAAATGGAAATGAAACAATGATCATTCCATACTAAATATACAAACAATTTATATAACTTATGATACTCATTATCCTAAAATAATTCTTACTCATAATAATCGAGTCTTCCAATGTTCATGATATCAGCCAATGATTAAGTCGGAACAAATGTGCACTCCTGGGCCAAACCAATTACACTCTAGGTCCTGAAATTTGAAATGTGACATGATTGGATAATACCTAACCTTAAGATATAACCTTACATCATGTCTGACAAATATCCTACATAACTGCGTTTCCCATTTATACACAAATTTCACATAAGGTAAGTCAAATAAAAGCTTAGAATGTTGTATGAAATGAAAGTATAGATATTTAAGCTCAAAGTAAAGATATAACAATGCAAAAGTGTGTAAAATCATTAAATAAAAAATATACAATTTGTCTCCATTAGATTGGCCAATAAATGCAACATGGGTGTGCATTTTAGTGAAGCAAGACAATTTTAGCTCGCTTGACAAAAATTCACACCCAACATTCATTTCAAGGAAAAAATGAATGATTCAACTTAGAGAGTATTTTTTTACTCATAGGTAACATGAATACAACTAAATATTTTTAATTTTTCACGTATACGTTTGATTTGTTAAAAAATACTCAAAATTGCATGCAATCACATTTTTCATGTATTTCTCATTTTTTGTGTACTAGGGTCCATTGAAATTATGCAACATGGGTGGGTACTCAGATGAGGAAATAAATTTTGCATCTAACGTGTACTCTCACTCAAAATTTGAGTAAAACCATAGGGATATATGTTGAAAATATAAGTTGAAAAAGTAGTTTTATTATTTATTATTTTTCAATATTTTTACTTTTTTATCCCAAAAATGGTGAATCATCCCCCATGGTTGACATCACCATCTTGAATCCTATTGGTTCTTATAAAGTTTATTTTGGTTGTACATTTTTCTTAGGAGGTCCGTTTTAGAACTCAAAATTTCTCTAACGCTTGTAACTGAAGGTCAAGAGGAGTGGCTAAGTGTTGAGATAATATTCTCTGGATATGAGAAGTTTGTTCCAATATTTCTGGAGTTCAAGAGAGAAGTTCATGAGATCACTGAAGAACTCCATCAATTGCATCTTGCGTATGTGATCTAGTTGGAGTAGTAGGTTCGCTAAATTGGTCTATTCAGGTCGTGGATGAGAGCTAGTTGAAGTCTCAGGAGGGGGAGGGTCTGTGTGACTTTTGGTGACCTAAGTGACCTAATGTTTTTTTTATTTATGATTTCCTTTTGCCATTTACATTTAGATGGGCCCTCCTTCTAGCACCATTTTGTTGATGCAAATTTTGTGTCCCCTAGTTAATAAGGGAGAAACGACCTTGAAGGGATCTCTTTAATAGCCCTAATTGTTTGGAATGGTCATCCTCGATGGTTTTTAAGGATCCTTTATCCTTTGGTTTCATCCTCTTATGAAGAAGAAGCCAGGGAAAAAATAACCATAATCTATCTTAACTATATATACCTAAACTAATGCTTTTTTTTTTGAGCTAGCATATTTTTGTTCTCACTGTGTTTCTTTAGCCTGATAGGAAGCCATGATATGTTCATTTTTTTCAATAACTGGTTAATTCGACCATTCAAGTGTGGAAAAATAAATAATAACTATTGATGCCAGAATTGAACCAACAAAGCAGGATCAAAGTAAGAAAAATTGCAAGGGTTCGTTTTGACACTATCATGGTTGTTAGGTTCAAAATCACTGTGATCTACAAACTCTTCAACATAAGGTTTGGTCTTCTTAAATTAAGGTTTAAGCGGAGTCTACAAACACTTCCTTCATAGGAGTGTTTTCATGCTCGTTTCTCCTAGCTCGAGCAGTTTTCCTTTGAATTTTCTTAATTTTAACCTGAGATTGAGAATTATTTTATGCTTAACTAATATTTTTTTCAAATGAAGGTTCTGGAGACACAAAGACGGGTTGAGAGTTAGCCCTGGAAGGTTTCATTTTCCTTTTATCCTTAAACTCTTATTTTATTTTACCACAATTTTCAACAATGCCTTTAGCCATACTTCTGGTAAAGAAAACATGAATGGGTTCTTGGTTTTCAGCCCCGTTATCCTCTGAGATACAAGGGTCCACCTCTTGAAATGATTATTCAAACTCATCTCATGATGAATGACGAGAAGGTGACTCAACATAATCATCTAGAGAAAGATTCGACATAAAGGGACCTGGTGGTTCAAAATCTCTGGGAAGTTGGGGTTTGTCGAATTGATTTTGACTCAGCAAAGAATCCTTTTAGTCCATAAGATTTTCCAACTAGTGTTTAACTAGTATGTAAATAAGATTGTGATGGAAGAGTGACCACACAAAATTATTTCATTTAATTCATAAGTATGGGACATTTTAGTTAAAATCTTATACAAATAAGAAGGCAAATTGAGCTTATGACTGAGAAACGCCATTAATAGCCTTATATGGTAGATAAAAACCAAATTCTAACATCCTTCACAGGTAACATATTGATGCAGTAACATGTTGGATGTGGAGCCTGATTATCTTCTTGATTCAGAGGTCTCAACCACGTTGGACCCTAGTTCCTAAACAGGGTGGAATAGGGGGTCCAAGGGGGTGCACTGCCTACTTTTAAAGATCCCCCCTTGGTGGGGATTTGGGGGAATTGCCCTCGAAGCTAAAAATAGATGAAAAGTTTCCTTGTAAAATATTGAAATTTCGTATTTAATCTAGGACATTCATTAAGCGGATGATCTGAGGATAGAAGTTTTGTTAATTTAGGGGTTTTTTCCCTAGAAGAAAACCCTCAATTTATATGAGGAAATTGTATTGCATCTATGTATTATTATTCTTTGAGAGAGAGATAGAGGAGGTTGTGTGATAGTGAAGAATAAATTACAACAGATCCACTGTAGGTTGTATCTCTTCATTGTGATTGATAATATAAAGGGAAGGATTGGTTATTTCTCCGTGGACTTAACCCAAATTGGATGAACCACGTATATATGTGTCTCTCTTGTTTTATGTGTTTCTGTATTTGTGTTTCCACAATATTTTATATACTTCATTTCACTGTTAATTAATTTCTAACAACTGGTTGAGAGTTTAGGTTTATTTGGCTGATAAACTCGCAGGAGAGAAGGGTTCCTCGTTCGAGTAGGAGTAATGGCAGAAGATGGTATGTTTAGGGTACATAAATTTAACGACGAAAACTACCAGATATGGAAGATGCAAATGGAATATTATTCATATCACAAAGATCTGTACCTACCATTAAGTGGAAAATAAAATAATTTGATGAGTATGACAAAAAAAAAATGGAAATTCTTGAGAGAGTGTCACTAGGAACAATATGACTATGTCTGGTAGTGTCGGTGGCATTCAAAATTTCAAAATAACCAAAAAGCAGAAGGTTTAATGATGACATTGGAAAAACTATATGAAAAACCCTCAGCCTCAAATAAGGTATTTCTTAGGAAGCGTCTATTTAATATGAATATGTTAGAAGGTGGATTTGTTGCTGAACACTTAAATGAATTTAACATGGTTACCAATAGGTAAAGTTCTGTAGGGGTAAATTTTGATGATGAAGTTAGGGCTCTGTTATTTCTGTTCTCATTTCTAGAAGGTTGGAATGGCATAGTTAAGACTATTAGTAACTCTGTTTCTAGATCTAGTACTTTAAAGTTTGATGATATTGCTGGAGTGAGGAAATGTGACGAAAAAGCTCAGGTGAGACATCAGGTAATGCTTTGACTGAAAAGACTAGGGGAAGAAAAATGGAAAGAGGAAGGAGCCCAGGAAATCATAGTAAGTCATGAAAAGGCCGATCCAAATCTAGATCAGGGATAATGTGCTAGAAATGTGGGAAGAAAGGACACCTAAAGAAAGCCTGCAAATTTCGGAAAGGAAAAGAAGGAGATGAACAACAAGAGAAAAATCATGAAGCTAATGTGATAGGTGATGTGTTGGAATATTATTTGATTCTTTCATTAGAAAATATTATTGATTCATGGGTGGTTGATTCAGGGGCTTCATTCCATGCTACACCTAATAGGAAACATTTTCATGACTATGTTAAAGGAGATTTTGGACATGTTCATTTGGGTGATGATAAACCATGTAAAATAATTAGAATGGGTAAGATTTTTATAAATTAACAAGATGGAAACCAATGACTATTGAAGGAGGTAAGGCATGTTCTAGATCTAAAGAAAAAATCTAATTTCAAAAGGGCAGTTAGGTGCTGTAGGTTGTGTAACTACGTTCATGGACAAGACTTGGAAGGTCACTAAAGGAGCTCTGGTAATAAAAAAAGGAGAAAAGGTTGGTGTATTGTATTTATGAAATGGTATTTCTAATTTCTTAATTCTTTAACCTCAATAGGAGAAGATACGACCTTGTGGCATCATAGGCTTGGGCACATGATTGAGAAAGGGATGCAAATTCTTCACTCAAGAAATTTGTTGCTAGGTTTGAAGCATGTTGATTTGGATTTCTATGAGAATTTTGTCTATAGAAAATACAAGAGATTCATATTTATTAGAGTTCGAAAGGAAAATAAGAGTGAAAAATTAGAGCTTTTTCATACAGATGTTTGGGGACCTTCAAGTCAATGATCAAGTCAGAACAAATGTGCACTCTCAGGGAAAACCAATTACACTCTTGGTCATGAAATTTGAAATGGGATTGTAGGTTTTGAGCCCGTACAAAAATTACCTGCATACGAATTCTAAAAAAAAAAAAAAAACAATGGCGAGAGCATAAAACATAAAACAAATATACACAGAGATTTTGCCCTGGATCCCAAAACTAGGACTACCAGATTGATTTTTCATTATGTTCCTTTAAATGTTACAATACATATATATACATGCTGAAGCATCCATAAACCCCAATCCATTAACCCTGGATTAGAACATAACTATAGTTACCTTGACTGGATTTACAAAATACTACGGACAGTAAACCATCATGCCCAAAACCATGTGCAAAATCCATGCACAAAAGCATAGGTAGGTCCACCCACCTAATATAGGGTAGTCACGGAAATAATATAACACAACCCAATAGGGACATAATTGGAAAATACCCAACCTTAGGATATAACCTTGCATCATGTTTGAAAAATAATCTACATAACGATGTTTCCCACTTATTCACAACTTTCACATAAGGAAAGTTGAAGAAAAACTTAGAATGTTGTATGATTTATGAAAGTATAAATAGTTAAGCTCAAAGTAAAGATATAACAATGAAAAAGTGTTTAAAATCGTTAAGTAAACAATCTACAATTTTAATCAATTAGATTGGCCAATAAATGAATCATGGGTGTGCATTTTAGTGAAGCAAGGCAATTTTGGCCCGCTTCACAAAAATGCACACCCATCATTTATTTCAAGGCCAAAATGAATGATTCAACTTTGAGAGTATTTTTTTACTCATAGGTAACATTAATACCATTAAATATTTTTAATATTTGACATATATGTTTGTGTTGTTAAAAAATACTCAAAATTGCATGGATTTGAAAGGGTAAAAGGCAGTGTTTTTGTGCCTCAAATAAATGCACACTAGGAATGTTTGGGAATAAGGTGATGGAATAAGAAAAATCGAACTTGAATTTTAATAGTTGAAACTTGTAGTTTCTTGGTCAAAACCCTATAAGTAAGGTTGGATGACCTTATTTTAGTAGTAATTAGGTTTAAATGCTTCCTAGGGATAGATAAAGAGATAACACCTTAGGTTTGTAGGGTCTATTTTAGTTTTTTTTCTATATTGTACATATTTTTTAAGGTTTTAAGTTTAGTATTAGGTGAAATGACCTATTTAGGGTTTGAAGATAAATATGTAAGGAGAACAGAGACAAATAGGACTAGTTCCTATTTCTTGTTTGCAAAATAAATTTAAGTAAATTTAGGGTTTCAATGCCACTCATCGATTGGAAAAGTCCTGAATAGTAATTCCCAACACACATGAAATGGTGACTAGAGTTCTAGGGTTTATGATATTGAAGGAAATTATGGGATTCACTATCAACTAGGGCCTTTCTACTAGCATTCAGTATTTAAGATCCAATCGGTGCTAACATGCCATGATAATACCTCAAGAAAATAAATAGCATTTCAATGTTACATAAATATTAAAAGATGAAGACTTAAAACCAATCTCATAAAAACACATAGTACCTCATAAACCAACAAATTTCATCATCATGAGTATCATTGTTGTTTCCACAACATTGATACTGTTCCTCAATAGTAGTAAACTTCCAAACAAGAAAATAAAAAGGTAAAATAGAGTGAACTGCTTCCTCTTGTCACCAATGTGTTACAATTTACAAATTAGAAGTCTCTTCCTATTTATACATGACCAAATATACCTTTGAAATATGTGGGGAACATGACGCCTGACATAACATGAATTACATCCTCATTAAATTTGGGTGGACAATAACTCATCCTCATTAAACTTTTGTTGTGCATGAATACTCCAAATTGGATTGATTTAATAGGGTAAAAGGCATGAATTGTGTGCCTGAAATAAATGCACACCAGGACCTATAATTAACTGGAAGTGAAACAATGACCACTCCATCATAAATATACAAACATTTTATACAACATGTGATACTCATTATCCTAAAATAAATATTACTCACTAAAATCCAAGTCTGTCGATGTAACAATTCATCATATCTGCCAATGATCAAGTCAGAACAAATGTGCATTCTTAAGCCAAACTAATTACAAGGCTTGGTAATGAAATTTGAAATGGGGCATGATTGGAAAATACCTAACCTTGGGATATAACCTTGCATCATGTTTGGGAAATATCCTACATTACTATGTTTCCCACTTATACACAACTTTCACATAAGACAAGTCGAAGAAAAACTTAAAATGTTCTATGAAATCTGAAAGTATAAATATTTATACCAAAAGTAAAGATATAACAATGAAAAAGTGTGTAAAATCATTAAATAAATAATCTACAATTTGAATCAATCAAATTGACCAATAAATGAAGCTTGGGCATGCATTTTAGTGAAGCAAGGCAATTTTGGCCTGCTTCACAAAAATTCACTCCCAACCTTCATTTCAAGTCCAAATTGAATGTTCAACTTGGAGAGTATTTTTTTACTCATAGGTAAAATTCATACAACTAAATATTTTTAATTTTCACATATATCTTTGAGTTGTTAAAACATAATATAAATTGCATGGATTTCAAAGGATAAATGGCTGGGTTTGTGTGTCTGAAATAAATGCACACCAGGAATGTTTGGGAAAAAGGTGATGGAGTAGGAAAAATCAAACTTGAATTTTAATAGTTGAAACTTGTAGTTTCTTGGTTAAAACCCTATAAGCAAGGTTGGATGACCTTATTTTACTAGTAATTAGGTTTAACTGATTCCAAGGGATAGATAAAGAGATAACACCTAGGGTTTGCAGGGTTTACTTTAGGGGTTTTCTATTTTGCACATATTTTAAGGGTTTTAAATTTAAGATTAGGTCAAGTAACCTAGTTAGGACATTTATTATAAAAAGGTTTGGGTGCCATTTTAATGGAATAAGGACAATTAATATGATTTATCAATAACCAATTGCATGATGGAAATTTGGTCAATTCTGCCCATGAGAAAGAAGTGATGGCCATCTTGCATGCCATCAAAATATTGCAGCCCTATTTTTAAAGTGTTATTTTTAGTGAACTGTATCTTATATCTAAATATTTAATTTTTAATTTTTAATTTTTCGTTTGAGAAAAAATAGGAGTAAAGGAGAAAAGTTGAATCACCTTATAAAATTTTTATTCACTTAACCAAATTTTCATTATAAGAGTAATTTATAGAAAAATAAAACAATAAGTTAAAAAAGAACTCAATTGCGCGTGCATTCCTCATGGTTTATTCAATGTTCATTCTTGCATTCAACATGCATTCCTCACTATTTATTTAGTATGCATTCTTGCATTTAACGTGCATTCAACTAGAGAGTCTTGAACCCAGACAACGATGCCTTCAAATGAAATAGGGAAATCCTCTTCCCTGCAAACAGTTGACACACGACGTTCCCAAGAGAAGTTCACAGTAAAACAATTCAAAGAGTGCACCAATACATGGAGGGATACAAACAATTATCCACCAGGTATGCTAGATATCCTAAGAGGAGAATATGTTTATAAATTTATATTTGGACAGTTCAATGTCCAAAATGATGAGGTAAATGATACCATAGAAAATTATGATGATAAATCCATGGAATTAAAAGTATTTGGGTAGAGATTAACCTGGACCCTGATCTAGTTGCAAGAGAAACGAAAAATCCACACAGAGGGGGAGAAATATTTAAGTCCAAGAAATCCCCTAGGCTAGAAAAGATTGAAATGGCTAGTAAAATATGTGGGAAAAAAGTATATCTTCTGAGGAATGGATTGAAAATGCAAGATGTTCCCCAAGGACTATATAAATCCTTGATTCAAGTTGTCCTTAGGAAAATTATGAATCATCACAAGCTTGATATTTCCAGTGACTGCATGAGGCTAGTTATTCATTAGGTTGAAGGCACGACCATAGATGTCCCTCATTTGTTGGATAAAAAATTACATTATTCCTTGTAAGAAAGTAAAATTAAGAAGGTTAAGTTTAGTTTCTCAGGAACACTGCAGAAATTATTGATTTGTATAGACCCAGTGTTCAAACAAGGCCTCTTAAAATGTACGCTAGGAAATCAAAACCAAAGAAAACCATTGAGGAATAACTTGAAAAATCTTTGGATAAAGGTGTGGAAAGTTTTGCTAATAGAAGTTTCCATGCTCAAGAGATAACTACTAGTGTTCTAGCAAATTTGCATGTGTGTGTGGATGAAGATGAGGAGCATGAAGGTATGGACCATTATATGGAAACATGTAATGATGATTTTTCTATAATAGATATAATTCCTTCTAAACAATTGGCACCTTAGTATAATTTCCCTTTTATGGGTGATTCAACATCTATTTCTCCAAGTTTAAATGTCCATAGTCCAACATACAATTTCAACAACAAATTTATTTTTTAGTATATGATAGAAATATTTATTTTCTTAGTATATGATAGAATTTTGCTAACAAGTTGCAATGGGGTATTCTTCCTCTATATACAACTAAAATGAAAAGTACGAACTAAAGACTAAGGATATTGTTGAATGCATGAAGAAGATTGTAATGCTAGAATCAACAATTGTGCACTAAAAAAAAAAATAAATGAAAGAAAAAAAATACCAAGGATAAATTCATTGATGAATTGGGTAATCAGGTATCTAGAATGAGAAATGAAGGTATGAGGGAGATGGATGAACTACAAGGAAACTTTTAAAATTTTTAGACTACATATGATGAAAAAATTAGTGAACTTGAAAGGGAGTTGAGAAGAAGACCATAACTTCTCAATATACCTCCATTGATAAGTTCAGATACTTCTGAGGCTAGGTTAGTCAGGATATTGAATGAAAAAGAAATTTATTGAATATTTAAAGGCTGAAATTGCAAATAAATCCAAAGATAAAGACCAACAGAAGCATGATTCATAGGTAAAAAAATACAAAAAGAAAGAGTGTTGGAGAAAACCTGTCATAGGCAAGCTAATAAGTTGAAAGAGACATATCCTCAAATTTCTTGGGAAGAAAAAAAGGTTAAAGAAATTGAATTGGAAAAATATCATCATAGTATACAAGGTGGTACTGAGAGTAGGGATAAAGGTAAGGGTAAGGGTAAAGGTACAAGTTAGGATACAAGTGTAAAACAAATGCTTTCAAAGGAATTGGAGAAATCCAAGCTAAAATCATGAGTGAAGGTTTTAGAGACCACTGTTCCAACCATGAATTACGTGGGTGATTTGTATGTCTCACCACCAGTTATTGAATCATCGAAGCATTGGTAACCATGAGAGATAAAAGAATTACAAAGCTACACAACAATCTCATGAGCAACCGAAAATAACAAAATTTGGGATGTGACATGGAGATACAAAATTTGAAATACCAGGTTTCTAATTTGCAACAACAATTAGAGAGGTAAAACAAAAACAATCAACAAATTAGCAATTCAATAACAATGAAGGGAAAAAGAGCTTGAGGATAAAGTACAACAACTCACTAGTGAATTGGCTAAATGTAGATATCAATTGAAATTTACAAAGGAATATCTTGAAAGGAAGGAAAATGAGCACAAGCAGAAATATAAGAAGAATGTGGATTTATTGAACGTACTAAGCCAAGAAAAATCCAATATGAGAGAAGGTTATGAAAGGAAAATTCAACAATTTGAGAAAGGATCAAAGCCTTGTGTCTGTTGCAAAGCTAGAATAATCATAGGTCTCCACAGAAGGAAAGAGACACTCTTCTTCTCAAGAGGAGGGCTTGTAAAATCCTCCCAAGCATCCCTGAGTTTCAAAATAACGATTTTTGGGTGTTCTATCTATGTAGAAATTTTTTAACATGTAATATATATATCATTATTTTATGTTAAAGTGCATTATATGTCATTATATTTTTCACTAACGTGCATTTTTTAATAAATTTTCAGTCGTTTTTGAGGTCTTACATTTATGTCTCCTTCATGGAGTTTTTAATCTAATTGTGGTCTCAGTGAGATCTAGTTACTCTTTTATTTTTGGAAAATGTAATGGACTTTTATAAGTTGATAACTTACTGAATCGAGAAATCATTGTTATGGAATGTATTAAATTTCCTTTTGAAATACAAAATATGTTTTCTTTCCATAGTAGAACACATTTACAATATGCTTAGTGCATCATATGGAAAAATTTACCATAGGGTGCGTCAAAAGGAAATCCAGGGGTTGCTGGAGTTGGAGGTACAATTTTAAACCAAATTGGTAAAAAAATATTGTCTTATGCCTGGGGGTTTCCCATTGCCTCAATTAATTAGGCAGAGATGTGGGCTACTTGGAAAGGTCTCTCCATTCTTCTCTAACATGGTTTTTTCTATTAAAAAGAAAATCACATTAAGCTTACATGATATACAAATTTAGCAACAACAAAACAACATAGATGCACAATAATATTGTATATATCAGCATCATGAAGAGTATAATCCACATATCCTTATCTCATGAGACAAAACATCCTTCTAAGACTGAAAAAATAGTACAAAATGAGGCTTCAAGTCTCAAGAAATGATCAACTCTAGCTCCAACATTCCAAAGTATCAAGTAAAAGTCATAATGTCTTTACTTACTAAATAAACAATATACAATTTGAATCAACCATATTGGCCAATAAATGAAGCCTAGGCGTGAATTTTAGTGAAGCATAAAATTTTTGACTGCTTGACATAAATGCACACGCAATCTTCATTACAAGGCCAAATTGAATTATTCAACTTGAAGAGTATTTTTTTACTCATAAAGAACATTAATACAATTACCATTTTCTAATTTTTCCCATGTAAAATATTTTTTCTTAGGCTTAGTGAAATATTTCAATTTGTTTTATAGTATAAATTAATGAACAAAATTTGCATACATGTAACCTAATGTCTTGGATTTACATTGTTTTACATATACAATATGTGTAATTATATTTTTTAACAATTGTATATTTAATGTATTGTTATTCAATAGGCTCTTCATCCTAGTTTAGTCTGAGTCTAACCAATAAGATGACAACACCTATAAACCATTATCAACCAATAAATGACCACTAACCATGCTAACCCTTATCCAAGTAATCCTAGTTTTTTTCTGCCAATAATTCATACCAAAGATTGAACACTTAAAGGATATTTCATTAGGTAATTTGTATCGACACAAATAATGTTGAAGAATTTCAAAGTTTGACCCATAAAATTCATCTTTTTTTAACATGGATTACAAATAATTCTGAAAATTTAGAAGTCTTTCTCATTAAAATTATTGTCTGCAACAATGTCATCCAATGTATCATTGTTAATGTTCATATGTTCTTTCAAGTATTTAATATTAGAATCATCCTCATCTTGACCTGCATCATCTTCATCATCATTGAAATTTGACTGTAGACCATATTGTTACTAGATCTATTTGGATCATCATTTTCTATACCATCCATATTGTTGTCTTCTATAATATTGTCTAAATCTAGATTGTTGTCTTCTTGTGCCTGAACATAACCATCTTCAACATCATCATAGATGTCAACTTCTTTGATGTTCTCTAATTCCTCTCTCTCATTTTATTGTTCATCATTGTTCTTCTCAATATCCACTAATGCATTGTCAAATACATGCCTTAATCTTGGATCATAATGTATGAAAAATATCTATGTTGGGTCCAAAATATCTTCATATAAAAATACCTACACATGAACGATATCCATATATTAGACCTATGTTATAACAATTTTATTGTTTATTAAACACACACACACACACATATATTCATAATAAATATTGAATTAGTAATTAATGATCACTATTGCTTCTTGTTTGAGTTAAAGAAATGCTTGTTCACAATGAATTAGTAGAACATAAGGCTCCTTATCCTCTGGTAGGAACCTTGAAGAATCTATAGAAAACAATCCACTATGGGTATCATGTCTTTGTGACCTCTTAAATGCTTCAAACCATCTACACTTAAAAATACAACATTTAAAAGAGCGGTAATCCAACAAAATAATTTCTTAGATTTTCCCAACATATTTTAGACTCCCTTCAATAATATTCTTGTCTTTTGATATTGATTGAATAGATTGCTTGAAATCAACCATGATGCCACAATTAAAGGATCATCTCTTTACTTCTACACTTTCTACGTGAAAATGTCGAACATATGCCCACGTTTCAGGATATTTCCTCTCTTGTGAAAGACCATTTATTTATGTGAAAACAAATATAATGACAAATATAAAATAATTAATAGTGTTAAAATTGTAAGGAAATCAATTTTTGTAAAATTCCAATTGTACCTTTCTTTCACATCCTCTACACATGTTTATTTCATCTTCTTTTATGTTTTCATCTATACTTTCATCTTCTATTTGATTTTGAATTTTTTCAGTAACCCATTATCGTGTGAAATCTTTTCCCCATTGCCTAAGAAGATCAGTGGGAAGTGGAGTATTCCTTGGGTTTGATCACTTAAACTGTCTCCTTGCTTCTAACACTTCTCCTCTCTTTTTATCATATAAATTAATCCATTTATTCATAAAGTCCATGTGGTACATAATGAGCTTTTCAAGTATAGGACTTTAATATCTATTACATATCAACATGTTTATTTCAAATTGAAAATATCATGTTGTATATTTGAAAAATAAATTATAGAGTAAATTAATGATTGCAAGGAAAAAAACCACAATGATCATGAATTTACTTACTAATTTCTACTTTAACACTATTAGATTGTGGTTTTTCTCCATCAATAATATCTAAAGCTCTTTCTTCATCCTAAAAGCGTGGCCCATCTTCAAAATCCTTACTAAGGAATTCACATAGGAAGAAAAATGATTCATTCAATACATACCCTTCAACCATGCAACCCTTTGGATGTGCCTTTTGTTGGACATATCTTTTTAGAGTTTTCATATACCTCTCAAAGAAAAACATCCACGTAATATAAGGATAGCAAATTAGTTTGAAAATTTAGTCAAAAATTAAAAAGCAATATAATATCTCTATGTATCTCACACATGAACATTTCATATCATATACCTTGCAAATGCTGACAATCGACTTATGGCATTCTTTAAGTCAATGGTAAGACATGAATCCACCCTAATTTCCAAATGCATGATATGTTATCAAACAAATTTCTCAAAGGTCATTAGTAATTTTTCTCACACAACATAATATCAAAATATATTTTGTACTTCATCAATGTTACTAGTAAAAGTTAAATGATGATAATACCTTCATCAAATTATGAAAATCATGTGTTTTAAATCTTGTTAGATGTCCATCAACTATAAAATATTTTTCCAATGACGACCCATAAATAGTAGGCATCCTCATTGAAGTCTAGGTATAATTAGTACGTGACTTAAAACCTTCTTTGAAAAGATACAACCTTGTACATCTGTAATATATCTCTTCTCTTCGCATATAGGCCATTCTACCTTATCTTCATATTCATCTCTATATAAAATGAAATCATTTTTACATGAATGAATTTTCTTATATTCAATCCCCAACTCAACCAACAACTGACGTGCTTCTCTGCAATTTGATGGAAACACATTCTCTTCATGGAATATTTTGGTTTTTAATGCAATGTAAGTTTTCTCGAGATTAAATCAATTGAATGTTTGACTTATTATGGACATGTTTGATATGTCAATATATACTAGGACTGTTTACATACAATATATGGTTTAAAAATCCCCTTAAAGAAATATAAATGAAGTTTATGAATGTTTATGAATTATGTACACCAATTGACAATGCAAAGTAAGAAATAGATTTCAACCCACTTCAATAGGGTATTGAATCCTTTGTTTGACCAACCAAATAGTGACTTGATTTCTAATAATATTAATGTGCATACAACTTTTGAGTTTCTACTTACACCTGATTTGAACACGGGTGTCTTATTTTCTTTCTTGATTGAATCCTTCATGTTGTTATCATCAAGATTACGATGGCGGTAATTGCCCCTGCTATCATCATTACTGTCAACCATATGATCATTATCGCCATCATTTTTTCCATCCCCAAAGAAACCTGTAAGCATTTCATTCAATCCTTCTTCATGCATTGCAATCATCACCATCATTAAGGCTAGGTGGGCTATCATTAATATATGCTAATCTCCTAATATCTTCATATATCTCATTTGGTAGTGTTCACTTCAATATTGCTCTTTTTTCCCTAATATGGTTTAAAGGATGGTTTGGATCATCCTGTCCAAATCTTAATAACCCAGTTTGACCTTGGATATTAGTAAGTGTATCATCAATATCTTCTATCTATCAAAAAACAAAAAAATGATGTAATGTTAGGAAACAAATGTATAAATCATGAATGTATCAATTTCAAAGAAATAGAATTAAATGTCGTAACAAACAAAATTGTACACACACACACACACACACACACACACATATAATGGAAAATTATTTTATGGACAACTTTTTTTACACAATAATTTAAAATAAAACAAAATTTTGACAACATAGTTTATAAAACGTCAGTCCACACTCATTGATTGTTCTTTGGTTTTATTCCCTTAGGAACATCCTTAGGGAGAGCTTGTTCCTCCCTTTTCTTTCACACAAGAGTGAATTTTGAGAAGGGGTAATTAAGTAATAATTCATTATCAATGGTAAGGTCCACAATAGCCTCAACCATTATCAATATTTCAACCTCTCTTTCCATATCTCCATCTTTATCATTTATAACCTCAACAAATTGAAAATTTGGTCTTATATTAGGGTCCCTTCCCTTACTACTATTTATAAATCCCACAATATTTTTGTGTGTATATGCATGCCCATCTATATACGTAAGATTCCCTCTATTCATTTCTTTCCCACTTTCCAATTGGAGATGATGTGTATACATATTCGAATTTAGACCATATGCTAACATGTTATGCTTGTATTCTACTAACCTTCTCCATTCACCATTGTAATACGACGGACCATGATATGGAATTAGTCTCCTAGTGGATTGTTGTGAATTGTTTCTATATTTAGATACCACAAGGAAATTTTGGAAAATAAAGAGGCCTAGATTCACTCCATGAATATTGGAGGGTTGTATCATGTAGTTGTATCCCCAAAATTGAAACACCTCATATACTTTAGGTAGTTGTTGATCATTGGGCGAAGCACAATATAGTGATGACCAAATTTATCTTTTTAAATTGATCTCAAAATCAAGGGAAATTCATCATCTCCATGAAATTCATTCTCATAGGGTATGTAGTCCACCTTCCCCTCGTATTTAAGAAAATTATGCATCCTTAAACTAGTTCTTGTTCTATTATTTGTTTTCATCAATTCCTCATCTTCCGAGATGGTATATGTGCACATATTTTTCTTAGATGTATCATCAGATAAATGATCATCAACCTCTAGGCTAGAATTCAATGCTCTAGGAAAATTTTAAACCAAGAACTTTATCATGCAAGTAATCATTAAGAAAAAAAATAATTATTTAAATAATATAAAAAATTGTTTAAAAGAAGAATAAATATTATTTATATCAAATTGCAAAATTCCTTACCACAATTCCTGTTGGATTCAAATCGATTGTAGGAGGCATACTACCCACTGGAAGCTCATCATCTATGTAATTCCTTTATATAATCTCTCATTTGAATTGTTTCTTTCCATGACATACAAAACATCCACAAACAACAATTTTGTCAAAGTATTCATGCCATGTACTATAGCCTTGACTAGTCTCTTATTCAGTGCAATCATTTATTGTGTCTTCAAGATGCATTGTCATATCCTCTTTCACCAACTCTCCTCTACATGATTTAACATTTTTAGGTCCATGTCCATGTACATATCTTTTTCTTTTACTAGTTGAAGGCTTAGGCTCTGCATTTTCTCCAATATCCATCTAAAATAATCAACAACATGCATTAATTTATGCAAGATTGGATAATACACTATAAATTTTAATAATATCATGAAAAAATATGGATGTATCAAAAAATTCCATTATATAAATTTTTCCTAAGTTAAGTCAAAATTTGAGTACCTGATGCCACATGTCATCCATTCTGTCCTCATTTGATATGACACAATCTGTTTCCATGGCCTCATATGGCTCCTGTAATACACAACATAGTCAATAATGTTTAGTACACAAATTATATCATTTCAATGAATATGCTATCCAAAAAAAAACTTCACTTTAGTCATGTATTTGACATATTTATATCATGTTAATTTGGAGTTGAAAATAAAATAACTTTATGACCCTAGGTATATACAATGAGCCAAAATTTCGACAAGAAAAGTATCCAACATCCCTATCCCACATGGACATCCTAATTCTAAAATATTTCCCTTGATCATAGAATCAAATTTAATCACCATTCCTGTGCATTTTAAACCAATAAATTTGACATGAAAGTCCTCATGGAAAAAAAACTGACTTTCTCTCCTGTATCCAAGTCTACCAATGTAGCAATTCATCATATATGACAATGTTCAAGTCAGAACAAATATGCATTCTTGGCATAAACCAATTACACTCTTAGTAATGGACTTTGAAATGGGACATGATTGGAAAATACCTAACATTAAGATATAACCTTTCATCATGTTTGACAATTATCTTTATAAATAACTATGTTTCCCACTTATACACAACTTTAAGATAAGGTAGGTCAAAGCAAAACATAGAATGTTGTATGAAATATGAAGTATAAATATTTAAGCTCAAAGTAAAGATATACTAATGAAAACGTGTGTAAAATAATAAAATAAACAATCTACAATTTGAATCAACCAGTTTGGCCAATAAATGAAGCCTAAGCGTGCATTTTAGCGAAGCGAGGCAATTTTGACCTAGTTTGCAAAAATGCACACCCAACCCTCATTTCAAGGCCAAATTGAATGATTCAACTTTGAGAGTATCTTTTTACCCATAAGTAACATTAATGAAATTAAATATTTTTATTTTTTTCACATATATATTTATTTTTTTCAAGAATCCTCCAAATTGCATGGATTTCATAGGGTAAAAGGTAGTGTTAGTGCCTCAAATAAATGCACACCAAGACCTGTAATTAATTGGAAGTGATATAATGATCATTCCATCCTATGTGTCTATGAAATTTCACCTCAGTCTTGTGGTGTAACAACACCCTAATGGGCCTTAGTCTTGTGGTGTAACAATTCCCTAATGGGCCTAAGACTTGTGGTGTAAAAACGCCCTAATGGGCCTAAGCCTTATGGTGTAACAATGCCCTAATGGGCCTCAGTTCTTGGGTATGACATCGACCTCTTTAGGCCTTCTTATCTGTGATATGAAAAAAAATTATGACAGAGATATGAAGGAGATATGTTGAGCCCTACGATAAAGATATCATGTTAGACATATGATTTTTCCATTGCATTGTTATTACTAATGCTATCTCTACATAATTAATTATGATGGTATGGGGCGAATGTAATGTGAAAATGTTGAGTTTTTTTTAAAATGCAATTATCTACAAATGAGACTTCTAGTCCTAATAAAATTGACACTGTTGCTACTCTACCGATGAGTAAATATATAACAATGTAAAAGTGTTTAAAATAATAAAATAAATAATCTACAATTTGAATAAATTAGATTGAACAATAAATGAAGCCTAGGCATGCATTTTAGTGAAGCAAGGAAATTTTGGTCCGCTTCACAAAAATGAATGTATGTCCTTCATTTTAAGGCCAAACTGAATGATTCAACTTGGAGAGTATTTTTTTAATCATAGGAAACACTACTACAATTAAATAATTTTTTAATCATAGGTAACATTACTATAATTAAATATTTTTAATTTGTCACATATATATTTCTTTTGTTCAAGAATACTCTAAATTGCATGGATTTCATAGGGTAAAAGGCAGGGTTTGTGTGCCTCAAGATTGGATAACACAATATAAATTTTAATAATATCGTGAAAAAATATGGATGTATCACAAAATTCCATTATATCAAATTTTCTAAGTTAAGTCAAAATATGAGTACCTGATGTCCTGTGTCATCCCTTGTGTCATCATTTGATATGATATAATTTGTTTCCATGGCCTCATCTGGCTCCTATAATACACAACATAGTCAATAATGTTCAATACACCAATTATATCATTTCAATAAATATGTTATCCGACATAAAAAATCACTTTAGTCCTATATTTGACATATAGATATCATGTTAATTGGAGTTGAAAACCCAAAAATAATTTATGACCCCAGGTATATACATCGAGCCAAAATCTCGATAATAAAAGTATCCAACATCCCTACCTCACATGGCAACCCTAATTTTCAAACATTTATCTTGATCATAGATGTTGGAAATAATACTGAGAGGGGGGGGGGGTGAATCAGTATTATCAAGTCAATTATTCCCTTTTTCAAATCTAGATCATATACGCTACTTCAGTTAGTTAAAACCACGTATATACGCAACTACGTATAAGGAAACCCGCGTATACCATGCAAACTTATAATTTACTTTATCTTACAGATGTTGATTATTAATCTGTGTATCTGAATCAAATAAATATTAACCAGAAACAGTGAAACAGAGTAGAAGACAATCACACACAAGAACACAAGATATAAGGTGGAAACCCAATGTGGGTGAAAACCACCTACTGCAATTCGTCTCTATCTTCCTTTTAATTAGAAACTTCTTTTTACAATGATTCTGTACTGGTGTAGTCCTTTACCAGTACGCAGGCTGCAACCTGCAGAGAGCTACAACCCTCTCTCATTCTCCAGCTTCTCCTGGAAGGGAGCTACAACCCCCTTAGCTCTTGCACTAGCCAAGATACTAGTACGTAGGTGCTGGCCTACAGAAGGCTACAACCTTCTCTTTCTTCCAGGGACCACGTTTCATAAATTTTCAGACTGGATCCATGAACATCAATCAATCATCAAGAATCAAACAATCTCCTTTTCACCAATTCGAACTGAATCAAGTAGACACTTCTCTGACAGCTGTACCCAGAGCATAGTAACACCAACCACACACCCAATTCTGAACCCAAAACACTGCAGCAATAAATAGAAGCATCTAGAACACAACTCAAGAGATGTATGCTACTTCAATAACCAGAAACCTGCGTGCATACGCTTTTGTGTTTGGACCAACCTGCGTATACGTTGTTTTTACTCACAGAACCAGCGTGTATACGCACCTTCGCTTCACTGAACCCACGTACAGATCTATAAAGGATAATTTCAAATATTCAGACCTTAATTAACCCAGATTACTAGATTTGTAGATCAAGCATGCGCCACATATAACGGATCAAAATCATAAAAAGATACGATTATTCAAGCCTTAAGATTATGACCCATCAATAGAACTTATCCTTCTTTTTGCGCTAAGGTTCCTCCTTTATTCAGATCCAGATCTGCACCATAACCCAATCAATATTTCAGATCTAACACTTTATCAGATATTCAATAATTCAGATCATAATTTGCCAAATGATCTCCTTCCTCTTTTATAGTCTTAGGCCTTCCACAATACCACGGTCCAAAACCATAACAAAACAATACCATGGACCCAATACTTGGGATCAACACTCTTGATGAGATACCATGGCCCAAAACCATAGGTTCAATTACCAAGGACTAAATACCACAAACCAAAAGTAAGTTCTCCAACATGTACGCGCTTTTCCTTGCGTGAAAGTGCATGTATACGCATATGCGCCTTTGTAACGTCTAACCCACGTGTATACGCGCCTTCGTCTAGGTGAACCTGCGTATATGTCTTTTCCTTCATTCTGAGAGCCTGAACTGAGATCTATCACCAAAGTGAGTTGCCATCAAGGACAACACCTGTGCCATAATGCCAACAATCTCCCCCTTTGGACTTGATGGCAACCCCAAGATCCTCAAAGTCATTCTCCCCCTTTGTCATCAAGGGCAAAGGGTGGTGCTCCCCCTGAGTACATGTTGAAATCTCTGCTCTGCTGTGCTAACCATGCCCCCCCTGACTGTAGGCAAGATTTGCAAATAGATATTCTTCAAGAAGAACCATGACTTATACTTCATAAAAGACCTTCCTATCACCAAAAGACTCTATACATACATCCATCACCCAACCAAGTGGGGATCACCCACCCAACCAAGTGGGGATACATCAGAAATTTACATATGACAACAAAGTACATTACATCATTCATCCCATGCATAGTGGGAAACCAAAATAGGCCGTTACATGACCTTGACACCATAAAAAAAAGATACATGACATAGAGACGAAATATTTAGAGCAAGACTTATGAAAGACAACAATAACTGATATCAGCAGCATCTGTCAATCACTATTCAGATCAGCAACCATGTTTTCCTTCTGTTCTCCCTTTGCATTTGTTCCACCTGAGATCAAAAACTGTGAACCTGAACCAAGAGCTTCTAATGTAATGCCAACAATGCATTATCAGAATTTTATTTGCTCCCCCTGAACCTGTGCCAGATGGTCTCTGTCAGACCCATATCAGACTTCCTTCAACTAGAGTTTGTCCCCACTGATTTCTTTCAAGCAGACATATACTCGTCTGTCTCTGCATAAAACGACGTATGTAAGCGGATCCTCTTCAGCCAACTTGCGTACAACCACTTTTCTCTGAAACAAACAAGTTTCAACAGCAGGATGAAGCATCAACTACTCCCAGCTTCTGTCTGAGGTATTCAAATGTCTCCCTGGGCAGTGGTTTGGTGAGTATATCAACAACTTGTTCCTTAGAGGGAACATATTCCAACTTGACCTTTTGTTCAAGCACTTGTTCCTGGAGGAAATGATATTTGATAGGTATGTGCTTGGTCTTTGAATGCATAACTGGGTTCTTTGAAATGCCGATTGCACTTGTATTATCACATAAGATGGAGATAGGTGGTGTACAAGTGATTTGAAAATCCTGCAAGGTTTTCATCATCCAAAGGAGTTGAGTGCAACAAGATGCAACAACCACATATTCCACTTCAGCTGTAGATAGAGCAATCGAACTTTGTTTCTTGCTGAACCAAGATACTAATCTGGAACCCATAAAGAATGCACCACCACTTGTGCTCTTTCTGTCATCCATGCTTCCAGCCCAATCTGCATCTGTATAAGCATGAAGAGTGAGATCTGTATCTCTCGGATACCATAAGCCATAGTTTTGAGTTCCTTGAAGATACTTGAAGATTCTCTTCACTGCCTGAAGATGAGTTTCCTTTGGATTTGCCTAAAATCTTCCAACCATTCCCACTGCATGCATGATGTCTGGTCGGGTACCTGTCAAATAAAGCAGACTTCCAATCATGGATCTATAAGTTGGTTGATGCATTGCTGCTGATTCATCATTTGCACTAAGGTTGCATCCTGTAACCATAGGGGTACATACTGGTTTCAAATCTTCCATGCCATATTTCTTCAAGATCTGCTTGAGATACTTGGTTTGAGACAAAAAGATACTGCCTTCATTTTGTTGGATTTGTAGACCAAGAAAATATGTTAGCTCTCCAAGTAATGACATTTCGAATTCTTTCTCCATCACCAAGGCAGAGTTTTGACTCATAGCTTCTTCATTGCTGCCAAAGATAATATCATCTACATACACAACAAGTATTAGCAATTTGTCATTTTCAATTTTTATATAAAGATTGCTATCTGCTGATCCTTTTGAAAAACCTTGTTGATGAAGGTATTTGTCCAAACGGTAGTACCAAGCCCTTGGAGTCTGTTTAAGACCATAGTGAGCCTTTTTTAGTCTGCATACAAGAGTTGGATCATTCCCAAGAATGAAACCATCTAGTTACTCAATGTACACTTCTTCTTCTAAGTCTCCATTCAGAAAGGCTGATTTCACATCCATTTGAAATAATTTGAACTTCTGAAAGCTTGAGAGAGCAAGGAACATTCGGATGGCCTCAAGTCTAGCAACGGAAGCAAAAGTTTCTTCAAAGTCTATTCCTTCTTGTTGAGCATAACCTTTACAAACAAGTCTGGCCTTGTTTCTAATAACTTCCCCATTTTCATTCAACTTGTTTTTGAATATCCATTTTGTCCCTATGACATTCTTATCTTTTGATCTAGGAACCAACTCCCAAGTGTTATTCTTTTCAATCTGCTCAAGTTCTTCATCCATTTCCTTGACCCAGCATTCATCTTTGCATGCCTCTTTTACATTTTGTGGTTTAGTGGAGGAGAGCAATGCCAAATAGCTTGAAGCTTCTACAATTGTTCTTCTTGTTTGTATACTTGCCTCTTTCTGCCCCAAAATTTGAGATTCTGGATGATTCTTGTGAACGTACCTGGATGGAGTCTTATCTTCTATCCTTATCTGTTCTTCTGGTGCCCCTTGAGCTTCTTATTCATCATAAGTCTGATTTGATGTTGAAGGATAGTCTTCATCATCTTCGAAATCTTCGGAATTCACTTGCGTAGGAATGTTTCCTTCTTCATCAACCACTACATCAATGCTTTCAACAATTTTTCCAAGCCTTTTATTGTAACACTTGTAAGCTTTGTTGTGGGGAGAGTAACCAAGGAGAATGCCTTCATCTGCTCTAGGTTCAAAATTGCCAAGATTTTCATCAGTATTTTTGATATAGCATTTGCTTCCAAAAATTTTGAAATATTTTACCGAAGGAGTCTCACCATACCAGAGCTCATGAGGAGTTTGAGTGCTGTTCACCCGGACATTTGTCTTATTGAGAATAAAAACTGTAGCAAATGCGGCTTCACCCCAGAAGGTTGCAGGAATTCCAGACTCATTAAGCATAGCACGAGCCATTTATTGAACCATTCTGTTCATCCTTTCCACTACTCCATTTTGCTGAGGAGTCCTAGCTGTAGAGAATTCCCTTCTTATTCCATGTTCTTCACAAAAATCGAAAAATTCATTCGAGGTAAATTCTCCTCCTTGATCAGATCTGAGGCATTTGATTCTGTGATCTGATTCGTTCTCCACCAAGGCTTTGAATGATTTGAATTTTTCAAAGGCTTCGTCTTTGTGCTTCATAAGTCCTATCCCACACATCCTGGAAAAATCATCAATGAATAATATAAAGTATTCTTCTCCTCAGGGTGACCTTTTCCTAGATGGACCACATACATCAATATGGACAAGTTCAAGTGGCCTGCTAGCTGATCCTTCCTTCTCAGGGAAGTTAGTTCTGGTTTGCTTACCAAACTGACATGATTTTCATATTGTATTGTTTGGAATTCTGATGTCTGGAAGACCATGAACTGCCTGGTATTTGCATGCTTTCCTTATCTGTGAGAAACTAAGATGCCCCAATCTTCTGTGCCATAGCCAGTGTTCATCATTCTTGCTTAGATAGCATTGATGTTGTCCTTCTTTGAATATGTATAAATTATTTGGAGTTCTTACGCCTTTGATCACTGTTTTTCCTGTATCAAGATCACGAACACTACATCCATTTGATCGAAATATAACCTCAGTTCCTTGATCACACATCTGACTGACACTCAGTAGATTATGCTTTAAGCCATCAACATACATAACATTTCCAGCTTTGACCCTTTCTTTCAACTGAACAGAACCTTTACCTTTTATGAACGCAGGGGTGTCATTTCCAAATGATACCTTCTTCTCCTTCTCTAAGGCACAATATGACTGAAGTTTTTCTTTATCACCCGTCATATGTTTTGAACATCCACTGTCGATGTACCATTGATTTTCCTGCCCTTCTGCATATAAAGCTATACCACATCTCTCTGGTTGTGGTTCCTTCATTCTCCATGTTTTGGCACTTGAGGCTTGCTCCTTCTGAGTTTTCTGCCAAAACCTGCTCCCGCATTCAATCTTCATGACCGAAATTGTTACAAATAGAACATTCTATCTCATTTTCAAGAGCAGAAAAGTTATTGTAGGTTCTTTTCATGATCCTAGTCATACTCCTCTGTTTTTGAGCTTCTCTAGTCATGATTGTCTTATAGGAAACACATTGAGTTGCTTTGTGACCAAAGTTATGACAAGAGAAACTTTGGCCATTGAAAAAACTCCTGTAATTATCAAATCTACCAGCCAAATGATTGTAGTTTCTATTGACATCCATTCTTGAGTCAAAATGAGAAGGTTTTACCTGTGGCTGGTTGTATCTTCTGTTTGTCCTTAAATTAGATTGGTCCTGATTTACTTGGTAGTCCTTGTTCATTCTTGAGGTAGATTGTCCCTGATTTACCTGGTGATTTCCACTGGGTCTTTGTTCACTTCTTCTTGCTGCATCAAGATAACTTTTGGAGGTAGATGGTTTCTGTGCTTGAGTTGTTTCTTCATTATATCCCAGACCTGTCTTGATTAGTGGAGAATGCTACACTTTGATAATCTCATATAAAGTGTCAGATCCTTTAACAAATCTAAGATTAAGAGCTTTTGTTTTCTCCATCTCTTTTCTAAGTCCCACTATTTCACATTCTAACTTTTCATGATGTTTTTCTTTTTCAGCAAGTTGGAATTGAAGAGTATCTATGATCACATTCTTTTCTTCTAAACAAATTTTGAGTCTAGAAATCTCTTCATAAAGACCTTCTTCATCTATAGCATCCACAAAATCATCATCTTCAAAAGCCATTAAAAGTTTATAATTACAACCTTGTTCATCTTCATCACTATTTGAAAGTCCATCACTATCTTCATGAGTGTAATAGCTTTTCTTATTTACATTCTGTTTCTTGTTCCATCTAATAGGTTCCTTACCCTTGTCAAGCTTATCTTTATGAGGACATTTGGCAGCATAGTGACCGACTCTTCCACAAGCAAAGCATTTGAAAGGTAACTTACCTCTGAATCTTCCAGCACCTCGTTGAAGGTTCTTGACAAAATTTGATTCTTCCTCTTCTTCTGACTCATAGTAATCTCCTTTGCCTGAAGCCTTGAAAGCAGCTTCACTCCTGTCTGATGGTCCTCCTTTCCTCATTTCGTAAGTAGTTAGAATTCCGTGCAGCTGTGACATGGTAAGGTTCCGTAGATTCTCCTTTTCTTCTATTGCAGAAACTTTAGATTCAAACTTAGAGGACAAAGATCTTAGAACCTTTTCAACTATAACAACCTCTTTTATTTCTTCACCCAAGTTTTTCATACAATTAACAATCTCATCTACATGAAGGAAATAGTTAGCCACACTTTCATCATTGTGGATTCTAAGATTTTCATACTGAATTATGAGGGTTTGAAGTTTTTCTCGTTTTACCTGTTCATCTCCTTCATAGCTCAAAAAAATCTTGTCCCATATTTCTTTTGCGGATTTATACTGCATAACCTTGACGAATTTTGATTGAGATAGACATCCTAATAGAGTATTGACAGCCTTTGCATTTGTTTCATATTTCTTCTTACCAGCCGAATCTGTAGGAGTTGTGGATGGAAAAGTATACCCTGTATCTATGATATCCCATACTTCTGTACCAAGAGATTGAAGATAGGCTGTAACTCTTACCTTCCAATAGACGAAATTGGTCCCATAAAAAATTGGTGGCCTGATAGATGCTTCTCTCTCGTAGTTTCTCATGATAATGGATCCTCCTTCAAGCGATCAAGCTTCTTTAGAAGGACCTGCTCTGATACCAATTGTTGGAAATAATACTGAGAGGGGGGTTGAATCAGTATTATCAAGTCAATTATTCCCTTTTTCAAATCCAGATCATATACGCTACTTCAGTTAGTTAAAACCACGTATATACGCAACTACGTATAAGGAAACCCGCGTATACCATGCAAACTTATAATTTACTTTATCTTACAAATGTTGATTACTAATCTGTGTATCTGAATCAAATAAACAGTAACCAGAAACAGTGAAATAGAGTAGAAGACAATCACACACAAGAACACAAGATATAAGGTGGAAACCCAATGTGGGTGAAAACCACCTGCTACAACTCGTCCCTATCTTCCTTTTAATTAGAAACTTTTTTTACAATGATTCTGTACTGGTGCAGTGCTTTACCAGTACGCAGGCTGCAACCTGCAAAGAGCTACATCCCTCTCTCGTTCTCCAGCTTCTCCTGGAAGGGAGCTACAACCCCCTTAGCTCTTGCACTAGCCAAGATACTAGTACGTAGGTGCTGGCCTACAGAAGGCTACAACCTTCTCTTTCTTCCAGGGACCACGTTTCATAAATTTTCAGACTGGATCCATGAACATTAATCAATCATCAAGAATCAAACAATCTCATTTTCACCAATTAGAACTGAATCAAGTAGACACTTCTTTGACAGCTGTACCCCAAGCACAGTAACAGTAACCACACACCCAATTCTGAACCCAGAACACTGCAACAATAAATAGAAGCATCTAGAACACAACTCAAGAGATGTACGCTACTTCAATAACTAGAAACCTACGTGCATACGCTTCTGTGTTTGGACCAACCTGCATATATGCTATTTTTACTCACAGAACCAGCGTGTATACGCGCCTTCGCTTCACTGAACCTGCATACAGATCTATAAAGGATAATTTCAAATATTCAGACCTTAATTAACCTAGATTACCAGATTTATAGATCAAGCATGCGCCACATATAACGAATCAAAATCATACAAAGATACTATTATTCAAGCCTTAAGATTATGACCCATCAATAGAACTTATCCTTCTTTTTGCGCTAAGGTTCCTCCTTTATTCAGATCCAGATCTGCACCATAACCCAATCAATATTTCAGATCTAGCACTTTATCAGATATTCAATAATTCAGATCATACTTTGCCAAATGATCTCCTTCCTCTTTTATAGTCTTAGGCCTTCCACAATACCACGGTCCAAAACCATAACAAAACAATACCATGGACCCAATACTTGGGATCAACACTCTTGACGAGATACCATGGCCCAAAACCATAGGTTCAATTACCAAGGACTAAGTACCACGGACCAAAATTAAGTTCTCCAACATGTACGCACTTTTCTTTGCGTGAAAGTGCGTGTATACGCATACGCGCCTTTGTAACGTCTAACTCGTGTGTATACGCGCCTTCGTCTAGGTGAACCTGCGTATATGTCTTTTCCTTCATTCCGAGAGCCTGAACTGAGATCTGTCACCAAAGTGAGTTGCCATCAAGGACAACACCTGTGCCATAGCTCCAAACCTGTGCCATAATGCCAACAATAGAATCACATTTTATCACCATTAATGTGAATTTTATTCTAGTAAGTTTGACCTGAAAGGCCTCGTGGAAAAAAAAAATTACTTTCTTCTTATATGTTGTAGTACTTGTGAACTCATAAAGGCCTTCCTCCTTTGGTTGAGGTATATTTGTCTTCATATTTGTATTATATCTGCAGATTCCATTGTTATCACTTCTTCGACCCACTTTACTCTATGCAATTTAGTAGTTATACATCCTCCATGTCCTATGTCCATAGCCTTCTCTGGATCCTGTAATACACACCAATGACAATAATTTTTAGTACACCAATCAAATCCAATTATCGACAATGAAAACAATAAGTATAGGGGAAAAATTGTTGGTAGACTATATTTTGAATATAGTATAATGTATTAACAACATAAATATTAATTGAGATTAACATTTTTCCCCATGTAACACACTTTACCACTAGTTTGTATATCAATTTTGTTTCATTCATCGTTTACAGCTTAGTTTATGAAATCATTTTAGAGCTAATTAAATTGCTTTATAGTGAATGTAGCAGATTATTGAAATTATCATTATTCTACTGAATGTATTCTATTAATATTTAATTTTATTTGAAAACAATGTTATATTCTTGTAACATTTCTATGTCTAATTTTTTATGGAAAAAATAACATGATGGTGCTATACTAGGTGCCATTTGAGTCATATTTGATGCCCCAACATGATCATATGATTTGACCTGAGTCAGCGCTAAAGTTAGTGATGGGTGAATTGAAATTTTTAGTGATAGGCAAGTAAAAGTTTTAAAATCCCCATGGGCCAAAACTTCAAAATTAAATACCCACCAACTATTGAACTAAAAAAAAAATTCAGACTCTTTCTTTCTCCTTTGAGAATTTTTTCACTATCAATAGGTGTAGAACCAAGAAAGAAAAGATTAGGCTCCTCTGCACCAACCTAGGTCTCGATCTAGGAGCTTTGAAGTCCACCCATTTTGTTGTAGATGGACAATTTTGATATTTCCTTCTTTGGCTTGGATTCATGGCGGTAATTTGAATGCTAGACAAAAAGTTCACAATTTTTGATGATTTTCAGTGGATTTTAAAGGATCTTAAGGATTCATATGAAGGTTACATAAGATTTTTATTTTTCCATTAGGGAATTATTGAGGTCTAAGATGGGCCTCCTAACGAAATTATAAAATAATAGTGGAAATAATAAAATAAGATTAGATTACATCATCAAATTTTAGAGGGAAAAAGGAAAAAACTACTTTTTCAACTCATATTTTCAACGTATCTTCCTATGGGTTTACTAAAAGTTTGAGTAGGAACACTCATTGGATGTAGAATTTGATTCCTCATCAAAGAAGTAACCATTTTTCATACTTTTGATGGACCCTGCTACACGAAACATGAGAAATACATGAAAAATGTGATTGCAATAATGTTTTTTCATGAATTTCTCATTTTTCGTATAGTAGGGTCTATCAAAAGCATGCAAGATGGGTACTATTTGGATGAGGAATTAAATTTTGCATCTAATGAATACTCTTGCTTGAAATTTGAGTAAAACATTAGGGAGATAAGTTGAAAATACGAGTTGAAAAAATAATTTTATTATTTTATTATTTTTTAATATTTTTACTTTTTTACTCCAAAAATGGTGAATCATCCCCCATGGTTGACATAATCATCTTGAATCATATTAGTTCTTATAAAGTTTATTTTGGTTGTACATTTTTCTTAGGAGGCCCATTTTAGACCTCAAAATTCCTCGAATGCTCCATTTTTGGTCCATAAATTGGAGCTGTAGAGTAAGGCATTGTCAGTTTTGTAAATAGAGGGTGGACTTAGGGTTAAATTGTGGGATACTTATTCATGTATTGGTGCATAATGGTTTGACTATCATAAAGGTTTGCTGGAAATTTAGGTATATTGTCTATATGTGATGGTCAAATTGCTTACCTCGGCTAAATTTTTTTCCCTTAAGCTAGCATGATATCCTTCCCTGCACAGTATTTTCCTTGGCTCACCTCCACAGACAAGATTCGCTAACTTAGCCTAAAATTTTTGAGCAAGGGGAATGGAGTAGAGAGTGGATAGAATGTGGTAAGTCATTGTGAATTTAAAGAGATGTAATTGTTTAAATTCTTTATTTTACCTTTTTGTTTGTTTAATTCCAAAACTTAAAAATAAAAGTTTATTTTATATATCTAGGGACATGAGACTAACCATGAGAAAAGGAATTGGATTCAACATTGGGGATGGAGGAAATTAACAAGCTTGATGGTTTGGACTTGAAAACTGATCATCTAAATCTACTTAAAAATTGCAAGCACATCAACCATCTCAAAGGGAGTCAATTGATTCCCCGACCACTCTTGTATTGAGAAAAATATCAAGGAGGGAATAATTAAGCATAACCACTAAGAATTTGGAACAAGATACAGAGACTCCCAATGCCCAATCCACTCCTAGGACACAAATATCTTTTTCCACTATGCTACATTAGGAATCTTGCATCGGTAGCTATGATACAAGGATAGAATATGATGTGTTTTTTTGAAAAATATGTAGATCAAATGTTAGGAAATTTTTTGTGAATTGGTTTAAGGAATCACGCCTTCAATATTTCAAATAACATCTCTAATTTCCATTCTCAAAGATATCGTTGCACCTACAGAAAGTAGTATTTCACGACATGGAGACTGAATTTGGCATAGGTTGGTCCGTAAAAAGGTTAAACTACAAATGTCTCATATTTTCAAGAGATTTAGGTGCAATCTAATAAAGAAGATCAAAAAAATCTCGCCGGAGCTCAAAAGAAGGCCAGTCGATGTAAGTATAAAAGTATGGAAATAACTAGTAAAAACATATGAGAAGTTGATGAATGGAGGAATTCCGATGAGGAGAGTATCCCACTATATGAATTTTCTCATAAGATTATATAAAATTTCTTAAACAATTTTTATATTTTATTTGTGCATAGTTAAATTCAATTAGTATATGTTTGAGGACAAGTCCTCCAAAGCTAGCCTTGCAAAATAAAGTGCCACGCATCACAGTGGTAATAAAGGTCTACATGTCTTGGTTTGTACCTTTGTAAGTATTTAATATGTGAAATGATATTTTTTTATTTCTTAGAAAAAAGTAAATGATTTCATATTAATTCGTTTAACTATTCCATGTGCCATGTTTTGACAGGAGGACAAATATGGTTGTCATCCAACAAACTTCAAATGAAACATGTTGCAAAAAAAAAAGTGACCGACTTTGTTATATGGATGGAGAATGAGGTATTAATAGTTCACTTTCAACAAGTTAGGTGGATATTGTTATGTTTATATGGAAATTTGCATTTCTTGCAACATAGAATAGAGGCAACATACCCTTGTTTGCCATATTTAGCCAATGAAAAATGTTGTACATTCTAATTGTAGAAAAGTTGGAAGATGGTTGGAACATGATAGGATAAATGTCATCCTCCTAGGGTAATATATCAGTGGAATGTTTCTTGTTATCACACAATTTAATAGGGCTCACACTACCAAAATTAAGGTTTTCCATGTAGTGCCCTTCCTAAAGCTATAAGTGGTTAGGGGAGATACCATGGGACTATGATTGAGGATTAACCCCCCATTTAAGGTGAGGGAAAAAGAATATAGTAAAAACCGTTCATTATTCTAATCCATCCAACAATCCATGCCCAAAGTTCCCAAGGAGAAACAAGCATAAACACCTGATTGCATAGTGAAAAACATACCTTTAGCATTAGATTTCCCACCTTCAAACACATGCTCTCAGTAGACGGGAGAGGGGAGATACAACTAGCTTAGGGAGCAGAGATCAAATGACACAATACATCGGCTACACTAGTGGTTGTCAGGGGTTGCAGGTTGTCGGCTAAAGACAATCTGGGAGAAACTTTCTCCTATGGGGTCACCCACTTTTGGTGGGTAAAATTTCCCACCATACCTTGTGTTTTCACCCTAGAGACAATTTTTGGTTGAAAAGGAACCAATGCCTAGGATATCCACATAATTGTTTCAAAACATTTAAAATATTGTTAAACATTTATTAAAATGTGCTTAGAGGTGATATATTCCCTTGTGTAACATAACTTAATCTTGGAGATGAATCTTTATGCCCAAACTGGCCTTATATTAACAAGATTTTAATTATTTTGTTGGAAAGGAGAAATGATAGGAGGATAGGGTTTATAACTTCGGCCCTTTAATAGAATCCACATTTAAAACTCTAAGATGAAAGTTTGAATGATTTAGATTAAGAATGGAAGTGGAGAAGTAGTGGAGGGCCTATTAAGATGTCTTTGAACATAAATTATAGGTATTCACTGTAACTATTATAGATATATAAAATAAATCTGCTAGGATTTATTTTCTCTTATGGAAAACACATAAGAGAAAAAAACATACTACAATGTACCAATACATACTAGAATCAACCTAGTGGCTGATATTATTATCTCCAAGGAAGCAAAATGATTACACAAGTACTCAAAATGCCAAAACCCTGAACCCTTTTCCAGTGGTTCTCATGTTTTTTAAATATTAATTCAAAATTAGTTACAAAGGTAACTATCAAACCATCTATAACTACTTAACTATCTGTAACTAAAAAGTCTTTTGCAATGTTATAAAATGATTTTTTCTCATTTTTGAGAAGTCTGATGATTAGTGGAACATTGAATTTGAGGATTGGTGCTTGGTTCCACCATTTGAAATTATCTTTCAATAGGAGTAATCAACCTTTCACACTTCTTCCAAAGTGCTTCATCTGGGAGCTTACACTGGATCATTTTCTGGAATGCAACTTTCAAATTTGAAAGCTTTGTATAATCATGTTTTGCAACAAATAATGTCTTCATTAGCCAAAGAAGTTGGAAGTTCCTTTGAAAATAATTCACTATAGTAATTCCATTTAGAATTGCAGTCTTTTCATGTGTTGTATATGCTATGATTTTAAAAACCACTAGTTCCTTTTCATATATTTCCCAAGAAAGAAGATTTCCTTGCTGGCCCTAACAACTAGGTAGACCATATCTAGTCTTCTAGTAAAATTTGGGATCAAACTAAAATATTGACTTGTGAATCTCCTTTAATGTGTTCTCAACCTAAATATGAAGTAGGTTTTTCTCATTCATTTTACCGATTTCCATAATTACTCTAGATTTGTTTGTGATATCTAATTCCCTTAGTTGAGATGAAGATTTTCAATTTAAATATTTGATCATCTTTTTATCCTTCACTGCTTATTTTTGTAGAGTTTTCTTGCATGCATCAATGCTGAATTTAGACGCATTTATCATAATCTTATGTTGAGCAATTATATGAATATAATCCCATATAGAAAGGACCTCTTCGATGATATCTTCCCAAACAATTTTTTTAGCTTCAATTAGAGATATATTTCCCTTCAATTTGGTTTTTAACTCCTTGATCTCATCTTGTGCTTCCTTTTTCTTGGTGGTCAATTGATCGTTTTTTCTTTTGTTGTATTTAGCTACCTCTTCTTGATCTTAATTTGTTCCTTTAGTAGAGTTAGGTTGTCCTGCATTTTATTTAGTTCAACCTCTAAAATTGTGAGTTCTATTATAAATTTTGTAAGATTCTCTAAGGGGTCATTTGACTCACTTGGGACCACAATAGTGAAAACATGGCTTTTGATTCATTGTTATAAGCCCTGCACTTGTTCTTGCAAAATGATTTTTTTTTTTTTTTTTGTGTGTGTTTTTTGTTTTTGTTTTTGTTTTGTTTTGCTTTTTTGTTTTTTTTTTGGTCCAATAACTATCTCACCAACACTTTTTTCTTTTCCTCAACTTGAGCTAGTTTAGTTGTTTGAGCATGCTCAATCCCAAACATTTTCAACTTCTTCCTTAATGACTGCATCTCAAATTATGTGTTTTGCAATAGGGTTTTGATAGCGTCCCTATTTTATGGATATATTCCCAATTTAACAACTAGCTTCTTATAGTGGACTCATTTCAAATATGTAGTGCTCTAGAATTTCCCTTTTCTCGCTTGAGCTAATTGTAAACTTTCTCCAAAATATTTTTTTGCTTTACTTACTATCAAAGAGATTTTTCTTAGGTCACTATAGATCATTTCACTTGCTTTTCTATGCAAATTAATCTTTTCAAGTAGTGTGATGTCAACTACATTTATGAATAGATCTAATGTTTTACAATAAGGCTTGAAGGTAGAGACTAAACAGCTAGATGCATGGGGGAATATTTTAGTTGTTTCCTTTCTAAATCCATCATAGAGAGTAGTCTTGTTTGATAAGTTGGAGTTGCTTGTGTTGCTAGTTGAGTTTCCATGTTGCTTCTCACCTTATGAATTATTTCTTCAATCTGTTGATAATTTCTCTATAGCACTTCTGTGGTGGAGGGAGTTTCTTCAATTGAGAATGCTTCCAAATCAGTGGAAATAGAGGAGGAGGTAGAGCACTCTGGGTTTCCAAAATGCATTTGAAAGCCTGGTTGCAAATTTGAGGGTCCCTCTATTAATTTAACTTGTACCTTTGCTTCTTATTTATTTGAACCTTTACTTCTTATTTCTTTGAACCTTTGCTCTATTTTTGCAATTATGAGTCTTTTATTTGAACATCATGTTTCATAGGTATATTTCTCTTCAATCTCTTATCCCTAACTATAGGGGTTTGAACATCTATTCTTTGTTGCATTTTGTTTCCTGGCCATGTTTCTTGATTTTCCATTTTCTCAAATTTTGGCTTGATTTTATCAATATAAGGTGCAAAACTGATTTCCCCTCTTTTATTTGAAATTATATGATGATGGTAATATTTCCATTTCTATTATTGATCAAAGCCAAACTCCTCCATAATTTCTTCAACTTGCAAGAAGGTTTTTCTACTATTCATGATGAATGGTGCAAAAATTATTTCTAGCTTAAAAATATACTTTTTGTGTGCAGGAACAAAATGAACTTGGTTAACATTTAGACTCTTCCTTGTAAATTGAAGAGAAAATATCCTCATAGGGAAAAATATTGGAAAATGATATGGTGGTACTTCAACCCCATACAGTCTTATCTCAATGTAATATTTAAACATATACAAGTCCCCCACTCTGGTGTCCATACTGAGTTGAAAAAACTCTTTTTCTTCAGGAAAAATCCTTAGAGGTTGTTGATTTTTCAAAATACTATATACAATGGCCAGGAATGATGGCAAGTAATAAGAAAATACCTCATTATTTTCCTTCTTCCTAACAACACTAATCCATTCAATCACATATTTCATTTGATTCTTTGAAGCCCACATATTTAGTGTTAGGTCCCTATGCTACTAGTGTAACCCCTTATTGTTATTAGTGCAACCCCCTTATTATATTATTGTGCCCATATAGTCCCCATGTTGTTATTATTATACCCCATAGAAGCCCACTATTTTTATTGTTGTGCCCCTACATTATTATTGTTATGTAGGCTCTGATTGTATTAGGACCCCTTAGACTCCTATATATAGAAAAGAAGTATTTTCATTTGTATCATCCACGAATTGTTCATTTGTGTAATGAAAAGGAGGTTGCCCCCTTGAAGAGGCTGATTTTGAAGTCGTTGATCTATATTTTCTATCTTTTTGTTAGTTGTTTTCATAACATTTGGTATTAGAGCTTTGGATTCTAGGGTTTCGCTACTCCAAACGGGACATCATGGAATTTTCGCTATAAATTATTCTCTACGATGTTTCAGATGCTAAAAAAAAACCCATTTGATTGGAAATCATTCTAAACCTCGGGTCTGAATTTTAGATCTTGTCTCGCTATACTTTCAGATATATGATATGAGGAAGTTGTGGTTTTTGCAAGCTCCAGAATTCCATCTAAAACAGGTCATCGTGGAATTTTCACTATATTTTGTTTTCTACGAAGGTTAAAACTCTGAAATTAAAACCCATTTGAGCCGAAATCTTGGTAAAGCTCGGGCCCGAATTTTAGATCTTGTTTCACTATATTTTCATAGATACGGTCTAAGACATTTAAGGTTTTTGCAAAATCATGAATTACATTCCAAATAGGTGACCTTGGGAAAATCATAATAACTTTCTCTCTGAGCATCAGATTGAAATTTTGTAAGAAGTTATAGAAATAAAATGGAATGTACTTTTCTATTTATTTTTTTCATGTCTGAAGGTCACAAAATGAGATGTGGTAGGTCGTACAAGTTAACTTTACTGAACCAGTCTATAATCAGGCCATCATAGGAGATTTGACATAACTCTTTATTGAAGAATCCAACATTGATCAGACTAGTGGTGTTAGAAAGACGACTCGGAGGGATAACACAAGCCAAAATTTCAAAACTTGAAGATTTGAAATTGCAGAGTTACAGTCGTTTAAATATCAATCTCCTAAAAAAAATAAAATTAATGACTTGAATCAAGAAAATAGAAACACCTAGTAAGAAAAATTTGATGGATGAGTTGAAGAATGCAATCAAAGCTAAGATAAATAGTTTTATATGTGCCATGGAAGCTAATATCGATGGTATGGAATCAGATTTGAAGAAAGGCATGGAATATTTGAAGAAAGACATGGAAGGTTGTAAGGAAGGTGGGACAAAGTTGCTACAAGAAAGGCCTCATATTGACAAAAATGTAGTAGAGGAAACTCATGATGAGAAAAAAATAAATCTTAATCATGATTTCGTAGAATATAACATTGGATTGAAGACCCACCATATTCCAAAGATTGATATGAGGAAGTTTGATGGCAAGGATCCCATAACATGGATACTATAGATGGAGAAATATTTTGATCTACATGATGTGCAACTATTACAAAAGGTACCTATTTCATCTTTATATTTAGAACCGAGTCAATTTTTATGGTATAAAGGGTTGTGTTCTCGTAAACTACTTGTCACTTGGTCAATTTTCACAGAGGAAATGATAGCACATTATGAGGATACAAAGAGAAACACTTTCTTTAGCCAATTGATAAATCTCAAACAAAAGGGTTCAATAGCAGAGCACATTGAGGACATCCAAAAATTGAATATAAGGGTAAATGATATTCTATAGAAGTAGAGGATTCATGCCTTCATAGGGAATTTAAAGGATAACATTCAACATGAGGTTCATCTTTGGGAACCTGATTCATTGGAGAAGGCATTCAAGCTGGAAAGAAAAATTGAAAGCAAAATTATGGCAACAAGAAATCCTACCACTCACAATTATAAAGATAAAAGACCTACAAGGCTAACACCACAACAATTGGAATAAAAAGGAGAAAATTACCTTTGTTACAGTTGTGATAGAAAATACACTAAAGGTCATAAGTGTGATGAGAAGAAATTATTTCACATTGATTGTGAAGAGGAGGAAGAAAAGGATCAAGAAATTTCAAAAGAAGAGGATATACACCAGGAACCAACCCTAGAGAAAGAAGAAATTAATTTGACCATATCTTGTAATGAATTGGAAGGAATTACCACTCCTGAAACTCTCAAGCTAGAAGGACATATCAAGAAGAAAAAGGATAACCTCACTTTCATGTAGAATTGAATGAAACAACAGGCAGATCAACATCACAACAAAAGTAGTTTTCATATAGGCGATAGGGTAATTTACGAATACAACCATACAAAAAAATGTCCCTCAAGCGAGCTAAGAAGGATAATAAATTATCACCAAAGTACTATGGTTCTTACAAGGTGCTGCAAAAGATTGGTACTATGGCATACAAATTGGAGCTTCTTGGATCTTCCTGAGTTCCCCCAGTTTTCCATGTTTCATGCTTAAAGAAGGTTATAGGTGACAAGCTCTCAGTTCAAACAATATTGATAGAACTTGACGAGGAAAGAAAAATCATATTGGAACCGGAAGCAGTCACAAAAACAAGAAATCGATAGCTATGAAACCGATCAATTTTAGAGTATCTCATCAAGCGGAAGAACTTACCCGTTGAAGATTCCACATGGGAGGATGAGAATTTTATACAGAAGCATCTAGAACTACTCAAGTGTTGAGGACAACATTTTTTGAAGGAGAGGGGGATGTTAGGTCCCTATACTACTAGTGTAACCCCTTATTGTTATTAGTGCAACCCCCTTATTTTATTATTGTGCCCATATAGTCCCCATGTTGTTATTATTGTGCCTCGTAGAAGCCCACTATTATTATTGTTGTGCCCCTACAATATTATTGTTATGTAGGCTTTGATTCTATTGGGACCCCTTAGAATCCTATATATAGAAAGGAGGCCTTGTCATTTGTATCATCCAAGAATTATTAATTTGTGTAATGTAAAGGAGGTTTCCCCCTCAAAGAGGCTAATTTTGAAGTCGTTGATCTATATTTTCTATATTTTTGTGAAATGGTCTCATAACATTTCGACCCTGATGGCTAAAATTAGAAACATGTGCATATAAGAACATATAGACCAGGACATAGGGATATCTAAAAAAACCATAAATATGATAGTTTTGAAATTGAAAAATGATAGACTTGGCTAGGTAAGAAGGGATATCTAAAACAATATCTAGTTGCAACATCAAACTCAAAAACCTCAGGGCTTGTTCACTTACTATCCCAATATCATCTTCTCCCAAAAGAGACAAATTATAACTAATATATGTTGTGTAGCTCCATATAATAAGGTTGTTAGATAATTCACTACAGGTGGAGGAATTTGGGAATTTGGTGGCATAATGAGTTTAAACAGACCTTCCTTATTCTCTTTAGAAAGATGTCTATAAGTGAGGAGTAAGGACTCATCTGAAAATATCTTGGGATTATTGACTGTAGGAAAATTAAAATCTTTGTGTATTAGCTCTGAAGTGACCTCAAAACATTCTCCCTTAAATAAGACATAACAAAAATCCTTTGTGGGATAAGGGAAGACACTAATCAACTAACAAATTTGGGGAAATTATGGGCATGTTAGACAATTACATGATAAAGGCCAGACTTGATGACTAGAAAAATATTATCTGGGTCACTGGAATGATTAAGAATGTTATATAAAATATCAAAAAGGTCCAAGGAGCAACACGAATCATATAATTCACCTTCTCTGTCCATAAGGGGTGTATGAATAGATGTCATATAGATTTCAGGTTTTTTAGTTGATTTCAGGGTTTTCTCCATGTTTACAATTTGAAATAAAGGACAAGAAAGAAATGTGTAATTATGAGTTTCCCAGTAATTGGAGGCATTGAAGAGTCAAATGCTGATGTGGAATCAACAACGTACACTCTAGACGCTAGTCATCGTAACTATGCAACTGGAGGACAAAGAAAATAACAAGTAGAATGCCATTTTATCTTTTTTTGTACTAAGTAGGAAAAACAAAAATATTTATGATGTAAGGGGTATGAAAGGGTGACAATGATGTATAGGAGATGATGTGGATAAATGACGTGTAAGGCCCGCTCGCTTGCCTAGATCACCTAACAAGTACATGATTTGTCATCAAATTACTATGCATGGTTTTCATAAAAACCATTAACCACTTTCGAGGGGTCCCCATAGTGGTTTCTGAAAATTGGAGGGGATATATCAGAATGAATCGTTGCCTTTGATTTAGAGATGGCTTGTTTAGCCATACTGCTTTCTGATGGGTCCTCATCCTGAAACTTTCGATTTGTTTAACCTGTCAGAAAGCCTTTGATTCCTTAGGTTGATTGCAATGAGCGACGATGTAACTCGAAACTTTCATGCTGTTTCGTTTCCAATTTATAAAAATTTTAGACCAACTTTTATATAGTTCAAGATTACTTGTATACAAACACTTTTGAAAAGGGACTATTATATAAAAAAATTCTAGACCCTACATCCAAAGTCTTATATATATATATATATATATATATATATATATATATATATATATATATATATAAGACTTTGGATGTAGGGTCTAGAATTTTTTTATATAATAGTCCCTTTTCAAAAGTGTTTGTATACAAGTAATCTTGAACTATATAAAAGTTGGTCTAAAATTTTTATAAATTGGAAACGAAACAGCATGAAAGTTTCGAGTTACATCGTCGCTCATTGCAATCAACCTAAGGAATCAAAGGCTTTCTGACAGGTTAAACAAATCGAAAGTTTCAGGATGAGGACCCATCAGAAAGCAGTATGGCTAAACAAGCCATCTCTAAATCAAAGGCAACGATTCATTCTGATATATCCCCTCCAATTTTCAGAAACCACTATGGGGACCCTCGAAAGTGGTTAATGGTTTTTATGAAAACCATGCATAGTAATTTGATGACAAATCATGTATATATATATATATATAGATATAGATATAGATATATATTGTTTTGGAGGAAAAGTAAAAAGTAACCTTTGACTATGTTAAAGAGTGTAACTAGGGGCTAATTCCCCTTCCTAGAAGCCTTATATATATATATATCTATATATATATATATATATATATATATATATATATATATATATAGTGTTGAATAATCATGTCTCTAAGGACATGATCATTCGTTGAAAATAACTCATACTCATGTAAATAACATATTTACCATAAATCACTACCCACCATAATTTAAGCAAGAGGCCCATTAGGGCATTGTTACACCACAAGAATGAAGCCCATTAAGATGTTGTTACACCACAAGACCGGGGTATAATTTCACAAACCCATAGGATGGAATGATCATTATATCAATGTCGATTAATTACAAGCCTTGGTGTGCATTTATTTGAGTCACATTTATTTGAGGCACACAAACACTGCCTTTTACCCTATGAAATCCATGCAATTTGGAGTATTCTTGAACAACAAAAATATAAGTGAAAAATAAGAAATATTTAATTGTATTAATGTTACTTATGAGTAAAAAAATACTCTCCAAGTTGAATTATTCAATTTTGGGAATGCATTTTTGTGAAGCAGGCCAAAATTGCCTTGCTTCACTAATATGCATGCCCATGCTTCATTTCTTGGACAATCTAATCAATTCAAATTGTAGATTGTTTATTTAGTATTTTACACACTTTTACATTATTATATATTTACTAACCAATAGAGTAGTAAAAATGTTAATTTTCTTAGGGCTATAATTTTTTTTTGTAGATAATTGCATTTCAAAACATTTTCAACATTTTCACATTGCAATCACCCATATCATCACAATTATGTAGATATAACATTAGTAATAAAAAAGTAGCATCATAATCATAGGTTTGTCATGATATCTATGCCATAGGGCTCAATGTATCTCCTTCATATATTTGTCATTGTCTTTTCTCATATCATAGATAAGAAGGCCTAAAGAGGCCATTGTCATATCAAAGAACTAAGGCCCATTAGGGTGTTGTTGCACCACAGGATTGAGGTCCATTTGAGCGTTATTACACCAAAATAATGAGGTACAATTTCGCAAACCCATAGGATGGGATGATTATTATATCACTACCAATTAATTACATGTCCTGGTGTGCATTTATTTGAGTCACATAAACCTTGCCTTTTACCCTATCAAATCTGTTATCATAGTTTGAGTTTTGAGATTAACGTTTTAGGGACTTGAATTAGCTACTTGAAGTTTTTTCTTTGAATTTTTTCGAAAGCGGTGACAATTAATTTATCAACGATGGTTTGAAAATGAAGTAAGGAAATCATTGACTAATAAAATGATAGTGATATGGTTCATATGTCAAAATGAAGGCACTGCCAAATAATTTCTCAACACTAGCCTATTGTTCAACGACAATTTGAACTGACAAGTAAAACATCAACGCCATTATTCGATGATTGCTATGGAGTACTAGACTAATCGTGGATATGCTTTCTTCCCTAGATACATCATATAGTATTCATTGTAACAACCCTGGTTAAAATCCCATGTAAAAATATATAAAACCACGGTCATGGGACACATATTCCAAGATGAATGGTGGGAAAAACATCCTAGTGGGTGTTCATTTCAATTATTATGGCTAAGGAAATGGGCAAAGGAAAGAGCCACTAATTGAAATTTTATTTATGAAAATAATGGAAATTAGGAGAAAAGGGAGGTGAAAGGTCACAGGTTGCATTTGAGGAGGAAATGAAGGAAAATAATGGAAAATGAAGAAAATAGAGGCCTCATTAATAAAAAGGATTCTAAGGATCAGTGGGTAAGCTTATGTTAGTTCAATTTTGGAGCTCTCTTTGTATTATCTCTCTCTCATACTCTTGGACACTTATATTTTTCTTGGAGCACTCTTGGAGAGTGTGGCATAATTGGATTTTTGGAGAAATAAGGCAAAGGAAGAGTAGGAAGGCACAAGAGGGCATTAGGATCAACAAATACAATGAGTTTCGCTTGTAAGTACCTAGTTGAAGGTATGTTTTCCTCACTAGTTTTGGTATGCATGGAATATGCACGTGTTTTGTTGGTTGTGACCTGTCATCAACATGGATGATGGTCGGGATTGACAGTGGATTTCCTAGCCTTGTCATTTCTTGGATAACCATGGTGATTGTGGATTTGTTTTGGTTGGTTCTCATGTTTCCTTAGATTGGGTTGAGTTATTAGTCCCCGAAGCCCTGGTTGGACAAATGCTTTGGAAGCCCCGTAACAACGTGGGTTGAGTTACTAGTCTTGGAAGCCTTGGTTGGATAAACACTTTGGAAGCCCTTGGTGGGTTGAGTTACTAGTCCTAGAAGCCCTGGTTGGACAAATTCTATGGAAGCCCGGTAAAATCTATGGGTTGAGTTACTAGTCCTGGAATCCTTGGTTGGACAAACGCTTTGGAAGCCCTGGAAGGCTTGGATAGAGACCAATATGTTAATGGTTTTGTGATGTCTGATCGTGAGGTGGAATCACTATTTGATGGGTTGAGGTGGATGGCTGTTGGAAGCCCTGGATGATTTTTGATTGATCTGTTTTATGAGATCCTACATTCGTGCTTGGAATATTTCACAAGAGTGAATGGATGAAGAGATATTTGGCTCAACCATTCTACGGTCGGGTGGAACATGGTAGTCCCATACCGGGTTGGATTTTGCATCATTAATATGAGTTTATTTCTCCTTGTTATCTCATGAGTATTATACTCTGTTATATGGCTATTGTATCCTTGGTATTTCTATTGTTATTATGCTGGTTATGAATATGTATTATGACAATGGCTATGTATGGCTCCCATCATGTTTTTACTTGTATATGAATAAACAATGTATCTATGGCCTAATGGACGAAACTGCATTTAATGTGATAAGGAAACAATGCCTCATAGAGAATCTTAGATAAGTATGATACCCCTATGTTCAGATCTTTTATTTACACTTGTGGATTACATATTTGTGATATGTTTGACGAAATGCCTTTCATGGCTCGTAGCATTCCAATCAACGTATTATTGAAGTAATAGCATTAGTACTATTATTTCAATGTTATCTTACTATTCTAAAGATGTCATTCAATTATGGGCAGTGGCATGGGCTTTGGGCCTGAAAATGTGGCTTAAATCCTGGGGACACTGGCATAAAACTGAGAAGAATACTCCCTGGATGCTGTCTTGCAGGTTTGTGAGAGCGTCCAGAGGTCCCTGGACATTGGCATGCCCATAGCATGAGAGCGTCCAGAGGTCAAGTAGTCCAAAATATTAGTGGGACCTAGGGGTTGGTTGGCATAAAGGTTGGGTTGGTTCTTGAGGCTCCTAATGTTGATTTTGAATGTCTGTATGGTGCGTTTCCATCGGTTCCACTTACTTAACGTGACTTAGGAGTTCGAATCATATCATAGTGTCCTCTTGTCGCATGTTTACCTCGGTTTACTAGTTGCTTCAATAGATATGGGTGGTGGGTGTTACAGAGTGGTATCAGAGCATGGTTCACCCCTCAGACTAGATGGGTTGTTTGCATATGTGTTTCTTGTGCTTGTAGTCCATGTGCTTGTTGCATTTGAATGGTGTTGATCATGGTTGTAGTGATGTCGCCATGCGAAGGTTGATGGTTTTGTTGTGGGATGTGTTGTCATGATTGTATGGGTGTATATGCATTGCCATGCATGTAGATGTCTATATGCATGCATTGTCATGGTTATAGTTATGCATGTATAGTAGGTCAAACATGTATTGTGAGGTCATTGCATGCAATTAGGTCATCATGATGATATTGGTATGCTATGATGCTAATGTGATGGGTGATATAGAGAAGCAGATGCAGATCATCAAAGTGAAGTTGCAACATTGGACCTCGAGGCAAGAGCATGTTGTCATATAGGTTTGTATGTTGGGTATGCAGGTATGTAGGCTAAGGATTGTTATATTCATTGTGCTTATGTGTATTCCTTTCATTCTATTGATGTTATGGTTACATACATGATAGATGCTAGTTGATTAGTCTAGTCATATGCACGTGTCAGATAGTTATGAGTGATAATATCTTGTGGTTGTATGCATTGCTCTTGTTTTTTTAGGTTAGATAACTTGATGATTATGTTATATGTTGTTGATGAGTATGTTATATGTTAACTTGTTGTTGTTATATGATAGCTATCTTGATGATTATGTTATATGTTGTTGATGAGAATGATGTATAACTTGGTGTTTGTTATATGCTAGTAACTTGATGATTAGGGTTATTTCATTAAGATCTTGCTTTTGATATGTATCATACTAAGTTGGATTGGCCTATGCAAATGGTTAGGTTTATGACATTCAGGTATGAGTTAATATGATGTGATATTATGTCGTACTAATCTAGATTGACTATGCAGATGCAATTATTATGTATAAATGATTATTATTTATGAGTTTATGATGTGAACATGTTAGCTAGTGACAATTATGGATATCATGACCTTATTTATGTTTGAGTTGATTCATGCTAATCTGGATTGATTGTGTAGACAAGATAGCCTCCCATGAGATACATTAAGGTATGAGGTTGCTTATGTCATCTAATTTGTGCTTGAATGTTTTATTATGTCGTCTATTTGATGTTTGGTTGTTTGATTATGTCATCTAGTTGATTTATTTGACATGGTATGTTTGCAAGTTGGTTGTATGTTTGATGAATTGCATAATATGAGTATGTGTTCAAATGATCTTGTTTTAAGATGATTGTACTAACACATATGTGTTGAGATAGTTGGTATGTACTTGGATGTAGTAGGTGATAGTTGTAGCATTGTGTTTAATGACTATGGATTATGACAGGATTGTTAATCCTCGTAAAGGTTGATTTCCAATTGATAGATATGATTATCTTGATGTTTGGAACATGTGGTTGACATGTGTGAGAAATTGTAGGGTAACATGCTTGGTATTGGCACGACATGGTAACAATGGATTTGTTTATATAAGTAACAGTTGGATGATGTGATAGCACATAGTAAAACTCAATTGTAGCAAAGAAAATATCAATGAAAGGAATTGGGCAAGAATTCTTTTGCCTATGTTTGGAAACCCTAATTCCAAACGAATGAGTGCTTTGCATACAGGAATTCTTCTTAACCTTAATCTTGTCTGACATTATGTGGATATGTGCTAGATTCATGAACTTGTATTTGACAGGTATATTAGCTAGTCTCTAGTTACAGGTGGATCTGTCAAGGGAATTGGAGTCCCTTGAGAGATGGCATGGATGTGTTCAGTTGCAAGCAACGTGCTTGGCACAACAAGATAAGGTAACTGGTGTATTGTTATGTTTATTTATTCACTGACAAATATGTGTTTGTAGCAATATGATGCAAGGGATTGCATGGAAAAGAAATTGCCATGAAATCTTGAAGAAGGCTTAGGTTGAGATTTCCTTTGGAAGCACTGGGAACCATGGGGATTGAGTCATGGTGATTGTTTTTAGTCTTGTGCTTTTGGTATTTTGTGATTTTTTTCACTTAATTTGTAGTTTTATTATGTCTAGTGCATGATCATGCCACTTTGTTTGTGGTGTCATATTCTTGTTGGTTTTCATGGTTTTCTTCTTGTTTGTTTCTTGTTCTTTCCTTTTAAGTTTTGAGTCTTGGGAATTGTTTGGGAAGAGGAAAGTTAGTGGAGCTCGAAGAGTTGAATGAAATCCAGTAGGAAATGTAAGACTCATATGAAGCTAATGCATGTATAAGGGTAATTGAAGGAAAGAGTATGACAATCAGTTGGGCTAGTTGGGTCTATTGGTGTAAATAGACAATGTTGGGGCAATCATGGGAAAGGTAATCAAGAAAGGTAAGGTGAATGGATTTGAGATGTCATATGCCTTGGCTATGTTGGGAACTATTGCTCTCGATGTTGTGCATGTGTTGCATGCATAAAGGAAGTTCTCTTAACCTTGACCTTATTATATCTAGTAATTATGTTGTGATCATGATTATGCTAATGTCTATGTATGTATGTATGTATGTCATTGTCTGACTAGATCATTATTATTTTATGTTGATGTTTATATGTATATATGTGTATGTATGCATATCGTTGTCTGACACGATCATGCTTGTTTATGACAATGTTTATATATATGTGTATGTATCTATGTCATTGTTCGACAGGGTCATCAGGGATCATTCTTGTGGAAGAGTGATTACTTATGTAGGTGAATGACATGAAGAGGTTCCTGGTCTTATAAGGAGCCAATTGGGAGGAGTAGCCCTAACAAATCTATGAGGTAAGTATCATGTGGTCGTGTGTTGATATTATGTGATTATGTTATGGACATGCTATACTGAGGATACATCAGTGGAAGGAAAGCGGTGTGGCTTGTGGCATGTTGAGAAAAGCATGGATAAGACATTGGAAGTAAGGTTGCCTAGTAGAGATAGTGTGGTTTTGGATGTGTGGTACTATTGTTGTGCATATGTTGTATATGTTGTACATGTTGCGTCTGTGATGTTGTGTGCATGTGGTGTTGTATACATATAGTGTGTGTATGTGTTGTTTATGCAATGTTATTGTATGTTATGTACAGAGTGGCATCCATACAGGGTGGTACAAATAGTGTTGTGTGAATGTTGTATATGCAGTGCTAGGTATAGATGGTACTATGTACATGTTGGATATGCGGTGTTGTGTACATATTGTACTATGCGCATGATGGATATGCGGTGTTGTGTGCGTATGGTGCTATGCACATGTTGGATATGCAATGCTATGTACATGTTGTATATGCAGTGCTATGTACCTGTTGTGTATGCAGTGCTATGTACATATGGTGTTGTGTGCCTGTTGTACATATGGTGTTATGTGCATGTTGTACATATGGTGTTGTGTGCATGATTGTACAAGTGGTGTTGTGAGCATGCGGTGCCATGTACATGTTGTACATGTGGTGCTATGTGCATGCGGTGATATGTACATGTCGTGCATGTGATGCTGTGTACATATGGTGTCATGTACATGTCGTGAATGTAGTACTGTGTACATGTGGTATTGTGTACATGTTGTACAGGTGGTGCAGTGTACATGTGGTGTTGTGTACATGCTTTACAGGTGGTTTTGTGTACATGTGATGGTGTACATACTTTGTGCAGGTGGTGTGGTGTACAGGTGGTACTATGTACATGTTATACATATGGTACTCATGTATGTGTGGTATTATGTGCATGTTGTACATGATGTGTTGCGAGCATGCAGTACTATGTATGTACATTGTGTAGTCATGGTATTGTTACATGTTTATTCATTATTTTGTACTCTATGTACATATATGTATTGTGTTGTACATCGGGTGTAGGTGTATGTATTGAGTGGTGGTGTACATAAGATTGATGCTTATGTATTGTGTTGTGTTGTACACTGGGTGTAGGTGTATGTGTTGTATGCCAGGTGTAGGTGCATGTACTGCATGGTGTTGTATGCCAGGTGTAGGTGCATGTACTGCATGGTGTTGTATGCCAGGTGTAGGTGCATGTACTGCATGGTGTTGTATGCCATGTGTGGTGGTGCATGTGTGATGCACACTATGTGTATGTGCACATGGTTGAGGAGAAGGCACTGGGTGTTTTTCAGGTGTGGAAATCGATCCCATTTGCGTATGAAATAAAGACAAAGGTAGAAGTTAAGGATTGATTAAAGTATAAGCATCAATATTCTATTTCAGTTTTATTATGCATGTGATTTATGATTCTGGTTTATAATGATTACATGTGATCTATGATTCTAGTTTAAATGATGGTTACATGTGATTCATGATTTTAATTTATGATGGTTGAGTTTGAGCTAACTGGATGTGATATGTTTATTCATGATGATTTGATCAAAAAATGATTTTAACTTGTTGTGACAGGAAGTAAATAGGATTGCAAGTGTACATTATTGATTAGCTACCAATGAGGTATGATTTGAAGTTATTTTAGTTTATTTTGAATCTAATGGAAGTTATGTTCTTGGTACAAGAAGCACGAAAATGCCCAGTTGGATGGTTGAAACTAACGACAAGAATTAGAAACAATAACAAAAGAAATTAGAACATACAAAAATATGTTGGTAAAGCACTTCAGGAGTAGGGTCATTGTGGGACACTAGTACCCAATAGTGTCCATTGGTTTCCATGAGCATGTTATGACCAATATGATGGTTTTAAGGCAGGGATATGCCTTGGTTGTTTTACCTTCTGATGCAAGGAGACATTGCTGAGGGATGGACTGCCCTGGATGGGGGTGCCAACAGAACTTGGAATGTGTGTGACTACATGGAAGGGGATGATCAGATTTCCCAAGGCACTGTGTAGCAGATAAGGGAAGGTCGGGGAATGGATTTTTTTTGGTCATTAGATTTCCCAGATGGAATCAAATGGACATTGGTAGTGCACCTTGGGAAAATGAGTTGATAACTGTTTGCTGAGAGGACAAGTAGTGCTAGATTGTAGTGCTGGACATTGGATGTAGATTTGACTTTGCAGTGGATTTTGGACTTCCTAGAAAGGAGGTGAATCCTAGTATTAGTTTTGAGGGTGGATGTGTGAGCCTCTGGATTCCCTTGTTGAATGATACAAACATCGTATCCTTTTATTTTCTAGTTTAGAAAATGTGTATATGTGTATATGTGGTTGTTATTGTAAATAGTGTAATGAGTTGTGTTATAAAGCTCTAGTAACCAGTATGTTTGTCATGTTTTAGAAGATGGTCACTGTAAATATTGCAACGAGATATTTTATAAAGCTCCATGGGAAGTATGTTTTGTTTTGTACAGTCTTTCTAGTTGTAGGTGTCATTGAACACCGAGGACGGTGCTCTCCCAAGGGGGAGGGTTCTGTAACAACCCTGGGTAATAATCCATGTAAAAATATATAAGACCATGGTCATGGGACATGTATTCCAAGCTGAATGGTGGGAAAAACATGCTAGTGGGTGTTCATTTAAGTTATTATGGCTAAGGAAATGGGCAAAGGCAATGGCAAAGGATTTGGAAAGGAAAGAGCCATTAATTGGCATTTTATTTATGAAAATAATGGAAATTAGGAGAAAATGGAGGTGAAAGGTCACAGGTTGCATGTGAGGAGGAAATGAAGGAAAATAATGGAAAATTAAGAAAATAGAGGCCTCATTAATATAAAGGCTTATGAGGATCAGTGAGTAAGCTTATGTCATTTCAGTTTGGAGCTCTCTCTATATTATCTCTCTCTCATACCCTTGGACACTTAGTGTTTTCTTGGAGCACTTTTAGAGAGTGTGGCATAATTGGAGTTTTGGAGAAAGAAGGAAAAGGAAGAGCAAGAAGGTGCAAGAGGACATCGAGATCAACAACTATAGTAGGTTTTTCTTGCAGGTACCGAGTTGCATGTATATTTTCCTCACTAGTTTTGGAATGCGTGGCATATGCATGTGGCTTGTTGGTTGTGATATGTCATGGGCATGGAGGATGACAAGGATTGAAAGTGGATTTCCTAGCCTTTCCATTTCCTAGATAGCCATGGTGATTGTGGATTCGTTTTCCTTGTTTGGTTTTGGTTGGTTCTAATGTTTCATTAGCTTGGGTTGAGTTATTAGTCCTGGAATCCCTGGTTGGAAAAACGCTTTGGAAGCCCTATAACAACGTGGGTTGAGTTAGTAGTCTCAGAAGCCTTGGTTGGACAAATGCTCTGGAAGCCCATGGTGGGTTGAGTTACTAGTCTTGGAAGGCTTGGTTGGACAAATTATCTAGAAGCACGATAGAAGTTGTGGTTTGAGTTACTAGTCCTGGAAGCCTTGGTTGGACAAATGCTCTGGAAGCCCTAGAAGGCTTGGATAGAGACCAATCTGATTATGGTTTTGTGATGTACAACCATGAGGTGGAATCACTATTTGATGGGTTGAGGTGGATGTCCTTTGGAAGCCCTGGATGGTTTTTGATTGATGTGTTCTATGAGAACCCACATTCATGCTTGGAATATGACATGGGCGTGAATGGCTGAAGAGAGATTTGGCTCAGCCATTCTACAGTTAGGTGGAACGTGGTAGTCTCATACCAGGTTGGCTTTTGCATCATTAATATGAGGTTATTTCTCCTTGTTATCTCATGAGTATTATACTGGGTTATATGGCTATTGTAACCTTGGTATTTCTATTGTTATTATGCCAGTTATGAATATGTATTATGACAGTGGCTGTGTATGGCTCCCATCATGTTTTTACTTGTATATGAGTGAACAACGTATTTATGGCCTAATGGGTGAAACTGTGGTTAATGTTGTAAGGAAACAATGCCGCATAGCAAATCTTAGAGAAGTATGAGACCCCTATGCCTAGATATGTTATTTACACATGTAGATTACATATTGTGATATGTTTGACGAAATGACTGTTTTGGCTAGTAGGGGTCCAATCAAGGTCTTATTCAGGTAATTGCATTAATACTATTATTTCGATGTTATCTTATTATTTGGAAGGTTTCATTCAATTATGGGTAGTGACCTGGGCTTTGGTCCTAAAGGTTGGCATAAAGGTTGGGTTGGTTCCTGATGGTCCTAATGCTGGTGTCGAATTTCTGCATGGTTTATTTCCATTGGTTCCACTTCCTTAACATGACTTAGGAGATCGAATCATATCATAGTGGCCTCTCTTTGGATGTTTACCTTGGCTGGCTAGTTTCTTGGGTAGATGTGGGAGGAGGGTACTGTTACAATCATGAATCAATTACAGGTGAGTGACGAGTATGATGATCAATGCATAAGGTGTATATTTTGTTGTCATTTCAACCAAACAACCGACATATCGGTTTCTTATTAGCATTGGAGGAATTATACATTCTCTTCACGGTTCATGTATGTTTTTTCCATTTCAAAGATTTACGCCACTGTTTCAGCGTCATCTGTAGATTTTGTGGCTTATATTTAGAAACGACGGGGAAAGGTATTTAGTTGCAGAGAGGAGAAATGGGATGCCCTGAGATACTTGAAGTCATCCTAGAACTTCGGAAGTAGTTTTGAAAAGTAGGATGGGAAGAATTTTTTTCAGATGTGATGGCTTTCACGAGGGAGTGGCCCAAGGTTTTGCAGAAGGGTTTGATGGGAAAAATGTTAGCATCATTGATATTTATTTCTTGGTCACAGAGCACATTATTTATGAGGCAACAAGCCTCCTTGTTGATGGAGACCGATTGTTTACGAACCAAACCCTGGCAGGAATCAACATTCAATTCTTCATCAAAGACAAGCATAGAGATGAACCTTGAAGGTTAGGTGTGTAGAGGTCTAGGCTGAAAATAATGGAATGAGACTTTGAACATTATCTGAAGATATTTCACCTGAAAAGGGCACTACCACAAAATGGGTATGTACCACTTAAAATTTATACCACACATTTCTAGGCAAGCGCTTATGAATATGCCTTATTTATTTTTGATGAGCTTGAGGAACATGTCTGCTAAGGTTCGTGCTAGGCCAAAATCCTCTATTTTTCATAAAGATTTGATTCAATTTTTGGTGGTTGATTATTTAAAGAAAAAGAATAGAACCTAGTAACAATATCGTTTTTGGGGCGGTTTCATTGAGACAGTAAACCCTAATCCTAAAACCAACAAATGAAGGAGACATAAGGGTGTTGTGAAAACTGCTTAAGCTCAAGGGGGATCCTCCTCCATTCAAACCAGAAGTAAGGCAAGGGTGTCACCTCCTGAAATCCCTTTCCCTGTGCCTAAATTGAAAAATATTTATACTAGGAAGGGTAAAACATCTATGAAAGAGAGAACCCGGTCTTCTCCCCAAGAACCAGAACAAGGCAAGACTACAAAGCCTCTAGAGAAAATTCCTATACGTGAACCAATTGAGGTTGCATAGGAAGGACCTAGTGAAACGGGGGAGGGTAAATTTGACACAGTGAAAAATAAAAGGGAAAAGGAACCTAACCTGGATGAAATTTATGGCATTCGAAAGCCCCATACTAGGCTGGTAAATAAACTCAAGTTCAAATTTAAACTGAAACAAAACCTTGCCCTAGTAAATCAAGTTATTGATTTAGATGATTCACCATTAAAGGATATGGTGATAAACAAGGAAAGGGCTTCTAGTTCCAAGAAGCAGAAGCAGGGCCCCAAGGCCAAGGTTAGAAAAACTAAGAAGGTGAAAACAAATCCAATAATGAGGTGGACCTTTTACTGAGGGAAGCAAAGCAGCTTAAATGAGATTTTATGAAACAAAATCTCAGTTAATTTGTCAGCATTCCTTTTTGATAGGTTTTCAAAGAGCGCTCACAATTAGTTTTTTAGGGCTAGTTCGTTTTGTTGAGCATTGATAATTTTTTGTCAGTGACAATTTTGCTCTATTTTGGCATCGAACTACAGGATTACCTCCCAATATATGATGCTAGTTATTTTTGTTAGTGCCCAAATATTTTGCATGATTTTGGAAACAATAAAAAATATTTTTTGTTAAAGTTATCAGGAGGATGGGTTCACATATTTGATATCATTCTTGAGGATATCATCAAGGGACTAAGGAGATGAGCTATTTCAAGCATAGTCATAAATATTTGAGAAAAAATTTGGGGCGTAAGATAGGGGATTACCCGATTTTATGGTAATATTTAAGTTACCTATTTTCATTCATTTTCTCCAACGGTCTATCGACTAAAACTCCACTTTATTTGAAAGCAGTTTATCATGTGTCATGTAGTCAAGAGACAACATATTAATTATTTTGTATATGCATATTAGATTCGACATAAGAAATATGATATATTTTCTAAAAACAATTTGTAATTAATTTTTCCCAGTATCATAGATTTGGTGTGTAAGTAGTTCTCTATAAAGTTATTTCAAAAGATAGAATAGGGGTTGGAATTCTTTGGAAAAATCTTGAGTATTTCTATAGAATTCGAGATAAATATAATTTAATATAAATAGCATTATATGCCTAGTTTGTAGAGATTCATGTATGAATGATTTCTTGTCTGTTTTCTACCATGTTTAAATTTCTTGTTAGTCACACCTTTTGAACATTTGTATTTAGTGTTTGGATAAAGTTTGATGGATTAGAATTCATGTGTTGTTGCTCAGATTCTTATTATCTAAATGCTTAATTGTTTTCTCAACTTCCACAGCTAAGGAAAACTTCTAAGTGATAAAAAATCCATGCAATTTGGAGTATTCTTGAACAACAAAAATATATATGTGAAAAATTACAAATATTTAGTTTGTTTAATGTTACTTATGAGTAAACAAATACTTTCCAAGTTTAATCATTCATTTTGGCCTTGAAACGAAGGCTGGGAATTTTTCTTTTGAAGCAGGCCAAAATTGCCTTGTTTCACAAAAATGCATGCCCATTCTTCATTTCTTGATCAATATGATTGATTCAAATTGTAGATTGTTTATTGTATTATTTTACATACTTTTACATTGTTATATCTTTACGAACCAGTAGAGTATTAACAATGTTAATTTTCTTATGGGCTAGAAGTCTCAGTTGTAGATAATTGGATTTTAAAACATTTTTAACATTTTCACATTGCATTCACCCCATATCATCATAAGCAATTATGTAGAGAAAAAATAAGCAATAACAATGCAACGGAATAGTCATAGGTTTGTCATGATAGCTATGTCATAGGGATGTCATTATATCTCTGTCATAGGTATGTCATGATAACTCTGTCATAGGTATGTCATGATATCTTTGTCATAGGGTTTAACATATCTCCTTCATACCTTTCTCATAATATTTTCTCAAATCACAGATAAGAAGGCCTAAATAGGTTGTTGTCATACCTAAGAATTGAGGCCCATTAAGGGGTTGTTACACCACAAGACTGGGATCCATTAGGGTGTTGTTACACCACAAGACTAAGGTACAATTTGAAAACCCATAGGATGAAATTATCATTATATCATTGCCAATTAATTACAGGTCCTCGTGTGCATTTATTTGAGGAACATAAATCCTGCATTTTACTCGATGAAATCCATGCAATTTGGAGTATTCTTGAACAATAGATATATGTCTATGAAAAATTAAAAATATTTAATTGTATTAATGTTACTTATGAGTAGAAAAATACTCTCCAAGTTGAATAATTCAATTTTGCCTTGAAATGAAGGTTGGGCATGCATATTTGTGAAGTAGGCAAAAATTTCCTTGCTTCACTAAAATACATGCCCAGACTTCATTTTTTGGCCAATATAATTGATTCAAACTGTAGATTTTTTATTGTATTATTTTATACACTTTTACATTGTTATATATTTACTAACTAGTAGAGTAGTAACAATGTTAGTTTTCTTAGAAATAGAATTCTCTGTTGTAGTTAATTTCATTTTAAAACATTTTCAACATTTTTACATTGCGTTCACCCCATATCATCATAAGAAATTATGTAGAGAGAACATTAGCAATAACAATGCAACAAAACAGTCATAATCATGTCATGATATTTTTATCAGAGGTCTGTCATGATAAATTCTTCATAGGGCTCAACATATATCCTTCATATCTCTCTCATAATATTTTCTCATATCATATATAAGAAGGCCCAAAGGTGTCATTTTCATTCCCAAGAACTGAGGCCCATTAGGGTGTTGTTACATCTAAAGAATGAGGCTCATTAGGGCGTTTTTACACCACAAGACCGAGGTACAATTTTGTAGACCCATAAGATGGAATGAATATTATATAAATGTGAATTAATTACACATCCCAATGTGAATTTATTTGAGGCATACAAACCTTTCCTTTTACCCTATGGAATCCATGAAATTTGGAGTATTCTTGAACAAAAAAAATATATATGTGAAAAATTAAAAATATTTAATTATATTAATGTTACTTATGAGTAAAAAAATACTCTCCAAGTTGAATTATTCAATTTGGCCTTGGAATGAAGGTTGGGCATGCATTTTTGTGAAGTAGGCCAAAATTTCCTTGCTTCACTAAAATGCATGCTGAGGCTTCATTTGTTGGCCAATCTAATTGATTCAAATTTTATATTACTCAATTAGTGATTACTGGTCCTAGTGTGTATTTATTTGAGGCACACAATCCCTATCTTTTAACCTATAAAATAAACCCAATTTAGAGTATTCATGCACAACAGAAATTTAATGAGGATGAGTTACTTCCCACCCAAATTTAATGAGGATGTACTTCATGCTATGTGAGAAGGCATGTTCCCCACACATTTCTAATTTCTCTTAGGTCATGCATAAATAGGAAGAGACTTTTAATCTGTAAATAGTAACACATTGGAGATGTTGTCATATTTTTTATACATATTTTTATTTTATTTTGCAACATAAAGTAGAGGCAACACACCCTTGTTTGCTATATTTAGCCAATAAAAATTGTTGCACATTTAATTGTAAAATTGGTTGGAACATGTGTGGAACATGATAGGATAAGTGGAATCCTCCTAGGGTAAAATATGGGTGGAGTGTTTCCCACCATACATTTTATTAAATAACTAGGGTCCTTGAATTCTTTAACCTAATTACATCTCTTCATTTTTCTAGATTTTGTATTCCCTCTGGGTACTAATGTAGACCATGGCCTTATGCAGGTCTTCCAATTGTCTAGCTAGTTGTCTCATATCCTTCCTTATATCATGCATCTTATCACATTAACACCTTCTATGAGGAGGATAGTTGGCCATGGCATGATCGTATCTAGGAAATTCCAAAACCCAAGACTCCAAGTATCGCGAGAATTAAGACTAACAACACATAGAAAAGAAAAGAAAAAAACAAGAGGATTAGAGGGATAAATCCTTTTTGAGTGTTTGACAAGACCAATCAACTCAATAATCACTTTAAAATCCAAATAGAAATAAAAAAATAAAATTAAAAACCTATCCATGCTTTCAGCATGGAAAATAGGTTCATTACCATCCATATGTGACCTACAATTAGACATTAACCATTAACCAATAGAGCACTGACATTATTAATTTTATTAGGGCTATAAGTCTTTGTTTTAGATAATTTAATTTTAAAACATTTAAAACATTTTCACATTGAATTCACCCAATATCATTATAAGTAATTATGCAGAGAAAACATTAGAAATAACAATGCAACAGAACAATCATTGGTCTATCATGATATCTATGTCATAGGTATGTCATGATATCTTTGTCATAGGACTCAATATATCTCCTTCATATATTTGTCATAATATTTTCTCATATCACAGATAAGAAGGCCCAAGGAGGCGTTTTCATACCCAAGAATTGATGTCGATTAGGGCGTTGTTACACCGCAAGATTGAGGTCTATTTAGGGTCTTGTTACACCTCAATACTGAGGCCCATTAGGGTACTATTACACCACAATACTGAGGTCCATTAGGGTGTTGTGGGGTTGTCACAAATAAGAAATCCCAAGTAGGCCACTTCTATACCCATGGACGTAGGCTCATTAGGGTGTTGTTACACCACAAGACTGAGTCCCATTAGGGTGTTGTTACACCACAAGACCGAGGTACAATTTCACAGACCCATAGGATGGAATGATCATTATATCAATGTTGATTAATTATAGGTCTTGGTGTTCATTTATTTTTGGAACACAAACCCTACCTTTCACCCTGTGAAATCCATGTAATTTGGAGTATTCTTGAACAACAAAAATATATTTGTGAAAAAATAAAAATGTTTAATTTTATTAATGTTACTTATTAGTAAAAAATACTAGCCAAGTTAATCATTCAATTTTGCCTTGAAATGAAGGTTGAGCATGCATTTTTGTGAAGTAGACCAATATTGCCTTACTTCACTAAAATGCATGCCCATGCTTCATTTCTTGGCCAATCTGATCGATTCAAATTGTAGATTATTTATTTTACTATTTTACACACTTTTACATTGTTATATCTTTACTAACCAGTAGAATAGCAACAATATTAATTTTCTTGGGGCTAGAAGTCTCTGTTGTAGATAATTTCATTTCAAAACATTTTCAACATTTTCACATTGCATTCACCCATGTCATCATAAGCAATTATGTAGAGAGAACATTAGCAATAATAATGTAGTGGAACAATCCTAGGTTTTTCATGATATATCTGTCATAGGGCTCAATATATCTCCATATCTTTGTCATTATCTTTTCTCATATCATAGATAAGAAGACCTAAAGAGGTTGTTGTCATACCCATCACTAAGGCCCATTAGGGCACTATTACACCACAAGATTGAGGCCCATTAGGGTGCTATTACACCATAAGATTCAGGCACAATTTCATAGACCCATAGGATGTAATGATCATTATATCACTACCAATAAATTACATGCTTTGGTCTACATTTATTTGAGGTACACAAAACTTTCCTTTTACCCTATGAAATATGTTATCACTATTTGAGTTTTGAGATTACATTTTTAGCGACTTGAATTAGCTACTTGAATTTTTTTCTTTGAAAATCTTTGAAGCACTGGCAATTAATTTGTCAGTGCTGGTTTAAAAACGAAATAAGGAAATTACTGACAAATCAAATGACAGTGATATGGTCCATATGTCAAAATGAATGTGTTACGAAATAATTTCTCAACACTAGCCTATTGTTCAGTGACAACTGGCACCAAAAAATCAAACTTCAGTGACATTATTCGATGATTGCTACGGAGTACTGGGTTGATGGTGGATGTGATTTCATCCCTAGCTATATGGTCTAGTCATCATGAATTAGTTACAGGTGAGTGATGAGTATGATGATTAACACATAAGGCGTATATTTCGTTGTCATTTCAACTAAATGACTGACATATCAGTTTCTTGTTGGCATAGGAGGAATTATCTATTTTCTTCACGGTTCATGTATGTTGTTTCCATTTCAAATATTTGTACCACTATTTCAAAGACATCTTTAGATTTTATGGATTATCATTAGAAACCTTGGGGAAAGGTAGTTAGTTGCAAAGATGAGCATTGAGAGGCCCTGAGATTCTTGAAGTCGTCCCAAAACTTCAGAAGGAGTTTCAATAGGCAGGATGTGAAGAACTTTGTTTCAGATGTGATGGCTATCACGAGGGGGTGGCCCAAGTTTTTGTAGAAGGGTTTTATGGGAAGAATGTTAACAACACTAAAATTTATTTCTTGGTCATAGACCGATGGTTTAATAACCGAACCCTCACAAGAATTAACATTCCATTCTTCCTCAATGACAAGCATAGAGATAAACCCTAGTGATTAGGTGTGCAAACGTCTTAGATGAAAAAGGACTGGAACAAGACTTTGAACATTATCCAAAGATATTTCACCTATGAAGGGGCTACCACAAAATGGGTATGTACCACTTTAAATTTCTAGCACACATTTTTGGGCAAGCGCGTATGAATATGTCATATTTTTTGTTGATGAGCTTGAAGAAAATCTCTCCTAAGGTTCGAGCCAAGCCAAAATCCTCTGTTTTTCATAAAGCCTTGATTAAATTGTTGGTTGTTGATTATTTAAAGAAAATAAATAGAACCTGGGAACATTTTTGTAACCGTGATCCAAACTTATGCAAGAACTCAAAAAAATACAGATATACACATAAACAAAAATATGCAATAGAAACAAAACTTCACTTCATTAATATCAAAGAACTGAAATATGCTTACATACAGAATTGGAAATAAATTAGCTCAGACGATGGTATCTTATCTATGAGAAGAGATGTGGTAGATACATGCCTATGAACTGTGTTACAATGAGGCTCAAAGGCCTATTTATTATTGAGAAACAATGCTAAACCCTAAACATCCAAAAGCCTAACCCTATAAGATGAAGAGCCAAAATTGTGGGCCATATTTGGGTAAATTGGTACATCAAATTCCTGGGGTTGTAACTTTGGCATACGATCTTTGTTTGGCTATCACAATACCTCATTTCAAAGATGTTGAAGAGGAGGCTAAAAACAAATTGGCTAGCTAGTTGGGGACTTTTCCAACCTCTCCATTTTCCCTAAAAACGTCTTTTAGTCCCTCAAAACGTCTCCAGAATTTTAGGACACAAAAAACTTCCAAAAATAGTAAGTTGTGCTACAATTAAGGAAACCGAAAAGAAACAACGGTGGGGGTCCAAGTGGAATAGGCATGTGGCCAACAATATCCACCAATATCAAGTAACCCTAGTGAGAATTCCATGTAATAAAAGTTAATAAAGGCAAAATAATAACCATGATTATGGGACACTTATTCTAAGTTGAATGTTGGGAAATGCATCCTAGTGTGGGTGTTCATTTGGTTTATTATAGCCAAGGAAATTGGAAAAGGCAATGGTAAAGGATTTGGAAAGGCATGAGACATTATTTGGCATTTTATTATGAAAATAAAAGAAGTTAGGAGAAAAGGAAGGTGAAAGGTCACGGGTTGCATGTGAGGAGGAAAATGAAGGAAAATAATGGAAAATTGAAGAAAATAGAGGCCTCACTAATAAAAAGGCTTATGAGGATTAGTTGGTACCTTTTTTTCAATTTAGGTTTGGAACTCTCTCTCTATTTTCTCCCTCTCATACTCTTGGCAACTTAGAGTTTTCTTGGAGCACTTCAAAGTTGGATCAATAAAAGCAAAGAAGGAAAGAGGAAGAAATGATCAAGCAAGGAAGAGTAGGATCTAGCAGCCACAATAGGATTATTTGCAGGTATTGATTTTCATGTGTGATTTCCTTGCTAGATTTAGTATGCATGGTTATGCATGTGTGTTCTTAGTTCTCTTGTTGTTATGGGTATGGGTTTTTCCAGGTGTGACAATGTTTTTCAGCCTAGCGTTTCCATTTTCGAATAGCCATGGTGCGGTGGTGTTACAGGGAAAAGTGTCTATATAGAACTGCTCTATCCCACTAAGGTGTGACAACTGCCTTAGAAACAAATAGAGAAAAGCTACTTACGTTTTTCCTTTATGAATTATAGATAGAGAGGAATAGAAAGACCAACCTCTGTCTTGCGTTAATCTCCTGATTTGATTCCTCTCTTCTTTGATAGTCTTCAGCTACCTGCTCCCTTGCATGCCCAGCTTCAAAAAGTACCTGTAAGATCACAGAAGCATAGCACTATACAAAGATATGGATCTATAATCGTAAAAAATCTAGGATCAAATGTAAATTGACCATACAAATGTAGCAAGCATCAATGACACAAAAGCATGGAGGAAAACTTGAATAGCTTTTATTGATAAACAAGAAAAGAGCCAAGAGGAGTTACAACCAGTAGTTCTGACCCAGCATCAACCTCCTAGCAAAGAAGCCCCTCTTCACCTCAAACAAAGCTTAGATCACCCAACAATCTAATGTTTGTCTCAAGAAACCAACAACAATTCCTTACAATATGCAAAATTCCAGCCTCTGGATCTCTGGGATGAGGGATCCATATATAGATATCTGTAAGGAGGATGAATCAGCTTGTGATTTGATTAGTGTCCTCCCTCTGATAGTTCTTGCTTCCACTTGGAGATTGATGGTCTCTTACTCATCCTTGGTCGAATTCAGTGAGGCAAGTGTCATAGGAGAAGATTCTGGAAGCTTCCATTGCCCCTCCACCTCGCGGAATGACACTGCCATTTGTCATTTCTCGCCCATCGCACCCCACAGAAGGGATTTTTGAAATGAAACGCACCCACACAGTGTATTTAGGTGAGATGCAATGCACTTAGCCAGTGGAGCAGCTGAAATGATCCTGTTTTGACCAATTCTGAGTATTTTTTCATGGAGAACTTCTAGGAGAAGCCGTAATCTGTTGACCTTGTTCCCTTAGGGGTTGGAACAACACTTTTAGGGACTTAGGAGCCCTTGATTTATGGACATTTCATGCTTGGGGTTGTAGGGCCCAAAAATGTCTATAACAGGTGGGTTCTTTTGTATGTTATTGAGTGGGATTTCCAGATGGACTCAAAGTTGAGTGGGGTGGTCCCAAGATTATTCACAAGGCCTAGGAATCCTGGGATGGGATACATGGTAAAGCTTGAATGTGAACACCTCGATTGAGCCTAGGAATAACTTGACCAGTGAATGGTGGGATACACTGTAAAGATCAGTGGTGAGTACCCTTGACTGGGCCTAAGAATCACAGGATGGGATACACGGTAAAGCCCAGAGGGTGGAGACCACATAGGCCTAAGAATCGATTTATCGATAATGGTGGGTTACACAGTAAAGATGATAGGTTGAGATAGAGAAATTCCTCATGGTGTAGGTGAAGAGATCCAGTGGCATCCTTGCTTTTTTTTGGCCTAGTGATCTGGTGATGATTGCGGTAAATTATGGTATTGTATGTTTATTGTTTATGGCCCAGTTATCTGATGGGGATTGTGGTAAAGCCTAGTTATATTGTTTAGGGTGAGGTGTGTTAGGGTCATATAATATAGGTAATCAAAGTCTATACATTCAGTTATTTATTTTTGGAATCTGATGGTAGATTTTGGCCTATAAATTCACCAGGTATTGTAGTCTAAATTATCTTTGTACTAAGGTCTCAAATTACTCAAATCATTGAAAATATATGTGTCTAAAGAAATCCATTAGTCTTGATTTGTATTGTAAAGCTGTCCAAAGAGAAAATGAGTAGAGAATGTTATATTCATTTTTGAAGCCGCAAATGGACTCAAAGTCTACATAAGACCCTCTCCACTGGTAATTTCTATGAACAAGCTTTCCAACGGTATGAGGAAGTCCAAAAGTGGACTTCTGGATCACCAGATATGGCATGTGGAAGTTTAAGAGTTGAAGCCTTTGAATGGAAGGCATATCAGAGGTCTAGAGTGATATTGGTGATCGGCGGTTCATGGCATGTCGACAATCGCATATTAGAGGAAACAAATAAGGAAAATAGGTGATTGCATGTCAGAAGGTTTTGCAATCGATGATATAGGAAAATCTGTGATCGGAGGTCCAACGTACATCGTAGCTATCACAAATCAGCGATGCAACATTAGAGGACCATCATAATCAGAGAATTGTCAGTTGGAGGTACATGGCATATGGCATATTAGCGTTCGGCGATCGGCGAATCATAAAAAAGCCGAATTGGCATATTAGAGAAAAGTGCGATATGAATGTTGTGATATAGTGTTAAATTTCTGGGAAAAGGGGCCGATAGTGTTAAACCACCAAGAAGCACAAAAATAGGTTAACAAAGAAATTTGTTGCAAAACCAAAGCAGGATGGGCCTTTTTATCTCTCCTCTAGTGGGATGCCTGGTGCAATAGGATTGGTTCCAATAAGAAACACATGGTGGAATACAATTGGTTCCGATAAGGGTCGTGCGACGAAATATGACTGGTTCTGATAAGGGACGTGTGGCGAAATATGATTGGTTTCGATAAGGGACATGTGGTGAAATATGATTGGTTCTGATAAAGCCACATGCAATCTGACATCATCATGACGTGGCGGTATGGAAGACACGTGGTAGGAAGCTTCAATGTTTTGAGGGTCCTAAGGGGGAAAATTTGTGTGACACATGTCACCACTCCCGAGGTGCCATATGGCAATGATGACACCATTTCGGTGATCGATGATCAAAGGTCCATGTCATATCAGCAATCAATGATCAAAGGTCTAGGGCATAACACATATTGGCAATCAGTGCTTTGCAACATTTTCCACTTTAAAAGAGCTCGGATTGAAAAGTTTTGATTGAGGGGGCTCCGATATTAGCACTGGCATGTGGTCGCTAAGACTCAAAAGAAATAAGGGATTAAAGTAGTTTATAAAGGAAAATAGCCCCCGACAAGAGCCTAAATTCCTTAGCTCCTAAGGGCTAAGTCGATGGTCACAACCCTTGATGTTATGCGAATAAATGCAAGAAGGGCTAAATTACAAGGAGCTAGGATAAAACAGAATTTCATGTTAAAATTACATTATAAAGGGCGTCAATATCATTAAGCCGATAATCACTAATCCCAGTTATATAACATAATAAAGGCCAAAGGAGAAAAGCGCAAGGAGTTAAAGAGTATCAGTGAAATAATAAGGTTGAAAAAAGTAGAAAATTCTCTGATTTGACAGTATAGATGAGTTAAAGATGGATGAGTTGATAGCTGTTGAAATCGCGAGAAAATAGGGGAATTTTAGTTGAAAGGGAAGCTCACAAGATGGTGCGAAAATAACTAAAACCACTCTAGATTCAAAAAACTTCTAGTTTAGCATTAATAAAAAAACTTCCAGTTTTAGAGATTACAGATTTTCCAGCAGTTCCAGATTTCCTACAGTTTTCCAGTGATTGCCTTTTATTTTTAGTTTATTGTTCAGATTTTTTCCAAAATTGTTAGATATTATTTTGTAATCATTCCTTTTTGGAATATGAATTTAGTTCAACAAGAGGTCTATAAATACTTTGTAAGAAAACTTAGAAAGGGTTGGAATATCTTGGAATGTCTTGGATTATGTTGGATTATGTATGAAGAAAAGAGATCTGCATTGATGTAAGTTGTGGATTGGACTCAAAGTGATCAATTTGCAGAAATACAAAGAGTTTTGTTCCAGGATTCCCGTGTCAGACAATTAGTGATGTGATTCTTATGTTAAATTGTTTCTTTTCTTAGTTTCCATATGTTTTCCCCTCTTTATTGTTGCAAGAAGATTAAGGGATGAATTTTCTTAAGTGTACTCTACTCTGGCTTATTAGTAATATCCATGTTTTCTTTTTGATGTTAAATATATAATTCATCCAAGTATACTCTATATTTAATTGTACTCAAGTCATATTCATCCTATTCACCCCATAGACACTTTATAAGATCTAAAATTTTACCTATCCTTCCCTATTATAGCTACTCTGTCATTTTGTGATTGATTACCCAAAGGTTGATGACTACATGCCCAGTGGAATTTTTGAGCATGTTTCAACCAAACTTTTGAAAAACCCATCTCAAAATCAAATAGCTAGTCTAAAATATGAAACAAAAATCTAAATCATATAGAGAGATCCCTCTTTGAAGCTGGAAGGGCTAGATCCTAGGAAAGACTATCAAGTCTCAGATTTGATTGCTGATGGTGGACAATAGTCAAACATATGAAGGTTAAACCATTCACTTGGCGACTCCGTTGTCTAAGAATCCATATTATAGAAACACTCATGGGGACTCAACTATTCGAAGAATTCAGAATTTGAATTTCCTAATCTAGATGATAGGGTATGTGGCAGGTCCTATTTCTATTGAAAGTTTCAAATTATATTTGGATATTAGTGATGATGAGGAAATGGAGGACGATTTCTCAAATTTACCACCTCTTTATTTGAGGGCATGAAAATGTAGCTATGAAGCCAAAGCCAAATTTTTAGAAGAATTAGCTGATAAATTTGAGAAGGACATTCAGATCGTAAATTTTCGACTTTAGTCTTACAATTTTCAAGATCATAATAAGCTTTTTGAGAACATTCGTTAGCCAAAATAAGAAGTGAAAATCAAGTCTCAGATTTGATTACTGATGGTGGAAAATAGTCAAACATATGAAGGTTGAACCATTCACTTGGTGACTCCATTATCTAAGAATCCATATCGCAGAAACACTCATGGCGACTTAAGTGTCCGAAGAATTCATAATTTGAATTTCCTAATATAGATGATAGGGTATGTGGCAGGTCCTATTTCTATTGAAGGTTTCGAAGAATACTTGGATATTAGTGATGATGAGGAAATGGAGGATGATTTCTCAAATTTACCACCTCTTTATTTGAGGGCATGAAAATGTAGCTATGAAGCTAAAGCCAAATTTTTAGAAGAATTTGCTAATAAATTTGAGGACATTCAGATCGTAAATTTTTGACTTCATTCTTACAATTTTCAAGATCATAATAAGCTTTTTGAGAACATTTTTCAGCCAAAACAAGAAGTGACAGTGTTGCCTTTTGATATTGAGCATGAGGAGTATTTTGAGAATGGGTATGACGATTCACAACTGAAACTATATGATGGAAAAGAAATAACAATTGAACTATCCATTAATAATAATATAGTCATTGAAAGCTTTCAAGATCAACAAACAAATCATGTTTTGTTTGATCCCATAGCTGTCTATATGGAGGAATTGTTCACTATAGAGTTTTGATTATATTTATGCTGTGAAAGAAAAGTCTACAATCAGCTGTCATTGCACTTACATTTTCCAATTTCCATTTTGTTGGAACCTAGTCTTGGAATCACAACAAGTATGCAACTACTTGATTGGTTGTTTTGGAATTTTTCTATTACTTAATTTTTCAGGGGTATAAGTATCCTAAAGTAGGTATGAGTGTGAATAAACTTAACTTTTTGAGCATCTTTTTTTAGCTTTATTTTTGTTTAAACTTTATTTTATAACATAGTTTTCAATGTATAGTTTAGATTACAGTCTGAAGAATGGATTTGGTTCAATTTTGAGGATTGGAACAGATTACCAACTGGGTTTTAGTTCAGTGGTTACAGGGCAGAGCATGTTGCATGTTTTAGATCAGCCCAATGGAGAAAGGCTATTGATCTACGGTGTTCTTTGGTGCCTCACAGGGAGGATGCCATCCCCAGTTGGAGCCACTGTTAGGGTCCTATAATATAGGTAATCAAAGTATATCTATTCAGTTATTTATTTTGGGAATCTATTGGTAGAGATTAGCCTATAAATTCACCAGGTATTATAGTCTAAATTATCTTTGTATTGAGTTCTCAAATTTCTCAAATCATTGAAAATATATGTCTAAAGAAATCCATTAGTCTTGATTTGAATTGTAAAGTTGTCCAAAGAGAAAATGAGTAGAGGAGTTTACAGTAATTTTCCAAGCAGCAGAAAGACTCAAATTCTACATCGAACCTTCTCCATTAGAAATTTCTCTGAACAAGCTTTCCAATGGTATGTGGAAGTCCAAAAATAGACTTATGGATCAAAAGATATGACCTGTTGACATTTAGGAGTTGAAGCCTTTAAAAGGAAGGCATATCGGAGGTCCAAGGCGATATCGGTGATTGGCAATCAAAGGTTCATGGCATGTCAGCAATCGCATATCGGAGAAAAGGCACAAGGGAAAATCAATGATCACATGTCGAAAGGTTCTACATTCGACAATATCAGAAAATTGGCGATCACAACATTAGAGGACCATCATAATCGGAGAATTGGTAGTCAGAGGTACATGGCATATGACATATCAATGTTCGACGATCGATGAATTACAAACAAGGTGAATTGACATATGAAAGAAAAATTCGATATGAATGTTGTCATATAGTGTTAAATTGTTGGGAAAAGAGGCTGATAATGTTAAACCGCTGGGAAGCACAAAAACAAGTTAACAAAGAAATTCATTGAAAAACCAATGCGGGATGAGCCCTTTTATCTCTCCTCTAGTAGGATGTGTGGTGCAATAGGATTGGTTCTGATAAAGGACACATGGTGGAATAACATTGGTTCTGATAAGGGATGCGTGGGAAAATATGATTGGTTCTGATAAGGGATGCGTGGGAAAATATGATTGGTTCCCATAAGGGACGCGTGGAAAAATATGATTGGTTCCGATAAGGGATGCATGGCGAAATATGATTGGTTCTGATAAAGCCACATAGCATTTGAAGTCAGCATGATGTGGTGATACGACAGAAATGTGGCAGAGAGTATCAGCTTTTAGAGGGTCCTAAGGGGAAAATTTGGGTGACATGTGTCACCACTCTCGAGGTGCCATGTGGTAGTGATGACATCATATCAGTGATCGGTGGTCTGAGGTCCATGCCATATTGGTGATCGGAGTTCCGGGGCATATCGCATATCAACAGTCGGCGGTTTGGAACATTTTCCACTTTAAAAAAGATTTGATTGAAAATTTTCGATTAAGTGGGCTTCGATATTAGCACTGGCGTGTGGTCGTGAGGACTAAAAATAAATAAGGGTTTAAAGTAGTCTATAAAGGAAAACAGCCCCCGGAAAGAGCCTAAATGCCTTACCTCCTCAGGGCTAAGTCGATGGTCACAACCCTCGGTCCTATGCGAAGAAATGTAAGAAGGGCTAAATTACAAGGAGCCAGGATAAAACATAATTGTATGTTAAAATTACATTATATAGGCCATCAATAGAATTAAGACAATAATCACTAATCTTGGTTATATAACATAATAAAGGCCAAAGGAGCAAAGCACAAGGAGTTAAGTGTATTATGCTCTGGCTTGTCAGCAATATCCATGTTTTCTTTCTGATGTTAAATATAGAATTTTTCCCATTATGCTTAATATTTAATTGTACTCAAATAATATTCATCCTATTCACCCCACAGACACTCTATAAGATCCAAACGTTTTCCTATCCTGACCTGTTACAACTTCTCTGTCATTTTTTGATTGATTACCTAAAGGTTCATGATTCCATGCCCAATGGAATTTTCCAGCATCTTTCAACCAAACTTTTTGAAAACCCATCTTGAACTCAAATAGATATGGTAAAATCTAAAACATATAGAGATATCCCTCTCTGAAGTTGAAAGGGCTAGGTCCCAACTTTAAAAGTGGTTTTGTGGTTACCTTTTGAGTTTTCTTCCTCAACCTAGGAAAAATATGGAGTGATAACAAGGTGGTGTAGCCTCGGGAATCCATGGTTGATTTTGGTTATAAGTGCCACATTCATGCTTGTAATATGGCATGGGGGTGATTGTCTGAAAGAAATATTTGGTTCAACAAATCTATGGTTGGGTGGTACGTGGAAGTCCCGAACTTGGTTGGCCTAATAATTCATTAATAAGAACTATTTCTCATTGGTATTTTATGAGAAAATGTACTGGTTCGTATGAGGCATTTATGGTAGACGTATCCTTGTTGTTTATGTTGGTTATATGCTAGTTATGAGCATGTTTTATGACATTGATGATATATGGCTCTCATTATGTATTTATTTGTAAATGAATGTACAATGAATATATGACCTAATAGATTATAATGCAACTAATGTGATAAGACATCAATTCTTCTTAGCGATTCTCAGATAAGTATGAGACCCCCATTCTCAGATATGTTGTTATGACCTGTAGAATGCAATTTGTGACACGTTTGAAGAAATGCCTACATGGCTAGTAGGGGTCCAATCAAGTATTTGTTCAAGTATTTCCATTTACATCATTTTTTGATGTTATTTTTTATTCCTAAAAGTTTACTGGAGTTCTGGGCAGTGGCCCGAGACCTGACCTTGAAAAAGTGGCACAAAATATGGGGTCGCAAGCTTAGAACTAGTTGAAAAAGACCCCAGTCACTTGCATGCCCATGATGTGAGAGCGACTAGAGGGCCTCAGTTGCATGCATGCCCATGTCATGGGAGCAATTGAGGCTCTAGGGTAGTGAAATATTAGCTTTTCTCAGGGGCTAGTCACCTGGATGGGATGGATGGCTCCTGGGGGTTTTGTTGTAGGTGTAGAAGGTCAGGCTGTTTGTGTTACATCGGCTCCTCTTCCTTAACTATACATGGGGATTTGAATTAGATTGTAGTAGCCTCTAATCACATGTTTACCCCAAAGAACTCGTTAACTTGGGTAAATGTGCGAGGAGGGTGTTACAAAGTGCTATCAGAGCATGGTTCACCCCTTGGACTAGATTGGTGGTGTGTATTGGTCATGCATTCATGTCAGTTGCATATGTGTTACTTAGACTTGTGGTCTATGTGCTTCTTGCATATGCATGGTAATGGTTATACTTGCAGTGATGTCACCATGTAAAATTGGATGGTGTGTTGTTGGGTGTGTTTATCATGAGTATAGGTTAGGTATGCACTGGTTATGCATGTCAGTGTTTGTATGTATCGTGTATACATGCATGTCGTCCATGTTTTGATTATGCATACATTGATATGGGTGTAGTTTTAATGCATGAGGTCATGATGTGTGGTTGATATGGTCATGAATTGATGACTGGGTTATGGTTAGGATGATATCTATATGTTGTTATGATTATGTTTATACATGTATTGTGCTAATCTGGTTGATCTTGTAGATGAGATATCCTCCCTAAACTATAAAGAGGTATGTTAATTATTTTTATATTTTGGTTTAGCTAACATGGTATGCTTTGTAGGAAGAAAAAAACAAAGATGACTAGCAAGATGGTAGACTATATTTCCCGAGACTCTCCCTATGGATCATATGAGAAGTGTGGTGTTGGGAATTATTCTGACTTGGAAAACACATTGAGAAGCTTGAAAGAAGAACTAAGGAGTTTCAAGGAAGATAATGATAGATTCATGCAGGCATATGAGAAACAAGCAGAATTCAATGTAGCAATCCTTTAGAGTTTGTCAGACTTGCAGAGACAGGGACCACTTCAGATCAGCCATGGACAAGAGAATATGACTAATGGGGCATATGGAAATAGATCTCATGGTGGGAACATGTAATATAGGGAGGAAATTTTTGGAGATGGCAGGTTCTTGGATACTCCAAATCGAAGAGATGATGGACACAGGTACTATTCTAGTTCTGGTTTTGACAGGCACTATGATAGTCATCATTATCATCCTTATACAAGGAGTGATAGGGGATATTTTCCAAATGAGTTTAAGAAAGCTAAGCCACCAAATTTGATGGATATTTGAAGAAGTCGAAGGATTCAGAGGCTTGGTTACTTGGGATGAAGAAGTTCTTTGAGTTGCATAATTAAACAGATAATATGAAGGCCAGAGTAGCTATCTTCAACTTGAAAGGTAAAGTGGACATCTGGTGGGAAGATGTGAAGCGGGTCAGAGACATTAGGACAGAAGAATTGGGTTGGCATGAATTCAAGAGACCTTTTAGGAAGAAGTACTTGTCAGAGAGGCAATACCGCAACAAAGACAACGAATTATATGAGCTAAAAATGGGATCGATGACAAATGAGGAGTATGCGACTAAGTTCCTGGAGCTATTGAGGTATGTACCATATCTTAAAGATGAAAAGGATAAATTTCATAGATTTGTTAGTGGATTACCATTAGCATTTAAGGATAGGATTGAGTATGATGAGTCTTGGTCATTGGAGGAAGTTATTAGGAAATTGAAACACTGTTATGAGAATTCAAAACATAAGACATAAGTTTAGCAAGGTTGGAAATGGAAAGACAAAGCTAAGGGTAAATGACATTCGAAAAGAACAAGGCCTCAAAAAGCAGAAGAGAAAGAGAATGTTTCATTAGGGGAATTTTGAGGTCTAAAATGGGCCTCCTAAGGAAATTACAAAATAATAGTGGAAACAATAAAATAATATTAGATTACATCATCAAATTTTATAGGGAAAAAAAGAAAAAACTATTTTTTTCGACTCATATTTTCAACTTATCTCCCTATGGGTTTATTCAAATTTTGAGCGGAAACACTCGTTGGATGCATAATTTGATTACCCATCCAAGGAGTACCTAGGTTGCATACTTTTGATGGACCCTACTACACAAAAAATGAGAAATACATGAAAAATGTGATTGCAATCACGTTTTTTCACATATTTCTGATTTTTCGTGTAGCAGGATCCATCGAAAGTATGCAACATGGGTACTCCTTGGATGAGGAATTAAATTTTCCATCCAATGAGTATTTCCACTCAAAACTTGAGTAAAATATTATGGAGATAAGTTGAAAATACAAGTTGAAAAAGTTGTTTATTATTTTATTATTTTTTAATATTTTTACTTTTTTACTCCAAAAATGGTAAATCATGCCCCATGGTTGACATCATCATTTTTAATCTTATTGGTTCTTATAAATTTTATTTTGGTTGTACATTTTTCTTAGGATGCCCATTTTAGACCCTAAAATTCCCTTAATGCACCATAAAAGAAGTTCAACATAGCTAGACAGGGACATGGGTCACAACAACAAAATAGAGGTGATGGTACTAAACGGATGGATTGTTGGATATGTGGTAAAGAGCAGCTCAAGAGAGATTGTATGTAGTGTTAGGGTGGTAGGCCTTAGATTTATAGTGCATAGGAGGCTGAGATTGTTGGGGACGTTGGGCAAAGCATTCCTCGTATCTATGCAACGCTAGATAACAGGAAGGCAAATCACCAATAATTTATCATTGAGATGGATGGTAAAATTTGGGATTAAGTTGTTTCTATTTTGATTGACTCTAGATCTAATTATAGTTATATTAGTCCTGACTTGGTGGATAAGTGTGGTTTGAATAAAGAAGTACATGCAGAATCTTGGTTAGTACATTTGGCTATAGGTACAAAGAAGAGAGTTCATCATTAGGTAAGATCTTGTGCATTTGAATTGAATGGTATGCCTATATCAGCACATTTGAATGTATTACTGTTGGTATAATACAATATGTTGTTGGGTATGGACTAATTGTATTTGCATACGACCAAGGTGGATTGTTATGACAAAGCAATTGAATGCTTGGATAACAATGGAGAGCGAATAATATTATAGGGTAAGAAGAAGGAAACATGAGTTAGGATGGTGATAGTTATGAAGGCAAAGCACAGTTACAGAAAAGGGCATGTATTATTTGCTGTACACATCTCTAGTGACAAAGGTAAGGAGGATGATGATGTAGAGGTATTGAGCAGGTACCCAGTTTTACAACAATTTCAGGATGTGTTTCTAGTAGAGATTTCAAATTTTCCACCTCGCAGAGAAGTGGAATTTTCTATTGAGTTGGTACGAGGGGCAACGCCAACATCAAAGGCACCGTATAGGAGGAGTACTCCAAGTTAGTAGAGTTGAAGTTTCAATTGAAGGAAATGCTTGACAAGGGATGCATTAGGCCAAGTGTATCACCTTGGGGTGCACCAGTATTGTTTGTGAAGAAGAAGGACAATACTCTCAGGTTATGCATTGATCACAGGGAATTTAATAAGGTAACCATCAAGAACAGGTATCCTTTGTCGAGGATTCATGAGTTTTTTAATTAGTTGAAGGGAGAAACAATATTATCAAAAATTGATCTGAGATCCAGATATCATCAAGTGCACATTAAAGAATAGGAAATATACAAGACAACTTTCCGAACCAGGTATGGGAATTATGAGTTTTTTGTAGTTCCATTTGGTTTGAGTAATGCTCCATTTACCTTTATGTGCTTGATGAATAGTGTGTTGCATCCTTATATGGACAAATTTTTTATTGTATTCATTGATGACATCTTGATATATTCTAAGAATGAGTAAGAACATGTCGACCATTTAGCAATAGTGTTGAGATTGCTAAGAGAGAATTAGTTGTATGCTAAGCTTAGCAAATGAAGTTTCTTTCAGAAAAAGGTACATTACTTGGGACATGCTGTTTCCAAAGTAGGCATAGCAGTAGATCCAAAAAAGATAAGAGCTATCATGGAGTAGGTGTCTCCTAGAAATGTGGATGAGCTAAGATCATTCATGGGGCTAGTAGGCTATTATAGGAGGTTCATCAGGAACTTCTCTCGGATGGCATATCCTATTACGTCATTGCAGAGGAAATGTATGAAATTTGAATGGACAGAGGAATGTGCAACAAGTTTTGAGTAGTTAAAGAAATTGTTGACAAACACTCCATTGTTAAATATTGCAGACCCAGACAAAGAGCTTGTAGTGTGTACATATTCTTGCAAGAGAGGGCTTAGTGGATTCCTTATGTAGGAGGGACAAGTAGTATGTTACAAGTCACATAATCTGAATGAGCACGAGAAGAACTATCTGACTCATGATATTGAGTTAGCAACGATCATTCATGCATTAAAGATGTGGATGCGATATCTTCTTAGAAGGAGTTTTGTATTGATGAGTGATCATAGTGGGTTGAGGTGCTTATTTGACTAACTAAATTTTAATGCTAGGCAAGCTAGATGGTTGGACATTATTAGTGAGTTTAAATTTGAGATTAGGTACATCAAGGGTAAAGAAAATAGGGTTGCAAATGCTCTTATCAGGTGGGTATAGGTAAATCACATTGCAGCTATGAGTTCTTATGGGATAGATCTATAGGATCATATCTAACAGGCAAGTTAGCAGGATAACATGTACATGGAGCTCAAGCATAGGTTACATCAGAGTATAGATACAGAGTATAGGTACAGGTGCACATGATGTGTATTATCATATCTCAATAGATGGCTTGATCTAATTTAGGGACAAGATATATGTGGCCTACACTAGTGAGCTCAAGAAGATTATCTTGAGGGAGTTTCACGTGAAACCATATTCAGGACACTTGGGATATCAAAAGACATTGATAACAGTGAAGAATTTTTATTATATTGGTTGAATCTAAAGAAATATGTGGAAGCATTTGTAGCTAGGTGCTTGGATTGTCAGTAGATGAAGGTAGAGTGTAAGCATCGAGGTGGATTACTAAAACTGATACTGATTCGAGAGTGGAAATGGGAGGTTATTTCCATGGATTTCATTACATCTTTTCTGAGGACATCTAGACAAAATGATTCCATCATGGCTGTGGTGGACAGGTTGACAAAGGTAACACACTTCATTCTAGTGAATTACACTATTTCATCCTGTGATGTAGCATAGGTCTTCATCAGAGGTGTTGTCAGACTGCATGGTGTTCTGAAGAAGATTGTGTGAGACAGGGATGCTAAGTTCACTTCCAAGTTTTGGAAGGAGTTGTTTGTAGGTTTAGGGATTGTTGGCTTAGTGGTTCTTGACCCCAATTTAGAGTTAATTGTGCCAAACAAAACCCTACAGTACTGGCCCTTTCGACATCAACCCATGTAGCGCAAGTTGAAGTCTCACCCGAAGCAGTATGGGGGGGATGTTGGAACCATGCTTCTGCATCCAAAGCTCAGTGTGATGTCTTTTTTTCCCTAGATCTACCTTCGCACAGATCTATAAGCCCCTAGGGCTCAGTAATGTAACTTCCTTTAAATGGCCTCTAGACCTTCGTGAAGGTCTACGATAGGTCTTTGCAGACCCTTAACAGATGAATCAACCACTTACACACACCATAACATAACCCGAGATCTAAGTTCACATAGATATACTTAAGTACTCAATGAACATAACATAATGCATTATAATCTTCGCGAAAGTACTTAATGAACATAACATAATGTATTGTGTACAGTTAAAAAGATTTATCCAATAGAGTCACACATCAATAGATCAAAAGTTCATAAAGACATTATTCCATCACAACATATATCGCAAATGTAAATAAAAGAAGTAAACATAAAAACACAAAGATTCTTCAACAATATTCTTTATTGATCTTCAATATGGAATTACATACTCAAAACTGCCCTGCGCACTCAGCTGCAGGGGTCCACGCTCTCAACTATGGACATTACTCTAGGCCTCCGCACACTGAGCTATGGAGCCTCTTCCTCTCTATCTACATGTTTCTTACTTTTCCTTTTCTCCTATCTTAGACATAGGCATGCCTTAGACTCTCTAAGAGATACCTATTTATAGCTTTTTACATATAATCCCATGGTCTGCGGACCATGGATGGGTCTCAAAAACTGACTCGACTTTACATAGACAAGGGGATAAAACCCCTTTTAACTCCTAACTATCTACATGCTCTGTATCCACAAATTGTGGAGCCTTTTCATCTTTTACCAAAATTTATGTCAATACTTGGGTTTTTAACCCCAAAACTGACCCAGGGGACCCCATCCCAACAAGCCCCCAACACAAAGGTCATGATTTGCCCTTGGGTCACTCTGCTGGTGCAGTGATCTTGCTGCAAAGATCCCCCAACTACACCTGCACAAATGCAACCTCGGAAACTCTTTGTGTAGATGCCTGCTTGACCTCTTCTACGAGCCACTTTGTAGCTAGTCCTTCTGCGGCCAGCTTCATTGTTTTTTATGTGTGATGCAAGCCCATCAGCTTCTCCTGAATATTGGTTGATACTTGGTAAGCTTCTTCTAACCAAGGTCCCAATGTGGCCTTAAGCACGACCTCCTTCTTTTGAGCTACTTCTACCTATGCGAGGAGTTGCTTCCCCTACTGCAACTTGGTGAGGCATTGCACTGTAGTAATTGAGCACACCATTTCCGTGACCTCGTCGTAGTGCTTCTGGAGCTTGTGAATCTCTATATTCAATATCTTTAAGTTTGGATCTTCTTGCAAGGTCATTACCAAATCCATCGCCTGTTCAAATAAGGTCGTGCAGTCAGTGACTACAGCATCCAGAGTGGCCATCCCATCCTTGACGGCGAATCCTTGCTACTCCTTGACCTCGGGCGGAGTCGTAGGTTGTAATTTTAGCTGTAGCTCCATGATCTTCATATTGAGTTCGAATTGAACTCGCCGAACTTCCGCCTTTGCCTCACGCACTCTTGTATCTAATTTTCGGATCTTGGCTTCTGGCTATACATCCTCTAGGATGTGCAACTCTGGCAATGTTTTGCACGCCTCTGCTACCGCAGCCTCTAGCCTAGAACTCTGTGCCTATATTGTATCTTTGTCCTTCAAGGCCTACGTTTTCTCGGAAAACATATGTTCATTATTCACCTTGTGTTCACTTATCAAATTGAGAGCACACTTCTCCCGAGATCTCAATTCCTGTGTCACCCTTGCTTGCAGCACAAGAAGAAGCTCATTGGGGAGTTCTACAATGTTCAACCTGATGTTCTTAAGGGTGCTTAAGATGATTTGATCATCAGACGATTCTATGTGTAGGACATTTTTGGTGAAGCAACTTGTAAAGGTCCAATACCTTGACAAATTTTGTAGCCTGACTCGTCCCCAGTGCCAGGCTCACTTGTGCGATGCTCACTTGACCTGTGCCCACCTGTATCCTACTATTTTGGATCTCCAACTTGTGCAGATCCTTCTAGACACTCCCCAACATTTGCATGTATTGCTGCTCGAACTATTGCAGCAGTTCAGTGGTAGTATCTCAGACGTTTTCACTGATCTCATCGAGATCACCCTCCGTTAACACCATGGGGTCAACTTGCAACTTGTCTGATACCTGATTTTTTCAAGGACCTTCCCGATGCTCCTATTCACGCTTTTTCAGTTGAAATGGGGTACTCTGCCCCTCATATCTTCTGCTACCCTGTTCAGACTGTTCTTCCTCCTCTGTCGCAGGTGAAGGGAATGTACCGCTTCTTTATGATTTGCGCTGCTCTTTCTCGACCTGCTCCTTAGTAGCGCTCTCCTTCTCCATCTGAGCCTTCTCCGTGGTTTCCTTCTTTCGTTGCATGGACAACTTTTGTGCAGCTTGCTTTGTTGCATCCTTCCTTTTCTTTTCTGCTGAGCTTTCCGCACTCTTACTGGTTCCAGCATCCAAGTCGGATGTGGTGCTCCATTCTGCTGGCCATCGCTTGATTACCTCTTGAATGTCTATATCTGTGACCAAGTATGGTAAATCATACCATTTCTGTTGCGGGTCCTTCCATGCCTAAATGTAAATGCGGTGGAAGTCAGCCTTGAACACGACATAAGCTGACAATTGCTTGTACAAAGTCGGAGATAATTGTGGGTGATGGTTGATGGCCATGTGGATTCCTACTTCCATTAAAACCAAAAACATCTTGTTTCTGTGACTAGCACGGGGTCCTTTGTGGCCCAGAGGGAGGCAAACTGCAAGGCTTCTGGTAATCTTTATTTCAACGGAGGAAACTGGTTGTCCTCCGGTAGCTACCATGTGACCAAAATAGTGGAGAGCAGCAACCAATCGTAGTGGAATGGCTTGGTCTCGTCCTGGACGTCACGACAATTCACGAGGAATTCACTGCACAGGTACCGCGACCATTTGAACTGCACACCTTCGCGCATTGTGTAGCTAGCGAAACCACGGGTGCTAGAACTTCATCCATGCGGCACTTCCTCATGACCTTCCCTACTAGGATTTTTGTGGCAGTCTGCACCATGGGGTCGTTGATAGAAGTGATAGAGTATCTACATGGATTTTTCACAAGGGAAAATTCCTTCTTCATCTTGTCTACCAAATATTTCTCTCCTACCTTTCCACCAAACTCCTTGGTAGGATTCAAGCCCTCATGTGGTAAGTGCATGATCCTATGTATGAGCATGTCAATGATGGGTATAGGCCCTCCTAGCCATAAGCACCCATCGTGTACTAGAGTAAGAAACTAACATACACAGGTCATGTTGATAGTGGTGCAGTGATAGTGGGGCACCCACAACAGGTTCAACAACCCAGAAATATCCACTCCACGGATCTATTCCACCGTTTCTAGCTCAGTGACACTTATGTCTAGGTAATAGACAAACTTCATATAATTTGTTGTTGCGAGGTGAGGGAACTGCTCATGGTCTGCCAAGTCCCAATATTCCATCTTCAGCAGGGGGATACGCAAAGCGCGAACCTTCGAAGGGAACCTACTTTGAGAGTAGGGGTGTAGAAATAACAAACTTGTCTGAGTCCAGGTCCTTGGTGAATTTTGCCTTCCCCTTACGTGGAGGGATATAGTCAGGCAACTTGTTAAGTGGATCCACCCCTTCAGCGTATATATCCTCAATGCCCTATCCTTCCTCGACTTCTAAATCAATAACCTTCTCGGGCTGCTTGTCTTTCTTCTTCTTTTGAGTTGCAGAATGTTTTCTGGGTGATTCATAGACTGGGACCGACTTCTTCTTCTTGTCCTTCTTCGGCTTTTGGGTTTCTCGAACAAGGATTGGATTTGGCCTAGGCGACCTCGGCGCCATAGGCAAAGGAGTTGGATCTTCCATACTCACTACCTCTGAAACAACTCCTTCGGATGCAACATCTCCCCCAGTGCTCACAATCTCAGCAGGGCTCGATCCCAACATGGTGTCAAGGATGAACTTCTGATTCAACTCTGCTAAATTCGAAAATGTAGGGCTCATGGCCAAATCCTTGAAGAACGATCATTTCATAAGGACAGACAACACAAATCAAAAAATCTAAGGGTGAAAAGTGTTCTTTGTTGGGCTGGCATGCATAATTTATAGGGTTTTTTGAATTCAAATCCGACCGTTTCCCCCAAAATTCGATCGTTAATGATGTTTTGGGGGTAGATCTTCAAATATTTTGGCCTTAAATGCTGCCAGCCCACTCCTCTTAACCATCTTCTGGCTATCAAATCATGAACAATGACATCAACAGTCACTTTCTGACTATGCTGCACGGAATCTCCCTCCATAGCGTAGCTTCCTGCACACAGCTTCTTATATTGCAAGTCCACCATTTTCCACGCAGCTAGCCTGCCACGTAGTCCTTCAATCTTGGCAGTGTAGTTTATAGTCCCGCGCTCCCTTGCAACTTCCTGGAGCACTAAGACTATCATGTTATCATATAGTCATTGTGCAGGATCCCCTGTATATGGCTTCAATCGACTTCCATTCACCCTTCCCAGAAATGGTTCTCCATTTAGCTTTGCAAGTTGAACAACACCTCCATCTATAATTTCTTTGATAGCATGTGGCCCAAGCAAGTGCATCTGAAATTTCCCTTGAAACTTAGTGAGCTTGCTATCATATAATTAAACCAGATCATTTACCTTGAACATGTGTAACTTGATATGTCAATCGTGCCATGCTTTTTCGTGTTCCTTCTATACTTGCTGATCGAATCCAACCAAAAATCTGTCTTCTTCAAGCTCCATTAGTTGTACAAGTCATTCTTCTAAGGCTTCGCAATCTTTCATACCTGTGAAAGCTACTATGCGTAGACTAGGCACGATATATTCCACAGGTATCACAGCTTCTACGCCATAGGCCACTCTGAAAGGTGTTTGTCCAGTCAGCTTTTTTGCAAGTTGTCCTGTACGCCCATAACACTACAGGTATGCACATCCCAATCATTCCGCTGCGCGTTACAAATTTTCGTTAGTGTGTTTTCCAAAATCTTATTAAAGGCCTCAGCCATTCCATTAGCCTAAGGATGATACGGTGTGCTCTTCTGATGATAAACCTGGAACTCTTCAGTTAACGCACTGATCATTTCATTTAGGGAGTGTGTACCATGGTCACTCATCAACACCTATGGGCAGCCAAATCTTGTTAACACATACTCAAACAAAAAATTCATTGTTGTAGCCCCTGTGAAATCCCTAATTGGCTGTGCCTTTGCCCATCTGGTTAGATACTCCGTCGCGATGATATAGCACGCACCTGTCTTCTTCCCTGGGGGCTGGATTGGCCCAATGAAATCAATTGCCCATTTTTCAAATGGTTGCAATGATACTTGAGGATTCAGTGGAAACTCGTCCCTCTGTAATGGTTTTCCCATTCATTGACATGCATCGCATGCCCTACAATATGCTTTAGAATCTTTATGCAGTGTAGGCCACCATAAACCTGAGCACAAAATCTCCTGCATTGTCACCTTTCCTACATAATGTCCTCCCGCAGCCCCTCCAATAGGCTTTAGAATCTTTATGCAGTGTAGGCCACCATAAACTTGTGCACAAAATCTCCTGCATTGTCGCATTTCCTGCATAATTTCCTCCCGCAGCCCCTCCATGAGCTTCAGCGAGGATGTTATTCTGCTTGAAATTTGGCACAAATCATCGCAATATCTCATCTGCACCCATCTTATACAAATGTCCTGCAATCACTGAGAATTCTGCCACGTGCACTACTAGTTCCTTCTTTTGCTGAATCGTGCACCCTTCCGGTGCCATCCCTATAGTCAAAAAGTGAATAATATCTTCAAAGTAGTTATCTGCTACATGCACCGTGAAGAGCTGCACATCGGGTAACCCTTCCTCCAAATTAGTAGGCTCTTCTCCTTTTTCTATCCGCGATAGATGGTCAGGTCCTACATTCAACCTTCCTAGCTTGACAATAACCTCAAAGTCATATTCTTGAAATAGCAGCAACCATCGGCAAATCTTCCCCCACAACACAGGCTTATTGACCAAGTATTTCAAGGTAGAATGATTTGTGTACATTTTGAAATGTTCACCCAACAAGTAGTGCCTAAACTTTTGAAGTGCGTATACCATAGCAAATCCTTCACACTCTGTTGTTGAGTCATTCTTCTTGGCCTTTGATAATTTCCTGCTCGCGAAGGCTATACGGTGGTCCATCTCTCCTTCACCAGCATGTGTTAGCACTTCTCCCAATACATTGCAAGAGGCATCGACATGTACATGGAATTCCTTCTTCCAATCTGGGAAGACCAAAATCGATGCGGTGATCATCTTCTCCTTTAAAACATCTAAACTGCATTGACATTCTTCATCCCAATAGAATGTAGTGTCCTTCTTTAGCAGTTTCTCGATGGGCGTGGTAATCTGAGCATAAGCCTTGATGAACTTTCTGTAATATCTTGTATGTCCAAGCGTTGCACACAATTGTTTGACACTTCTTGGGGCCTCCAAATTCACTATTACTGTGAGTGTGTTAGGGTCCACCATCAGCCCTTGCTTGCATACCACATGACCCAGCAAGATCCCAAAGGGGACACAGAATATAGACTTCTTTAGGTTTAGCTGATCTGGTATTTGCGGCACGTATCCAGCATTAGGCACAGGCTTTCTACATGGAGATTTACTAACCCGAACACCGTCCATTCATCAAAATACACCTCCAAGAACTTATGAATAAACTCCTTAAATGTTGCTATAACTATGTGAGAAAATATTGCAGGCACATTCTTAAGTCCAAACGACATTACAGTATAATGGAAACAACCCCATTCTGGCATGAAGGTTGTTTTTCTCCCATCCTCTGGCACGATCTTGATCTGATGGTACCCTAAAAATCCATCAGTGGATGAGTAGGCCTCTTGCCCTCCAACGTTATCCAATACCTTGTTAGTAAACGGTGTCACAAAAGGATCATGGATGCAGGCATCATTAAGCCTCCTTAGATCTTTGAAAATCCTTATTTCTCCCTTCTATTTCTTTTCTTGAACCACCATTGGGCTCACCCAATCAAATTCTTCCACAGGTTCGATGGTTCATGCTTCTAGCATCTTATCCAACTCCAAGCAGACCTTTTCCTTGTATTTGGGATTAAGGCAATACATCCTCTGCTTAATAGGCTTCACGTTTGGTTTCAAAGTGATTTTCATCACACCCAAGTTGCCTATGATGCCTTTCAGGTCTGAAAAAATAGTAGGAAAAAGATCCTAGTGCTCGTGGAGTAGCTTAGCAACTTTATCCACTGTGGCATCATCCCAGTAGTTCCCAATCTTCCCAAATTTTGGCTTTTCTTCGGTATCAATGTTTAATTTTTTGGTTTTCAATGGTGCGGTGATGTCCTAGTTTTCTATTTGCAGGCCTTCGACCTCACGATGGCCTTCTACCTCTAGAATATTTATTTCAAGGATCTTCATCCTCCCCCTCAGCAGTCACATTATAGCATTCTAGCACGTGGCATAGTTGGGTTCTCCAATCTGGTTGAACCAGCTGCAATGGATCCTTCGGAATTCTGAAGATCGCGGCCTTAACCTCCTACAAAGCTTCATCAATGCTCTCAAACCCATCTTCAAAACTGAAGGTCATTAAGAATCCTTCGCTTAATATATCCCATTCCATGGTGCCATGGCGGAGCTCTGTTTCCACATACCAATTCATAGGAATTTTATCCAAAGTATGAAATAATAAGTGCACCCACTCTGACTGTGGCTCTGTTCCATAAGCTTTAGTCCACTTCGCTAAATGACGCATGGATCATTTCTCCCATCATATTTCTCAGTCAATCGAATTTTTGGATGACCAAATCGCAACGTTATCATCTTCCTGTAATCTCCCCATTCATCAAAGCTATCTTTGTGCATACCCCACCATCGTGCGGGAGTGGTGCCAAATCTAATGCTTGGAAGCAGTGATCCTCAGGGACCTCTTGTTCAAACACATCCAAAAACTTATCTACGTCAGTTAAACCATCATAATAGTGTAAATTTCATACCTTCGATGACACACAATGCAAAAATTAGTCATCATGTTGCAGCACAACGTAGATACTTCATGCAACCTATTATGCCAATGTTCCAATTCTTCATCTAAATCTGATGTACAAGAATTTTCCTGGTCCAATGCAATCTGTCCATCCGCTGTTGGATTAATCCCATCTTGATCTCACGCAGTTATTTTATAGAACTAGTCCAAGTCATCATCACTTTCTTCATAGTCATGGACCAATTTAGTATAGCGCGGTCCTTCTGCAGGGTCCAATGGTACAATAACCTGAAGTGATTTCCTCTCGAACGACATTGTTATCTTCTTCAAGTTGATGAATCCATTCATATCAATGGCCCAGTCAATACCGAGGAGCACGAGGTATGGGTTGTAGAAATTTTAAATAATTTAACACATATTCACAGAGATTATCCTGATCATACAATTATAAGCGGAACATGTATAATACATAATCTCCTCTACGTTGATCATCAATTTACAGAAGCAGAAACATTCACAGGCACACATAGAAGCATCAATCAAACTCATAAACACAGTATGTATCCCGGGGAAAGCATCTCGCTAAAAACCCCACACTATCTGTATATTATATTGATTGAATCATGTAAAAATACACAGCATAATACTTCTCACAAGTATCTCCACCTCTGTTACACACAATACAGCTCAGATCTGATCTCCAAATCTCTTCCACTGCTTGCCTGCCTCCACTGCTCAATACCTGCTCAAGAACTGATGAGAATAGCTTCCCAAACTCGTTTTTCACCTGCAAAATAGTCACTCACTCTTTGTGGACGTGAGCAAAGGCTAAAATGTGGGCCAAATACGTGAGCAAACTCATTGGCATACTCAATCCCTTGATTGTGCAAGATCTGATGCACAACTATAGTCACAACTGATAGCAATCTGATTCTCTACCACTTGTCCCTGTTGAACTGAACATGCACTGACATGCAACTGAGTTAACTGATGTATTCATTAGTTGTATTATGAGTTAATAATTAGTTTAACAACTCATCATTAGTCTATCTGTAGTTAGACTAACTACAACTAGTTTAATTAAGTCAAACTGAACACAACTCCATCAACTGTACCTCCAGTCCACTAAACTCAACTCACTTGAGTTCTAACTGAAGTCCTGCATGCAAATATTAGTCATCCCATAGGTAACCACGTATTTCCTTGTGGGATCTGCATGTACCACATCCGTAGCTCATTCTGAAGTGCTCCAAGAGAATAAGATCAAGTTTATAGTCCAAATATTATTGTGAGATAATAATATTTGACTTTTCTATTTTTGACAGCCAGTCTAAAAATAGACTTTGATCACTCACACTGTGATCACTCACACTTTCATCAAAAATAGAAGTCCATCTATTTTTCCCAACTTGATCAATCATCCATAAACATAGACATGATCCATATGTCTAAAAATAGACATAGTCTAAAAATAGACTTGCGCCAAAAATAGTCTGCGGGCCCACTTAGTGAAGGCGACTCTTTTCACTAAGCTCCATCATCTTGTTGTATTCTCAACAAGCATTTCTTGTTGCACACTTTTCAACACTCCCTCTCAACAAGAAAGGCTTCCTCTCAAACCCGATCCTGTAACTCTGGAATGTTCTCCATGCAACACATCTGGTTGGTCCACTTGCTCTGTCATCAAAGTCTCTGACTGCTATTGCCTCTGTCGACTGAAACTCTGCATCTCTGTGCTCTTCAGTATCTGACTACTCTAGCCTCTGTCACTTTGATCTCTGACTACATCCGTGCTGCTGCTGGTTCTATCTCCCAGCATTGCATCCGCACTGCACCTCCCAACTGACCTCCCTGTTGGGATAGAAACACCCTCTGATGCTGAAGCTCTACTTGCTGCTGACAAGTGCTCCCTCTCTGACATCTGTGCTACTGCAACATCTCCATGCATCTCGCACCATTACACACCTCTCTGTGCCACCTAGCACTGTGCAAAACACTTGTGCCTCTCGCATTGCTACAGCCTGCTAGCTATGCGCTGTCCTGGGATTCCCTGCACTGTCGCTCTCTCTGCCGCTCCATCCGCATCTGTCTCTACCCAATCAGTTAGTTCCTGCTACTACACATCGGGGCTCCCGTAGCAAGGTCTCATCCAAGAGGTTGGGTACCTCAAGGATCTTGCCCCTCCTCCTTGGGACAATCAATCCACATCACCCCACCTCCTACCTAGAGGTATGGCTGCATGCAATCCCTCAGCCCACCTGGCTCGAAGTTTCCCGCTACTGGAGGTCTCTGGATGAGTAGATGTCTCTACTCGATCTCCTCTCAGCTTCCCCTGTTGTGGCTCCTCCACAATCTCCTGAAGCTGCTGCACCAATCGTGGCTCCTCCACAATCGTCTGAGACTTCTTCTGGCTCTGCATGTTGAGAGGTAATATACGCTCCCTCTCAACCACCAAGTCTCCATCAGTTGCCTTGCTGCTCAAGGCTTTGCATGCATCTTGAACCTCAAGAGCATATAGGTTCCTGACCCGTGAACCAATCTCATGACAACGAAAGCATCTCACCTTCGACTTGTCAACCTTCTTCCCATCACTGGAAGAACTGGATTCGGAAAGAGAAACCTTCTCCTTCCCCTTCTTCGCCTTACTCGCTAAGGCACAGTTCTCCTCATCCTGCATGGATGAAGAACCGTCTCTGGTGCGCCGTCTAATCTCCTCCTGCATCAAATCCGACCATAGCCGTTCCCAATTTGGCAGTTTCTCCCTTCCATTCACCGAGTCCTGGTAGCTATGCCAACTCTTAGGAAGGTCAAGGTGTCCTAGAATCACCATCCTCATCATCAACAGTAACCCCCACACTTCCCAGCTCATCTCGACACTGAGTGAACCTCGTGAGATATTGGGGCATACTATCTCCATTCTCGAACTGAATGTTTCTGAGTTTTATCTCTTGCTTTGGAATTAAATTCGAATTCCACCAGCACAAAACTCAACTGCTTCCGATCTAGAATTCGTGAGAACAAATTATTTCTTGTACAGAGATCGACTGTATGGGCATTCACCGGATATCTCACCTTCCAAAAGAAGGATGAATCCATAGGCTACCTGGCCCGATTACAGACTCTGCCTGAAGAAATAAAATGTAAACACTTCCTGAATAATAGACCCGATGATCAATCCTCGCTTGATGTCCTGTAAAAATCTCTTCTACAAATCAAGCAGCTCTGATACCATGTAGAAACCTTTTCTACAAATCATCTAGCTCTGATACCATGTAGAAATTTTGAATAATTTAACACATATTCATAGAGATTATCCTGATCATACAATTATAAGCAGAACATGTATAATACATAATCTCCTCTACGTTGATCATCAATTTACAGAAGCAGAAACATTCACAGGCACACATAGAAGCATCAATCAAACTCATAAACATAGTATGTATCCCGGGGAAAGCATCTCGCTAAAAACCCCACACTATTTGTATATTATATTGATTGAATCATGTAACAATACACAGCATAATACTTCTCACAAGTATCTCCACCTCTGTTACACACAATACAGCTCAGATCTGATCTCCAAATCTCTTCCACTGCTTGCCTGCCTCCACTGCTCAATACCTGCTCAAGAACTGATGAGAATAGCTTCCCAAACTCGTTTTTCACCTGCAAAATAGTCACTCAATCTTTGTGGACGTGAGAAAAGGCTAAAATGTGGGCCAAATACGTGAGCAAACTCATTGGCATACTCAATCCCTTGATTGTGCAAGATTTGATGCACAACTATAGTCACAACTGATAGCAATCTGATTCTCTACCACTTGTCCCTGTTGAATTGAACATGCACTGACATGCAACTGAGTTAACTGATGTATTCATTAGTTGTATTATGAGTTAATGATTAGTTTAACAACTCATCATTAGTCTATCTGCAGTTAGACTAACTACAACTAGTTTAACTAAGTCAAACTGAACACAACTCCATCAACTGTACCTCCAGTCCACTAAACTCAACTCACTTGAGTTCTAACTGAAGTCCTGCATGCAAATATTAGTCATCCCATAGGTAACCACGTATTTCCTTGTGGGATCTGCATGTACCACATCCGTAGCTCATTCTGAAGTGCTCCAAGAGAATAAGATCAAGTTTATAGTCCAAATATTATTGTGAGATAATAATATTTGACTTTTCTATTTTTGACAGCCAGTCTAAAAATAGACTTTGATCACTCACACTTTCATCAAAAATAGAAGTCCATCTATTTTTCCCAACTTGATCAATCATCCATAAACATAGACATGATCCATATGTCTAAAAATAGACATAGTCTAAAAATAGACTTGCGCCAAAAATAGCCTGCGGGCCCACTTAGTGAAGGCGACTCTTTTCACTAAGCTCCATCATCTTGTTGTATTCTCAACAAGCATTTCTTGTTGCACACTTTTCAACATGGGTTGCTGTTGTCGATGATCTCTATTACTTCGAAATCATCTTGTGCACTCTCACCTTCTATATCGACTATTACTCCATGTAGTCATCCCATAGGGATGATTTTCTACTGTTTGGCCATTATAAGCTGGATCAATGACCACTATAGTGTAGGTCTCCCCATTATTTCCCATGTATGTTTAGGCAAAACGTTCGCGTCAGACCCCAGATCTCGAATGACCTAGTCCATCTCATAATCTCCTATCTGCGCAGTGAGCCTCATCTTGCGTCCTGTTCTTGCCTTATGTTTGCCAATATTTCTAACCATGAAATGTCCATCAGGGCCATTTTCTTTACCATCACACTTCTTTATCAATTCCTACAGGCCTTTCACAACCTTGTTATCGCACCGAAGTTTCATGCAGGTTTCCAAGAATTCAGTAAGTACATAGGGATCAACCTCTGTAGGTGCACCAGTTTCTGGCACTTTGTTCTTACTTCCTAAGGTAGATGCTTCGACGAAGCTTTTGTTGCATTCCATAAATGTTTCTTTCATGCACTCCAGATCAAAACCAACTTCCTTCTTTGGGGCCTTGTGGACCCATCTGTCCTCTTCAGGTTGTTTTCCCTTGTATGCTGCTCCTTAGCATAATATTCACATTTTGATATTCTTTGCAGGGCTTAGCTCTCATCATTTGTAAGTTTTGCATAGGTTGCTGAGGCTACACCTTTTTCTCCTACATCTTGGTTATCAACACAAGACATTCTTCTATAGTGTGGTCAAACTGGCTACAATATTGACATGACGGGCGTGTCTGATTCTGACAGTCCCACATGTAGTGCCTTGGTGTCCCATAGTTATAGAAAATAACCTGACCACAACCTCTACCAAGTCCTCATCCTCCTCGGCCTCGTCCTCGTCCCTAATATCCTCCGTGCACTCCTCCATCACCTTGATTTGGAGGCTGAGCCTCTGCTTGCATTCGATATGTAGGTGTTATTTCCATCATTAGTTCATAATTGTGACAATGGCACTCATCACGACCCACTAATTTGCAGAAGTTGTAGAACAATTGTTGCAGCATCTGAATGAACTTTTGGAGTAAATGGAAATTATCCATTATGTGTTTTCCAACCACCTGAAAAATAACACAACATAGCACATCCCCCACACTTGGTCCTACTGGAGCTTCCTGTCTTAGGGGAATTTGCCCCCATCCTATGATATAGTTCACAAATACGGGACAATGGTCTTTATCATGCCCCTAGCTCTTGCATTTCAGGCACCAAACTTCCTCGTGCACCTCAAATTTTTGTCTCCTTCTCTTTCTTCAAACTATGTAATTCCAAGAAGAGGTTCTGCAACTGGGAGTGAATCTGCTATACCCCCAAGGTTGCATCCTGCATGGGTGTCACATCCAATCCCACCGCGATTTCCAAGGCTTCTGCCTAAGTTCCTATATTTTGCTGCGACAGAGAAATCCTCAGGTGGAGTAGAAGCAAGGCTATAAACCACTCGCGGTGTTGACCATCTTTCAGATGCATATTAGCTTCGTCGATCACACATTTCAACCTTTGATATCATTCCCAAGGCATTTCATCAACCCTCATCATGATTTCCTTAAATCCAACTACTGACTGCTAGTCAGAATTAGGCTTACTAAACTCTTTGTTCGAAGCATCCTTAGTCTCTGCTAGCGTCATTAGAAGATGATCCACACAGTATTTAATATAAAACATCAAACAAGTGATCCTGTAGAGTAGTAACTAACTGTGCCTTCTTTATGTTGTCATCAATGATCTACTACACGATCTACACAGCATTCACAACAAACCAAAACTGATTCATTTCTTCACTCCCTATACCCTTGAAAATTGGCAGCTTTATTGAGTTCGACATATTGAACGATGGTGGTGGTGTCGGAGGTGTGGGCGAAGGTGTATGTTGTGGAGGTGAAGGTGGAGGTGGAGTGGATGGATGATGTATCCGCAGAAAACCCTATCTTATCAGTTGTAGAACACTCCATGGTGAGGCCTGTACCATTCCTTTGTCATCACTTGAAGGAGGTCCAATCAACGAGCTATATTTAGGACCTACTTTCTCTTGATTTCTAAAGATCTATCCACTTCACATAGATCCAAACATCAAGGCAATGGCATAACCCATTTTTCACACAAGAGCATTTTAATCCAGGTATTCAGAGATTTCAAATACTTACCTTGCGGTCCCTTAAAGAAGCGTCGCTCAATAGTGCACACTATCTTGTCTTATGAGGCTTCTAATCGGTTAAGAAATTTACCTGAGAACACAAATTAATTACATAGAATTACTGAGAGGAACAAATATAAAAAATAACCAGCGACAACCATAAACACATAAACAAACATGTTTATCTAGGAAAACCCCAAATCAAGGGAAAAACCCAACCTAATGATATCTCATTAGCATTGGCCAAAATCCTGGCCAATCCAACCAAGTGAGCCTTCACCGCTCACCTCCAGGCCTACATTACAATGAAGTCCTTCCAGATTTTTATAAGCTCCATTACATATCATGCCACGGGCATAATACTATGGGTGCACAATACCATGTGCCCCAAAACCATCATTGTTTAACCTGGTCAACTTTGACTCTATCCCAAGTCAAGTTTACCTAACAATTCCCCCCTTAAACTTGACTTGGGGTTCCTTGACTAACTCCAGCCAAACCTGCTAAGTGAGACAATCCCACTCACTCTAGCCCTTACCCCCCTAATGTTTTTACCCGGGGTATTGTTAACCCAACATTCCCCCTATCACCTAGGTCTAACCAGACTTTACTAGTGATTACGTAGGGGTACACATGCCTTACCATGTCTTACAGTAGTATGCCCATTTACATGCAATAATTTTGACTTCATTAAATTTCTTTATTTATTGTTGTCCCTTATTCCATCCTCTCGCCACATACTTGATGTTTCTCTTGGCTCGTCATCTTCTTTCACCACTAGAATCGATCTCGCAGATCTCCCACTGAACAGGGTCTACCACAGGCCTGAGCGAAAACCCTCAGCAACAAAGGCGTCCCGTTGAAGCCAAAACGGCTTTGATACCAAATGTAGGTTTTAACCCTATACATAAATTACCTGCATACAAATTCTAAAACACAAAAAAATAAACAATGCGAGTGCATAACACATAAAATACATATACACAGAGATTTTCCCACTGGATCCCAAAACCGGGACTACTAGCTTGATTTTTCATTATATTCCTTTCAATGTTACAATACATATTTATACATGTCGAAGCATCCAATACCATGGACTGAAAATCGTTGTGTCCAATACCATGGACCGAAAACCATCGCGTCCAATACCATGGACTGAAAACCATCGCATCCAAAAAACATGTGCGAAAATCATGCCCAAAACCATAGGTGGGTCTGCCCAACCTAACATAGGGTCCAAAACCAAAATTTTCCGGGGCGCTGCCCTAGACCCCATAAACTGGGGTTACGGGTGCCCTTCAAACCCCCTGTTAACTACATGGAAAAAATATAACACAACCCAACATTCTCCCACTTGTTCTTTTCTTTCCACAGGGGACCATAAGAGAGCTTAGTCATTTTCCTGGCCCTGAAATGCCCATTGTCTCTCTACACCAAGAGAAATTCTCAGAGCTCACAGATTTTTTCAATGCATCTATAGTATTCTTCAAAGTGTGCACCTTTACCAGCAACAACTTTTTGTCTTCTATCATATCCCTCATAAAGTGATACTGAACTTCAATGTGCTTTGTATTTGAATGATATGCAGGGTTCTTTGCCAAGAAAATTGCACCTTGGCTGTCACAGTCTATCCTTATAGCTTCCTGTACTAACCCCATACTTGAACACAATCTCTGCAACCAAACTGCTTCCTTGCTTGCATGAGTGGCTACCATGTATTCTGCCTCTGTAGTTGATAATTCCACTACAGATTGTTTCTTACTCATCCAACTGACTGCACCTCCAAATAGGTTAAACACATACCCACTTGTAGATCTTCTCTGATCCAGATCTCTAGCCCAGTTTGCATCAACAAAGCCATGAATATCCAACACTCTGTCCAATCCTGGTCTTCCTTGGTAGCACAAACCATAATCAGTAGTGCCATGCAAATACCTGAAAACTCGCTTCACTGTTGTCCAATGCTCCTTTCCTGGTTTTGACATAAACCTGGTCAATACTCCCACTGCGTGTGCAATGTCTGGTCTAGTACAAACCATTGCATACATCAGGCTACCGACTACACTTGCATATGGAACATGGGACATGTCCTCTTGCTCTTCTTGTGTCTTGGGACATTGTTCAGCAGATAACCTCACACCTACAGGAATAGGAACCTTCACTAGTTTACTATCCTGCATATTAAACCTCTGTAGTATTGTCTCGACATACTTCCTTTGGTTTAAGCAGAGCTTCCTCTTTGCCCGATCTCTTTTAATTTCCATGCCCAAAATATAATTTGCAGCACCAAGATCTTTCATGTCAAATTTGTAGGACAATTGGATCTTCAAATCCTGGATAACTTCTTTGTCATTTCCAACCAGCAACATATCATCCACATACAAGACCAGATAAATAACACGGTCACCAATTAATTTAAAATACACACAATGATCTGCTTTGCTTCTGGTGAAGCCAAGTCCCCATATAAATGTATCAAATTTCTGATACCACATCCTTGGTGACTGTTTTAACCCATACAAAGACTTCTTTAACTTGCATACCAGTTCTTTCTTACCCTTCACTACAAAGCCTTCAGGTATTCAGAGATTTCAGATACTTATCTCGTGGTCACTTAAAGAAGCGTTGTTCTGCTTCATTGTAGTTGGCTGAGGTATCAACCGTGAACTCTGTAACAAATCCTCCTATAATTTGGTCAAGCCAGTTGTCAATAGCGCACACGATCTTGTCTTATGAGGCTTCTAATCATCGTACCAGTTCTGGAGTGCACACTATTGGACTGTCAAGCCTCCACCTTCCTTGGTCGTTTGCCAACTTAGCTATCCACTCGCATAGTTCAATCAGGAAGGTGTAGAAGAAAATTTCATTTATTTATGTATACAAGTCTCTGTCCAACCACTGCTCTATTGACAGGCGCGGATTCCTATTTTTTTGCGCCAGAAATTCGTGACTCTTTCTATTCAAGCACTTTTCAATTTCCTTCTTAATCGGATTCCAGTGAAGCGACATCACACATATCGCTAAGCAAATCCCGATCCCGGAAACAGAACAATTTATTGGCTTAGTGGGTCCTGACCCAGGTTTAGAGTTAATTGCGTCAAACAAAACCGTACACTACTGGCCCTTTCGGCATCAACCCGTGTAGCGCACGTTGAAGTCTCACTCGAAGCAGTATGGGGGGATGATGGAACTAAGTTTTCGCATCCAAAGATCAGCGTGATGTCTTTGTTTGCCCTAGATCTTCCTTCGCCTAGATCTGTAAGCCCCTAGGGCTCAGTGTTGTAACTTCCTTTAAATGGCCTCTGGACCTTCGCGAAGGTATACTATAGGTCTTTGCAGACCCTTAACATATAAATCAACAAATTACGCACACCATAACATAACTTGAGATCTAAGTTAATGCAGATCTGCTTAAGTACTTAATGAACATAACAGAATGTATTATAATCTTCGCGACAGTACTTAACATTCATTACGTACAGTTAAAAATACTTATTCAATAGAGTTGCGCATCAATAGATCAATATTTCATAAAGACATTATTCCATCTCAACATATATCACAAATGTAAATAACAAAAGTAAACAGATAAACACAGAGATTCTTCAACAGTCTTGTTTATTGATCTTCAATATCGTATTACAAACTCAAAACTACCCCACGCATTCTGCTGCAGGGGTCCGCTCACTCAGCTGCAGACACTACTCTAGGCCTCTGCACACTGAGCTGCAGAGCCTCTTCCTCTCTATCTACCTGCTGCTTACTTGCCCTTTTCTCCTATCTCAGACATAGACATGCCTTAGACTCTCTAAGACGCACATATTTATAACTTTTTACATACAATCCCATGGTTCGCGGGCCATGGGTGGATCTCAAAAACCGACTCGACTTTACATGGACAAGGGGCTAAAAGCCCTTTTAACTCCTAACTATCTATGCACTTCGCATCTAGAAATTGCATAGACTTTACATATCTTACCAAAATTTACATCAATACTTGGGTTTTTAACCCCAAAACTGACCCAAGGGACCCCATCCCAATAGGCATATCAATACTTGGGTTTTTAACCCCAAAACTGACCCATGGGATCCCATCCCAACAGGGATAAAGTTAGCCTTTAGTACAACTTATCATCCACAGACAGATGGCAGACAAACATGGTCAACAAGATATTAGAGGATATGTTGAGGATATATGTGATGCACTAGAAGAGGATATGGGAGGGGTATCTTCCATTAGTAGAGTTCACTTATAATAATGATTACCAGGGTCTTTGAGGATGAGTCCATTTCAGGCACTCTATGCATAGAGTTGCAATACTCCCATCAGTTGGAGTGACCCAATGAACATGGTTTTGATTAGACCAGATATGTTGGAAGAGATGGAACAAGAAATGTTGGTAATTAAGAAGAATATGAAGACAACACAAGGAAAACATAAAAGTTATGCAAACCAGAATAGGTTATTTAAGGAGTTTTAGGTTGGGGAACAGGTGTACCTATGCATCATGCCTAAGAAGAGTTCCTTGAGGATTGGATCATGTGCCAAGATGGCACCTCAATTTTGTGGATCTTTTAAGATACTTGAAATGATTGGACTAGTAGCCTATAAACTTGCACTTCCTCTGCAAGTGAAAGTCCATGATTGGTCTGTATTTCAAGTGGAACTAGAAGGATAATTCCTACTATAACCATAGTGTATATTGCAAATAAAGATGCTCATGCTCCAAAATTGAGGAATTGAGCTACATGGGAGATGGATGATCAGATGTAGGCTATGTATCCTTCTCTATTCATTGGTTGAGCGAAGGATTTTGGTATACGTTTCATATTATTTTTTTGGTATATGTACATATGGATATGGATGTAAATAACGCCATGAGCTATGTTATAAAGCTCCAATAAGTAGTATGGGTGTCATATCATTATGGTTATCATGTAGTTATGTTTTCATGTTGGTTTGCTTCTTAGAAGATTGATCATTGTAAATACTGCATCAAGCTAAGTTATAAAGCTCCATAGGCAGTTTTTTTTTCTTTCAATAGTCTTGTTGGTTGTAGGTGTCATTGAACACTAAGGACTGTGTTCCTAAAGGGGAGGGGTTCTGTAACAGCCTTGGTGAAAATTCCATGTAATAAAAGTTAATAAAGGAAAAGTAATAACCACGGTTATGGGACACTTATTCCAAGCTGAATGTTGGGAAAGACATCCTAGTGTGGGTGTTCATTTGGTTTATTATGGCTAAGGAAATTGGAAAAGGAAATGGAAAAGACTTTGGAAAGGCATGAGACATTATTTAGCATTTTTTTTATGAAAAAAAAGGAAAGTATGAGAAAAGGAAGGTGAAAGATCACAAATTGCATGTGAGGAGGAAAATGAAGGAAAATAATGGAAAATTGAAGAAAATAGAGGCCTCATTAATAAAAAGGCTTATGAGGATCAATTTTTACCTTTTGTCTGTTTAGTTTTGGAACTCCCTCTCTATTTTATCTCTCTCATACTCTTGGAAACTTAGAGTTATCTTAGAGTACTTCAAAATTGGATCAAGAAATGTAAAGAAGGAAAGAGGAAGAAAAGATCAAGAAAGGAAGAGTGGGATCTAGCAGCTACAACAAGATTATTTGCAGGTATCGATTTGCATGTGTGATTTCCTTTCTAGATTTAATATGCATGATTATGAATTTGTGTTCTTAGTTCTCTTGTGATCATGGGCATGGGTTTTTCTAGGTGTGAGATTGTTTTTCAGCCTAACCTTTCCATTTCTTGATAGCTATGGTGTGATGGGTGATTTTGTATGTGGTTGAGTGGGATTGCTAGATGGGCTCAAAGCTGAGTGGGGTGATCCCAGGATTATTCACATGGCCTAGGAATCCCAGGATGGGATACATGGTAAAGCATGAGTGTGAACACCTCGATTGAACCTAGGAATTCCTTGACTAGTGAATGGCAAGATACAAGGTAAAGCTTAGTGATGAGTACCCTTGATTGGGCCTAGGAATCCCGGGATGGGATACATGGTAAATCCTAGTGGGTGGAGACCTCGTAGGCCTAGGAATCCATTGACCAGTAATGGCAAGATACATGGTAAAGTCGAGAGGTTGTGACAGAAAAATTCTTCATGGTGTAGGTGGAGAGATCTGATGGCATCCATGCTTTTTTTTGGCTTAGTGATCCATTGAAGATTGCGATAAAGCCTAGTATTATATGTTTATTATTTATGACCTAGTGATCTGGTGGGGATTGTTGTAAATCCTGGTTATATTATTAAGGGTGAGGTGATGTAGCCTCGGGAAGCCCTGGTTGATTTTGGTTATAAGTCCCACATTCCTGCTTGGAATATGGCACGGGGATGATTGGTTGAAAGAGAGATTTGGTTTAGCCAATCTATGGTCAGGTGGTACATGGAAGTCCCAAACATGGTTGGCCTAATAATCCATTAATAAGAACTATTTATCCTTGGTATTTTATGAGAAAATGTACTAGATTGTATGAAGAAATTATGGCTGATGTATCCCTGTTATTTCTGTTGGTTATATGTTGATTATGAGCATGTTTTATGATAGTTATGATGTATGGTTCTCATCATGTTTTCATTTTTAAATGAATGTACAACGAATATATGACCTAATATATTATAATTTATCTAATGTGATAAGGCATCAATGCTTCTTAGCGATTCTTAGATATGAGACCCCCATGCTCAAATATGTTGTTATGACCTTTAGAATGCATATTTGTGACATGTTTGATGAAATGCATGTCATGGCTAGTAGGGGTCCAAGCAAGTCTTTGTTCAATAATTTTCATTTGCATCATTGTTTCGATGTTACTTTTCATTCTTGAAAGTTCATGGAGTTCTGGGAAATGGCTTGAGTCCTAGCCCTGAAAAAGTAGCATGAAATCTGGGGTCATAGGGTTAGAACTAGCTAAAAAAGAACCCAGTTGCTTGCATTCCCATGATGTAAGAGAGAATGGAGGACCCCATTTGCATGCATGCCCATCTCATGGGAGCGACCAAGGCTCTAGGGCAGTGAAATGTTAGCTTGTCTCAGGGGCTAGTCACCTAGATGGGATGGATGGCTCATGGGGGTTCTGTTGCATGTGTAGAAGGTCAGGTTGTCTGTGTTCTGTTGGTTCCCCTTCCTTAACTATACATGGGGATTTGAATCATATTGTAGTAGCCTATCATCACATGTTTACCCCAGCGGAACGGTTAAATTGGGTAAATGTGGGAGGAGGGTGTTACAAAGTGGTATCAGAGCATGGTTCACCCCTTGGACTAGATGGGTGGTGTGCTTTCGTCATGAATTCATGTCGGTTGCATATGCATTACTTATACTTGTGGTCTATGTGCTTGTTTCGTATACATGGTAATGGTTATGCTTGCAGTGATGTTTCCATGTGAAACTAGATGGTGTGTTGTTGGGTGTGTTTATCATGAGTATAGGTCGGTTATGCACTGGTTATGCATGTCAGTGTTTGTATGTATCATGTATGCATGCATGTCATCCATATGTTGATTATGCATACAATGATATGGGTGTAGTTGTCATGCATGAGGTCATGATGTGTGGTTGATATGGTCATGCATTGATGACTGGACTATGGTTAGGATGATATCTATATGTTATTATGATTATGTTTATACATGAATTTTACTAATCTGGTTGATCTTGTAGATTAGATATCCTCCCAAAACTATACAGAGGTATGGTTATTATGTTTATATTTTGGTTTAGTTGACATGGTATGCTTTGGAATAAGAAAACAATAAATATAACTAGCAAGATGGTAGACTACAGTTCCCAAGACTCTCCCTATGGATCATATTAGCAGCGTGGTGTTGGGAATTATTCTGATCAGATTAGCAATGTGGTGTTGGGAATTCTTTTGACTTAGTAGACACATTGAGAAGCTTTAAGGAAGAATTAAGGAGTTGCAAGGAAGATAATGACATAATCATGCAAGCACAAGAGAAACAAGTAGAAGTCAATGTAGTAATCCTTAAGATTTTGTCAGACTTGTAGAGACAGGGACAACTTCAGATCAACCATGGATAGGAGAATAAGACAAATGGGGCATATGGCAGTGGATCTCATGGTGGGAACAGGTGAGATAGGGATGACACAATTATAAATGGAAGGTTGTTGGATTCTCCAGATCGGAGAGGTGATGGACATAGGTACTATTCTAGTTATGGTTCCAACAAGCACTTTGATCTTCATCATTATGATCCTTATAGGAGGAGTGATAGTGGATATTTTCTCGATGAGTTTAAGAAAGCTAAGCCACCTACCTTTGATGGATATTTAAATAAGCTGGAGGATACGGAGGCTTGGTTACTTGGGATGAAGAAGTTCTTTGAGTTGGACAATTACATAGATAATATGAAGGCCAAAGTAGCTATCTTCATCTTGGAAGGTAAATTAGGCATCTGTGTTAGGTCCCTATACTACTAGTGTAACCCATTATTATTATTAGTACAACCCCCTTATTATTGTTGTGCCCATGTAGTCCCCATATTGTTATTATTGTGCCCTTACATTATTATTGTTATGTCGGCTCTGATTATATTATGACCCCTTAGACTCCTATAAATAGAAAGGAGGTCTTGTCATTTGTATCATCCAATAACTGTTCATTTGTTCAATCTAAAGGAGGTTGCCCTCTCGAAGAGGCTGGTTTCTAAGGTGTTGATCTATCTTTTCTATCTTTTTGTGAGCTGGTTTCATAACATTTGGTATTATAGCTTTGGATTCTAGGGTTTCGCTGCTCCAAACAGGTCATCGTGGAATTTTCGCTATAACATTTTTTTTGCGATGTTTCAGAAGCTAAAAAAAACCCATTTGAGGCGAACTCGTTCTGAACCTCGGGTCTGAATTTCAGATCTTGTCTCACCATATTTTCAAATATATGATCTAAGGAAATTAGGGTTTTTGCAAGTTCCATAATTCCATCTCAAACAAGTCATCATGTAAGTTTCGCTATAATTTAGTTTCTATGAAATTTCAGAATTTGAAATTAAAATTCATTTGAGCCAAAAACATGGTGAAGGTCGGGCCTAAATTTCAGATCTTGTTGCGCTATATTTTCAGATATACCATCCAAGACATTTAGGGTTTCGGCAGGCTCCTAAATTATATCCCAAACAGGTGACCTAGGGAAAATCGTCATAACTTTCTCTCTGAGAATAAGATTGAAATTTCATAAGAAGCTACAGAAGGCAGACAAACTTTACTTTTTCTTTTTATTGTTTTTAGATCCGAAGGTTGAAAGAGTAATACGTGGAACTCCATACAAGTTTTCTCTACTAAACAAGTATATAAGAAGGTCATCTTGGGAGATTGGGCATAACTCTTTGTTAAAGAATCCAATTTCGATCAGACTAGTGGCATTGGAAAGAGGACGCAGAGGGCTACTGCAATTCATAATTTTAGACCTTGGATATCATAAATTCCATAGTTACAGTTGTTTCAATATCGAGCTCCTAAAATCAAGAAAAAAATATATGAGGAAGTTTGATGGCAAAGATCCGGTAAATTAGATACTACAGATGGAGCAATATTTTGATCTACATAAGGTGCAACTGTTACCAAAGGTACGTATGGCATCTTTATATTTAGAACTGAATCAAGTTTTATGGTATAAAGGGCTTTGTTCTCATAAACCACTTGTCACGTGGTCAATTTTCATAGAGGAAATGATAACACATTATGAGGATACAAAGAGAAACACCTTCTTTAGCCAATTGATAAATCTCAAACAAAAGGGTTCAATGGCAGAGCACATTGAGGACTTTCAAAAATTGAATATAAGGGTAAATGATATTGTAGAGAAGAAAAGAATTGATGTATTCATAGGGACTTTAAAGGATAACATTCAACATGAGGTTTGTCTTTGGGAACCAGATTCATAGGAGAAGGAATTTAGGTTGGCGAGAAAAATTGAAAGCGAAATTATGGAAACAAGGAATCCCACTACTCATGACTATAATTATGGAAGTGTTTTTTCTCCTAGCCTTCCACAACCTACAAGATTTACACCACAATAATTGGAAGGAAAAAGAGAAAAAGGGCTTTGTTACAATTGTGATAGCAAATACACTAAAGGTCATAAGTGTGCTGAGAAGAAATTTTTTTACATAGATTATGAAGAGGAGGAAGAAAAGGATCAAGAAAAATCAAAAGAAGAGGATATACATTATGAACCAACCCTAGAGAAAGAAGAAATGAATCTGACCATATCTTGTAAATAATTGGAAAGAATTACCACTCCTCAAACTCGCAAGATAGAAGGACATATCAAGAAGAAAAAGGTTCAATAAGTGAAAGATCACATCGATAAAGAAGAAATGAATTCGACCATATCTTGTAATGCATTGGCCGGAATTACCACTCCTCAAACTATCAAGATAGAAGGACATATCAAGAAGAAAAATGTTCAAGAAGTGAAAGATCACATCGAGCATAAAGAAATGAATCCAACCATATCTTATAATGCATTGGAAAAAATTACGATTCCTTCAACTCTCAAGATAGAAAGACATATCAAGAAGAAAAAGATTCAAGCAGTGAAAGATCACATTGAGCATCAACAACAAGTTCTCCAACTTTTAAAGGATGACACCAAATTGGTGCAGAATCAAATGAAACAACGACGGATAAACATCGCAGTGAAAGAAGTTTTGATGTAGGCGATTAGGTATTTTTACGGCTACATGTCAAGCAATCTATTTATGAGAAGGAAATGTTGGCAATACTACATGCACTTAAGAAATGGTGACCTTACCTAATGGGAAGACACTTCAAGGTAAACATGGATCATGATAGTCTTAAATACTTTTTAGAAAAAATATTATCTTTAGAAGAACATAAAAAATGGGTCACAAATATGTTCGGTTATGACTTTGAAATCATCTACAAAAAATGGAAGCAAAATGTTGTTGCAGATGCTCTCTCAATAAAGGGTGAGGATGTGGAAGCATTGTTTTGTGCTATTTCTATTATTGAACTAGATTGAATAAACGAAGCAAGGGATGAATGGAAGAAGGACGAAGAAGTGTGGCCACTCATTCAAAAGTTGCAGAAGATCCCAGTTCAAACAATATTGCCAAAACTTGACGAGGAAGGAAAAATCATATTAGAGCCTAGAGCAGTCACAGAAACAAGAACCTGACAACTACGAAATTGATCAATTTTAGAGTATCTCATGAAGTGGAAGAACTTACTCGTTGAAGATTCCACATGGGAGGACAAGAATTTTATACAAAAGCATCAAGAACTACTCAAGTGTTGAGGACAACACTTTTTGAAGGTTAGGTCCCTATGGTACTAGTGTAACCCCTTATTATTATTAGTACAACCCCATTATTATATTGTTGTGCCCATGTAGTCCCCATATTGTTATTATTGTGCCCCATAGAACCCCACTATTGTTATTATTATTCCCTTACATTATTATTGTTATGTTAGCTCTGATTATATTATGACCCCTTAGACTCCTATATATAGAAAGGAGGTCTTGTCATTTGTATCATCCAATAATTGTTCATTTGTGTAATGTAAAGGAGGTTGCCCCTCGAAGAGGCTGGTTTCTAAGGCGTTGATCTATCTTTTCTATCTTTTTTGAGTTGGTTTCATAACAATCTGGTGGGAAGATGTGAAGCAGGTCAGAGACATTAGGACAAAAGAGTTGAGTTGGCATGAATTCAAGAGAATTTTCATAAATAAGTAATTGTTAGAGAGAAAATTCTCGGAAGCACCTTGTATTCTCAAAAGAACCCTCTATTCTCAGAAGAACCCTCTATTCTCCCCAGGAACCAGAACAAGACAAGGCTGTTGAACCTCCAGAGAAAATTCATGTAGATGAACCAATTGAGGTTGCTGAGGAAATACCTAGTGAAACAGAGGAGGGTAAATTTGACACAGTGCAGAAGAAAAGGGAAAAGAAACCTACCCTAACTAAAATCTATGGGGTTCAAAATCCCCATAATAGGTTAGTGAATAAAATCAGGCTCAAATTTAAACTGAAACAAAACCCTTCCCTAGTAAGCAAGTTATTGTTTTAGATGAATCTCGCCCTTAAAGGATATGGTGATAAACAAGGAAAGAGATTCTAGTTCCAAGAAGCAGAAGCAAGGCCCTAATGCTAAGGAAAGAAAAGCTAAGAAGGCGCAAAAAAATCCAATAGATGAGGTGGAACTTTTACTAAGGGCAGTAGAGCAGCTTAAACAAGATTTTCTGAAACACGTTGCTAGTTAATTTGTCAGTGTTCCTCCTTGACAAGTTTTCAGAGAGCGTTGACAATTATTTTTTTAGCACTAGTCTTTTTCGTTGAGCGCTAATAATTATTTTGTTAGTGAAAATTTTGCTCTATTTTGGCAGCTAATAATTATTTTATCAGTAACAATTTTTCTTTGTTTTGGTAGGAAACTGCAGGATTACCTCCCGATATATGATGCCAATTATTTTTTCAGTACCCAGATATTTTGCATGATTTTGGCAACGATAAAAATATATTTTTTGTTAAAGTTATCTTGAGGATGGTTTCACATAGTTGATATCATTCTTGAGGATATGATCAGGGGCCTAAGGAGATGGGATATTTCGAGCATACTGATATATTTGAGAAATATTTTGGGTCATAAGACACGGGATTACCAGATATTATGGCAACATTTAAGTTACCTATTTTCATTCCTTTTCTTTAACGATCTATCAGCTACAACTCCACTTTATTTGCAAGCAGTTTATCATGTATCATGTAGTCAAGAGACAACGTATTAATTATTTTGTATCTGCATATTATATTTAGCATAAGAAATAGGATATATTTTCTAAAAATAGTTTGTAATTAGTTTCTCATGGAATCATGGATTCGGTTTGTAAGTAGTTCTCTATAAATTTATTCCAAAAGATAAAACAGGGGTTGGATTTTTTTGAAAAAAATCTTGTGTAATGCTTTAGAGTTTGAGATCAATATAATTTGCAATAAATAGTCTTATATGCCCAGTTTGCAGAGATTCATGTATGAATGATTTCCTGTATGTTTTCTCCTGTGTTTAAATTTCTCATTAGTCACACCTCTTGAACATTTGTCTTCGACATTTAGATAAAGTTTGATGGATTAGAATTCATTTGCAGTTGCTCATACTCATATTATTTGAATGTTTATTTATTTATTTTTTAACTTCCATAGCCAAGGAAAACTTAAGAGTGATAACAAAATCCATGCAATTTGGAGTATTCTTGAACAACAAAAATATATACGTGAAAAATTAAAAATATTTATGATTGCACTAGTGTTACTTATGAGTAAAAAAATACTCTCTAAGTTGAATCATTCAATTTGGCCTTTAAATGAATGTTGGGCATGCGTTTTTGTGAAGCATGCCAAAATTGTCTTGCTTCACTAAAATGTATGCCCAATCTCCATTTCTTGGTCAATCTAATTGATTCAAATTGTACATTGTTTATTGTATTATTTTAAGCATTTTTACATTATTATATCTTTACTAACCACTAGAGTAGCAACAATGTTAATGCTCTTATGGGATAGAAGTCTCTATTGTAGATAATTTCATTTTAATTTTTTTTTTACATTTTCACATTGCATTCACCCCATATCATCATAAAAAGCTATTTAGAGAGAAAATTAGCAATAGCAATGCAACAAAACAATCATAGGTCTGTCATAGGGTTATCGTGATATATCGGGCATAGGTTTTTCATGATAACTCTGTCATAGGTCTGTCATGATATCTCTGTCATAGGGCTCAACATATCTCCTTCATACCTTTTTCATAATATTATCTCAAATCACAGATAATAATGCCTAAATAGGTCGTTGTCATACCCATGAACTGAGGCCCATTAGGGAATTGTTACACCACAAGACTGAGGCCCATTAGGGTGTTATTACACCACAAGACTAAGGTACAAATTCACAGACCGATATGATGGAATGCTCATTATATCACTACCAATTAATTACAGGTCCTAGTGTGCATTTATTTGAGGCACACAATCCCTGCCTTTTACCCTATGAAATCCATGCAATTTGGAGTATTCTTGAACAAAAAAATTATATATGTCAAAAATTAAAAATATTTAATTATATTAATGTTACTTATGAGTAAAAATACTCTCCAAGTTGAATCGTTCAATTTTCCCTTGAAATGAAGGTTGAGAGTGCATGTTTATGAAGCAGGCCAAAATTTCCTGGTTTCACTAAAATGCATGCCCAGGCTTCATTTCTTGGCCAATATGATTGATTCAGATTGTATATTATTCAATTAGTGATTATTGGTCTTGGTGTGTATTTATTTGAGGCACACAATCCTTGTCTTTTACCCTATAAAATAAATCCAATTTGGAGTATTCATGCATAGTAGAAATTTAATGAGGATGAGTTACTTCCCACCCAAATTTAATGAGGATGTACTTCATGCTATGTGAGAAGGCATGTTCCCCACACATTTCAAAGGTCTCTTAAGTCATGTATAAATAATAAGGGACTTCTAATTTTTAAATAGTAACACATGGATATGTTGTCATATTTTTTATTTTGCAACATTGAGTAGAGACAACACACCCTTGTTTTCCATATTTAGCCAATAAAAAATGTTGTACATTCTAATTGTAAAATTGGTTGGAAAATGGCTGGAACATCATAGGATAAATGGCATCCTCTTAGGGTAATATATGGGTGGAATTTTTCCCACCATACCTTTCATTAAATAACTAGGGTCTTTGAATTCTTTACCCTAATTACATCTCTTCATTCTTCTTCATTCTGGATTCCATCTATGTACTAATCTATACCATGGCCTTATGCAGGCCTTCCAATTGAAGGGATAGGTGTCTTATCTCCTTCCTTATCTCATGCATCTTATCACATTAACACCCTCTAGGAGGAGGATAGTTATCCATGGCATGATTGTATCTAGGAAATTCCAAAATCCAAGACTCCAAGTATTTCCAGAATTAAGACTACCAACACACGAGAAAAAGAAAACAATAAGAGGATTGGAGGGACAAAGAATTTTTTAGTATTTGACAAGACGAATCAACTCAAAAATCACTTTAAAATCCAAATAGAAACAACAAATTAAAATTAAAAACCTATCCATACTTTTAGCAAGGAAAGTAGGTTCATTACCATCCATAGGTGACCTATAATTTTGCCTCTCTCCCCACATAGATGTTTAATTTTATGGACCAAATTTGACAACCATATAATTTTTTATACTTTTAAACATTTACTTAAGCAATTAATCATTAACCATTAACCAATAGAGCACTAACACTGATAATTTTCTTAGGGCCAGAAGTCTATGATGTAGATAATTGCATATTAAAACATTCTCACATTCATAAACACCATATCATCATAAGAAATTATGTATAGAGAACATTAGCAATAAAAATGCAGTAGAGAAATCATAAGTTTGTCATGATATCTCTTTCATATGGCTTAACATATCTCCATCATATCTCTATAATAATATTTTCTCATATCAAAGATACTTAGGCCCAAAGAGGTCATTTTAATACCCAAGAACTCTGGCCCACTAGGGCACTGTTACACCACAAGGCTAAGGCCCATTAGGGAATTGTTACACCACAACAAAAAAATGTGGCTCGTCCTCGAGACACTTAGTCCTTTTTCTGTCCCCATGGATCCAGAACCTATATCCTTATTGAGGTTGTCTTCTTACTCTTGATATAGCATACACAGGTGTAAACAAGGAACCTGGTTTCCGTAGAGATCTTTGAACATACTAGGAATGGGTTAGCCACATCCCCCTCCCCACAAAAATGCTCTCAGAAAGAGAAACATGACCACCACTATTGACTTAGGTCAGATTCCCATGCCTATCCCTGATGATAACTCTCTTCTCCCTATTGTACTTTCTCCTTCCTTTGGTGGGTGGTGGAAAAGATTTCATCTTCCTACCTTCTTACAGGTACTCCAAGGGTTACTAGGGTGGGGTGGCTCAAAGTTTTTCAACCAGCCATCCCATTTCCTTGAAGTGATTCCACCTCCTTCTCTACTAGAATAGGGATTCTACTGGATTTCAAGTAACAATTAGGGGTAAGGTCCCCCTATCCTACCATTGAGCAAGGGGACAAAATCCCATCCTACTACTACGACTCCCAGAGTGGGAACTATCCCGACACCATTCCTTCATACAAACTTGCAAATCCTTCCTTCAAGGGGTGTTGCGATAAACTTATTGGTGAGACTATAACATGACATGAGAACCATATATGTGAGTAGAGGGGCCCCTTCCTAGTCATGACCACCTATCACAACTTAACCACCTCCCATTGACAAAATCTCCTTTTATGTATATGTCACTTATGACTCTTCTGATGTAGTCTCTTCTTCAATAACCTCGTCACCTTACCATGGATACTCCCTGAGGCCCCTTCTCTCATAATTTCCTTCATCTATTTCAATTATCCTTCATCTCCCTCAGTGTGATCTCCCTCATACTCCTTCGGTTTGGTGCCACTCTTGCGCACCTTCTCTTGGTTCCAACTTAAACTTCCCTCGTCTCTTCTAAACTTCTATTAATCGAAGACTTCCTTTAACCAATTTTTTCGTTCCTCAATCATCCCTTGGGTTGCATTTTATAGCGCTTCACCCTTCTTGCTCCTTCATCATGGTTTCTTGTGACCTTGACTCCACCATTATGGTTTTATAATATAAATCACTCTAAGTCTGCATAAACTTGGTTTACAATCTTCCTTCGGATTAACTCAATATGATGGTTCACGTGTGCTACTTGTCTCACCCCGACCATTCTCAAGTTATTTTATATTTTTACCTCGGTATTAGCATCATTATTTTTCACCACTCAGAATTCCATGGTTCAATTTGACAGCTCACATGCTCTCTTCTGCAAAAACAATTGATTCAACAATCTACCTAGCCACTTTCTTTTACTTCAACGAAGATTACAATGTAGGGAATGAATACTTTGGTGCATCTCCCATCACGCGTTCCTAACCATCACCCGAGTTTCTGAGCCTTCACATGTAAAAGTATGCCATCACTATTGCGCTTGTTCCAAAATATTATGACTCATTCCCTTAATTCTGTCGAAGGAATTTCATTCAAATACTTAACTATCTTCTTGGCCTTAAGTGCTTCTTTTTATACTTGTTTCTTGCATAGATCAATTCTTATTTCTAATCCTCTTATCATAATATTTTTTGTGAAATTATATTAATATATTCCCATATAGAACAAAATTATTGAATAATGTCATCCAAAATAATTTGTCTAGTCTCAATTAAAGATATATTAACTTTCAACTTGGTTTTCAACTCTTTGATTTTGTCTTAAGTAGCCTTATACTTTTGTTAAGTTGATTTTTATTTTCATTTTATATGTTCAAGTGCCTCTCCTTTACATTAAACCGCTCCCTTACCATGGAAAAATCATCTTGGGTTTTCTTTAGTTTAACTTCTGAAATTCTGAGCTCTGCCAAGACCTTTGTCAATTTCTCTGAGGGGTCATTTGATTCAGCTGGAACCATAATGGTGCAAACATGATTTTTAATTGATTGTTGTAGGCTCTACACTTGTTGCTAAATAACAGTCTCTTTATTTTTATCAACTAATTCGCCTATTAATATCTCTTTTCCTTTTTAACTTGAGTCAACTCAGTGGTTTTAGCATGCTCATTCCCACAAATTTTTAACTTCTTCGTTAATGATTGCATCTCATATTTTGTGTTCTGTAGTAGGGCCTTGATCTTGTGTTCCCATACTAATTTGTGAATGCTACCAAATCAGTGGAGATAGAAGAGGAAGTAGTGTGCCTAGGATTTTCCAATTTCATTTGAAAACTAGGCTAACTAGGCTAATTTGAAGGTCCTTATGTTAATTTAATTTGTATGTCTTCTTCATCCTCTATTTGAATTTTAGTTCTCTTCTGTGACTATGAATTCTCCATTTCAACATCTATCTATTCAGGAATAGTCCTCTTCAAACTCTTCTCTTTTACCATAGGGGTTTCAACATCCATTCTTTTTTGCACCCTGCCACATGGCCAAGTTTCTTGATTTTCCATTTTCTCAATTTTTGGTATGCTTTCATGAATATAAGGTGCAAAACTAATTTCCACCCTTTTATTAGAAATTATATGGTGAGGGTTATATTTCCACTTTTATCCTTTCTCAAAACCAAACTCCTTCATCATCACTTCCAAATATGTAAGGGCTTGTTTGTTATTTATAATAAATGGCCCTACAATCCTATGTATCCTCAAAATATACCCTTTTAGCGTAACTTGGTCAACACTAAGACTCTACCTTATAAATTCAAGAGAAAATATCCTCATAGGAAAAAATAATGTCCTTGAAATGAAGGTTGGGCGTGCATTTTTGTAAAGAAGGCCAAAATTTCCTTGCTTCACTAATTTCACACCCAAGCTTCATTTATTGGACAATGTGATTGATTAAAATTGTAAATTGTTTATTTAATGATTTTACACACTTTTACATTGTTATATCTTTACTTTGAAATTTCAGTGTGTAACATTTCCTTTATGAAAATTACTATAGTATGTTGCATAAAATGGTTTTATATTTAGGTTGGAATGATCATTATTGCACAGGAAATTAAGTACAGGTCCTAGTGTGCATTTATTTGAGGCACACAAATCTTTATTTTAACCCTAAGAAATTGATCCAATTTGGCATATTCTTGCACAACAGAAATTTCTATGTGCAAAATTAATGTTAATTGCGAGTAAAAAAGTACTCTCCAAGTTGAATATTTCAATTTAGACTTGAAATGAAGGTTGGGCATGAATTTTTTTGAAGTAGGCCAAAATTTCCTTGCTTTAATAAAATGCACGCCTATACTTCATTTATTGGAAGATCTGATTGATTTGAATTGTAGACTATTTATTTAATTATTTTACACACTTTTGAATAATTTATTATATGTTTAGTTTGAGCCTTAAATAATTCTGCTTCGGCTTTCACACAACATTTTAAGTTTTTCTTCAACTTGCATTATGTGAAAGTTGTGTATATATTTTTCTTCATCTTGTTGTTGGGAAAAAACAATTGTAATTTTAATTCAAAGCAGTAGTTCCAACTATTCACATTAATTGTCAATCCAGGTAGGTTTTGTTATTGAAATGCTATTATGAAAAATGTATGCAACAGAAAATGATGGCTAGTGATAATGAATCTTAAACTCAATCGTTGTAATCATATTGTCAACAATTCAACACTTTGGTTGTTACATTCTCAAACCTTGTTCAAACTCTCAAGAAATAAACATATAATGCATAATATAATGAATTTGTCACACTGACACTCTTATTCAGAAAATAACAAATTTTTTTGAAACCATTCTCTTAAAAAATGTTGAAACACACATTAAAATGAAATGAACATACCATCAAACTGTAATAGGAATTAAACAACTGTCACACTAGCAAAGGGACTAGTCCAGTAGCTATGTTGTTACAAAATACAGAGGTTAGGATTTTGCAATCATTAAAGAATAAAAAATACTTATAATAATAGTAACATCAATCACACATGAATTATAACTAAGAGGAAATAAATCAAACATCTATAGTAGCTTCCTAACCAGTGATCCCTGCTAAGAAGGAGAGCCCTTCCTTCCTAGAAGGGGATGGTACACTACACAATGCACAAGCTAGTCAACACAAAGGTATGGTGCCCCAAATGATTGAGATTTGATGAAACATACAAGATTACAATGTTGGTTCTCTCCCCATATATCACTATCTATATGTTTCTATAACTCTATCTCATGCGAGCAGAAAGCACACCTCTTTATTATTAAATGGTAATATCATCATGAGAATATCTCGATTCTCATGTGATCTAATTTGAGAATACATATTAATAATTTGATAAACATTCCCAAGGTTAGGACAAAGTTGTAACAACATTTCCAAATTACAATAATTATCAATAAAAATTCCTAATAGTTTCAGTGAAATTTCACAATTTTTTTTTTAGTCCAACAAAAAAATGTGGCTCATCCTCGAGCCACTTAGTTCTTTCTATCCCCATGGATCTGATAACCTCTTTTGTTACTGAGGTTGTCTTCAAGCCTCTAGTACAACAGTTGTAGGGGCGGTAAGGGAGCCTAGTTGCTATAGAGCTCTTAAAACAACCTAGGAAGGGAGTGCCATTCCCCCCTCTCTACAACATCATGCTCAAAAAAATAATCCTTGCCACCACTGTTGCTCTAGGGTTGAGTTATGTATCCATCCCTAATCCTTGTCCCCTTCTTGCTGCTACACCCATTCCTTCCTCTAGAAAGCGTGAATAGATTTCGATGCTCTAGCCTTCTCCACGATTTACTAATGCTTATTAGAATTGTTGCATGTTTACATCATTGGAATGACATCTTATTTGTAGCTTAATTGAAATTGTATTATGGTATATATATTCGATTTGATATGATGTAATATGATTATGATTCCATTTCATATGTTGTAATATTAGAAATATAACGAAAATACTAAATATTTCATTAAATAAATAATAACTTTTAATTTTGAATGTTTTTTTTTTGCGGAACACGGGTCTTCCAGAAGATACAATTGATCTTGAGATTGATCTAGATTATTTTGGGTCCGGTACAAACATTTTAGACGTTGATGATGAGGTATACGGAGAGGACACCTAGTCATATGACGACGACGATTACATTGATGATGGTCATGATGTTGATGATCATGATAGACATGCCGATGATGATGAGAAATTTGCTGGTAGTATCCAGTGACATTGATCATATAGACTCCATCATGGATCATTACTAATAAATCGTTATGATGCCTCTTTTCATGTTTATTATCATATATATCATTTTCACCTACAATACCATATTGAGTTGTATCATTTTGACTTATATCATTTGGACATGTATTATTTGGGCTTGCATTATGTGTAGTTTGTCACAGGCCAACAACTTTATTTATTAATAATATAAAATTATCGGTTGTAATTAAAAAATAAATTATCTTTTTATATTACTCCAATGTTGTGGCGTGGTATGTAACTATAAGAAACCTGAAAGAGTTCTTCTTTGCAAATCTCTATGGTGTGAATCTTGGATACATTATGTGTAGCTAATCATGACCAACAATTTTATTTATTAATAATATAAAAATACTGGTTACAGTTAAAAAAAATATTTGTTAGTTTGTATGGATGTCCATTTCCCTAAAAATTCTTTATAAATGATATGCTATAAAATATTTCAAATTCAATATGACTTACTTTATAATCATATAATTTATTTAAGAGGCATGATATACTTAACTAATTTAATTGAAATAAAAAATATTAAATTAATAAATGGAAGCTATAAAGGAAGCATCATGAATTGTTAAAATGGAAGCCGAATGTGGCCCTAAAATGGAAGTAAAATTTGACATTAAATTAGAAGCCATAATTGGAGCTATTACTAGCTCTAAATAGGAAGTTAAATTGGTTTCTTAATAGGAAGCAAAATTGGAGGCTAATTAAGAAGAAAATCCCAACACTAAAAGGAAGTAAAGCATGGACCTAAAAAATAAGAAAACCTAGGCACTAAATAGGAAGTGAACCATGAGGCTAATAGGGAAGAAATTCTAGAGGTAAAAAAGGAAGCAACAATGGAAGCCAAACTAGAAGCACACCAGAAGCAACCTAGGAAGCAAAACTTGGCGTTACTTAAAAAGCAAAAAAGGAATCAATTTATGTAGCAAAAAAAGAAGTAATAATGGAAACAATACTAGCAACCAAACTTGGCTTTATCTGAGAAGGAAAAATAGAAGCAATTTAGGTAGAAAACAAAGAAGTAATAATTGAAGAAATATTAGAAGGAAAACTTGGCGTTCCCTAAGAGGCAAAAAATAAGCCACTCAGGTAGAAAACCAAGAAGTAATAATGGAAGCAATGATAACAACCAAACTTGGCATTACTTAAGAAGAAAACATAGAAGAAATTAAGGTAGAAAACAAAGAAGTAATAATGAAATCAATATTAGAAGCCAAACTTGGTGTCCCCAAAGATACAAACAAAGGAACCATTCAGGTAGCAAACCAAGAAGCAATAATGGAAGCAAAAAAAGACACTATAATGGAAGCCATATTTGAAGATAAAGAAGATGCCATTAAGGAAGGAAATCTAGAAGCAACAAGCAATGCCATATTGGAAGCAAAACTTGATGCAACAAAGGAAGTTAATGGAAGCATAACTTGACATTAATTAGGAAGCCCAAAAATAATCTATTTTCAATGCCATACAAGAAGCAAAACAGGAAGCACATTTGGGAGAAAAACTAGAAGTACAAATGGACGCAATAATAGAAGCAATAATGGAAGAAACATTTTTGGGTGCTATTCACAATGCTTAATTGAAGATTCCATTTTGTGTCAGGTTTCTCAATGTTGATTGAAGCCAATTTGCATGCTCTAAAACACTGGATTCTGATGCTATTTCCGGTACTAATTGCCTATTTTGTTGTAGTGTGTGTGTGCGTGTGCATGTGCGTGTGTGTGTGTGTGTGTGTGTGTGTGTGTGTGTGTATATATAAAATAAAATTACTCATACAAATATGAATATAGACATAAACATTCAAATTTTGCTATAACTTAGAAACTAAAACATTTGTATGATACAAATTAAATTATATAAGTAATTACTACTTAGTTATTACTAAAAATACGTCAATGATGCTCAAATTGCAAACACATAATAAATTAGAATCATAAATTGTAGTTTAATCATTAAGCCATTAAATCAAAATGTATCATAAATATATAAAGTCATTGTTATTATAGGTGGGGATGCCAACAACAAATGCAAAATAGGGTATATCATTGGAATCATATATGGAAGAATATTATAGCTTGTGATTGTCAATAGTCCTCCTCCATATCAAAATCATCAAAATCATCATCCTGGAAAATATAACACAAACATAAGCTAATGAAATTGAAGGAGGCAAACAACATCAATAGGGGCATTCCTCCCTCTCCTTTGACCATTTTTAGCTATCCTTGTTGGTTGAGCCACAATTTCTATGAAATCATAAAGAAAACATATTGTTATAGGAAAAATGTTGAAGTATGGTTAACAAACGCACTTGCCAAGCACTTGGAATCCCTTCAAAGTTGTAATATAACCCTTATTTGCACACCAAGACACCTTGGAGCTCCAACTTGCTAAATAAAATGAGAAATAAAAAGAGGGAAAATGCCACCTTTTTTGAGATGATATGTGTCGAACATGACTTTGGAACATGTCCTATGAACATTACGTGTACCAAACTTGTGTCCCATTGAATCTGTATCCAACATGTGGGATGTAGGACATGCAACCCCCTGAGATCGTGTTATGTGTGTAATGAAAATCAATATTGAAATAATTTAGTTAAAGAGGAAACTTGATCTGGATTAGATCAATATAATGTTTTCCATCCATATTGGTGCTTTTAGAGTGAGAAAATTAGAGTAATCAACTCACAGGACCAATTTGACTAGCAAGACCTAGTTTGGTAGATTAGGGTTTGAAACATTTTGGGAGAATTTTGAGGCATAAAATGGTGTTTTGGGGGGGACAACACTTTTTTTATTTATACTGGAACCAATTTTTCCTTTTATACACATAGAGACCTTTCCAAGGACACAAAAATTGCCTTAATCAGAGTTCATAATGAAAACGTTGTGTCATTTTGAAGTTGACCTTCCTGTTTCAACCACCATAATTCGAGAGAAAGCCACGTTGGACCCAATTATTCATGGAAAATGATTTGGACACATTATTATGATGAAGAAGTCTCTATAAGAGTTCATATTATAACTCTAGTTAAGAGTTGAAGGATTCAAACCTAACCATTAGTAGGTTATTGAGCTGTGTTATAAATGAGCCACTAGGAGGAAAAGGGGTTCCAATTCTTTTCAAGGGAATTTTGTTCCATAGATGAGTAGATTAGATGATAGGGATAGAGAGAAATAACACAAAGAGGATTTTTACACTGTAGTATACCACAGGCCACATGCCTTACTTCTTTGTACTTGGATTTGTTTTCTATTCAGAGAAAGAGAGAAAAGCAACCTCACCTTCTAGCTAGGATTTCTCTTGAAAGGGTTTCCTAGGATATATATCATGTCAATTGTGGTTTGTGATTTTTTATTTCATTGTTTTCTATTTTTTACATAATTATAATTTTCATGCATATGAAATAAATAATTATTTATAGATCCATAAACATAAAGAGAATAAACCTCCATAGTGTATAAGTCTAATTTTTAAGTAGAATTTTATTAGATCTATGGTGATGAACTATCCAATGGAATATCCTTGATAGTTTACAGATCATATTGGTATCATAGAAAGTTTCTTTGGGTATATTATGGGCAGTTGCAGGGAATGTAGGTCAGTTAAGTTGAAAGTCACAAAACCCCATTCATGGTTAATGAATCTGTGAATAACCCTCGTTGTCCCACTTAGGAGAGTTTTTCGTGGCTGGAAGCACAATTTGAAAATATAAATCATAAAATTAATCTCCTTATGGAAGCCTTGACCAACAAGATTGAGCTATTTAGAAAATATGGGGGTTCTAACATAGAGGCTAGATTTGAGGGGAGATTAGGAGATAAGGAAGAAACAAAGAAATAGTTGAAGAAAGGACCCAAAAAATATCAACCCAATTCGAGTGTCATGAGCCATTCGTTTTCTTTGTTCCCAATGGAAGAAAAATATGATATCAAGTTGTATCATGGTGAGATCGATGCTTTCAAGTTAAATCATTGGTTGCAACAATTATAATTTTATTTAAGTGTTCATCATATAGAGGAAGAATATAAGATTTCAATTATGTGGATGAAATTAAAGGTCCATGCCTTGACCTTGTGGGACACCACATGAATACCTTTAGGTTGGAGGGAGATCCTTCAGTGACTAAATGGGAGGAATTTAAAATCCTCATAAAGACATAAGTTTATCCTATCTTAGAGGACCAGTGGATCTGGTGGCACTAATTTAGGAAAAAGTAGGAGCATAGTGTACAAAAGTACACCAAAAAATTTAGAAAGATGGCCATAATTTTGGGTATTCCCCAAATAATGAAAATGTACTCCTCAAGTATCTAGGGGGTTTGCACAACCATCTTCAAAAGCAAGTGATGTTGTTCAAACCCGAATTGTTGGACGAGGCTTGTGTACATGCATAATACTTGGAGAACATAGGCCTGAAGAAAGGGAAATCAAGTGGATTGAAGCAGAAGGAGCATGAGGATGCTTCTAAGGAGGTGAAAAAGAAATGGAAAGGGGGAAAGAGAAAAATATGACAATAACATCACACTAATGAAAATATCCTAGAAACCAATATAACCACCTTAATATTGATGGTGACACAAAGAAGAAGTGTTAGAAATTGCATCTAGACCATAACTCAAAGAAAAAAAGAAATATAATAATAAGAAGAATATCATGGTCATTGATTCAAGCAACCAGGTTGAAATAAGATCAGATGTGGATGAGAATATCATTTGTACATTAGTGTAAAAGGAGGTGAACCTTAGTAGTCTTCAACAACAGGAAGAGAAATAAAAGACTAGACTCTTCTATATAAAGATATAAGTTAAAAATACAATTATTGATGTAACTCTATTTGACTTAGGATTACAGATGGTTTTCATTGCAACAGAGTTGGTAAAAAAAGTGGGATTATAAGTTTATGATCATCCAAGCCCATATCCATTAGGATGGGTAAACAAGGATGTAGTGATAAAGGCAACAAAATAGTGCAACATTATATTTGTTGTTAGTGTTGATTTTATTATTGAAGTAGAACTAGCTGTAGTTCTCCTTGATGTATGTGGAGTGGTGTTTTTCCCTACATGTACATGTGGGATGTAATCCTCATACAGAGAGTGAACCAATACAATCTCGTCAAGGATGGAACATAGTTTACCATTGACATGCACAAAGGCAAGTCAAAATTTTACTGGTAAGTGCTAACCAAGCCAAAATATTGATCAATTCTAGAAAGAATTATGTTTTACTATTTTCAAGAGAAAATTAGTTTGTAGAAGATTAAGTAAGAGCTAAGGCATCCTTTGATGGGTGTACTAAAAAATAGAAACGACAACTAGAAGAGTTGATATAGGAATATAATTATGTTTTCTAAGAGCCTAAAGGGCTACCACCCAAATGGGAAGTGGAACACAAGATCTCATCGTTTTTAGACTCCCCATTTCCAAACATTGGACTATAGAGGTAATATATTATAGAAGAAGGTGTGTCGAAGAAAGAGTTGTAGTAGTTATTAGAATAAGGTGTGTTGAAGAAAGAGTTGTAGTAGTTATTAGAAGAAGGTGTTTTTCAATTGAGTATATCACCATGTCAGTCACCCATCATCATTGTGACAAAGAAGAATGTGACTTGGTGACTATGTATATATTACAGGGTGTTGAACAAAATTACACTCAATGATAGGTACCCCTACCTAAAATATATGATCTACTAGATCAGTTGCAACATGTGAAATAATTCACGAAGCTAGACTTAAAGTATAGATATCATGAGGTTTGAGTTAGAGAATAAGATACTTTGAAGACCATCTAGAAAACTAGGCAAGGTTTGCATGAGTGGTTAGTAATTCCATTCGGCATATGCAATGTACCACCTATATTTATGAGATTAATGAATGATATATTGTACCCTTATAGATTCATTTGCATTGTCTATTTGGATGATATATTGGTATACAATGCTACCTGGGAAGATCACATATCACATTTAACATAGGTGACAAAGACATTAAAGAAGGACCAATTGTTAGAAAATCTCAAGAAGTGAGTTTTCAAAACATTATTTCGTGTATCTAGGATATGTGATAGGTGGATGAAAGCTAAAGATAGGTCCTACCAAGATGGAGGTCATCATGAAATAGCTGGTGCCTACTAATTTTTTGAGATAAGAAGTTTCATTGGGGTAGCACAATACTTAAGGAAATTCATAGCCTCATTTTCAGTGATAGCAACATCACTTCATGCCTGAATAGAAGGTTGCAAGAGTTTGTAGTAGAGAAAGGTCAGTAGAGGGCCTTTTAGGAGCTAAAAAAGAAGATAAGTCAAGCATGAGTTCTAGAATTATCGAAATTCTAGCAACCCTTCAATGTGGAGAGAAATACGTGTGGGTATGCCATGGGAGTGGTCTTGATGCAACGAGGAAGGCTTGTATGCTACCATTCTAAACTATTTCATGGGGAAGTTCTTAACTACCCTACCCATGAGAAAGAGCTCTATGCCCTATTATAAGTTGTGAATAAGTGGAAACAATATTTGATGGGAAAAGAGATACTAAGCTACTATAGTACCTGTTGGATCAGAGTAAGCTATATCAGACTAGGTATTACAACATGATAGGGTGTTATAATAGTTTCATTTAGTGATCAAGTATAAGAAAGGAAGCACAAACAAGATGGATGACATGCTTTCAAGGCCACTCACATCAAATATCACAACTTTGGGAACTTTGATGCACATGGAGCCATTCACCCATGATGCATACATGGAGGCATATTGAGAGGATGAGGACTTCAAGGAGGTGTTTCAATAGTTGCAGAGCTAGTGTCATGGGAATGATGGTGATAGCACAATTGAATACCATCTCTTTGATGGGCTACTCTACAAGGTAGACAAATTATGTGTTCCTAAAGGTTAGAAATTGCACTTGATTAGAGAGGCTCCTAACTCCAAGGTTCCAAGGTGCTTTGGTGTAGGGAAGACAGTGGCCAATTTGCAAAGGTATGTGTATTTTCCCGAGATGAAAGATTAGGTAGCTAGCTTCATAAGAGGATGCATTCTTTTTTGTACCAACAAACCTAGTAACAAGAAACATGGTCTATATGATCCCTTAACTATACCAATTCATCCTTGGGAAAAAATTCCATGGACTTTGTGGGAGGTTTACCAACAACTAGAAGGGACATGACTACCTATTCGTGGTAGTTGATAGGTTCAACAAGATGTGTCTTTTGATGACTTATGGAAAGACCACAAATGGGTAAGAAGTAGTAAACTTGTTCTTTAGACAAGTTTGTTGCACTTTGGGATACTGAGAAGCATCATTTCAAATATGAACATAAGATTTTCTCAAAGCATTTTGAACTACATTGTGGGAGAAGATGGACACAAAGTTCAAGAGGTATATGCCATTCCATCCATTGAGAGATGGGTAAACAAAAGTAGTCAAGGACTTTGATGCAACTTTTGATGGGTTACAATAAAAATCATCCAAAGACCACAGATGGAAATATAGTATATATAAAACACTCTTATAACAGAGAAATACACACTTCTACTAGAAAGTCCCCATTTGAAACTTTTTTGGATATTTTCCATCTTCAACTAAGGATATTGCATATGGGAAACAAGAAGGAGTGAGGGAGGATCTTATATAGAATTCCTTGAGGGATGAATTTTTTTTTTAGAAGATTAGGAGGATCCATATATAGGTATAGGAGACATTGTAAAATTTATAGGAAAAATATAAGGCTTGATTTGATCAACAGATAAAAAAGAAGTAGTTCAAGGTGGGTGACAAAGTATGGTTATAGTTGAACATGGAGAGGCTACATGGTCTTGGTAAGACAATCAAGGATATGTGATATGGTCCTTTAAGATACTATAAGATGTGGGAAATAATGCCTATATACTTAGTATACTCCCATTCCTATGCATTTTGCATAGTTGTGAATGTAGAGAATATGAAACTCTATGAGCCTTCCATGCTAGATAAAGAAAAGGGAGAAGTACTACTTTATTTAGAGGATTTGGCAACATCTGCTCAGTAGAGTTGACAGAGGATAAAATTTTTAGAAGAGGTCTATAACTACAAGACATGAACAACATGACCTTTGGAAAATTCGGTTGAAGGCATAACTTCTAGAAAAAGCTAAATGGTACACATGAGAGAAGGTGGAGGAAAAATTTCCTCACCTCTTTTAGTAGAAATTTTTGGCAATGAGAAGCCTCCCAAAATGGGGAGGTGTGATCCAAATTGGATCCTATAATTTTTTCATACATATCGATGCTTTCAGAGTGGAAAATGTGGAGGAATTAGCTCACAAGACCATATTTAGCGGTGGCACCTACTTTGGCAGATTGAGGTCAGAAATGTTTTGAGATCATTTTAAGGTATTAAAGGAAATTTCATTTGGGGTAAAAATTTTCTGCTCTAGTGCCAAACCTTTTATTTCATATTCTATAGATTGATTTCTTTCCAACGACACATGAATCTCCTTAATTGGAGTCTGTATGCAAAATTTATGTCATTCTAAAGTTGACCTTCTTATTTTGACCACCATAATTCGATAGGAAGCGACATAAACCCCCATTATTCATGGAAAAGGGGATAGCCACATGATTACAATGAATAAGTGTAACATCCCCTAGTTAATATTTTTCTCCTTGGAAAAATTGAAATTAATTTAAAGCTTGAGAGAAGGGACATGTATTCAAGTTGCTTAAGGAGGGAGATTTCTTGAGGAATGGGTTGTTTTAAATAACAATCGTTATTGGATGAGTGGTTTTAAATGGGTAGATGTGTAATAAATTAAGCTAAAATAAGAGAACAGTCCCATGTGTCCTTTAAACTCCAACCATAAGCAACAAAAGGAAAAAATATTGAAGACATCGTGGGTTGCGTTGTCCAAGGTGGTTGACTCGCATGGGTATAGGAAAATGATATGCAATTGGTTTATTGATGACAACATGAAACAAGTTAGAGAGGGAAAAGAAGACATAAAAGCATATGCTAAGAAGGGAGACTACACTTGGACTCTCTTATGCATGTGCAATAGAAAGAAACAATGGTGAGCACTAGATAAATTCCTCTTGAAGGGTTAGAGGTGTTAAGAGTGAATTCACTCTAATGCATATGCAAAGTAAGAGAGTTATGATAGAAATGATCAAGACACAATAACTGAGCTTTGGAGAAAATGAACTAGTTGAGGAACCTTATAAGAAGCTTGCTGGGTGAAAAACATTGTGGAGAGAACTGGGTTTCTTGAAGGCCAAAGAACCACTGAAAGCTCATGGATTCATGAACCACTAGTCAGGAGAGAAGCACCCAGGTACTTAAGGAGTCGATGAACCACCAGGTGTTGAAAACACTCGTGCATGCTCACATTGATGAATTTCCTAGTAGAAATGACTTCTATGATCCTACAATAATTTATCCATTTAAGAACCTTCCTTGATGTGGACTCCCTTCTCATAAATGTGTGATAAAAAATATCTTCACTGTGATATCCTATCATGGATGTCATTATGCATGAAAATACTGAATGATAACATGTGTAGCTAGTGGATGATGATAGTGTAGCTGTGTGGTATCCCGTTTCAACTATTTCGTTGGTTGAAATTCCTTAGAAGAACTCCAGCTAAAGCACCGGAATATGGCTTGGGGGTGGAAACTACAAGTGATTGTTGTTGTAGCTTTTCTATGGTTGGGTGGAGAGTTAGAGTCCCACTCTCAGTTTCCATAACTCGTATAAGATAAGTGCATTCTCATATTTTGTTCTTGTGTTTCTATCACATCTCTTTTTATTGTAGGGAAATAATGTTATGCTAATACTAAGGAGTGTTGTTCTTGCAATACTGAGGAATGTAAATAATTGTGTAAATATCATGTGAAATAGTTCATTATTCATGGATGTAATAATATTGAAATAACTTAAGCCACCTGATCATGAAGAGATTGAACTCTTGTATGTGGGTAAATTATTTATATTGACCTATTGGCATGTTTGGTATCTGTGTTACTGACTTACACATGTTAATAATGAGAAAGGAAAAATTTCTATGTAGAAATGATCTTGAATGTTCTCTCTTAGAAATGGTCATTTTTTTGTTTGTCCTATGTGTGGACTAGTATGTATAACTTGTGTGTGAAGAGGTAGGTAGCCTCTTCTAACTAATTAGTCGACAGAATTAAATAAAGAGTCCTTTGGATTCTGGCTTCTAAGCTATAGTCTCTAGTGTATGGTAATTCTCTCTCTCTCTCTCTCTCTCTCTCTCTCTCTCTCTCTCTCTCTCTCTCTCTCTCTCTCTCTCTCTCTATATCTATCTATCTCTCTCTCTCTCTCTCTCTCTCTCTCTCTATATATATATATATAATATATATATATATCACTAAGCTTTACATATATCTATACACTTATGGAATGAGCATGGCTAAGCCTCATCGTTGTAAGGGTCGAGCACTAAGTTGCAGTCAAGTCAAGTGAAATAGAACCACTGTGACCAATTTTTTAGGATGGGGAAAATCCCAAGAATTCATGTAATTCATATGATGTGGGGATGGAATATTAGTGCCCGAAGTAGCAGAAAGGCTCAACTCCATTAAATGGTGTGTTCATATGTTATGACCGAGTGTGAAGGCTGGATAAATATGGACCATTGAACTAAGTTGAGCTTTTGTGCCTTCCATGTGTCTCAAAAAAAAATTCTTGGAGGTATCAAGTGGAGGCACTATGGAAAATTCTTGAGATTTTATTTCCGGGATGACATGGCAAGGTGGGCCAACGGATGTGTCGTATTGGCACTAGGTATCCTCATAGGATGACCAAGTTATTGCATAATTTTAAAGGGGCCAAGTCATCCTAGAAGTGTGAATTGTGTCGTAAAGGGAATGACCAAGATTATGTGGAAGGTTGTGGGACACATTGGAAGTGTGGTCAATAAGGATCCATATAGTCCCGGAAGGTTTACCTCAAAAAATTTGACAGGGAACTGCAAGAGGAATTTTGGGATGTTATTCCCAAGATGAGGTGGCCTCATGGGCCCAGGTCCTATGTAGTGGATTTCGTGGCATTGTAATGCACCAATATATGCACTGGGTCCCGTAAGTAATGGGAATTTGTGAATGAGCCAAGAGCAAGGGGGAAGGACTGCCACATGGGTGGTGATATGATTCATGGCTTGGTTAACCATGTGGGGACCACATGAGCACCACATGGTGAGTTAGGATAATGTAGCATTCAACCATAAGCCAATCTTTGAATGGAAATATCTTTGAAATCGGGAGTCAGATTGAAGTAAATTTAATATTGTTGGAAAGGTATCAATGACACTGACGCAACTATGCATCATTCATAAGTCTTGAGAAAGTCATAGAATACATTTTTGTTATTTCCATAATGAGACTTTGGAGTTGCCATTATATTCATTGATTCCTTCTGAGCTTAGTTGGGACTGGGGTTAGTAGGGGATATGTTATAGAGTGGTATTAAGTTTCTAAGTTCAATGATTAGACTAGATGAGCTCTATCACAGGAGGAATATAGACAAAGGTCCAACAATGGGCCTTTATGAATCCAGTGAGATCTTAAATCCTATTGATAGGAGTTTGAAACCTTCCTATTGTTGTGAATGGAATGTGTGTATGATTTTATGTGTATTGGTATGCTTGTGATATGGAACTAACAACAAATTTGATTTTATTGATACTAGTATTCTAATCAAGGTGTAATGTTGCAGCTAGCTATGAACCATCATATTTCCATTAACAAGCTAAGGTGATGGTGTAAATTATGTAACTAAATTTTGTTAAAATATAACACTTATGTGTATGTTTATGACAACACATAAAAGACACTATGGATTAAAGAGATGAAGTTTAAGGACCAAGAAAACAATAAAGGGTAGTACAGTCTAAAAAAAAAATGTAAGGAGATAATAGTAAAATGGTGTAGTATAGCTCTGACCAATCATACCATGGATATGAAGAGGAAATATCAGTTGAAAAAAAATGAGGAGAAAACTCTCTTGATTGGATGGACACATTGAGAAGCCTGAGAGAAGAAATAAGGAGTTGTAAGGCTGACAATGAGAGACTTGTCATAATGCAAGAAAAGCAAGCTAAAGTCAATGTAGTGATATTGCAATTCTTATCAGGCTTACAAAGGTAGAGGCATCAAGAATTGGAGATAAACCATAGAAATAAAAAAATCCATTAGGGAAGAAAGAGAGAACCGATGGGGAAAATGAAAGAAGACCTAGAAAGAGGCATTGATTTTCTAGTGAAGACACCATAAAGGAGGAACTATGTTGAGTACTCCTAGAAAGGACTAATGCACCCATAAGTAGTAGTATGAGGAAACTCATAGAAGGCCACATCATCATCACTATCATCATCATCATGGGATAAGAAGGGAAAGATAGTATGTACCAAAGCAGTTTAAAAAGGCTAATCCTATGATATTTGATGGTGAAATGAGGAAATAAGATGATGTCGAAGCTTGGTTATTGGGAATAAAGAGGTTTTTCTGAAACCACAATTATTCAGATAGCATGAAAGCAAAGGTAGCCACTTTCATCCTTAGAGATAGGGCTAATATATGGTGGGAAGATATGAAAATTGTAAAGGGCACAAGGGAGGAAGAATTGTCCTAGAAGGAGTTTGAGGAGTATTTTAGAAGAAAAAAATCTATCTGAGAGATATTTTGAAACCAAGGTGAAGGAATTTTATGATCTTAGACGGGGACAAATGACATATGATGAGTACACCACCAAATTCCTAGAGCTGCTAAGTTACGTTCCCTACCTTAAGGAGGAGGAGGAAAATATTTAGAGGTATGTCATCGAATTGCCACAACCTTTCAAAAATAGAATCAAATTTCATGATCTTAATAGATTAGAGAACGTAATTTGAAATCTGAAGAATTTCTACAAGTAGTCTAGGCACAAGTTTGAATATAAATCAGATTGGAAATCTAAGGCAATGTCAAGCTCAAAGGAAAAATGCAAAAGACAACCAAAGGAGAAAGTGTGACCCCTGTTGACCAAGAAAACTAGCAAAAGTCCAACATTTCCAATAGAGTTCATTTTAATTAATATGAAGCCAAAATTTATAGGAAGGGTCCATATAAGTGTTGGATTTATAGAGAAAATCATCTAAGGAAAGATTTCCCATAGCACAAGCATGTTGGCCTGAAACTGTACAATGCATAGGAGGTAGATATAGTCAAGGACATAGCTCAAAGTATACCCAAAATTTACATAGTGGTAGATAATCGCCAAGCTGATCATCGAGAAATGATTATAGAGATGGAAGGTATGCTATGTGACCAAATCATTTCAATTTTGATTGACCTTAGTTCAAATTTTGTTACATTATTCCCACTATTGCTGAGAAATGTGCATTCAATAAGGAATAAAATGATGAGTCTTGGCTAGTTCAACTGGCCATGGGAATGAAAATAAGGGTTGAGTATTGGGTGAAGGATTGGCCAATCGAATTAAATGGGATGTCAATTGTTCCAAACCTCAATGTGCTGCCATTAGGAGCATATAACATATTGATGGGCATGGATTGGTTGTATACACATCAGACAAAAGTATATTGTTATGATAAATTTGTTAATTTCCTTGATGAATTTGGAAAGCATAGAATATTGTGTGGAAACCAAAATCCCACTTCGGTGAGATTAATTTCAGCTATGCAAGCCAAAAGAAGTTGCAGAAAATGATCCGTTTTGTCTGTTATAAAAATATCTAGAAGCACCAAAGCTAATCGTAGTGTTGATAATGATGACAGTGATATCCTAAGGAAATTCCCTAATTTATAACATTTTTTAAATGTATTCATTGAGGAAATTCCCGATTTTCCTCCTCATCGAGAAGTCAACTTTTCCATCAAATTGGTGCTAGGGACAAATCCAACATCCAAAGATCTATATAGAATGAGCACTCCAGAATTATTTGAGTTGAAGCTACAACTCAAGGAGATGTTGGATAAGGGATACATAAGGCCAATTATGTCTCCATGGGGAGCACCAATTGTGTTTGTTAAGAAGAAGAATGACACACTTAGGTTGGCATGATTACCGACAATTGAATAAAATTTCCATCAACAATAGGTATCCATTGCCGCAAATCGATGATTTATTTGAGATGTTGAGAGGAGAAAAAATATTCTCCAAGATTGATCTAATATTAGGCTATCATCATGTGGGTATAAAGGCTGAGGATATCAATAAAACAACCTTAAGAACAAAGTATGGGAATTATGAATTCGTGGTAGTTCCCTTTGGGCTTACCAATGTACCTACAACTTTTATGTGCCTCATGAGCAACATGTTGTGTCCCTATTTGGATAAGTTTGTCATAGTCTTCATTGATGACATTTTGGTATATTCAAAGACCAATGAGGAGCATGAAGAACACCTGACTACAATACTACAATTTCTAATATAACATAAGATTTATGCAAATCTTAGTAAGTGCAGTTTCTTTCAGTCACATATTCACTACTTGGGACACATAGTCTCAAGAATGGGAGTACCAGTTGGTCCGAATAAGGTCGAGGCTATCATGGATTGGCCAACACCTAGAACTGTGGCTAAAGTTAGTTCCTTCATGGGACTCGTAGGCTATTACAAGAGATTTTTTAAGAATTTCTTCAAGATTGATTGTCCAATCATTTCTTTGCAAAAGAAAGGAAAGAGGTTATAATGGACAATTGATTGTATTGCAAGCTTCAATAAACTTAAGCAGTTGTTAACTAATGCACCATTACTAAGAATAATAGATACTCAAAAGGATTTCATCATATGCATTGATTCCTGAAAGGAGGGACTTGGTGGAGTCTTGATGCAGGAAGGTCACGTGGTTTGTTATGAATCAAGATAGTTGAATGAGCATGAGTAGAATTACGTAACTCATGATATGGAATTAACTTCAATAATACATGCCCTAAAAATGTGGAGACAATACCTTTTCGGTAGAAAATTCACTCTAATGACTGATCATGGAGGGATGAAGTATTTATTTGAACAACCCAAGTTAAATACAAGGAAAGTGATCTGAAATGGAGCAGATTAGTAATGTTGTGTTAATTCCCCATTCAGAATAAAACCCAAGATGCTTATCATTTTCTTATCAAGTGCTTAAGGATTCACTATGTTTGCTTAATTAACTGATTCCCATGAGAGTTTCTTATGTAAATGTTATAAACAATTTAACATAAAACATATGATGAACAACAACAAAATAACAACAAAGAACATCAAAATACAACACATAACACAAAGATTTGATGAGGAGTTCACCCCTCTTGGGCTACGTCTCCTTGGTCCAACTTCCAATGATTGGGCCTCTCTATTATGTTCCAAATTACAACAAAAATGTGTTTACAATGCTCAAATGCCTCTGAAACCTGTCTCAATGAGTTCAAAATGCTAAAAAATGGTTATCTAGCCTCTTTTTGCATCCAATTTGGATAAGAACTGAAGAAGTTATGACTTCTCCTATTTCTCCCACTATTTGTTCCACAAATTGCTCCAAAACCGACATAAACCCACAAATTCACTCCAAAATCCACTAACTGAGCGAATATTTCACCGCGCCATGAGCCATAACTTGTCAATTGTATTGCAAATCATAATCGACAAGTGTTGCAAGCTCTTATGGTCTGCGAATAGAAACAAACGATTTGTGATTGTGATATCACAGACCTGACGAGATATTAAATCGCAACCTATAGTGGCATCGCATCTGAGAACTATTGCATTTCATAATCGGTGAAGTTTGGCAGGCTGAGGGTCTTGTTAATGGAGGAATGTTGTGTGATGGGATATCAGCAGACCCCAATAGGAACTTAAACTGTGACATATAAAATATCGTGTCTAGGGTCTTATCGCTAACTGAACTCATCGCTCATCACAATTGGCGTTAATCCCTGTATCATATATATAGTTATCGCTAGGTACTAGGTGCAATATGCGATTGTGATATATCGCATTGTAACCTTGACTATGTCAGGGGCCGATTCTATAACTCCTCCTTTCCTACGATTGCGATATGCGATATCGCAAATTGCAATAGGCACTGCCTGGGGCTGATTCTTAACCCGATCCACCTTCGACCTACGATATGTGATATGTAAGGGCTAATGGCGGCCTACCACTTGGATCCTCATTCGTTGGGACATTTTCCACATCATCCAATCCTGCCATGTAGACAAGTCAAACTTGAACTTTGACTTGCTCTAACTTTTGCATACGAGCTCAGATTTGAGTGTCGTTCACACCGTTGGATTCAAAATGACGAGTTCTTTGATATGAAGCCAAGTTTGAAAAAATTATGACACTTTGATTTTTGAGCATAAACTTGAGCACATGATCACTCCTCCCCATTGGAAGCCTTTTGGACCCCAAAAGATTATATTCAATTATTGAACAGATGAGGGCACTGTTCCCTCACCTTCCCCTCTTCAATCCATTTAGCCTTTGATGGATTTGTACCTTTGAGACCCACTCGAAGATAATCAAGATTTCCCCTTTTTTATGACCTCATTCTTCTGTCAAGTATGGTGTCTTGCTGAAGCACATCAAGAAATTCTAGAGAAAAATATTCAATCGATGGAATCTGTACACTTTCTCCTTGATCTTCCATCAAAGGAGGCTCATACAATCTCAAATTTTCAACATTAACAATGGAGTAAATTTTCATATATGAAGGCAACTCAAGTTTAAAAACATTATTACCAATCTTTTCCAGAAATTTAATTGGACCACCTTGAAGCCTTTCCTTGCTAATGTGAAGCCAAAATTCATCACCTACTTGAAACTGATGATCCACACAATGCTTATCATGCCTTGCCTTATACTTGCCTTGACTCTTTTCTAGTTGTTCTTGAACTGTTTGGTGAATCAACTGAATTTTCTCAATGAATTTCTTCACTCTGTCTATGTCCCTATGTCCAACTACAGCTACATCTTTCTTAAAGATGAAATCCAAAGGCGATTTAGGAAAATAACCAAGACATGCCTCAAAAGGCGAAGTTAGAGTAGAAGAGTGTTTTGCTCGGTTCTAAGCATGTTGAATATAATGCAACTGTTCAACCCACAACTTAGGATGCTTGCTGCAATATCCTCTTAGCAAATGAATAACTGTCCTATTAACCAGTTCAGTTTGACCATCTGTTTGTTAGAGCAATCAGTGCGCAGCTAAATAAAAGACAAACAACAGCATATAAAATCAAACGCACAAGACACAGAAGTTTAACGTGGTTCACCCAACCAATCTGGGTTACGTCCACCAAACATAGGCATCGACAATCTTTATTATCAAACAAGAGATTACAAGATATTCAATTTCCTCACAAACTCTCACCCCCACCCAATCCGTATGAACACCTGTTTTATAGCTAAGAGAATCTAACTGCCTCATAAATCCTCTTACAACAAATATAGGGTGCATTAACTCTCTCCCAACAAAATAGAGCTAATATAGCAACACAATCTGATTGTTGTCACCTACTGAGATTTTTGCCTATTTTATTAAAACCGAAAATCTCAACATTGTTTGTGGATGGAAGGTGGTACTTTTCTTCAACTTGGTGTCCATCATGTTCCATAAACTTGACCAAAAATTCCCAACAAATTTGGAATCACAATCACTTACAATAGAAGTTGGTAATCCAAAATGAACCCGTACATTTTGAAAGAAAAGTTGAGTTGTTTGTTCAACTGTAATTTGGTTTTTACAAGGCATTAATATGCACATCTTGCTGAACCTATCCACAATTATGTACAAATAATCATGACATTTTCTTGATAAAGGAAGACCTCCTACAAAATCCATAGAAACACTCTCCCATGGATGTGAAGGCATTGGAAGTGGTGTGTACAATCCTAGTTTCCTATTACTAGGCTTACTGACTGCACACAATGAAAAATATTTGATAAAACATGACACACTTTCAAGCATACAAGGCCAGTAAAAATACCTCTGAATATTTGCCACTGTTTTACTTATACTGAAATGTCCAATGATAAGAGAAGTTGCACTTCCCTTGTGACATTTACTCTCTCTCCCTATGGAAATTTTTTTTCCAAATGATACAACATATTATCATGTACATGGTAGTCTAATTCCTCCACTTGGTGGCCTTGTCTCAAGTTTGAATATACCTCTTGAAAGTCAGCATCATGTTCGTATTGTTCAACATAACTTTCAAGAAAAACATATTTATTCTCGAGTAAAATGGCTACATTAACAACCGGTCTAGAAAGCATATCAGCAAGTTTGTTATAAATACCTTTCTTATACTTGATTACCAAGTGGAATTGTTGTAAAAATCCCATCCAACAAAAGTGCCTTGATTGCTGAATTTTTTTTTTGAGATTGAAGATATTGCAAAGGTTGATGATCGGTGTGAATAATGGTTTCTTTACCCATAAAGTAATGCTTCCATTTCTTCACACTTTGCACCAATGCATAAATATATTTATCATATGTAGGATAGTTAATAATAGCACCATTAAAAATCTCAGAATGAAATGAAATGGGCTTACCATGTTGTAAAAGAACTACACCCATGGCGTAGTCACTTGCATCTGTTTGTATTTCAAATGGTTGTTTCAAATCTAGTAATGCTAAAAATGGGGTTGAACTGATCTTTTGTTTTAAAGCATCAAATGTTTTTTTTTTCTGTTTTACTCCCCACTGGAAGACAACCTTCACGTTGGTCAAAGCATGTAGTGGAGCTACTATGGAAGAGAAATTAGCAATGAACTTCCTCCAGTACTACGCTGCTCCCAGAAAAATCCTTACTTTTGTGACTGATTTGGGTATTGGCCAATTCACAATGATCGAAACTTTAGAGGAGTCAATCTTTAGCTCACCTCCTCCAACTATGTGGCCCAAATACACTAAGAAATATTTCTCGAATTCACATTTAGACATATTCAGAAATAACTATTCTTTTTTCAAGACATCCAACACTTTCCTCACATGCTTGACATGCTCTTCTTGTGATTTGTTGAATATCAAAATATCATATAAATAGACAATTACAAACTCATCCATAAAGGATCTTAAAACATCATTCATAATGCTCATGAATGTAGCTAGAGAGTTGCAAAGACCGAAAGGCATAACCAGCCACTCAATCAATCCCTGTTTGGTTTTAAAAGCAGTCTTCCAAATATCCTCCTCAACTATTCTAACTTGATTATATCCACTTCTCAAGTCTAATTTAGTGAAATATTTTTCATTCTTCAACTGATCTAGCAAATCATATATTCTTGGCAGTGGATATCGATTCTTTACGGTAATTTTGTTCAAAGCTCGATATTCCACACACATGCGCTAGGTTCCATCTTTATTGGGTACCAAAACAATTTCTGAACCACATGGCGAAGTAGAGGGATGAATTACACCTTTATCTAACAATTCTTGGACTTGTTTCTTAATTTCTAAACTTTCTAGAATTTACATTCGATATATACTGATGTTTGGGAGTGGACAGTCTTGTTGTAGTTGAATTTCATGCTGAATTCCCCTTTTTGGTGGCAATCCCTTTGGTTCTTGAAACATGTCTCCATGTTGATTGACCACATCGACCAATTCGGCTTTCAACTTCACGTCACAACCTGCAAAGGATTCATGCTTCATGTCATTCTTCTGCTTGATCATAAGGAGCATGAGATTCTTGCTGGAATTGACCAGTCGCTTCATTTGCCTTGCACTTTCCAAAGACAAATTAAGCTTCTTGCAATGGCATCACAATATAATCCACTCCATATTTTAACAAATGATATTTGTTCTCAAATCTATGGAAAACGATTTTCCTGTCATACAGATAAGGGCTTCCAAACACAATTCCAAAAATACCCAACGCACTACATCTAATTCGACTTCATCAATGAAATTCGCAATAATAGAAAACTTGAAAACACATTTCCTTGTGACCTGAAGATTTTCATCCTTGGTTATCCAACCCAACGGATATGGTTTATGATGAGGAACAGTTTCTAGATTCAATTTCTTGACCAAGTCTGTAGAAATTAAATTTTCCTGAGATCCACTATCAAATAGCATATCAATCTTGGTGTGTTTGGAAATAACTTGGATATGGAACAAATCAATTCTGTTTTCCTCATTTGAAGCGTTATTGGAGTTATTTTTTATGTTGGTGCTTGCCACGGCTTCCTATTTTCTTGCATTTGACGTGGCTTTTCCCTTAGTGATTGTGGATGCAATATTTGATTCATCACCTGAGTCAAAACCCAAGTCTTGTTGTACAACAACATTTGTCTTTTGTTTCCCTTTATTGTTAGATTTATTCGGTCTTAATTTAGGATGAAGCTTCCAACAATGCGCTTCATCATGACCCTGTTTGGAACAATCTTTGCACATGAGTTTCTCCCCTTCTTTCTTAACAGAAGCATTTTTTCTTCTTATTTCCTTTAATATTCTTTCCATTTCCACCACTCTGGAATGACTTCTTCTTACCTTCTTCTTGTACATTTTTCCCTCTTGCTTCGAGGTGTGTAACTTAAACACAGACCTCATCAAGATTCGTGGGATTAAACATAATAATGGTATGTCTAAGATAGCTATGCAAACCTCCTATATATTTCAACAAAGTATCTTGTGACTGCAAGTCTACTCCTAGCATAAGAGCTCTTCTCCTAAACTCTTGAGTATACTCTTACACATTTTGACCTTTTAACTGTCTGAAATTTTTCCAATTCATGATAGCTTTTTTCATATGGGCTAAAGGGTAGAATTGTCTTTTTATAGCAACAATGAAATCATACCAAGTAATAGATATCTTACCATGTTTTTTAATCTCCTCTTGAGTCCTTTCTTCCCACCAAATGAGTGTTACACCCTCCATTCTCAATGAAGCCAACTGAATTTTGATATCCTCCTCTTGAAGGTTATGAATTCTATAATACATCTCAAACTGACGAATCCAATTATCCAAATTTTATGCATTAACTTCTCCATTGTACATAGGAAACTCAAATTTAACATCAATTTTTAGAAAAGGTGATTTACCAGTTCCTTTTGCAGAATGATGATGAGTATGAGTAAGGGTTATATTAGTGGAAGAGTGTGAAGATTCTTGTGAAGTAGAAGATGAAGAAGATGGTGGAGAGGGTGGAGGATTGTCTCCATTCCCATTACCTCTTTTCCATTACCTCCTCCTAAAGAGCCTTCTCCTTTGGGAGGCTTGGAACTTTCTCCTTGCAATCTGTTATTCCTCTCTTCATAGAGGACCTTCACCATCTATGTCATATCAAAGAAAGCCATTCTAAAGGTCTTCTCATCTTCTGTCATGATAGATTCTCCTTCATGAGACATGGTCTCTGAAGACTCAATTGCAACTTCTACAACTTGAGGATGCACTGATGTAGAAGACTTTGGCAACATTGTTCTTCTTCCACTTGACCCAACTTCAGGGCTTCCAAGTAGCTTTCCTTCTCCACTTTTGAGTTTTAACCTTGTTATCATGTCATAAAATTGCAAACAACTAAATCCTTCTTTCACAAAAAAATCTAGTAAGAAGAAACTAGCGCTCTGATACCAACTTGATTTGAAATGGAGCAGGTTAGTAATGATGTGCTAATTCCCCATTCAGAATAAAACCCAAGATGCTTATCATTTGCTTATCAAGTGCTTAAGGATTAACCATGTTTTTCTTAATTAACCGATTCCCATGTGAGTTTCTTATGTAAATGTTATGATCAATTTAACATAAAACATATATTGAACAATAGCAAAATAACAACAAAGAACATAAAAATACAACACACAACACAAAGATTTGATGAGGATTTCACCCCTCCTAGGCTACGTCTCCTTGGTCTAGCTTGCAATGCTTGTACCTCTCTATTATGCTCAAAATTACAACAAAAATGTGTTTACATTGCTCAAATTCCTCTGAAACCTATCTCAATGAGTTCAAAATGCTCAAAAATGGCTATCTAGCCTCTTTTTGCATCCAATTTGGATAAGAACTGAAGAAGTTATGACTTCTCCTAGTTCTCCCACTATTTGTTCCACAAATTGCTCCAAAACCAACAAAAACCCCCAAATTCGCTCCAAAATCTGCTAACTGAGCGAATATTTCGCCACACCGCGGGCCATAACCTTTCGGCCATATTGCAAATTACAATCGGAAAGTGTTATAGGCTCTTATGGCCTGTGAATAGAAGTGGGTGATTTGCAATTGTGATATTGCAGACCCAATGGGATATTAAATCGCAACTTATAGTGGCATCACATCTGGGAACTATCACATTTCACAATCGATGAAGTTTGGCAAGCTGAGAGTCTTTTTAACAACAAAATGTTGTGTGATGCAATATTGGCGGACCCGGCGGGAACTTAAATTGTGACATATAAAATATCGCATTCGGGGCCTTACCTCTATCGAAACTCATCACTCATTGTAATGCCGCATCACTCATCGTAATCGGCATTAATCCCTGTATCATATATATATATATATATATATATATATATATATATCGACGGGTACTAGATGCAATATGTGATTGTGATATATCACATCGCAGCCCTGACCATGCTAGGGGCTAATTCTATAACTCCTCCTTTCCTGCGCTTGCGATATGTCATATCACAAATAGCAATCGGCACTTCCTGGGGGACAATTCTTAACCCGGTCCACCTGTGACCTGCGATATACGATATGTGAGGGCCAATGGCGACATACCACTTGGTGCCTCCTCATTCGCTGGGACCTTTGCTGTGTCATCCAATCTTGCCATTTAGACAAGTCAAACTTGAACTTTGACTTTCTCTAACTTTTGGATATGAGCTCGGATTTGAGTGTCATTCATATCGTTGGATTTAGAATGACAAGCTCTTCGATCTAAAGCTGAGTTTGACAAAATTCTGACAGTTTGATTTTTTAGCATAAACTTGAGCACCTAATCAACAAGCCATATGGATGGCCACACTCAACGAATTTGACTTAAAATCAAATATATAAAAGGCAAGGAAAATAGAGTGGCTGATGCACTTAGAAAGAGAGTGAAACTACATTATATATATCAGTTATAAGTTCCTGCAGAACTGATCTTGAAGAAAAGAATAAAAATGTTGGATGAAAAGAAATAAAGTATCAACAATTAAAAGATAAGGTACAACAAGGCTCTTAAAGCAATGAAGATAAGGTATTTCCTTACAAAAAAGGGGTTGATTAAATTCAAAAATAGAAGTTATCTCCCAAATAGTAGCGACTTGAATAAACTTGTAGTAAAGGAGTTTCATGCCAAGTCATACTCCAATCACCCATGTTACCAAAATATGCCAACAACCATCAATAAATTTTATTTATGGCCTAGCTTAAAAATGGAGGTGGTAGATTTCATCTCCAAGTGCATAGAGTGCTAGTAAGTAAAGGTTGAGTGTAAGCACCCAATTGGTTTATTGCAACTCTTAGAATGGAAATGGGAAGTGATTTCAATGGAATTCATTATAGGGTTGTCAAGAACTTCAAAACATCATGATGCAATCATGGTAGTGTTCAGCAAGTTGAGCATGGTGGATCACTTCATGGTTGTTAAATCTACAAATTCAGGTAGTGAGATGGATCAATTTTTCATAAAGGGGATTGTGAGACTACATGGAATTCCCAAGAAAATTATCTCAGATATAGATGTCAAATTCACTTCAAAATTTTAGAGAGAATGATTTGTAGGCTTGGGAATAGAGCTAATGTTCAATACAACATACCAACCTCAAACCGATGGGAAACAGAGAGAACAAAGATAATTCTTGAAGACATACTATGAATATATATAATGCACCAACCCAATAAGTGGGCAGAGTACCTTCCACCTCTGGAATTTTCATACAACAATGGGTATCAATAATTGCTAAGAATGAGCCCATTTGAAGAACTTTATGGGAGGAGTTGTAACACTCCTATTGGTTGGAGAGATCTAGTGGAGAGGGTCCTTATTAGGATTGATATGTTGAAAGACATGGATCAGGAAATACAAAACACCAAAAGAAAGTTAAAAGCAACATAGAACAAGCATGAGAGCTACGTGAACCAACATAGAGTGCACAAAGAGTTCCAAGTAGGGGAACATGTTCATTAAGGGAGTTTTGAGGTCTAAAATGGCCCTCCTAAGGAAATTATAAAATAATAGTGGAAATAATAAAATAAGAGTAGATTACATCATCAAATTTTAGAGGGAAAAAAAGAAAAAATTATGTTTTCAACACGCATTTTCAACTTATTTCCCTATGGGTTTACTCAAATTTCAAGCAGAAACACTCGTTGGATGTAGAATTTGATTCCTCATCTGAGGAGTACCCATATTGCATAATTTTGGTGTAGCTTGCTACATGGAAAATGAGAAATACATGAAAAACATGATTATAATCACATTTTTTCATGTATTTCTCATTTTTCGTGTAGTAGGGTCCATCAAAAGTATTCAACATGGGTACACAATGGACGAGGAGTTAAATTTTGCATCCAACAAGTGCTCCCGCTTGAAATTTGAGTAAAACCTTAGGGAGATAAGTTGAAGAAGTAGTTTTATTATTTTATTATTTTGTAATCTTTTTACTTTTTTACTCCAAAAATGGTGAATCATCCCCCATGGTTGACATCATCATCTTGAATCATATTGGTTCTTATAAAGTTTATTTTGGTTGTACATTTTTCTTAGGAGGCACATTTTAGACCTCAAAATTCCCCTAATGTTCCTGTGAGTGAGACCTAAGAAGAGCTCCTTGAAATTTGGGTCCTGCACCAAGCTGGAACAATGATTTTGTGGGCCATTTGAAGTGCTTGAAATAATAGGGCTAGTTGCATATAGGTTGGATTTTCCCCCATGAATTAGAGTGCATGAGGTTTTCCATGTTTCATTGCTTAAAATATATGTACAAGATGGTAATCATGTGATTTATTAGTTTGTGTTACATGTAGAACCAGAGGGAGAGTTCTAATTGAAACCTATATGCATCTTGGATGGGAGGTATCTCACACTCCAAAATCGAGCACTAGAGAAAGTCAAAGTGAAATGGAGGTTCTCTAGGCCTTAGGAAGCTATGTGGGAAATGGATAAATAGATGTGGGAAGCATATCTTTTCTTATTTGTTGAGTAAGGAAAATGTAAATATAATGTAAATGATGTACAACACTATGTATATAAAACTCCATAATAAAAAATGCTTGGTCTAAAGCATGTTTTGATGTATATTGTTATTGAACATCAAGGACAGTTTCCCCCCAAGGGCGAGGGGACTATAACATCACCTGGTTAATATATTTCCCTTTCTAAATAATTTGAAATTTATTTAAAGGCTGAGAGAAAGACACAAATTCTGGTTGCTTGAGGAGGGAGATTACTTGAGGATCAAGTTGTTTTAAATAACAATCTTGGTTGGCTGAGTGGTTTTAAATGGGTGGATTGGGTAATAAATTAAACTAAAAGAAGAGGACAGGCTCAGGTGTACTTTAAATTCCAACCATAAGAAACAAAAGGACAAAACATTGAAGACGATATGGGTTTTGTTATCCAAGGAAGATGACTTGTGTGCGCCTAGGAAAAGATAGTTGGTTGGTATGTTGAGGATGACATGAAATAAGTCGAAATGGGAAGAGAAGATATGAAAGCATATGCTAAACAAGGAGAAGACGCTCATACTCTCTCATGCATGTGTTGTGGAAAGAAATAGTGGTGAGCACTAGAGAATTCCTCCAAGGGATGGAGGTGTAAAGCGAGAATTCATTCTCACACATATGTGGAGTAAGACAGTTAGAAGAGAAGTGATCAAGACATAGTGATCGAGCTCTAGAAAAAAATGAACTAGTTGAGGAACCTTCCAAGAAGCCTGTTGTGTGAAAAACATTGTGGAGAGTAATGGTTTGCTTGAAGGCTGAATAACTACTGGAAGCTCGTGGATTGATGAACCAAAGGTTAGGAGAGAAGCACCTAAGTACTTGGGGAGTTGATGAACCACCAGGTGTTGAAATCACCGGTGCATGATTTCACAAATGAATTACCTGGTAGACATGACTTATATTCTCCTATAATAACTTATCCACTGAATATCCTTCATTGATGTGGACTCCTTTCTACTGAATGTGAGTGAAAAAATATTTTCACTATTATATCCTGGCATGGATATGAATATGTCTAAAAAGATTGAATGATAATGTGTGTAGCTGGTGGATGATGTCAGTGTGGTTGCATGGTATCTATTTCAATTGTTTTGTTGGTTGAAATTCCTCTGAAGCACCAGAATCTAGCTCGGGGATGGAAGCTACAAGTGACTATGGTTGTAGCTTGTCTATGGATGGGTGGAGAGTTAGACTCCCACTCTCAGTTGTCAAAACTATTATAAGATAAGTGCACTCTCACATTTTCTGCTTGTTTTTCTATTACATCCCTGTTTATTGTAGGGAAATAATTTTATGCTAATACTAAGGAATGTTGTTCATCCAATACTATGGAATATAAATAATTGTGTAAAGATACTATGAAATAGTTCATTATTCATGGATGCACTAATCTTGAAATAACTTTAGCCACCCGAAAAATGAGGAGATTGAACTCTTTGTATATGGGTGAATTATTTGTATTGACCAATTAGCATGTTTTGTCTCTGTGTTAATTACCAACACATGTTAATAATGAGGAAGGAAGAATTCCTATGTAAAAATGATCTTGAATGCTCTCTCTAAAAAATGGTCATTTATGTGTTTATCCTACGTGCAGTCTGGTCTTTATGATCTTTTTGTGAAGAGGTACGTAGTCGCTGCTAACCAATTGGTCGATGGAATGAAATGAAGAGTCTAGTGGGTTATAGTTTCTATGTTGTAGTCTCTCGTATATGTTTTTAGCTATATATATATATATATATATATATATATATATAATAGGTGCTAAAGGAAGAGTCGCTTGAACAAAAAAAAAAACAACCAAATCCAAGATTTACATATATCTATACACTTATGGAATGAGAAGGGATGAGCCTCATCATGGTAAGGGCTGAGCAATGAGTCACAAACAACTCAGGTGCAATCGAACCACCGTGGCTGAGTTTGATGGAAGGGAAAATCCCAAGCATTAACATAATACATATGACGTGGGGTTGGAAGACTAGGGTCCAGAGGAGCTGGGAGGATCGAGTCTATTAGATCATGTGTTCAGGTGCTATGACCAAGCATGAAGGTTGAAGAAATATGGAATGTTGAACTAAGATGAGATTTTTCACTTTCCACATATCTCATAACATTTTCCTTGGAGGTATCAAGTGGAGGCACAGTGGAAAAATCTAGGGATTTTCTCTCCATGAGGACGTAGAAAGGTGGGCTAGTGGATGCATTATATTATCGTATGGGAGCCTCGTAGGTGGACCGAGTTATCCCAAAAGTTTAAAGGATCTAGGTCATATTGATAGTGCAAATTACATCAAAAAGGGAATGACTGGAGTGATGTGGAAGGTTGGGGTTGAGTGAAGGTTGTGGGACATGTTGGAAGTGTGGTCTAAGATGATCCACATAGTTCTAGAAGGTTTACCTTGGAAGATTCGATGAGGAACTGCAAGAGGAATTCTCGGGATGTTATGCCCGGGATGAGTTGGCCTTGCAGGCCTGCATCCTATATAGTGGACCTCACAACATTGTAATGCAACAATATATCCATTAGGTCTTGTAAGTAATGGGAAGTCATGAACGAGCTGTCGGCAAGGGGGAAGGACTGCCACGTGGGTGGTGATACAACACATGGCTCAACTAGCCATGTGGGGACCATGTGAGAATCACGTGGTGAGTTAGGATGATGTGGCATTAACCGATTGGCCAATATTTGAATGACCATATCATTTAAACCAAGAGTCAGATTGAATCGAATTTCATATCGTTGGAAAGGTCTTGATGAGACTAACTCAACAATTCCAATGGCCATAAGTTTTGATAAAGTCCAGTAAAGTGAAAAAAAGTTAGTCCCCATTTCCAAAATGAGACTTTGGAGGTTGGGTAATTATAATAACTGCTTACTTCTGACCTTAGTTGGGACTCACATTAGTAGGGGGTATGTTCTAAAAAGACTCTATAAGAGTCCATTTTGTAAATCTAGTTAAGATTTGAAGGATTCAAACCTTAGAAAAAGTAGGCTATCGGGTTGTGTTATAACTGGGCCACTAGGAGGAAAAGGGGTTCCAATTAATTTCAAGGGAATTTTGTTCCATAGACAAGAAGAGTAGCCAAGAGGGATAGGGAGAGAGTACATAGAGAGGATTTTTTCTTTTTAGTATCCCACGGGGTAGAGGCCTTACTTCTTTGTATTTGTATCCACTTTCTATTTAGAGAAAGAGAGTAGAGTGACTTCACATTCCAACTGGATTTTCTCCCAAAGAGGTTCCCATGATATATTTTGTGTCAATTGTGGCTTGTGAGCTTTTATTTCATTATTTTCTATTTTCTACATAATTATAATTTGCATGCATATGCAATAAACAATAACCTATAGATCTAGAAATTTAAACAGAAATAAAGTCTCATAGTGTAGATTTTGTATTTTTAAATATACTTTTATGAGATCCATTGTGACGAATTTTCCAATGGAATATCCACAATAGTTTATGGATCAAGGTTGTAATATTTTAGGATGAACATTTAAATATTTTTTACTAAATGCCACAAGTCAACTCCATGCTGAACATAGAAGGAATTACACATCTTCCTCATAGTGGACTATTAAATGTGCCTTTCTACTCAATAGGAATTGTTTTCCTTTCAATTACCTTATATGTGTTAGTTTATATAGAATTTGATGTGTTCTAGCCACAAAATTTAGTGGAGAGGCTAGAATACATGAGATCTACAAAACCCATCAATCATTTATGGAAATTCCACCTAGATATGGTTGAGTTAAATTATTAACCAATTTTTAAATATTTCCTAAGTCTAAACTTAGGGAATATGGTTAATTAATCAAAATTAATTAAGTCAAGATGTGAATCATCTAGAAACTCACACAGATCGAGTCCAAGAAGATCCTAGCCATTGATTAAGATTTAATCTTGGTCGTTGGTGCTCCAACAATGGATTATAAGAGGAAGTTGATGGGCACTTGGAGAAGATATACTAGAATACTAGAAGTTCGATTTCCTTGGCAGATCAAGTTCCAGAGATAAACAATAGTTTCTAGAGAGCCAAAAATTGAAGCAGACAGTGAGGGATAGGGAGAGTGAGGTTGGAGGAAGATTTCTAGATCAAGTGAATTCATTTGTAGAGAGGCAGAAGTTCCACAATGAGGCTGACACAGGGTCTAAGAAGAAGCCCCTATAGGGAAGTTCGATTTAGTTGGAGAGAAGTCAACTTAAGTTCTAGAGGTTGAGAAAGGGTCCTAGAAGCCGAAGAAACAATTTCTCAGCTAGTGGCAGACATGATGGCTACATGAGAAACTGATTCAAGCTGAGTGTGGTAGATATTACATTAGGGTGATGCAGACTAGTGCAAAGGCAGTTTGGACGACTCGCTTGGAGCTGCAGGTAGAGCCCAGATCTTCCTGTGCGGTGATGAAAATTCCTCACTACAATTTTGCCAGTATTTTTCTCTATAGGATTTCCAGTTGGGCATCACGATTATTGTGCTTAGAATTTCTCACTACTGCATAATAATAAAAACCCTCAATTGTTGCATCAATTTTCCCAAGTTGGGTTTTTCCAGGGACATTTTCCCAAAAATAATGGTGTCAATTTTATTGTGCGTGTGTGCTACATTTTCTCAATTTCCAGAGCTATTAATTTCGCAGTTTTATCTGTGAAAGTTGCAATGTGATTTATTTGATATTTTCCATAACAGATATATTGTTAAAATAATTAATAATTAGAAAAATAAATTCCAGTTGCTGCAATAATATTTCAGTTTTTAAATTTTGACAATATATGTATGTATGTATTTTAATTGGGTTTATCTTAGGTGGGTAGGAGAAATGATTGTTCTCCTCCCAATCTAGGTTCAATTCTCGTAAGTGTCATGTTGAATTCATAGACAATATATTGTTGTAATGGCTTTAAACCCTCTTGTTGATGATTTGGAGAAATGTTGTTATCCGCCCAACTTGATTGCTTTGTAATACATAATACTTTTTAATTATCTATTATAATATAATATTTAATTTATTAAAATTTTCAAAAAATTATATATATATTTAAATAATTAAAATAGTTAAAATTCTAAAATATTATTTTTTATTTATAATATTTTATTTTATACTAATAAATACATTTATTTTATAAATTAAAAGAATACATTTATTCCAAATCCACTTGCAAATCTTTCATTTTTTCTTTAAAAATTTGATCTCATGATAAATAGCAACATCTTATTATATTTTTTCTAAACTAATTACTAACCAACACTTTATAACCATCTTAGATAGTTGTGGCCATGAAACCTACGAGTAGTGGTAGCAATATAAGATTTTCACAAATATATCAAAGTCTCTTAACCTTCATATTATCATCTCAGATACAACGTTAGACATTTGTATCTACCAGAAAGATAACAATGATATAAGATTATCTAGGATTTTTTCTTAAAAAAATTAATCTACTGATAAATAGCAACACCTTATTATGTATTTTCTAAACTAATTACTAACTAACTATTTATAACCATCTTAGATAGTTGTGGCCTTGAAACCTACACCTAGAAACAACAATATAAGATATGCACAAATATATCAAAGTCTCTCAACCTTCACTTATTATCATCTCAAATACAACCCTAGACATTTGTGTCTACAAGAAGGATAACATTGATATAAGATTATCTAGGAAGCACGTGATATTTGAAACAAGAAGGATACCAATGATATAAGATTATCTAGGAAGGACATGATATTTGAAATGGATTATTAATAACTTTGAGATATCTTTCTTGAATCATAATAAACTAATTAATATGAAACTTAACTATATGTAACATTGTTAATTTTACCCAGACATTCAATGTTGCATTTGGTATATTTTCTCACATCCCCATCAATCATATTAGTCCTTGCCTAGACATGAGTCTAGCAATCGATTTGTCTGTTGACCACTATTAGTTTAGCATTAACCATGACAAGTTATAATGTTTAACTTTATAAATCATTAAAGTATTTTTTATTTTAATTAAAATAAATAATTTGTTAGCATTTGATTGGGTTAAAATGTTGTATGTCTTATTTCAGGGTTCTTGACATCTGTCCCATGTCACCCATGAAATTTTCTCACCTTGAGAACTCACCAGTTTTCATGGGGATCATGATTAGAATCTTGTAATCTGATTAAACATATTGTAATCTAATTAAATAAATTGATATAAGTTAATACATGTTGGTGCCATATGTCCCATGTCACTTGTAAATTTTGCTAATGCTGAGCACTTTCCTGTATTCACAGGCATCATACTTGTGGCAATAATTTTTTTAGGATAATCTTGTAATCCAATTTCCAGATAGACTGTGAATATCATTAATGAAAACCCATAAAATTTACGAACCCTCTTGGTTGAGTAAAATTTTAGTTGAGTTCATTAATGTAACTGTTTCTTTGGTTTTTTTATGTTTTTTTATAAGTTTCCTTTTGGTTTCTACTCGACATCATCGACAACAAGTATTTCATATATGGAATGGTTGGCCAACGTGTAGGTGGTATGATGCTCACCATTATATTTGTTTTCACCACCTCAACAATGTGATCGGCTATATCTCCTTCTATTCCATCTATGGGCACTACCAACACCCTGTGTGTCATTGCCAACAAGCGCAACCATGGCAGCTTAAGGTGTGCAAATAAAGGATGGGGTCATTATTGTGGAGTCTCTTGTGCTTATAGCTCTTGTTGTATGCATGTTCTGATGATGTATGTAAATGTGAATGTTAGGAAGATACATAACAAGGAAGATAAAGTGCCTATAAATTTTACTATTTTCTACTACATTGTTGTAACTAATAAATTCCTTTTAAAGTCCAAACTTCCATATCCATATGTGTGTGTGAATTGTAATAGAAAGATGTAAATTAATGAGAAGACATCTAGCCATGGTTATGGTTCTGGTTTTATTATGTATGAATCCAAAATATCATAATGCATTGGTGAAACCATATAAATTAGATTAATAAATATTAGACAAAAAATAATTCATAATGATAAGTGATATCTTCAACTTTATTTTATTGGACTTATGATTGTTAGCAATCAGAATTTTCTTCCACTTGCTCACAATCGACACAATGATATTTAAGGAAACATTTGTTAGGCAATGCTAGAACCTAGAAGATGACAACCTTCCTTCATCATTCTAACACTTTGGAATGCATGTCTTAAGTTGTAGACACCTATGGCTACATTACATCAGATAAAATAACATTCAATTTTTAGTTTTTTGTAATCCACTAGGAAGGTGTGCATCTTTTGATATTCTTTTTGAATTTAAACCAATGAGAGCAATAATATTTTTCTTTTTTATTTAAATATTACTTTAACTGGTCATTTCCTCTAACATTAAAAATAAATAGTAATGATTGAACCAGAGTACATGTACACTTTGCAAGTGGATGAAAAACGTTATGTATACAACTTCGATGTGGTTTTGCATGAACCTGTTACAAGAAAAAAGTCATTAGGAATTTGCAAATTTGAAGAGGGAGAGAACTTTGCAGGGTGGGTGAAGAAGATAATGAAATACTCCAAAGAATAAGTTTGGAAGATTACAGATCCAAGGCTTAGAAATTTTCCTATGGATGGAGCCATGCATGCATTCTTTGTTTCCCTGCCTTGTATAAGAAAAAAAAAAGTTTGCAAACCCACAATGTGCAAGGTAGTTCATCTACTAACATCGTCTCCAAAGTCTAATGCTTAACACTAATTTTCAAGTTTCTATAATCCCATAGAAAGGAATCAAATAAACCAAACTCCATTGCTCTCAAGTTGGGGACAATTCATTACCTTTGCTCAAATTGTTTGTTGAATTGGTCTTGATTTTGTGATTTGCAGAGTTATTTATCAATATGAAAAATGTAATTGAATGAGTTTGCTACAAAGTTGTTTTTATTATCCATCCCAACAACTTTTTACTGTAACATAGCATAAAGGATCTAGGCATCCAAGCACTTCTGAAGTCATGGAATAAATATTTGTATTACCTAGACTCAAAGGTATCAACATAGATCAGTATAATCTTGCGGAGTAAACCTTATACACTTCTTTTTAAAAACTTGTCACTGTAACATAACGATACATGCACCAATTGGTTAATAAGTGATTGAATAAATACTTGCATTATTGAGAATAATATGAGATATCTACATAGAAACATTTGTAGTTTGTTTTTGTAATGTGAGATTCAAGATACAAGCACTCAAACATCTATTAAGTAATTAAATAAATATTTTTTTTTAATTAAATTAAAAATGTGTTGGTGTAAACTGAAGATATTTGTTAATCGTAGCCAAGAAAAAGTATTTGCATATTACAACAACTTCATCTTAAAAAAAAAAATCATGTTACTTTTTTATTTTTATTTTTTAAATAATATTTTAACTTTAATTTTCAATAACTTTTATAAACATAATTAAAATTTATTTTTTTTAAATTAAATTTATAATAATAATAAATTTATAAATAAAAATAATTATATATATATATATATATATATATATATATATATATATATATATATATATATATATATATAGATATCTATATATCTATTGTAAGGTTGGCAAGACCTTCTTCATTCATTCATTAAAAAAGAGTAGATTACATCCATAATTAGATGGTGAGGTGACCTCAATCTGCCCATTGGGAAACTAGATCTTTTGGCCACCTAACCACATTACATAAGTAGAATAATTTGAGATTGTCTAAAATAGTTATATATGTATGAGTATCCTTAATTCTCCTAGTATCTAGATATCTAAGACATAATATCAAAATCTGCAAAGCCTAAATCTATCAAGAGCACAAATTAAAAATCACAATATGCATGGCATACTACTAATCATCAAAAGAGTCCACAGGTGTTGGATCTTTCGTGCTCGAACATGGTAATTCCATATAAGGGAGACATGGAATATGCTTTTCTATGAGGCTAAGGCGAGCATTATGTTGTTGAATTTGGAGTTGTATAAGCTACAATTCCTTATGAATTTCTTGAAGTCTAAGATCGGTCTTGGACGGGCCAACTAAGGGGGTCGTTATGGCTCTTACCTCTATATTCTTCATCAACCAATAGAGATAGACAGTCTTTTTGTACTGGGAGGACCGACCTCTGGAATGACCAAGGTCGGACACCAATTCTATCCATTCCTCCACATCCAAGCCTTCACATGATGCCTACTAGTTCAATTTTTCTTCCTATTCAGAGATGAGTTGGTGAATTTAAGGCTAAGTGTTAATTTGATAAGCTTGATTCATTTCATGAATAAGACCAAAGGTCGATTTGCAGCCTAGACCCTAAGCTGGACATGGCTAGGGCTGATTGCCACCATATCGAAGCCTAGCATGTTAGCTCTGTCCCCTACCTTCTCCTGTTGTGGTGCCTCTAATAGAGGAAGGGCGTGCCATAATGAAATTCTGTTATCCACGATAATGATACGGTACCTTGGAGTGGTAAGCCAAATCCCCAGCTCGAGGCAAGTAACTAATTTAAGGACCTTGTGCATGCATTGAGAATTGGAACTTGTAGGTGTAACATAATAGAAGTTCAGAGAGTTGTGAGCAGCAAGTCAATAAAAAAAACTTTCTCCCATGCATGTGAGATGGGTATGGTAAGATAGGCCTAAAACATCAATCAATGGCCCCCTGAGCCTTAGTATGACAAAAAACATATTCCATTTAGGCAAATAATCTCATAAAATAACCCTTCTATTAAAGAGCAGCAAGGATAACAAGAAAACAAGATATAAAACTAAATCATCCATACAGAGAATGTAGGCAAAATTCCAAAGTGCAAACCCCAAATACATTCCCATCCGAGAGAGTAAAATACCATGAAAAACAGAAACAATTATACCGAATTGAGACTACCCATTAGAAAAAAAAAACCATTTCCTTCTGAGCTTCGTGGAATGTAGTCTTTCTAACCCAAAGCATTATCCCACAGATCCTTTTCCAATGAATTATCAGAGAAAGGAAGTGAAAACCCACTGATAGAACATACCCGTTGTCCCTGGCCATAGGGAAGGAGAGAGGACTTTTTGCATTAGGGTGGCCGGCTTCATGAGGAACCTTCAAGAGTGCCCCAGAATGTTCCAATAGACCTATAACCATACCAACTGCACTACCTCTGACTTGTTCTAAGTTCATTGCATAAAACCCCAACAAGGAATTGTCACGTCGATCTCTCTTCTTACCATTAATACCTTGCATGCGAAAAGCCACCTTTCAAAGGGTGGTAAGTGTCTGAGGGCCGATACAAGACCACTCACCATCCTTTCGCCTCAAAAATCTATCCATGGCACGGATCCCATAGTATCCCATTCTCCACTCACACACCAATCGAGGAAAAAATAATTGAATATTATTTTTAATATTTTACTAAAATAGAAATTATTTTTGTTTTTAAATTTGGTATATCAAAAATTTATTTCAAATATTTTATTATGTAATAGTAAAATATATATATGGGCAGGGATTGTGTTGCATGTTTAACTATTTTGATGAGCTTTAAATATATATGTGTTGGAGTGTATATATATATATATATATATATATATATATATATAGATATGGGTAGGGGCATATATATGGATAGGGATTGTACTGCATCCAACAACAATTGTTATATTTGTGGATGACATAGGTATATAGCAATTGATATCATGCTAATTGAGTATTAATTTTATTAAGTTATTTTCATACTGTCCAAATAACCAATGCTTCTTTTTTTTTAATTTATATTTATTTATTTTTTCCATAGTCTATTATGTTCATTTTTATTGGTCATATTCATGTATGAAATTTGAGGTCTTATTGAATGCTACACACCTCCCAATGTATTATCTTCCATTATAAATCTTAAAATAAAGTACTAAAATAACAATACTATGCATTATCTCCATTTATCAAACTTAAGATAAGATAAGTTGTCGAATAATTTGATGGAATATAGATTTCAATATATGAAATTAATCTAACTTTAAGTAACTTCCCCACCACTTTTGTCCCTGCCCCACCATCTTTGTTCATCTTTTTGATGATATGAGCTCAACATTTCATACTTCATCCCACCATTGTTCATATTTCTCATGGTTTTGTCCATTGCCTACTCACCATCGCCTCTATTCATCATGTTGCTAATATGGCCCCACCATTGGACTCACCATTGCATGCTTCACCTCACTATTATTCATCTTGTTCATGGAATGGGCATGCAACCAACTTGGCTAAGATTTATTCCTCATACTCATTTCCTTCTTTACTAGCATGTTGATCTGGTACAAACACTAGAGCTGAGATTGTAGCTCTCTGGGGACTGATGTGCTTTTATAAGAAATAACAGATGCATAGCATCACCATTTATGGGGGCTCCAAATCTCTCATTGACGGGATCATTGGTCAGGTCAATTTCCTGCCTCCCCATTTAAATAGTTGGTTGGAACATATTGAGCATTTGAAGTAGACTTTTTTGGACATTTCATTCATGCACGTCTATAGGGAATCAAACACAGCGGTCGATGGCTTATTGAAGAAAGGTCTTTTGGCAACTCAGGGATTTCTATACTATCGATTGGTTTATTAGAATATGTTTATGGAGGTGGGCGAGTTAGCCCTTATTTAACTTGTCATGTCTACTTTATTTATCTTGTTTCCTTTTAGGCTTTTCTATTTTTTATATGGTATAGATACAATATTTTATTTTTTTATTTTTTTTTATTTTTTTTTCTTGGATGACTATTCTTAGACTCTCTAGTATGGGCCATAATGATCTATCGTTGTTTGATTATATGGAGATGGGGAGACTTTTCATATTTTTCTTGCAATATGGAGATGCATATATATATATATATCTATATATATATCTATATATCTATATCTAGATATATATATATATATATATATATATATATATATATATATATATATATATATATATATATATATATATATATATATATATATATATATATATATCTATATATATATATATATATATATATATATATATATATATATATATATATATATATATATATATATATAAGGAATGGTTATATTTATATTAATCAATCTAGATTCTGGCCAGAACCATTACATTTAAAAGTAAGAACATTTCCACAACCCTCCAAAAATTCTCTAACCAAAGTATATGAATATTCAAAGATGTCTTCTCCAGATTTTCTACATCGTTTTTCTTATCATTAGGGGACTTTTAAGGTCTAAAATGGGCCTCTTAAGAAAAATGTAGAACCAAAATAAACATTATAAGAACCAATAAGATTCAATATGATGATGTAAACCATGGGGATGATTCACCATTTTTGGTATAAAAAAGTAAAAATATTATAAAATAATAAAATAATAAAACTACTTTTTTCAACTCGTATTTTCAACTAATCTTCCTAAGGTTTTACTTAAATTTCGAGCGGGAGTACTCATTGGAAGCAAAATTTAATTCCCCATCCAAGGAGTGCCCATGTTGCATACTTTCTATGGACCCTGCTACACAAAAAATTAGAAATACATGGGATAAAAAGAGGGATAAAACGAGATATAGGAAACAGGACGGAGCGAGGGAGGGGAAAAAAGGAAACCGAAAAAAAGAGGGAGGGGATTAAGAAGAAAGAAGATGGATTATAGGCTTCCAGGAGTGGCTAAGGTTATAGCCATCTTCCCTATTGAAATTATTAGGGTGATTTTCAATTTTCAAAGCTTCCCTGATGACCCGAGAGTTATGAAAATGGATATAGGCTAGGGTTCGAACCTGGTAAAAGAAAATAAGGTGTTTGATGTTGTAGGAATGCTTCGCAATGACAGACTTAGCCACTCTATGATGGTTTTTATTTTCAATGTGTTCCTTAAGGCAGGAAATGACCAGATGACCTATTTGTCCAATGTAAGACTTACCACATGAACAAGGAATTTGGTAGACTCCTGATCCTTGTATGGGGTCATACTTATCTTTGGTTGATCGAAATAATTGATTGAGGGTTCTATGGGGATTGAAAACGATCTTACTGTTCTTTTTGAAAGAATCTTAGCAGTGAGATCGGTGGTCCCTTTTATGTAAGGGAGAGAAAATTGGCCAACGTGCAAAGAGGGGTTAGAGGGGTTGGATTTGGGGCGGGAAGCAGCTTGGAATGCTTTATGAATTTGAGAGGAAGAATATACATTGGATTAGGTGGGCTTTTCAAAGGGAAGGATTTGGGGAGGATATATTTTGAGGGCTTGGGAGATCAGGATTAAATATGATGATGTCAACAATGGGGGTTGATTCACCATTTTTGGAGTAAAAAGGTAAAAAAAAAAAAAAAAACTTGTGTTTTCAACTTATCTCCCTATGATTGTACTCAAATTTCGAGTGGGAGCACTCGTTGGATGCGAAATGTAATTTTGCATCCAAGGATTTCCCATGTTGTATACTTTCGATGGACTCTACTAGAAGAAAAATGTGAAATACACGAAGTGATTGCAAACGTGTTTTTTCATGTATTTTACATTTTTTGTGTAGTAGGGTCCATCAAAGGTATGCAATATGGGTACTCCTTGGACGAAAAATTAAATTATGCATCCAAAGAGTTCTCCCACTAAAAATTTGAGTAAAATCATAGGGATATAAGTTGAAAATGTAGTTTTTTCTTTTTTCCCTCCAAAACTTGATGAGGTAATCTAATCTTATTTTATTATTTCCACTATTATTTTATAATATTCCTTAGGAGACCCATTTTAGACATCAAAATTTCTCTATTTTCATGGATGAGCACCATACTTACAAGTCTAATTGTCAATAGACATTGAAACACATGGAAAATAGAAGCAAAATGGTGAGAAGTGCCATAAAATATACATATTGTGTCATAATATTAACCAACAATGACTTAACTATAGTTGAGGCATTGGGTACCTATAGGCCTAATACTAGTTCCTAGAAACCTCCATTGAATTTAAAGATATTCAGAGCTCCATATAACATATTTACGCATGATTAAATGTTATTCTTCATTCTTACTCACTAGATTGGTTGTAAATCATATTAAAACACATTACATGCAAAATAAAAAGGGAGACAAGTAACATAAAAAAAACAAATTGGGTCATCACCTTAATTAATAATGCTTAAGTATGGTCAAAGCATTGGGTACTTAGAATCATAATATCAAATTCTAAAGAATTCCACTAAATTTATAGAAAAAAAAAAAAAAAAAAAGATTTCCATTTGATAGGAACTCACTTGAAAATGTCCTAATTTTGAATAGAATTGTTTCTAGTTTAACAATCTCCAATGATGGCTTTTTTGTATATTCAACAATTCAAGTTGTTGTGGACATTGCCCTTTAATATTGATACATAAACCATCCATACAATTAGTGCAAAAATAAAATTATAGAGGAATCATATCATCTTTTCAAAAAGAGAAGTTCCAAGCTAGGGGTGGTTGCCAAGCTCAAAGACGAATTATTCTAACTCAAGAGTTCCTAAGCTCAACCTACATTTAGAAATTTCAACATAAAAAAGACTATAAAGAAGATGACTAGATTGCTTAGCAATGACACCCATTGTTCCTTTAACACATCCATTGAGCTAGACTAGAGTGCAATTGGTTGCTAAGCTCCTAGAAATCCTATCTTAGCTTGGTGGGACAACCATAAATGAGGAGAATCCTGAAGTTGTAGACCTCTCCAACGAAAATGATGAAACAAACTGTTGGCTACACAATTTGAATGATTTGGCCACCTTTGAGTCCTCCATCATTAAAAATTATATTGAAAAATTCAAGAAACAGGTAATGAAAATTTGGACTTGGAAAGTTAATGTATAGGAGTTACTAAACTCACTTTAAATCTCACTTCACTACTAATTTGAGAATATGATAATCAATATAGCCATCTCATCACCCTAGGGGAACTCAAGTAAATTAATGGTGGATGGATTATATCCTCAAAGCTAAAGTTCCAATACACATTCCACTTCAAGTTAGTGGGTTCATGACTGTGTTCTGGTAACAGTGCTCTAAATGTTTAGATTGATTGATTGTGATTTTCTTCAGTGATGATGGGTTTTCAATGATTGATTCAGTTGTGGTTGATTCATATATTGATGATTGAGTTCAATGATTGGTTGATGCAAATGTATTTGATGGTGATTGATTCTGAGCTTCAATGTTGCTGATGGGTGTAGTATGAAAATTTGATGAAACGTGGCCTTTAGATTGTGGTGTTGTGTTCTAGGAGTATCCAGTCTGAAAATTTATGAAACGTGGTCCCTTGAGGAAGAGAGAAGGTCATAGCCTTCTATAGGTTGGTGCCTACATATTGTTAAACATATCGGCCAGTACAAGAGCTAGGGGGTTGGAGCTCCCTTCCAGTAGCAGCTGGAAAACGAGTGAAGCCTTCTATAGGTCGGCACCTATGTAATAGTAAATGGATTAGCTAGTACAAGAGCTAGGGGGTTGGATCTCCCTTCCAATAGCAGTTGAAAAATGAGTGAAGGTTGGAGCCTTCTGTAGGCCAGCGCATACGTGCTAGTAAACATATCGGCTAGTACAAGAGCTAGGGGGTTGTAGTTCCCTTCTAGTAGAAGCTAGATAATGAGAGAAGGTTGTAGACTTCTGTAGGTGGGTGCTTGCATACTGGTATGAGTCTGCACCAGTGCAAGACTGTAAACATGTTTTTCTTATATTAAAAGAAGACAACAGCAAGTAGTTTTTTGTCTCGCATTGGGTTTCCACCTTAAATCTTAGTGTTCACGTGTGTTACTTATGTGTGATGGTTTATTCTGTTATTACTGTACATGGTTATTGTTTGTATGGTTAATGAAGTACCGATGCACTGATTAAAGATCAACATATGATGAATTGAATGAATCATAAGTTTATTGGATATATGATGGCTGCTTTAAAGATAGTTGCGTGTACACGCGATTTACCTTCATTGAAGTAGAATATATAAAAATCTGAGTATGAAATGAAAAATTTATTGAGTTGACTAATATTGATTCACTCCCCCTCTTGGTATTCTTTCCAACAATTGGAATCAAAGCAGGTCCTTTGGAAAAAGATTGATCGCTTGAAGGAGATCCATAGAAACAATGGGAAAGAAGCTAAAGAAGAATGTGCCTCAGAAGAAGAAGACATCTCAAAGGAATAGTGACAATAGGAGAGACAATGGGCCATTAGGTGGAAGCAAGTATTCAGATTCAGAATCACCTCAGATTGGAAATGAACAAGCAAAAGAAGTATCCGGTACAAATTTTTGGTCTTCTGGTGATACATTTCCCTGTTCATGCAATGTTGAAGATATTGAAAGTGATAGTGAAAGAAATATAGAGGCAGAAGTTAAAAGACTCACGGATAAAATTAGAGATCGACAAGATCTGTTTATCAAAAGGGAGTGTGCCTTCAAAGAAGAAGTTACTAGATTAAAAGCTCAGTTGGAGGAAGGAAACAAAGTAAGGAAGCAATACAAGGAAAAGGAAGATCAATGTCAAAAGCTACAGGATGAAGTGACATCATTAAGAAATGAAGTAAATGAAAAGAGCACAACAATCAAGAGACTTAAAGATAGATCTAGTTACTATGAAAGTCTTGAAGCTAAGATCCTCTCTCTAAAAGATGATCTTGAAAATAAGAAAAATGAAGAACTACCTCAAGCAGATGAAGAACAAGAAAATGAGATTCTCAAATTAAGGCAACAAGTGGAAGAAGGAAGAAAGGCTGAAGAAATCTTAAAGAAGAAATATCTGGAAAAGGAAGAGAAATATTAGGTTGAGGTAAATATCTTAAAAGGTAAATTAGAAGAAAAGGATAAACTGTTACGATTTCAAGACATTACTAAGATTTTGGATAATATTCTTAGTAGTCAAAGGTCTCCTACCATTAAAACTGGTCTTGGTTTTCATGAATCTGTTGAAGGTGAATCTAGCTCGCAAGATGAGTCAAGGAACTCTAATGCAAAATCTAAAATTCTCGACAAGGAGATGAGAGGTCAACCCCATCAACAACTAAGGAAAGAAATTCTTCAAAGAAAATATTTTACTCCTAACTATGGAAGTCATAGTCGGTTATTTCCTCCAATGAATAATGTTGAATGTTTTATATGTCATAATTCTGAACATGTTGCAACAAGATGCAGAAGTAGAATGGTTCAAGATCGTCACACAGAAATATCATCAGCTTCTAGGTACTTAAGGGATATTGTTTTTCTTGCAATATGTTTGGTCACAAAGCCATTCATTGCTATAGAATGCAGGAGAGAATTTTGGGCACCATACCAAAAGGAGAAAACATCATCACACTCGAAGATATGGAAGAAGAAGGAAGTATAGTCAGAAAAATGTGGCATAGCACAGTGTACAGACATAACAAACTCAGGGGGAGTTGAAAGTGTGAAACTTCAGTGTTCTAAATCTCATACGCAAGTTTCATGAAGGCCCAAGGTTTTGGTCCGAGGTATTTAGTCCAAGGTATTTTTGGTCTAAGGTATTGATCGAAGGCATTTGGTCTGAGGTATTGACCCTAGGTATTTGGTCCAAGGTATTGGTCCTAAGTGGTTTTGGTACAAGGTATTGAGAAAGGCCTAAAACTTTATAAGGAGGAGAAGATCATTAGGCCAATGTGTGCAAGTATTGAATATCTTATGAAGTGTTGGATCAAATATGCAAGTTATGGGTTTTTGATTCTTTACTTGATCTGAACTAAGGATGCACCTATGTGGTTGATGATGGATGATGGATCAGGATCATAAGACCTAAAATGAATTATCATTATGTGGTTTGATCATGGATAGTCTAGATATGAATACTAATGCATGTTTTATTCTATTAATGTTATGATCTAGGTATGACTGAAGTCTGGAATAGCTACAAAGTTATGAGTTAATATTTGCAAATTTGTATGCTGGTTGGCTTTGATAAAAGTGCATATACACACTAGTTCGACACATCGAAGTAGCATATACATTATGAAATATGATTTTTGAAGTTTCAGTTGATTCTGGTTGTTGATGCAAAGTTCTGGGTTCTGCTTTGTGTTTTGGTGACTGTGTTCTGGTGACAGTGGTCTGGATGTTCAGATTGATTGATTGTGATTTTCTTCAGTGATGATGGGTTTTCAATTATTGATTCAGTTTTGGTTGATTCAAAGATTGATGATTGAGTTTCAGTGATTGGTTGATACATATGTATTTGATGGTGATTGATTCTGAGCTTCAATGTTGTTGATGGGTCCAGTATGAAAATTTGATGAAACGTGGCCTTCAGATTGTGGTGTTGTGTTCCAAGAGTATCTAGTCTACAAAATTTATGAAACATGGTCCCTGGAGGAAAAGAGAAGGTTGTATTGTTCTGTAGGCTGGCACCTATGTACTGGTAATGATTTCAGCCAGTACAAGAGCCAGGGTGTTGGAGCTCCTTTCCAGTAGTAGCTGGAAAACGAGTGAAGGTTGGAGCCTTTTGTAGGTCGGCACCTACGTACTAGTAAATGGATCAGCTAATACAAGAGCCAAGGGGTTGGAACTCCCTTCTAGTAGTAGCTGGAAAATGAGTGAAGGTTTGAGCCTTTTGTAGGCTGGCGCCTATGTGCTAGTAAACGGATCGGCTAGTACAAGAGCTAGGGGGTTGTAGCTCCCTTCCAGTAGAAGCTGGAGAATGAGAGAAGGTTGTAGCCTTCTGCAGGTGGGTGCTTGCGTACTAGTATGAGTCTGCACCAATACAAGATTGTAAATAGGTTTTTCTTATATTAAAAGAAGATAGCAGTAGGTGGTTTTTGTCTCGCATTGGGTTTCCACCTTAAATCTTGGTGTTCATGTGTGTTTCTTATGTGTGATGGTTTATTCTATTATTACTGCACATGGTTACTATTTGTATGGTTAATGAAGTACTGATGCACTGATTAAAGATCAACATATGATGAATTAAATGAATCATAAGTTTGTTGGATATACGTAGGTTGCTTTAAAGATAGTTGCATGTACATGCGATTTACCTTCATTGAAGTAGCGTATATAAAAATATGAGTATGAAATGAAAAAGTTATTGAGTTGACTAATACTGATTCACCCCCACCTCTCAGTATTATTTCCAACAAGAAGTTCTAAGTCTACTATTATGACTAAAAGGTATTTTAATGATATGAACTTAGATGTAAGAGTAAACCATTATTTGTAGAGTATAGAATCAAGGGAAGGAGTCTTATCAGAACATCTGAGGCAAAGTGTTATAGAGTTTATTGGGGAACCCTTGAATTGGTTGAGATGAAAAGGTCTACAAGCCCTAGATGGGGGTAAACTATGAATAATGGTCTCTTTGATCCCTTGGAAGAAAATCATGTTAGATAGATATGGATGAACAATGTTGGATGCCTTTACAGTTAGTGAGGACCTTGTACCTTCAAAGGTATTTAGGCATAGTATTTTTCCTGTCATAGCTGAATTCCAACCCACATAAAATTAGCTTGATTTTCCTATTAGAAACTTGATTGTTGGAAATGCTTGGACAAGAGGCATTAACCTTAACCCCTAGTCATCTAGATTGATAATGAGGCTAATACCAAGAGCTTAGCCAAAGGGGTATTAATCCCTACAGGAAGAGATATCAAATTTCAATATATTAGGGGATAAATATCAAGAAACACTTAAAACCATGACCAATGCAAACTTTCGAAACAAATAGACCCACACAATGATTGTCATTTAATGGAGAATTTATTGTCATCACGATGATAGTGCATTAGTGATTGAGATATCGAGTGTCGACTAATACAATGAGAAACTATCAATCCAACCTCTAATATTAATAGATCTTGAAAAGTTCGCTATTTAGTGGGGAATATTCGTGTTGGTGTCTATTTGTAAATCATATCAAGTGAGGAGTCATGAAGCAAAGGCTTTTACTTTTTCAATGACCTAGTGGGACAAAATATCAATAAATAGAATGGTAGGTCCTATTGGTTGACGATTTTTTATCTTATATCAATTGTTGGGTAAATGGGATGCATATGTTTTAATGTATACTCTCAATATTAACATATCTTGACAAGTTTATTAACTATTCAACAAAAAATCACGATCAAACTACATGTTATTGGCCTTTGGAAGTTGGAATTTCAACGATCATCTATTGGGAGGTTGGACACCATTTATCTATCTTTCCTCCTGATATCAATAGAACTTGATAAGGTGTATATGTGGCATGCTACTAAATGAAATTTTTGGTGACATGGCATGCTAACATGGCTAGATGATGTGTCATGATGACATGGAATGAAGGAAGGTATTTGATGATATGGCATGGAAACATGGTAAGCCAATGTGGTATAGAATGTGCAATGAAACTAATGTGGTAGTTGAGGTAGAGGTGATGTAGAGTTCATGATATTGAGATATTGGAGTATCAAATTTCAAGGCTTTAAGTGGTCAGATGTTGTGCTATCAAGTTTTGGGTGATGGGTAATGCCTCCAGTAACACCCATTACATTTCCGTGACACCAATGGATTTTGATATGTATGTTAATTAATAGGTAATATTCCTATTAGTCGATATTTGTCTATCAAGTCAAGTGAGTGTTGTGAGTATGGTGTTATCATTCTTTGTTGACTAAGTGACCCAATGGGATGAAACATAATTGAACAAAAAAGTGGAGTGATGATACTTGATGTTCAGTTATTAGATTAGACAAGGATCGAATGAGAAGGAAGGTAAGTTAACCCAATGATGTTTTTTCCTGGGGAGGTGATTGATAAATAAGACAACCAACATATAAGGCAGGTCGAGGTGGAAGATGACATAGTATTTTATAACAATGACAGATGGGAAAAGAAATGCATGGTAGTGGTACAAATGTTGACGTGATATTTGGATGAAAAATATTTAAATGGCCATAACTTTGTGTCCAAATCTCAAATATGGATGAATTTTATGTCATTGGAAAGCTATTGATAAGTATATGATAATGCTGGTATCATAAATAATGTTTTAGGTGGTTGAAGGAATATAAACTTTGATAGTCCCACTTCCTTAAAGTGACTTAGTAGGTTAGGTTTGGATACCCTATGGCCTTAATTAGAGTTTATAGGGTTGGCTACATTATAAGTGGTACAAGAGTAAAGGTTTAGCACTTGGAATGAATGATATTATGAGAGAGAGAGATATGATTCAAACATTAGGCTTTGAGGCATAGAAATAGATCACACATATGAATTTGGATCTTTGATACAAGTGGTAACAAAGTAGAGTTTAAACATTAGACTTGGCTAGGCCAAGGAAATAGATTGTACTAGAATTAAAATTGTTAGAGTTGTGGTTGAAACATAAGGAATAAAGTGCCAAATACACACCAAGACAAAATTTCTAGAGTAATGGATTAGAGGTAAATAATAGAGCAAAGGTTCCAGAGAAAAGAATGCAGTAACGAGGTTGTTTGACATCAGAACAATGACAACTAGATATAATAGAATGACTATATAAATATAACGGGTGGGTGGAATAATGTCACAAGTTTCATGACATGTAATAGATCTTTGTTAAAAGAATTGACACAAGACTGATAGATGCAATGAATGAAGAAACTCAATGGGTGATGATTTCTAAAGTTTTGAAGGATATAATTAAGATGCTAACTAGATTTATCTAAATGAATCAATTGAGTGATAAGGGAAGAAGCACATGGACAAGTGATGTAACTCATATCTTGATAATTTGAGTGTTTTTCTTCAAATTTTGAAAATTTTGTTACATGCTAATAAATAAAGAGCATGGGGATTTGTTAGATAATGAATAGCAAAAAAGAAAACTCATATACATTGATAGGCATTAAGACAGTGATATGATAGGTGCATATGGAAATGTTGGATGCAGAATAATGAAGGATAATGCATATATCATGAATGAAGACTTACATTAGTTTGTTTCCATAAGAAGATAATGATGGTTAATCATGGTTAATGATGAACATACATCCACAAACATGTTGACCACATCGATATAGAAGTTAATGAGAATGTTTCATATAGTCTTATAGAGATAATTATTTTGGATAATAAAGTGTTGATTGAGAGGTTTCTAAAGATTAATACAAGTACCCTCCCTAAAGGCACCAACTGGCCATGTAACATATGATAACTACTAATAGCCATGCAGGTATGGTTTTAGTGTGCTCATAATTTTGGTAAGGAATTAGGTAACAATTTCCTTCAAGAATGTTTAATATCAACAATGATATGAATTCATGACTGACAAGTAAATAAAGAGTTGGTATCAGTTATGCTTCAAGTGATGTTAATGGTCACATGATAATTAAATGTTACTTGGAATAAATGATTTATTTTTGTTTACTACCATATGGCTAAGGGAAACATGTTATGCCTATGAGACATGTCTTTGAATGACTATGAGTTCTCATAAGGCAAGTTGTTATTGCATTTAATAGATGGACATGAATGATGAGAAAAATTGTAGAATGTGTGAAATCATGTTAGTGTGCATGGTTGAAGGCATAATGTGAATGCATGTTTATGAATATGCACATGAAATGGATAAGTAAGAAACTGAAAAGATAGATTTGGTTCTAACTCATGAAACTGAGATAATCTCAAGGGCTATTAGATGTTGCAACCAAGGAAATTTGCATGTAGATATGGTGACGTGTGGATGGACTACATAAAAGATTTGATAGAGAAATTAGAGTTATATGATGATGGATACAATAGATAAGTTTTCTAAAAATGTTAGATTTGAATTAATCTACCAGTTTAAATTTGATTGCATGGGACTGATATGTCGGATACTAATCCGAACTTGTTATGTGTCTATGTTATGTAAAATTATGGGGTAAATCCAAGAGGAAATGAAAAAACCAATTGCCAATAAATAGTTAAGGGAAATGGAGTAGGATTGATGTGAATTCCAATCTATTCAAAGGAATTATAAGGGGAACATCCTTAACTCTCTTCTCTGCTAATTGTTTTTAGGGGCAACAAATTTGAAATGAAAAATTTATATGAGCCCAAGAATGGTCAATTTATTTTTTATTCCTAAAATATATTGAATAAATGAGTAAAATGAATTAGATGTTGAATTAGAAAATATTGTGGCACAAGTTTTAATTGATATGACTAATAGTTTATGTGTGAATGAAATTTTGAATCAATAAAACATGCAAGTTGTTATTATAAATTGGATATTAAAGACCACTTATTTGAAGTGGGATTTGAGGAAAGGAAGTTCCTTCAGTCACACAAGAAATTTGAGGACAATGACAAGAGAAGGAAAGGCTAAAGAAGGATCCATAAGGACTCCTTGAGAAATCATTAGTTGAGTACGCATAGTGATTGAATCCATGTAAGCATGGAAATCAATTGTACTACAATTATTGGTAATTGAATGAATTGGATAAGAAATTATTTAGGTTGAATTTATATTTTGAAATAATTTCAATTAAATGCATGAATGCACTAGAGGGGCATGGTTAAGTTAGAACAATTGCAACGCATGATATTTCGTAAAATCTTAGAAATATGTGAGTTTTCTTGATGTCAGATAAGTGAGTGATACACTCATAGGTTGTACAAAATTTACGATTGGGAATGCATGGAATGAATGGTTGTTAATAATTTTAAAATATTTTTTTATTATTGAAGTGAGTGGTATAAATACCTCACTCCCATAAAAAACAAATTGGGAAAACTACTTGCTAATAAATTATGAGATGGATATCTTAGTGGAGAGATTGAATAGGAATTTCTCAGTCTTGAGCAATTTGATTTGTTGGTATGAAAATTATGATTGTCATATGCATTATTTGGAATTAGTGTGATGATATTGAATGATTATCTAAAGCAATTATGTTTCCTTTAAATTTGAATAATATTCAACTAAAAATGATCGAATTAATGACTATGTGAATGGTCTTGAAGACCAATGATCGAATTAATGACTATGTGAATGGACTTGAAGACCAATTTAGTGATTGTTGGGATGTTATGTTAAAATGATTTTATACATGATAGAAAAACATGATGTGGCTAAGTGAAAATGCATATTGTAGGTAGAATTCCTTGGGTATGGCATGGAATGTAAACCCATGATGAAGGTTGGAAATATTACTACCTATAAGGAAATCAATCTTAAGAGAAGAGCCTTATCTTTGTGAGACCAAGCTTCCGTGTGAAGCAAGTTTGGGAAATGAAATTTCTGATGGAAATTTTTATGATTAATCTCAAATGAGTTGTGTGCATGTAATAATGGTAAAATTATGAATCTATCTAGGAAGGATAGATAAAATTTTGTGAATTAAATAGCCTAGGAATAAGGTCACTATAGTCATATTAGAACCCTATGATGTGTAAACCATGTTAGAGCAAGCTAGTGTGATGCCTTGGCTATAAGACTCTAACAATATTCTTAATATTCCTGTGAAAGGAAGCCTTGATTTGATATATTTCTTGGGGAAGGGGATTTCTTGAAGCTAAAATGGTTAGTAACTACAAGTAGAGGAGATTGAAATGAACTAGTGATGAAAAAGATTATGTCACATAGTTATTGGGATCATGAGTGTGAAGGGTGTGTTTAATGCAAGTAATGAGCTAAAATTGTTACTTATGGAAGCCTAATGAAGCTTAGGATAACCATACACATAAGTATTGATTTGAAATTTCATTTTTTGAATTGCATATTGCCTTATGGAAATTAACATCTCTTATGGAAAAAGTTAATGTTGATGTACATGAAAATGGCTATATGTCTTGTTTGTCTGTCGATGTAGGAATTTAATGGAATTACATAAGTCTAAAGTTGAACATAATGTGAATACAAATACCATTGTTGAAATAGTTGGAAAGGAAAAGAACATAAATATGGCATTGATATGCAAGAGAAATGATTCTAGTGCAGCTAGAAAGGACTGCTACAGTGTAGAAAAATGCACTTGGAATGGTGTTTTCCTAAGAAAGACATCTAAAATAGTGAAATGTTGTTGAGTAAAACACGTGAAATGATGGATACACCAAGGATGATTTTCCTTTATGAGGGAGCATATTGTAATACCACATCCTTTAATCCCCCACTAATATTGTATTGTAATTAATTATGTTAATGGTGCTTGTGTGGGAAAATAAATGTAATTGTGTTCAAAGAATTGAAACAATTGTAATTATATTTTAATATTAATTGATGAAGAGGTGGAGCCTTGATATGAACCATGAGAATCCATGAGAGGGAGGGAAGCTAGTAAGATGGATTCACAGAAGTTTCCTATTTGGCCCTAAATTAATTTTTCTAATTTCTAACTTAGTGGTTGAGCTAAATAACTACCAACAATTAAGAGAATAATTGGGAAAGTGGTACCAAACAACTCCAGAGGTATGGGCCACATATCCATTCTAGAGAATTTGGAATTAATGGTTCGACCCAAGGGAATGGACTGCAATTCTCATTTTTGGAAATATGTGATTGAGGAAAGCATCTCTTATTGGGGGTGTGTGAAAGCTAAGAAGAAAACATAGAGAAAAGAATAGAGTAGACAAGGAGGGAGAAGTTTCTCATAAGAGTGTGAGAGAAGCGAAGAGAGATAGAGACGAGGCTCTTGTGTGGATAGGAAATATTGTACGTGAAATAGAAACATGTGCATGATTTTAGTTTTCCTATTTTGGTGAGTAAATTTAATAATAAATTCTTTAGCCTAAGTTAAAGGGCTAGCTAGAATTATTGAGGAATTTGTTTGAATTGTGCACAAAGGCATAGAAGGGAAGAAAAGATGGATTATTGACTTAGATAGGGGCTCCCTTCATGTTGTGTACACACACGATGTGGCTAGTTACTGAGAAATATTATTGAACTAAGCATAAAAAAGAACATAAATGGAAGCACCAAGGGACTATTGACTTATATAAGGGATCCATTTGTGTTGTGTAGGCCCATGGATGCCACACTGTGAATGACAAATGAGACCTCACTCAATAGGTTGTTAGACCTCATACTATTTTTTATGTGGATGAAGGAGAATGACCTTCATCCTTACATCTTTGATAACCTGTGAGAGAAACCAACCAAAACATTCGTAAATGATTTGGGATTAATGGGAGTTTAAGAAATATGATAAGTTTGACTTGTTGTAGGAGAATGGCCTTCATGACTCTACATTGTAGCGTTGATTGAGAATTTCCCTCATGGATTCTTGATCTAGCTTAGGGGTGGCCAACTACAAGAAATATTTTAGTGTATCTAAGCCTATGGTGGAGTGGAACGTGGTTCACCCTTCATCAATTGTAGGAATAATTTGATCTTGATCAGATAAACACCCTTCTAGACATCAAATTTGTAATGTAAATAATGTTCAATGAAATAAAAATTATTTTGATAAGTTGTGTATATTTATATGCATGTATTCTAATTGGATAAATTTTCTTAGCTGATGCCTATTTATGATATGAGATGGTAAATCTAGCTACAATGGTTGTAGAATATTCATATTCCTGTTTTTTTATATCTTTAATGAACTCTTATGATGTGCTTTCTAGATAATAGGACTGATGGATTTGGTATGGGTTATTGTTAATGTTTAGGGATATACATGCCTTTATCAAGTAAGAAGATATATCTATGAATATAGGGGAGGTTTACCCCTTAGTATATTGGATTCCTAGGACTGCTCGATGGTTATAAAAGACTCTTATTGAGTTTAAATCAAGAATCCTAGTATGCTTTAGATAGGCCAAAGAAGATCTAACAAAAAGGTATTTTGATGATATGAACTTAGATGTAAGAGTAAAGCCCGACATGCAGAATAGAGACTCAGGGGGAGGATTATTCTTACAAAATATGAGGTAAAGTGTTCTAAAGTTCACTGAAGAACTCTTAAATTGGTTGGGATGAAAAGGTTTGAAGGCCTCAGATGAGGGTAAACTATGAACACTGGTCTCTCTGGTCCCTTGGAATAAAACCTTATTAGATGGCTATGGATGAATGATTTTAGATGCCTTTGTGGTTAGTGAGGATCTTGTAGCTTTAAAAGTGTTTAGGCACAATATTTTCCCTATTTAGAGTTGAATTCCAACCCTCATAAATTTGGATTGATTTTCCTATCGAAAAATTGACTATTGGAAATTTAGGGATTGGGGACATTAGCCCTAGATCTTGCTCGTATGGGATGATAAATGGCTAGCACCAAGAAATTAGCTAGAGGGGACATAATCCTAGGAGGATGGGATATTGGCTATTGACATATCAGGTTATTAATATCAGATAACACTTCAAACCACAACTATGGAAAACTCCTTATACAAATAGGCATTGATGATGTCATCATTTAATTGAGAACTTCTCATCACTAGGATGATGGTGTATTGATGATTGGAATATCAAGTGTTAGTTATTGATTAGTACAATGAGAAATTATCAACACAACCTTTGATACTAATAAATCCTAACAAGTTCTTCAGTTATCAAGGAGTATTTTGGTTAGTTGATGACTTTCAATTGGATCAGGGGAGGAGTTGTGAAGTGGAGTTTTATGTTGTTTGGTGACCTGATAGGATGCAATGTCAATTGAAAAAGGGGAATTTCTCATTCGTTAATGGTTTCTTATCAGGTATTGACTATTAGGAATTTGGTTATCAAGTGAATACAATGTGCATGTTGTAATGCATACTCTTGATATTAATGGATCCCATCAAATCTTTTAATTATTGAAGAAAATTTTGTTATCATATCTCATGTTATTGACCTTTAGGTGTTATGATTCAATAGTTAGCTATATGAAGTTCGGGACACTAGTTATTGGTATTTCTTCTCAATATCAATATAACCTAATAAGATATAGATGTGTCATGCTAGCGAAGATAGGTTTTAGTGATGTTGCATGATAATGTGGCTAGATGATGTGGTGTTGATGTGGCATGCCAATGTGGCAAGATGACATAGAAAATAGAGTACAATGGTGTTGATGTGGTGGTTAGGTAGTAGTTGAGGTAGAGGAGACATGACATCATGATATCGGGATATTTGACTATCAGACATTAGGGATTTTAGTAGTCATATGTCAAGATATCAAGTGTTAGGTGTTGGGTAATGCCTCAATTAACACTCATCTCATTTCCTCAATACCAATAGATCTTGATATGTTTTTGAATTAAAAAGGAATATTCCCATTGATTAGCGTCCATATATCAGGTAAAGCAAGCATCATTACTGGGTTTTTATCATTTTTTGGTAGCCCGATGACCCAACGGGCCAAAACTTCAATGGACAGGAAAGTGGAGTGGTAATAATTGATGATCTCTTATCAAATCGAACTTGGATTGAACTAGAAAGAAGGTAAGTTAACTCAGTGATTTTTTGGCTCGAGAATCTAGTTGATAGATAGGATAGGTAATGGATGGGGTAGCTCGAGGTGGTAGTTGACATAGCCATGTACGATGGTGACACTTAGGAAAAAGGATTTCCATGAGTCTACCATGTGGCAGTGGTATGAATTTTGATGTGGCATTTGGATGAAAAATATTCAAAGAGCCATAAATTTGTGTTTGGAGCTCAGATATGGATGAATTTTATAGCATTTTAAATCCATCACAAACATAAGATGATGACGATCTCAGGAATAAGTTTTGAGGTGATTGAAGCAAGAGGATTTTTTATAACTCCACTTCCTTAAGGTGACTTAGGAGGTTAAATTTGCATACACTATAGCCTTAACCAAGGTTTAACAGACTAGGTATGTTACATAAAGATGGGAAAGCTAGTAAGAAATGAAAAAATAAAAGATTAATAAGACAAATTGAGATTGATCATTGCATAATCAATACAGATATTTTTAATACATGCATCCTACTACTTTCTTACTATTTATTGTCCTCATATTTAAACATTGTCACTTTATTGCTATTCACATTAATTGTCATGTAACTTTTGAAGTGGCCTTATTTATATCTCTCTATATTATAAATGATACTTGGTAAATCTCAAATGATCAAAAGTTCATTCAAAACATATACATATACATAATGATAATCATCTCATGTTTTGGCATGGTTAGTTGCAAGTGAAACTAACTTAGACCCATCTTAAATTCAAATTTAGGAACCACTGAGAGGGATCAAATACCTCAAGGTGCAATTTTTTCCTTGAGGTTTTCACTTCAAGGGATTTGATCCCCTTAGTGCTCAATAGATCCATGTAAAAATTGGATGCCTATTCCCTCTCAAGTAACTGGTTTACTATGAAATTGATTGACCTTAAATTTATTAACTTAAAATAAACAAGTGGTTTACTAATGAATTAGATTTGCCTAAATTTTAATAATTTAAACCAAGGGAAATACCTACAAAACAACTATCCTTTACTTTAAAATTATGTTTATGTTTTGTCTAATTGATAAAGAAAATTAAGACATTTTCTTTGTTAATTAAGACATTTTATTCAAAAGGCAACGAATACAATATAATTATAGAAAGTGTCTAATATTATATAATATATGAATTTGTGATAACTATTTTTCCAAAATCAAAATGATGGGGACGAGATTCTGGGGTGAACCAAAATCCCTTTTCCCCAATAAAATCATTCTTCAAGCCTGTGGGTTATGGGCCCATGAAGCCTATTTGAAACTTCTCACAGTCTCAATTGCCTTATGGGCCAATGAGTCATTCATCTTTTCAAGAACTATGCTTTGTTCTTGGAACACTGAAGGCCCTCGCCAAAAAAAACCAGGTGACGTTCTCATCATTCCTCATCCACTCACGAGCTTTCTCTTCAAGGTTCTTTGCTGCTGTTACTTCCGCGAATTTCTTGTTGCCGCTCCTTCCAAACACCAATTAGTCACCGCCTTTGAGTCTGACAATAGTAGCTGCTCTAGATCGCAGGCCAATTCCCACCAAATGAACACTTCTCTTCTTGTTCTCACTGGGAGGTTCAATCTTCGCCCGCTTGCTAATGTTTCCTTCCTTAGAAGAAGAAACATCCGTAGCCTGAGTCCTTTTCAAGGGGGGACCTTGCTGCCATAAGGAATGTAGATATAAAACCTCTTAGACTGACCCTTGCTCACGATTAGCCGTACCTCCTCTGTAATTCGTGAAGGCATGAGAAGACGCATAGCGAGTAGAAGATTGCATTCTGATGAATTCGGCTTTGGCTAAATTCACCAACCCTCAAAGATGGATCTGTATGCATTACCCAGACTCTCTGCTCATCAGATAAATTCTCTTCAATACCTATATATTCATTCATCATGTATTGGAGTGCAGACACAAGTAGGTCTAGTTTTTCTGCCAAATGTTGGTGAAACAATTCAAACAAAAACAAAATACACAAAGAAAGCACTTCCTTATAAATTCACAAAAACACGTTTTTCATTATTTACAAACTTGGTTACAATTTAAGGCATCTCAGCCTTAATCAATATTTCTCCAGCAACTACATTTTGCCCTCTCTCACACGCACAAGGTTTTTCTCCTCCCTTTCTTGATTTACTAATGAATTCTCAATATCTTATTATACATACATTCAGTTTTAACTGAATTTTTAACTAAAATTAGTTCATTAACCGAATCTTGTTCAAGGTTGGCCTGGTTGTCCATGTGGTTGTCCACGTGTCTTCTTTCTAATTTTTTTTTTCATTAAGGGTTCAGATGCCCCTGCATCAGACTCCTGAGGTACAAAATTTATGACCTCCTGGTCATATGCGTTTCCTTAGCAATTCTACCCACTGTTTCACTTCTTCAGTGGAACTGCCTTCATGTGAGCTGCAACCAAACCTTTGCAATAGCAAGTCCTCCCTGCTACCAGATGCCCTACCAAGCTTCTCTCCTGAGCTTAGTCCTCTCGGCATCTCCGTGGTTCTCTCCTCTCGAACCAATTGAGCACTCCTGCTCCAGGTTTGCTGCAATCTTCTCACCTTCACAAAATAAATTAAAAAAAATTACAAGCTTACAAATCTTCAACAAAACTGTACCTCTTCTTTCTTCACATGCAAAAACTCCTTTTCGCAGGAAATATTTTCTTGCTATGATACGACTTGATGGGGACGAGATTTGGGGTGAACTAAAATCCCTTTTCCCCAGTAAAATCATTCTTTAGGCCTGTGGGTTATGGGCCCATGAAGCCTATCTGAAACTTCTCACAGTCTTAATTGCCTTATGGGCCAATGAGTCATTCATCTTTTCAAGAACTGTGCTTTGTTCTTGGAACACTAAAGGCCCTCTCCAGAACAAACTAGGTGACGTTATCATCATTCCTCATCCACACATGAGCTTTCTCTTCAAGGTTCTTTTTTGCCGTTACTTCCGTGGATTTCTTGCTGCCGCTCCTTCCAAACACCAATCGGTTGCCGCCTTTGAGTCTGACAACAGTAGTTGCTCTGGATCGTGGGCCAGTTCCCACCAGATAAACACTTCTCTTCTTGTTCTCGCTGGGAGGTTCAATCTTCACCCGCTTGCTAATGTTTCCTTCCTCAGAAGGAGAAACATCCACAGCCCGAGTCCTTTTCAGGGGGGACCTTGCTGCCATAAGGAATGCAGATATAAAACCTCTTGGACTGACCCTTGCTCACGATCAACCATACCTCCTCTGTAATTCGTGAAGGCATGAGAAGACACATAGCGAGTAGAAGATTGCATTCTAATGAATTCAGCTTTGGCTAAATTCACCAACCCTCAGAGATGGATCTGTATGCGTTACCCATACTCTCTGCTCATCAGATAAATTCTCTTCAATACTTGTATATTCATTCATCATGTATTGGAGCGCAGACACAGGCAGGTCTAGTTTGTCTGCCAAATGCTGGTGAAACAATTCAAACAAAAAAAAAATACACAAAGACGCATTTCCTTATAAATTCACAAAGACGCGTTTTTCATTATTTACAAACTTGGTTACAATTTAAGGCATCTCAGCCTTAATCAAGATTTCTCCAGCAACTACATTTTTCCCTCTCTCACACGCACAAGGTTTTTCTCCTCCCTTTCTTGATTCACTAATGAATTCTCAATATCTTATTATACATACATTCAGTTTTAACTGAATTTTTAACTAAAATTAGTTCATTAACCAAATCTTGTTCAAGGTTGGCTTGGTCGTCCATGTATCTTCTTTCCAAATTTTTTTTCATTAAGGGTTCGGATGCCCCTGCATCACAAAATATCAATATTACCTTAAGGTATTTTAAAATTTTGAATAATTAACCCAAACAAACACACATTTTGTAATTAATGGTATTTTTTTTATGAGGTTAGTAGTGAGAATTACAACTAATAATGAAGTAAAATGGTACTCATAAAAAACTAATTTCCATATTCACAAAGTTTTTACCATGTCACTAACAAATGTATTTGCTGTTCACATATAAATAGCATGTTCGTGGAAAGAATCTATGTTCACAAATAACATGACATTATTAATGCTATAGTGGAGAAGATAATATATAGGTGTTCACATCCTAAAGATAATTTCTATATAACATCAAATATATATAACATCAAATATATTGACATGAATAATTGTTCCTTCTCAAACTAGGGAGATTTCCCAAAGCTAAGGCGCAATTGGAGTTTTCTTTGTTTAAGATAACACACTCCTCCAATATGTTAGCCTCACTACCAACCATTGGATTTAAAATGGAGTGATTACAAATCTAAATACTAAATGCAACTCTAAGTCTATAATAGAATGTAATTGTAAAACTAAACACCTAGCTAGTGTTTGAGAACAAAGACTAAATACAAAATAACCAATTATTTCATCTATTAAAACAAAAAATATTTAATTAATATTGATGACATACATATATGAAATAACCAACCCTAAAGCTAGGTTATCCTAAATTAAATAAGAAATTACAATTTCATATCCACAAGTTAATAACTCGTTGGAAAACAATAGTGAGAATAAATTGCAACAAAATGAGAAGAGTCTAAATGACAACAAACATTTTTACAAACATTCCAGCATAAGCATGGAAGGGAAAAGTCCCACGGAAGAACCTACACCATAGTAAGCATCCAAAAGTGGATAACTTAGCTTCTAAATTAATATTGAAAGTAGTTTATCATATCAAGTAAAAGGTTGTCTTTCCATAGAATCTATCTTATTTATACAAGAGAAGAGACCACACAAATCATTTCAATCCCTTTGTCTATTTGTTTCCCTACTTTTCTAGAGGATTCGAGTTTTTTATTTTCCTTCTTCCCAATAATTTCACATATATATTCTCCAAGCTTCAAAACTTTGAGCAGGTGCATCAAACTAAGGAAAGTTATGTTGTTTAAAAGGGGCTTTATAAAATGAAATACTTTCACTCATAATTTTTGTTTTAATTTCAATTTTACGTAGTATAGTCTTTATCAAAGTAATAGGTCCTTTGACATATATTATGATGGTTGCTTCATTAATTCTTGGGAGCGAACACATATTTTGTCTATTTGTATTAATGCAATCCTCTAGTGCTTTTTAAACTTTTAGCTTGTGGCAAGAAATTATATGTTTCTCCAAAGGATGGAAAATGGAAAGTGATAGCTATATTTTTTTGTAACTTTCTAGATCATGGCATAGTTTATTGTATTATGTTGAATCCATTTGAGAGCATTTTTAGCTAAATCTCTCTACTATCTAAGGCTACATTTAATTTCTCATAAAGTTGTTTTAGTAAAAGTAGGGATTTTGAAGGGGATTTTTTCAAGATATGTTTTCCATCTCTTTACCATGTGAAATTGAAGTTAAGTTTGCTCATATGGAAGTTTCTAAGGTTGGATTTATTATGAATATTTCAGTAACTTTGATTTGGACCTACAAATATTGGTCTCTTTCATAGATTTATTTGTGAATTTAATTTAGTTCAAAGGCATAGTTAACTAAAGTAGACAAATCATATTGGCTAGATTTGTAATAATTAACTTGATTTTGTAGCAAGGAAATCTTATCTTCATAAGCCTTCATTTTCATTCTATATCAATGGCTCAACGACAAAAGATTCAAAAATCACAAGGTCAATTGTAGATGTTGATCTAAGGCATTATTTCTTGATGTTTGTTACTACAAATTCAAGTACACGTACAATTTCATTATCAAGGTTGATATTCCTGCATTTATGGGTATATCTCATGCTTTGTTTTATTTTCCTATCAAACATAAATATTTCCAAGTTGACGTCATCAACTAGTGTGGGGATGGGCCCTACTCCTATTGTGACCATTCCTAGAAAGAAAAACTAGCAAAAGTATGAGTATAAACCTCCTCCGTAGGTTTTAGGTCATATATTTTAGCACTACCTTCATTCTACTCTTATATATATATATATATATATATATATATATATATATATATATATATATATATATATATATATATATATATATATATATATATATAGATATTTATTTATTTTCCTATCAAACATAAATATTTCCAAGTTGAAGTCATCAACTAGTGTGGGATGGGCCCTACTCCTATTGTGACCATTCCTAGAAAGAAAAACTAGCAAAAGTATGAGTATAAACCTCCTCCGTAGGTTTTAGGTCTTATATTTTAGCACTACCTTCATTCTACTCTTATATATATATCTAGTCTTGTCGTTTATTTTAAGCTTTAGCTTCATTTTGAGCATCCTTCTTTGGTTATTATTCTAATTTTCATTTTTCCTTAGCTTCAATTTTATTTCTTTTTTATTTTTTCTACTCCAACTTCAACAAGTTCTCTTGTTTCTACTTCTCTCTTAAATCTATCAATTTCATTGTCTTGTTTGGATTTTTCACTTAGTTCTTATTTTTAACTCTTACTTATTCTTCCTCATTTATCTCAACTTCTTTCTTCTACAAAATTTCAATGTTATCTTTGGATTTATCCTTAGCTTCCCTTTTCTCTACTTGTTTTTCTTTTTTTTGTATATTTAGCCTATGCTATTGCTAGTTTCTTCAACTCAACTTCTACTATGGCCTTTTCTAGTGCTTTTAATGTCTTCTTGTCTTGTTGCTTCCTTTTCTCTTACATATATTATCTTCCGAAAACATTTGTTTTCTTACTTCTTCCTTTCTTCTCCTTTATTTGTTTTTTTTTGCAAGAATATGTTGTTTGTTGTGGAATTCATCATAACTAAGGGCTCTTCCATTTGGTTCTTCAATTCCAATTTTTCATTGTTGGTAAGTGAAATAAATCCTCATATTAGTCTTGTTCTTCCCAACAACATATAAAGGGTCATTTATATGACACCTGTATAAAGTAAAATCATATTTATTCATTTTTTCTCCTTCCATCCTATCCCAGTTATAATTGGTTAGTCCACACATTCCTGCGGATAATGGATATGATGGACAAAGTTTGTTCTGATTCTTGTTGAGATAAGAATTGAAACAATGAAAAGTAATCTAGTAGACAGTTCTTAAATAATCAATCTACTAGACACATAAGCTAAAAGTGTTGAGATGCTTGAGTTTCCCCATAGATTCTTATGTAAATGGACCACTCATAAATGTATTAATCTCCAATCTTCCTAAGCACTTCAATAGCTTTTGGAGATATCCTTGGGAATAGTTAAAAAAAATCAATTCATAGAAGGGGAAAAGGAAACAATCACAAAGGAGTGAAACAATCTAGGATTTCCCAGTAAATTTTTCCAAAGAGTTAGAAAAAAAGGTTGTCTAGTTGAAAAAATTATTATGATTAGTGATTTCATAAATCATTGCCATACAAGAAAATTTTACATGGTTGAAGATTCCCCTTATTAACTAGGTGACCCACACACAACTTGACCTAAATTTTATATCTATATACCATTTAGTATCTCTATCTTAAGACATCCTCTCTTCTTGATACCATCCAATGAGGATATCATAACAATCATGGGTGTAAATGAAATATTTCACACATTCATTAGTAAAGTATATTTTGATTTTGATAGTTTATAATATGCTTCCAAGTTTATGGATGCAAAAGAACCAATACATTTTCTCTGCTCATTTAGAATATGTTTGATGTTTACATTTGTATTCTCTATCAACCATCTAATGATTTTTGCATATGGAAATACTAGAGATATTGAATCAAAATTATAAATGTATGATTTCATTAGATTTTGTCTTATGTTGATTTCCTCTTCTTTTCATTTGGTCTTCAACATTTAGCAATCATTTCCCATCCTTAATAAACATGACTGATTCATAATGGGAAACATAAAATCCCATATGATGGGAACTTATGTTGAAGAATCTAGGGCAATTAGAGTTAATGAGATTCTTCTAGTCATGATAGCTATTTGTGAGGTGTTTTCAACTTTTTCTTCTTATTCCAATCTTTACTTATTATTATTATTATTGTGTGTCTTCTTTAGTTCATCAAATAGCTACCAAAACAGAGAGACAAGAACACAAGATGTTGGCTTTCTATCAGGGCCAAAACCTTTCACCCTTTGAGAGGAAAACCCGCACAAAATTCTTCTTATAGAGATTCCAATTGATGAATACCAAGACCATGACCCTTGACATACTAGGCCACTCCAAGACCAAGACACCAATCCTCTTCTTATTGTTGGTATCATCATCATCATTACTGCTTCACCGAGATCATCGTCATAGTACCACAGAGGTCCTTAGTTGCATCATTTTCCAATTCATCATCATGTTAATGAGGTCTTTCTACTTCGATGTGAGCTACACTGAGGACTTGATCATGACCTTGTATTCATTAAGAATGATACCATTATTGTTGCCTCACTGAGATCTTGACTGTGTCTAGAATGTCGAGAATGTATAACTCTGAAGTCACCATCATGTCGATATTGTGAATGTTTAGAATGCCGAGAATGTATGTGCTATAGTGGGATCTGATTTCACCTTCATTACCAAAGCTATGACTGTGATTTCATCCTAAATCGAGATCAGTAACGAGGAGGACACTGTGACTTATGAAAACTGTAATTACCTTGCACTGAGATTTGTGCCAAGGAGGAGAACATGTAGTTACTTACTGTCATTATCACTGAGATAACAGAGATGTCTGAGATCCTATACCCATATGAAATTATGTACCTATTTCCTAACTTGAAGTTGTAGAGAAGTCTGAGCTTTTGTGTTTCCTGTGATGACCCCATCGGGGTATTTATAGTTGTTTGTCCTCCATAATTAGTTGACATGTCAGAGTGAACCAATGTGTCTCTATTTGCAAGCCAACATGACTTCTTTAGCTTATTTAATTCATTTGTAGGCTGACATGACTATGTTTTACATCATTTTTCTTGTTGCATTCTTCAAGAGGATTGTGCTTATCTTGGAGGGTTGATCTAGACTCTAGGTTGACTCATATACAATACATATATGCTCAAGAAGAGCTCCTTGACTCTTTGACTTTCCTATAACACTTCAACATGTGCTAGACCTATGTAATGAGCAAGAAACTCATTTTATAATTTAAAAAAAATAATATTTCTTTTCTTTTCCCTCTTAACTAGGGAGGTATTCATAATGGTACTTGGTCATTCTCAATCTGAATAATTTCTCATAAGAAGAATCGGATTGGTAACCCATCTGTATATCATCATAATAACCAACATTGTTTCCACAACAAGGCCTTGACAGAAAACTCTATCTCTCGTCAGATCAGAGCACAATGTTGGTGATACCAATGCCTATAGACACCTTCATCATTGTCTCTCAAGGTACATACCCACCTAGGTGTTCACTAAGTATGACCTTCTAAGACTATTCTTATCTTGGGTTCCCAGCCCTCAAAGAATATCATTCCTCTTGCCTACTCTTATCTTGGATTCCCTACACATCCTCAAAGAGAATTGGATGCCAGATGATTACCCAATCCTCCATTCTTTCTTCCAAAGTGAATACAAGAATGTTGTGTCTACCTCTCCCTCTCAACTAGGGAATATATGCCCATTCCAGTAAAGGAATGTACCCAAGTCCCCTCTGACCAGAAACTTGCCCAAGCTCCCTCTCACTTAAGGACTTGTCAGAGCTCCCTCTTAACTAGAGACTCTCGTTTTTCATCAACAACTTCTTCTTTGTGGGTCCTTCAGTTACTTGATCAATTTATTTCCTTGATGTCATGAAATTCAATCGAGCTTCTTCCTTGTAGGGCATTATCCATCCATCAATTTCCTTCTTGGTTTGTCATGCCATTCCTTTCTTCATGGAAATTGGCCTTCTTGATACATATCTGGAACCTTTGTCATATGGCTACTTCTTCCTCATCATTTTTCTTTCAGGAATTTCCATCCACCACATGACTTCTAGTTGTACTTATACCTACAACTCTTGTGCTAGTAGCCCTACATGAACTCATCCAAATTTTATTCAAGAAATAAAAACATAACATTAAACCAAATTCTACCTTTAGAGATGGCTATTCATCATGACATATTTTTGTAGGCATAAACATCCTGCATACTTGTTGACAAATCTCCCAAAGATATCCATTGTTAAGGGTCTCCATCCTTTTCAGACTTTCATCAGAGTCTTCATATCTTTCCGAGGGATTTCCTAGTCAAATATTCTTGGTCCTTTAGATGTTGATTTCCTTCATCATGGTTGTTTTGTGTTGTGCTTGATGGAAACTAGATGAATCTACAAGATAGATCAAATCTGACAGAATGATGGAACAGGGATGAATCTACAGGTCAGAGGTGACAGAATAATCGAATAGAATAATGGTCAAAGGTTTGATACATGGAGATTGTTAGTATGTGTTGTCCTTGATATTTGATGAATGAAATAATTGATAAAAGTATAAACAGGATGTGGAAGAATGCATGGAAGTTGTGTTTATAGATGTGACAAAATGAAGGGCAGTTTAGAGAAATCAGTTTAGAAGTGATGTATGATGACAAATCACATTATAACAGGTCAATTCAAAGGTAACAGGGCAATGGTACAAAATAATAGGATGTTGGAATAAAGGATTACAGATCATAATCAAGAAGTTGAAGAAAAAGGATGTTTTCAGGTATATTAAGTTGTATATGCGGATTCATTGTACAAAAAGAGTGTATACACATCAGTTCATTGTACAAAAAGAGCGTATACATATGCACGCACTTTCACAAGAAGAAAAGCGCATATGGGATGAAAAATTAAGGAAATTTAGGTGAAATAATACCAAGGGTCAATACCATGGTATTAGCCCACAATATTGAGTAGAGTAACGGTTATTTGATCCCATCTAAGAATACCATGGGTTCTAAGTGTTGTTTTGGTTCGAGGTATTGAGAAAGGCTAAAACTATATAAGGAGGAGAAGATAAAATGGCTAAGTGCACAAGTAATGAACATCTTATGAAGTGTTAGATCAAAATAAATTATGCATGTTATGGGTTTCTGATGCTTTGCTTGATTTGAACTAAGTAAGCACCTGATTTTTTGATGATGTGTTAGCACCTAAATCTGCCTTAGGCTAAAGGAAGGCAAAATTCAAGGTAACCACAAACCACGCTCAGTCTGGTAGCTAGCCCTACCAGAACAGGAGAGGGCTCTCTCTAAGTCTCGCTCAGTGAATAAGTAAATGGAAATGGTCTGAGATGACTAACAGTGGAATATTTATCTTAGGCTAGTAAGTGAATATGGATACAAGAAACAATTTTTTATGAATGAATGAGTTTCTGGGATGGTATGGGACCAACAGACAACAATGAATAGAGAATTTAATACAAAGGCACAGATTACTTCATGAGGCAAGACAGGTGGAAAGTGTAGCAATTTAGTTCGAAATAACGCGGAATGGAGAGATTGCTTAGGAGAGTGAAAAGGGCAAACGTTCATGAATCCTATTCAACAGAAGAAGAACACTGAACATGAAATTTTCCCACAGGTAGAGCAATAAAATTGAATTCTACCTTATCTAACTCAGAAAATTTCACTGGAAATGAACATGAATTGAACTATGAACATTACAAAATACATATGAAACATAACAAACACATTTACTACACTCACAACCACATGAATCTCATGAAATGGAGCCGCTACCTTTCATTAATTCTCTGTCAAAAATATACAGTGAAGAAACATAATTTCTTTCCCACAGTCTCCCAGAAGTTACCAGCCAACCAACCCTTTGCAAATAGCTTGCATACAATATATAGAATGTGCTATGAAGAGATAGAATGCCCAAGGGTTGGGGAGTTACTTGAATCATTACAAATGGAGGTGAATAGCCAGCCATCAGCTATAGGTGCATCGTTACAAACATGACAAATGGCTTGGGTGACCGTTTGCCTTCCTTCGCCACTTGGATAGAAGCCAATCTGGAGAGAAAACACTTTAAATGCCGCCTTAGGTGCCAAAAAACTGAAATGTAGATGAGCGGGCCCACTTGGAGAAGTTGCGAATCAAAATTTCGCGAAACGGAGGTAAAATTGGGCTTTTTTCCTATATGTGTCGCGCCCTTTTCTGTGTGCGCCGTGCCACTTTGGAGCCTATTTTGAGGCACTTGTAGGAGTCCAAAATGTGCCCAAGTGTGCTTGTTGGAAAGCCTGTCCTGTCTACTTTCTAACCCAAGTGGAATTTCTAAATTTGGTGCTCATTTGCCCCTCCAAATCTTCATTCTCCCAAGACTTCTTCCTGTGTGTCAAAATAGGGGCAGAGAGGTCATTTTTTGGGTGTTTTTGACCTCCTGGAGACTCAGATTTGGCCCAAATTTCTTGTCCAAGCACCAGTAGTCGTGATTTTTCATGCTGAATCCAAAAATGCAAACCATTCTTCATTTGGAGCTCCCAATTTTTAGCGCCACGCCAGTGGGAGAAAAAACCTGTGTTTTGCCCAAAAATTTGTCATGTGACCAAAATTTCCCCAAATTTCTTGAAATTTGGGCTGGAGGTCCTCTATGAAGTGCTATGTTGTGCCAAGGAAGCTTCAGTCAAGATTCAAAGCTAATCTTTCTATTTTTCCTCTTTTGCTTCTTTTGTTTCTTTGCTCAATTTTGCCTTCAAGCTCTTTATCCGGGCCCTTGCACTCATGTTTCATGCCCTGTAATGGAAAGCCATGTGTCTCAGTAAGGCATGGTCCTTGTCGGCCTTGTCTAGCAGCCTCTCCAAGTGCATGTTAACTCTCTCTAGATTGGCCTCCCGATCCTCATTGATCTCTTGCTCCAATGACGTGAGCTCAACTCTTCTTCTTTGTGTAGCTTGGCGATGCTCACGAATGTTTTGTAGCTCCATGATCGCCCGCTGATCCTCCAGCTATTTGTTCCTCTGCTCCAGGTATTTCATGTTCCACTTAGCCCTCTCCAAGTCAAGGGATAAGGCCTCAATCACTGATTGCTACTCTTGGATGATCTCTCTAAGCTCTGCATTTGTCGGTTCTGTATCTGTCTCATCATCATGAAGGAGAACGAATTCTGTCTCTTGTTCACCTGATGGCTCACCTGAAGGCCCCTCATCATGCATTGGCTCCTTACCTCTGTCTTGTTCCTGTGTCGTCGATGTAGGAAGCGAGGCCCCTTCCACCCCGGGTGGAGATAACACTCGCTTTGCCGCTGCAAACAAATTTCTACTGCCTCTCTGATAGGTGATGAATACTGGCATAGTAGCAACCTCATGGTGCTCATACTGATGAGAAGGACCACCTATCTCATGCTCTGCCTCTGATACTACCCGTGGAGTGCTAAATAAGTCACAGGAGATGAAGTCCTCCCAAGTAATGCCCTGCAATCCCAACTGATGATCCACCAAAATCCGAATAAGAGAAAAGTGATAAACATTGTTAAGATGCTGCTGAGGGGTCTTATGCTGCATGAAATTGTTCATCCTCTCTATTTTCCTACAAATGAAAAATGGGAGGTTCATCATTCGCACCCTGGTAAAGTGCATGAGCAACCTGATGTGATAGGCATATAGGCGAGAGAATCTCCCCTCACAACTGAAGTACTTCATGATCAATTTCATGAGCGGAGCATACTCATCTTTCAAATATCTGAATGGGAAGACTCTTGTGAGATGCCTCAAACAACTGGCCTTAATGTAAGGCTCATAGTATTGCCTATCCACCTTCTTCTTCTTATGCCACTATTCTCCAACATTTGGTATGCCTGTTGCCACTGAGATAGTTTCGGGTGTCAATGTGAAGGTGACCCCGGCCAAGATAGACTGACCTCCATGTAGATGAAGCACAAAAAGACGGGCCAACTCATGATGAACTCTAACATTTGCCACCCTTTGACAAAATTCAAAACATGCTAGGTGTTGGAAACATGACATAACAAGAGGGCATGCCTGCAATTCAGTGAGGGTGTTTGGCTCATCCCTAACATGTTTGCCACTCCTGTGATGTCTCCTGGGAGCCTGTTCTCCTAAAGTTGTATCGCTGTGAGTTTCCACCTCATACTCTGATGAACCCTCAGATGCCATGACTGCTGTTTATATACTGTACTTAGGCTACCCTTTGATGATGGTGAAGCTGGGTGTTGTTTGTGATATCTGCCACCAAGGGGAACAATGAAACAAAGGGAGTATTAGGAAGGGAGTAATGTGATGGGAATAGGGGTTATGGGGGGGAGTTTGTTTAGGGATATGTAGGGGGTTTGACAAGGTAGGGTTTGGGGTTTTTATAAGGTAGGGTTTGGGGTTTGTATTGACCAATAGGAGGAGGGGGAAGGGAATAGGGTTTGGTAGTGTTTTAGGGTAGTGATAATAGGAAAAATGGCATGGGGGAATAAGGAAAAATGGTAAGGAAGGGAAAATAGGACCTTGGCATCAACAACACAATTACACAACCCTAGCAAAAATGGCCCTTTGTGTTTTCTTGTGGTTTCTTTATGAGTTTTGTTGCATTTAAATCATAGGCATACACCACTATATTATTTACATAATTTGAGGAACCATTGATGTTATAGAGCCTACCTCTCGAGCTGATGGGCATCCACAAAATATTTGAGGGAGTTTTGGCAAGTTTCTGGCCCTTTGTCTGTGTGCACAGCGCACAAAACCCAGTGCGTCACGCCCTAGGTGTGCGTCGCGCCAGTTAGGAAATTGCACTGCGGGCGGGATCTGTGTGCGCCATGCCTTGTGTGTGCGCCGCACCCCAGTCTCTATGCGCCACGCGCTGAAACCGCCTCCAACTTTGCTCCAAAACGCACGATGCACACTCCACGACTTTGCAATGTTTTCCCTATGCCTTTGATTGCACAATGACTTTGATTTTTGATGTAAACTTGTGTATAAAGACTTGGAGGTCATGATTTAAATTTTTCTTTTTCAAAAACCCATTTTTCTAATGTCATGTTTTGCCACTTTTTCACTGACTTAAATCAACACTGATTTTCACTTTTCCTTTGAAATTTTGGCTCAAATGATGAAATTTTTGACACTCTTTGCGGGGATTGCATGACAGGGAATTTGGCCACGGAAACCATGACTGCGCCTGGAGAAATCAACTGTCGATCTCTTTGAAAATTTTATCACCAATGACACTGTTTGACTTTTCTTCAAAACAGAGTTTTGAAGAACAGTCGAAGTTTATCAATATGACGATGAAACTCTGTAAATCATTATTTTGTAAGGGTCTCTCTCTGGCCTGCATGGCTTTACTGGACATATTTAAAGACCAAACTGATAAATCCCTAGACCTAATGATCAAAAATGACTTTTGTCCATTAAAGGACCAGACCTTGACTATCATGGACTTTGGTGATCATTGACAAAAGACCGAAGCCAACAGGAGCCAGACATGAGGGGAAATGACTAGCATGACCTTTCTCCATCAGATTATGGCATGCCCCTAGCGGAATGCAGCTGAGTGAATGGAGCGGGACACCTAAAAATGAAATGCATAAAGAGTTTTGATCTCTGACAAAGGACTGACCAGACCGACTCTAACATGATGGATGAGATCTAATAATGGATCAGGATCATAATGACTTATCATTATGTGATCTGATAATGGATAGGCTAGATATGAATGCTAACAAATGTTTTATCCTTTATATGTCATGATCTAGGTATGTTTGAAGTCTGGAATGGTTGCGAAGTTATAAGTAAGTAATTGCATATATATACGCTGGTTTGCCTTGGTGAAGGCGCGTATACACACTGGTTTGGCATTTCCAAGTAGCGTATGCAAAAGAAATGCTTGTTGATTCAGTATGTCAGAGGTTTTAGTGATTGATTGATTCAGTTATGGTTGATTCATAGATTGATGATTGGATTTCAGTTATATCAGAGATTGATGATTGAGTTTCAATGATTGGTTGATGCAGATGTATTTGATGGATGTATTATAGTGTTGATCGATTTTGAGCTTCAATGTTACTGATGGGTCCAATATGAAAATTTGACGAAATGTGGCCTAGATATTGTGCTATTGTGTACTAGGAGTATCCAGCTTGAAAATTTATGAAATGTGGTACTTGGAGGAAGAGAGAAGGTTGTAGCCTTCTATAGGTCAGCGCCTACGTACTAGTAATCATATCGGCTAGTACAAGAGCTAGGGGGTTGTAGCTCCCTTCTAGTAGACGCTAGAGAACAAGAGAAGGTTGTAGTCTTCTGTAGGTGGGTGCCTGCATACTGGTATGAGTCTGCACCAGTACAAGATTATAAATAGATTATTCTTTATATTAAAAGAAGACAGAGACAACAACAGCAGGTGGTTTTTCTCCCGCATGGGGTTTCCACCTTAAGTCTTGGTGTTCATGTGTGTTTATTATGTGTGATGGTTTATTTTGTTATTACAGTTGCACATGATTACTATTTAATGTTTAATAAAGTACTAATGCATTGATTAAATATCAACATATGATGAATTAATTGAATCATAGGTTCATTGGATATACGTTGGTTTCCTTAAGAACAGTTGTGTGCACACGCGAGTTCCCTTCACTGAAGTAGCATATATAAATCTGATTATGAAATGGAAAAAGTTATTGATTTGTAAATACTGATTCAACCCCCCCCCCCAGTATTATTCCCAACAATTGGTATCAGAGCAGGTCCTTTGGCAGAAGCTTGATCACTTGAAGGAGATCCGTACAGACAATGGGAAAGAAGAAAAAGAAGAAAAAACCTCATAAGAAGAAGACATCTCAAAGGAACAGTAAAAACAGGAGAGATGATTGGATATCATGTGGAAGCAACTCTTTAGATACAGAATCACCTCAGAATGAAGATGAACAACAAAAAGAATTATCAGGTACAAATTTGTTGTCCTCTGGTGATACATTTCTCTTTTCATTTGAAGATAATGAATGTGACAGTGAAACAATTGAATGTGCTGTTATGGGTGAAAGAGAAAGAAATCGAATAGAGGCGGAATTTAAAAATATCACAGACACAATTAGAGATCAAAAAGATCTAATTGATAAAAGGGAATGTGCCTACAAAGAAGAAGTTACCAGGTTAAAAGCTCAGTTGGAGGAAGGAAACAAAGTAAGGAAGCAATACAAGGAAAAGGAAGATCAATGTCAAAGGCTGCAGGATTAAGTGACATCATTGAGAAATGAAGTAAATGAGAAGGATACAACAATCAAGAAACTTATAGAAATATCCAGTTACTATAAAAGTCTTGAAGATGAGATAGTCTCTCTAAAAGAAGATCTTGAAAATTCAAATAAGCAGAATGAAGAACTACCTCAAGAAGATGAAGAACAAGAAAATGAGATTCTCAAATTAAAAAAACAAGTGGAAGAAGGAAGAAAATATGAAGAAATCATGAAGAAGCAGTATCTTGAAAAGGAAGAGCAATATCAGGTAGAGGTAAATATCCTAAAAGGTAAACTAGAAGAAAAGGATAAACTTTTATAATTTCAAGATAGTATTAAGATTTTGGATGATATTCTTAGTAGTCAAAGGTCTCCTGCCATCAAATTTGGTCTTGGTTTTCATGAAACTGGTAAAGGTGAATCTAGCTCACAAACTTAAGAAAGGAAATCTAATGCAAAATCTAAAATGCTCAACAAGGAGATAAGAGGTCAACCCCATCAACAACCAAGGAAATAAATTCTTCAAAGAAAATCATTTACTCCTAACCATGGAAGTGTTAATAGATTCTTTCCTTCGATGAATAATGTTGAATGTTTTATATGTCATAATTTTGGACATGCTTCAGCAAGATGCAGAAGAAGAATGGTTCAAGCTAATAACCATCACATAGAAAGATCATCAGCATCTAGGTACTTTAAGGGATATTGTTTTTCTTGCAATATGTTTGGTCACAAAGCCATTGATTGCTTTAGAAGGAATATGAAACATATATGATGTTATGCTTGTAACCAGTTTGGGCATATAGAAAAAGAATGCAGGAGCAAATTTCGGCCAACATACCAAAAGGAGCAAACATCATCACACTCTAAGGTATGGAAGAAGAAGGAATTATAGTCAGAAAAATGTGCAATAACTCAGTATACAAACAGAACAAACTTGGGAGGAATTGAAAGCATGAAATTTTAGGATTCTAATTCTCATACGCAGTTATCATGAATACAAGTCGTGTATATACGCAAGTTAGATGAAGATGTGGCAGGACAAACTCAGAGAAAAAGGGTCTGATATGGTTCAAACCATTATCAATTATCTTTTCTGTATAGATGATTGATGACTACAGTCTATGGATGTTACTTAGAAGTGATTTTGACCCTCATAAGTTGTTGATGACTTGATGTATAACTAGTTGATGATGATGCCTTGATGATTCTTAATGATATATGCAATGATCAGATCTGACAGTGAAGAGTTGGGACGTGTTCAGGGGGAGAATATGCTATGTTTCTAATAATGCATTGTTGGCATTATGTTTAGAAGTCTTTGGTACATAACAAGGATGCTTATGTTGTTGAAGTGTTTAAATAATACAACATGCTATGATGCAATCATGAGTTACCTATGATGAAATCTCACATATTGCTTAAGCCACATAGTTGTTATTCAGATCATATTTATGGATGATTGTGGATGACTCTTTTGATGATGCATATAGTACATATGGTATGTTGCTTACATGGTGATCTTCATAAGGACAAGGAGAAGAAAAAAGCTTGAGTACACAACTTCATTATTTGATAAGTGTCATTTCTTTTATGTTGTTGTCATCATGCCTTCAAAGATTCATAAACTTCATATGGTGCAGTTATGGATGAGGATTCCCATAGTTATTGGCTCTCACATGGTATATTGGTTGAGGATTGTTGCTCTTGATAGTATCAAGAAAGTTTCACAAATGACTATGAGCTCATGGTTTTCTAGATACATATTGCTATCTCTATGATGGATACATATTATGCTGATACATGGATGATTACTTAAATTACACATTGGTAAATAATGTTGGTTGGCCAAGAAAATGGTGTTATTGCAGGTTTCATGAAGACATATCTATTTGAAGACATGGTTATTTGGAGACATGGCTTACTTAGTCACATAGTGATGTTGACTTCTTACTTTATGATGATAGGTTTGATTATCATGGTTGATGCTTATCAGATATGGATATTGAAAAATCCCTAGTGAAGATACATGGTTGATATATTGAGGGATCATGCAGTTCTTGTTATGACAATGATGATATTATGGTCATAAATGATGACTATGGTATTTTCACATACATATGATATGATGTGAATGATTTTGTGTTACTGCTTGGAGATATGACATATGCTTAGTTGATTCATGGAAGGTTATGATAAGGCTCTTTCTACTAAGGAAACAGAGCAAGTTGATCTTGATGAGATCAAGAGGATGAGAAGATATCCATATGCAACATACTTTATCACAGGTTGATGATATTAAAGGTACATTGGCTTATCTTGTAAAAGGATATTGGACATATACAGGTTGTTGGCTTGGATGCTTATGGTGCAGATCCTTTATGGTGTATGATAGTTGCTGATAACTATCATGGTCTTGTTTAGATCTTTGGTATTTTTTATAAATGTCATGTATATCATTTTATGTAAAGGTCATGTAAAGACCTATGATGTAATAATTGTCATATTCAGTCATGTATGGACTTTTAAGATCATGTCAAATTTTTAAACCCACTTGGTTGGGTGGATGAGTCAAATTTGGTGTATCCCCACTTGGTTGGGTGATTGATGTATGTATGAGTCATTGGTGATAGGAAGGTCATACTCACATAGTTTAGTTATAAAGTCATATTATTATTTCAAAATATTTTTGCAGACTTTGTATATTCTCAGGGGGAGCATGGATGGTATAGTTCATCTCAGCATGTACTAAGGGGGAGTTTGATCAGATAATTCAGCATGTGCCTAGGAGGAGCATGATCATTGTTCATATTCATCAATTCAGATATGGGAGTCTTCATTTAACATTTTTTAGTTGGCCCTTTTCCCTTGATGTCAAAGGGGGAGAGTAGCTTGGTGTTTGGAGAGTAACTTGATGTTTATAACAACTTGGTGTTATTTATAGGTTGTAGTGACCAAACACCAAAGTAGTTGCCATCAAGTCCAAAGGGGGAGATTTTTGGCATTATGATGCATATGTTGTACTTGATGGCAACTAGATGAATCTACAGGATAGATCAGAGGTGACAAAATGATGGAACAGGGATGAATCTATAGGTTAGAGGTGACATAATGATGGAAGAGAATAATGCTAAAGGGTTTGATACAGGGAGATTGATGGTATGTGTTGTCCTTGATATTTGGTGAATGAACTAATTGATAAAAGTATAAACAATATGTGATAGAATGCATGGCATTTGTGTTTATAGATGTGACAAAATGCAGGGCAGTTTAGAGAAATCAGTTCAAAAGTGATGTATGATGACAAATCACATTATAACAGGTCAATTCAGAGGTAACATGGCAATGGTATAAAAGAATAGGATGTTGGAATAAAGGACTACATATCAAAATCAAGAAGTTGAAGAAAAAGGACGATTTCAGGTATGTTAAGATGTATACGCGGGTTCACTGTACAAAAAGAGCGTATACACACAAGTTCACTGTACAAAAAGATCATATACATATACACGCACTTTCACAAGAAGAAAAGCGCATATGGGATGAAAAATTAAGGAAATTAAGGTGAAAGAATACCAAGGTTCACTATCATGGTATTAGCCCACAATATTGAGCAGAGTAATGACTACTTGATCCCGTTTAATAATACCATAGGTTCTAAGTGTTGTTTTATTACGAGGTATTGAGAAAGGATAAAACTATATAAGGAGGAGAAGATAAAAGGGATAAGTGCACAAGTAATGAATATCTTATGAAGTGTTAGATCAAAAGAAATTATGCATGTTATGGGTTTTTGATGCTTTGCTTAATGACTGATCTATCTTATCAGTGTTGTTGTTTTATTGTTGTTTGTCAATGATGTCTTGATTAGATATAAAAGTAAAATTGATTGTATAAGGAGATTGAGTCTAGTTGATTGATTGATTGAGAAAGAAGGGTGATCCTTGTTGCTATCTGTTTAGAACTTTGTAATATGACAGTAGATCTTCAAAATGTCACTGAATGGTACAATTTTTGGTTTAGAGGTTTTTGTTGGTTGTGTTATATTCTTTCCACAGTTAACAGGGGGTTTGAGGGGCACCCGTAACCCCACTTTATGGGGTTCAGGGCAGCGCCCCAGAAAATTTTGGTTTTGGACCCTATGTTAGGTTGGGCGGACCCACCTATGGTTTTGTACATGATTTTCGCACATGTTTTTTGGACATGAAGGTTTTTTGAATTGAGACTTCTGTGATCCATATCAAATTTTTGAAGAATTCTTTGGCGAAAATCACATGGAGAAATTTTTGTCGACGCGTTTCGAACCAACCAGTGTGGTTCATCGTCAAGACAAGTTGAATGAGCAGATCTGGCCTATGCACTTTAAATAGACCGGGCAGAATATCCAATGACTCAGATTTTTTGATAAGGTAACAGCTAAAAAGACAACAGCTCGATTTGGCCTGATAACGGCTAGTTTGACCATGATACGGGGTATTAATTTATATTATTTATTTATTTTATTTATATAACAGAAATTTTAGTTATAGAATAAATTAATATATAATAAGTAAATCATAAAATGAATTAATTACAAAAAAAATTAATTTTAAATATATTAATAAACTTACATTAATTTAAATTTGTTAGAAATGTGTACTAGAATAAGTAAAATTAAAATATTATAATAAGTAAATTATTAAAAATAAATAAATAAATAATTTCAAATATATTAATTTTGAACTGTTAAATAAAAATATTAGTTAGTTATAATGGCTAGTTTGACCATGATAAGGGCTAGTTTGATAAGGTGTATTTATTTATTTATTTTATTAATTTTTTTTTAGAAAATTCAGTTATTAATATAGAATAAATTAATAAATTATAATAAGTAAATCATAAAATACATTAATTTCAAATATATTAATATATTAATAAATTTAAATTAATTTAAAATTGTTTGAAATATATAATAGAATAAGTAATAATAATAATAATAACATAAATAAATAATTTCAAATATATTAACTAATAAGAATAAAATCAATTTTAAATTGTTAGATAAAAATATTAGTTAGTAAAAAATTAGAGAACCCTAGGGCTGGAAATATAAAAATTACTTCAAGGTCTATTTAATGGTAAAAATAGTATTTTAAAATTAACTTTATGTAAATTAAGTTTAAATTGGTTAAAATAAAAATAAAAATAAATAAAAATAAGAAAAATAAAAATAAGAATAAAATATAAAATATAAATAAATAATAATAATAAATTAACATATTAAAATTAAATAATAGTTTAAATTAATAATTAAAATAGATTTAAAATTAATTTTCTTAGATAAATTAAGTTTAAATTAATAGTTAAAGAGTTTTCAAAAAAATAAAAATAAATTACCATATTAAAAATTAATTAATCGATGAAATAAGGGAGGAAAAGAAAGAAAACAACTAGGAGGAGAGGGCTAGGATCCAACAACTACTGATCTTCCAGCCATCCTCTCTATTGAGATTGTTCGGTCTTTTTTCAATCTCCAGGGCTTCCCTAAATTTCTGGTGATGGAATTGCGACACTCTAGCAATCACACTAGCCTCCTCGATGTAGACATGATGATTAGTTTTCTCCACATGCTCTGCTAAAGCGGAAGACTTAGTTCTCATATGCTTGAGGTCAGCTGCGTGCTCACTAATCCTTTGATTAATGGAGCAACCAGTCTCACCAATATAGGGGGTCCCACACGAACAAGGAATAATATAAACCCCTTTCATGTCCTTAGGGTCGATGGGATCCTTTACAGATCTGAGGGATTTACGAATGGTGTTGAGAGGTCTAAAAGATGCGGGGACATTATGCTTCTTAAGAACCCTCGCAATCTTATTCGTGGTCCCCTGAACATACAGAAGATGGACACTAGGAATCCACTCTTTAGGCCCTCTTTTGGTTAACGAATTCTTAGCTGCTTTGAGGAAAGCCTTTTGTCCCAAGTGTCTACTATAACCGTTTTCAACAAAGACATTAAGGAGGTGGGCTTTCTCCTCCTCGAAGCTCTTATCATCAGAGATCCTTAAGGCACGAGTTGCAAGGGTGTTGAGAACCCCCAACTTCTGGTCCGGGAAATGGTGGGAACTAGCATGAAGATACTGCTCCGTATGAGTTTTCTTGCGAAACACTCGGTGGGATAGGGAACCATCCTCATTCTTAGAGATAAGAATATCAAGGAACGGGAGGCAACCATTAACCTCTTGTTCCATAGTGAACTTAATAGCTGAGGATTGACTATTGAGATGATCGAAGAAGAGATCTAACTCCTTTTGGCCGTGAGACCAGATGACATTAGTGTCATCTACATACCTTTTCCAAAGTTTGGGAAGGAGACGGGCTGAGTTCAGAGCCTTAGATTCAAAATCCTCCATAAACAGATTAGCAACCACAGGGGATAGGGGTGAGCCCATGGAAACCCCACAAGTTTGCTCAAAGAACTCTCCTTCAAAACTGAAAAAGGTTGAGGTGAGGCAGATCTCAACTAACCGAGCGATATCAGGATCAGTAAGACGGTTGATCACATCCATTGCCTCATTTATAGGGATGCAAGTGTAGAGGGAAACAACATCAAAACTGACCAGAATGTCTCCAGGGTCCAGTTTGATGTCCTTGAGCTCTTCAATAAAGGAGGCTGAGTCTTTCACGAAGGATTCTGTACGACCAACTAAGGGCTTAAGCTTCAAGGAAAGAAACTTAGCAAGAAGATAGGTAGGACCTCCAATGGTGTTGACGATAGGCCTAAGGGGAGCTCCTTCCTTATGGATTTTAGGGAGCCCATAGATTCTAGGCGTGATAGGATTGCTCTCAATGAGTTTATGGTGCAGGGAACTCACTGAGTCACAGGATTTAATAGCAAGGGCCACAATCTTGGAGATCCTCTTCAACGGGTTTTTGGGAAGCTTCTTATAACTACCACTATTGTGAAGATGATCTAACATTTTATTGCGGTAGTCTTCCTTGTTAAGAATGACAGAAGCCCCCCCCTTGTCAGCCTTCAGAACAACAATATCTTTGTTCTGATTTAAGGATTTTAGGGCTTCAAATTCATCTCTGCTAAGGTTGCTCCTAGGAGGCTTAGCCTTCCTAAGAATAACAGCACAATCCTACCTAATAGTATTCTTAATACTATCAGGTAAGCCCCAAATTCCATATTCTATGTCACAAATAATGTCATCAACAGGGATCTTTTTAGGGGCCAAGGCAAATTTTAGACCTTTGCTTAAAACATTAAAAACAGAAGCGGGAAAAACAGAAGGTTTTTTGGTCCATGGTATTAGATGCGATGGTTTTCGGTCCATGGTATTGGATGCTTCGGCATGTATAAATATGTATTATAACATTGAAAGGAACATAATGAAAAATCAAGCTGGTAGTCCCGGTTTTGGGATCCAGTGGGAAAATCTCTGTGTATATGTGCTTTATGTGTTATGCTCTCGCATTGTTTATTTTTCTGTGTTTTAGAATTCGTATGCAAGTAATTTCTGTATGGGGTTAAAACCTACATTTGGTATCAGAGCAGATTTGGCTTCAAGGGGATGCCTTTGTTGCTGAGGGGTTTTGCTCGGGCTTGTGGTAGATCTTGTTCAGTGGGAGATCTGCGAGATCGATTCTGGTGGTGAAAGAAGATGGCGAGTAGTGGAAAGATAGAGATCAAAAAATTTAATGGTCAGAGTTTTGAGTTGTGGAAACTCAAGATGGAGGATTTGTTGGTGGATAAAGATCAGTGAATCGCCGTAGATCCGGGTACTAAACTAACGGGGTGTCCGATGAATAATGGAAGAAGTTGGATCGGAAGGCAAAGAGCACAATACGGTTGTGTGTCTCAGATTCAGTATTGTTGAATGTATCAGGGGAAGCTACAGCAAAGACTTTGTGGGACAAGTTAGGGACTTTGTACCAATCTAAGTCTCTAGTGAATAAATTGTTCCTATGGAAAAAGCTGTATAACCTGAGGATGAAAGATGGAGACTCAGTGACAGAGCATCTGAACGCATTTAATATTGTGGTAAGTTAGTTAGCATCTGTTGATATTAAAATTTCAGATGAAGACAAGTGCATCAGTTTGTTGTGTTCTCTACCAAATTCGTGGGATAGTCTGGTTATTGCAATAGGTAGCAATGCAACTACCTTGCAATTTGATGAAATAGTCTTAGCCTCGCTAACGGAGGAGATGAGACAGAAAAATATGGAGAGATAGAATGGTGATGCCTTGTCTGTACGAGGACAGTCCCATAACAGAAACAAAAATAAGTCATCGAGTGGGAGATCTAAATCTAGAGGGAGATCTAAATATCCAGGAAAACCTGTAAAGGTGGTGTGCTGGAAATGTAGAAAGGAAGGCCACTTTAAAAGGGATTGTAAATCTAAAGTTCTTGACAAAGGAAAGGGATTTGATGAGGCTCCTTCTGCAGAGGTGAAAACCACCTCAGATGAAGGTGGGGATGTGTACTTGGCTTCTTCAAGTACACATGTAGATCATGAGGCATGGTTGATTGACTCAGTTGCATCCTTTCACTTCACTCCCCATAGAGAGTGGTTCTGCGAGTATGAGAAATATGACAGTGGTGATGTCTTCTTGGGGGATGACAGGAAGGATAGAATCATTGGTCACGGAAAAGTAAAGTTGAAGTTGTAAGGTGGAAGGGTTAGAACACTTCTGGGTGTTCTACATATTCTTGCATTGGCCAGAAATCCGATTTCTGTAAGCAAGCTGGATGATGCAGATGTAAAAACAGTGTTCGAGAAGGATACCTGCAAGATGGTTTGGGGAGCACTGGTATTGATGCGGGGAGTTCGGATTGGAACTCTGTACAAGGTACAAGGTAGAATTATTATTGATGGGTGCAATAGTTCTATGGTTCCTAAAAGTGGAGCAGAAAATCTAGTGGTCTCTGAAGAGAAGGCCATGCTGTGGCATCAAAGGCTTGGACATATTGGAGAGAAGGGCCTTCGAATACTTCATGGTAAAGGTATGGTAGAAGGTATGAGTAATAACTCTCTAGATTTTGATTTCTGTGAAAATTGTGTATATGGGAAGCAGAATCGGGTGAGTTTCCCCTCTGGTGGTACGAGGGTGAAACAGATATTAGAACTTGTGCATAGTGATGTGTTTGGACCTGTGAAGGTTCCATCATTGGGTAAGTATGTGTATTATGTATCATTTATAGATGACTTTTCAAGGAATACATGGATATATTTCCTTAAGAAGAAATCTGAAGTCTTTGACAGGTTTAAAGAATTTAAGGCTGTGGTGGAAAACCAGATAGAGAAGAAGATAAAGGTGCTAAGGATAGATAATGGTGGAGAGTTTTGCAGCAAGGAATTTGAAGAATTCTGTAAGAAGTGTGGTATATCACGGCAAAATACTACTCCATATACACCTCAACAAAATGGAGTTGCAGAAAGAATGAACAAGACGTTGATGGAAAGGGCAAGAAGCATGCCTAGTGGTACCGGGTTAGGACAGGAATTATGGGTAGAGGCAGTGGATATTGCATGTTACCTGGTCAACAGGTCACCTCCGTCAGCGTTGGAGGATAAGACTCCACAAGAGGTATGGACTGGTAAGAAACCCTCTCTTTCACATCTAAGGGTATTTGGATGTGATGCATATGTACATGTTCCAAAGGAGAGAAGAACCAAGTTGGATAGTAAATCTGAAAAGTGCATCTTTATTGGGTATAAGGATGGTTTAAAGGGTTATAAGCTTTGGAACCCAGAAACAAAGAAGGTTGTGTACAGCCGAGATGTTGTGTTCAAAGAGGTGAAAGATGTTATTAAACATGAAGTCCAACCAAAGGAACCTGAGAAGATAGAGTTTGAGCTAAAGGAGGAAGAATCAAACTCTGCAGCAGAGGAGGAATCAGAAGATGAAGAGCCACAAACTCCGGCTGTGAGAAGATCAGTTCGAGAAAGAAGGTAGCTAGAAAGGTATAGTCCATCTACTTTCTATTCAAATTTTTCTTTGTCTGTTACTGATGATGATCCCAGAACTGTGAAGAGGATGGAAAACTCTGGAAAGAGGCCATGGTTGATGAAATGGAATCTTTGCACAAAAATGAGGCTTGGGATTTGGTGGAGTTGCCAGCTGGAAGGAAACCCATTGGCAGCAAATGGGTGTTCAAAAAGAAGACAAATGCAGAAGGAAAAGTGGAGAAATACAAAGCTTGGTTGGTAGCAAAAGGTTATTCCCAGGTGCCAGGAATTGATTTTGGCAATATTTTTTCTCCTGTTGCCAAGGTAACTTCTATTAGATTACTTTTCTCTGTTGATGCTGCTTTTGATTTTGAGGTAGAGCAGATGGATGTGAAGACAGCATTTCTTCACGGGTATCTGGAAGAGGAGATCTACATGAAGCAACCTGAAGGCTTTATGGTGAAGGGTAGGAAAGAACTGGTATGTAAGTTAAAGAAGTCTCTATATGGGTTAAAATAGTCACCAAGGATGTGGTATCAGAAATTTGATACATTTATACAGGGACTTGGCTTCACCAGAAGCAAAGCAAATCACTGTGTGTATTTTAAATTAATTGGTGACCGTGTTATTTATCTGGTCTTGTATGTGAATGATATGTTGTTGGTTGGAAATGACAAAGAAGTTATCCAGGATTTGAAGACCCAATTTTCCTCCAAATTCGACATGAAAGATCTTGGTGCTACAAGCTATAATTTTGGCATGGAAATTAAAAGAGATCGGGCAAAGAGGAAGCTCTAGTTAAACCAGAGGAAGTATGTTGAGACAATATTGCAGAGGTTTAATATGCAGGATAGTAAACTAGTGAAGGTTCCTATTCCTGTAGGTGTGAGGTTATCTACTGAACAGTGTCCCAAGACACAAGAAGAAGAAGAGGACATGTCCCATGTTCCATATGCAAGTGCAGTTGGTAGCCTGATGTATGCAATGGTCTGCACTAGACTAAACATTACACATGCAGTGGGAGTATTGAGCAGGTTTATGTCAAAACCAGGGAAGGAGCACTGGATAGTAGTGAAGAGGATTTTTAGGTATTTGTGTGGCACTAGTGATTATGGTTTGTGCTACCAAGGAAGACCGGGATTGGACAAAGTGTTGGATATTCATGGATTTGTTGATGCAGACTGGGCTGGAGATCTGGATCGGAGAAGATCTACAAGTGGGTATGTGTTTAACCTATTTGGAGGTGCAATCAGTTGGATGAGTAAGAAACAATCTGTAGTGGCACTGTCAACTACAGAGGCAGAATACATGGCAGCCACTCATGCAAGCAAGGAAGCAATTTGGTTGCAGATATTGTGTTCAAGTATGGGGTTAGTACAGGAAGCTATAATGATAGACTGTGACAGCCAAAGTGCAATTTTCTTGGCAAAGAACCCCGCATATCATTCAAAGACAAAGCACATTGATGTTTAGTATCACTTTGTGAGGGATATGATAGAAGACAAAAAGGTGTTGCTGGGAAAGGTGGACACTTTGAAGAACACTACAGATGCATTGAAAAATCTGTGAGCTTTGAGAAGTTCTCTTGGTGTAGAGAGACAATGGGCATTTCAGGGCTGGAAAAATGACTAAGCTCTCTTGTGGCCCCCTGTGGAAAGAAAACAACAAGTGGGAGAATGTTGGGTTGTGTTATATTCTTTCCACGTAGTTAACAGGGGATTTGAGGGGCACCCGTAACCCCACTTTATGGGGTCCGAGGCAGTGCCCCGGAAAATTTTGGTTTTGGACCCTGTGTTAGGTTGGGCGGACCCACCTATGGTTTTGTGCATGATTTTTGCACATGTTTTTTGGACGCGATGGTTTTTCGGTCCATGGTATTGGATGCTTCGGCATGTATAAATATGTATTATAACATTGAAAGGAACATCATGAAAAATCAAGCTGGTAGTCCCTGTTTTGGGATCTAGTGGGAAAATCTCTGTGTATATATGTTTTATGTGTTATGCTCTCAAATTGTTTATTTTTCTGTGTTTTAGAATTCGTATGCAGGTAATTTCTGTACGGGGTTAAAACCTATAGTTTTATGATTCAGTATCTTTAGAGGTATATGTAGGTTGGGCTAAAGGAAGTAGCGTATACATGCAAGTTGGCTTCATTGAAGGAGTGTATACATTCTAACACATGACTTTTGAGGTTATAATTGGTTCTAGTTGTTGATGTAGTGTTCTGGGTTCAGATCTGTGTACTGGTTACAGTGATTTGTCTGTTCTAGGTGATTGATTGAATTTGATTAAGTTTGAATGAATGGTTGATTCAGTTGTGTCAGAGGTTTAGTGATTGTTTGATTCAGTATGTTAGAGGTTTCAATGATTGATTGATTCAGTTATGGTTAATTAATAGTTGGTGATTGGATTTCAGTTATATTAGAGATTGATGATTGAGTTTCAGTGATTGGTTGATGCAGATGTATTTGATGGATGTATTGTAGTGGTGATTGATTTTGAGCTTCAATGTTACTGATGGGTCTAGTATGAAAATTTGATGAAACGTGGCCTACATATTGTGTTGTTGTGTACCAAGAGTATCCAGTCTGAAAATTTATGAAATGTGGTCCCTGGAGGAAGAGAGAAGGTCATAGCCTTTTGTAGGTCAGTGCCTACATACTAGTAAACATATCGTCTAGTATAAGAGCTAGGGGCTTGTAGCTCCCTTCTAGTAGAAGCTGGAGAACAAGAGAAGGATGTAGCCTTTTGTAGGTTGGTGCCTGCATACTGGTATGGGTCTGCACCAGTACAAGATTGTAAACATATTATTCTTTATATTAAAAGAAGACAAAGACCACAAAAATAGGTAGTTTTTCTCCCGCATTGGGTTTCCACCTTAAATCTTGGTGTTCATGTGTGTTTCTTATGTGTGATGGTTTATTCTATTATTATTGTACATGGTTACTATTTAATGTTTAATAAAGTACTAATGCACTAATTAAAGATCAACATATGATGAATTAACTGAATCATAAGTTCATTGGATATAAGTTGGTTGCCTTAAGAATAGTTGCGTGCACACGCGAGTTCCCTTCACTGAAGTAGCATATATAAATATGATTATGAAATGGAAAAAGTTATTGATTTGTAAATAATGATTCACTGCCCCCTCCCCCCGCTCAGTATTATTCCCAACAGGTTGCATATCTCATGATATCTTCCTTCCGCACACATTCCTTTCCCAGGAGATTTCAATCGGAGTTTCTTAATTGTAGTCAACCACCTTACACTTGATATGAGGACATATTATGTTGATTTCATCTAGTGCGACTTATGCCTTCCTGCATCCTTTTAGAGGAGGAGATTCTTTTTATCTTGATCATGCTTCTTAAGATCGAAGTAACGATCCATGTTACCTGCAACCATATGCCATGACATTATAATATTAAACACAAACATACATACCTTATTTTAACTTTAGGCTTCTTTCAGCAGCTTCCTTGATTGAAGCGTCTTCAACCCCTTGATCTGCTTCTTTTCTTATGTCACCATAACATCATCTATGAATTCCACAAGTTGGAGTTCTTGATGAAACACTTGCTTATCCTCTAGATTAGTGAACCCTTCAATGAGGATTCTATCAAAGAATCTTGAGGATCTTTATATATCCCCATATGGAAAATGTTTCCTTTCTGACTTGATGTATGATGAACCTTGTCCTGGATGACTTCTTCCTTTCCTGTGATGTCCTCTACGATTCTCAAGAGTTATATCCTACATGTTTGTTTGCCATGGATTTTTTCCTTCATGATTCTCATGGTGATGTCACAAGCTCTTGTTTCTAATGCTTTAATGATGCCAAGATGAATCTTATTATCATTGTCATATCTTATAACATAACCTTATGATAGGACCCTTTTGTGTGGGATACTATCTCAATCATAGTAGAGATCTGTTACTCCCTCTTTCCTTGGCCCTTTTCTTAAGCTTCCTTCATCTATCCAATGATATGAGCTTCCATAATCTTTCCATAATTTTAGCTATACTATTTTGTCTTGTTTGAGGACCAAACTTCCCTTTCCTTTTTGCACATGATTTAGTCCTTTAACCTTCAATACTTTTTCCATCAACTTGTCTTTCTCTATTTAGCATAGAGACCATAAGTTTTCAAATGAGGTAACTTTCTTATCCCATGGATATTTGTTACCTTGATTATCTATTAGTGCATTATAGATCAATGATGGTTATCTCCCTTCCTAGATCTTGTAGATGAGACCTTATGAAGATACCTTTACTTTCATGTAGATCAGATTTCATGTGACCTTCTTCATTGCACCTTCAGAGAATGAGTTTATCATATACATCTCTTTGATGTCTCCAATGTTGCTATATGAGGGGATCTTTCATAAGTATCCCTTTCCATGAATTCAGAGGAGACCTTTTGATATGTTCAATGACTTCAGCTACTTAGATGACTATGTCTATCCTCCTTCTTCATGCAAGGAATCTTGATGACCCATCCAACCTATAGATGTCCTTGCAATCATGAAGTCATTTTACCAAACTTGATTATAGAATGAAAAGATACTTACTTGATTGTGAAGATGAAATCTTCACCTTGATTGCTTTGATGATGGTTGAAGAATATGTATTAGTACTTCTTCTTGAATGACCTTATTTTGAATGAGAGAGTCTTTCCTCAATAGAAAAGGTTTCTCCTTTTGATGAGGATGATTTGCTGCTTCCTCGGATGATCTTCTTCTAGGGAAAGGAGATGATCCTTGCTTGATTTTATAACCTTGGAGATGACAGTGCCTTCTTGCCTTCAATATGCTTTGCCTTCTTTTGTAGTGTAGATCAGGACTGCTTCTAGGATTTCAACCTGTTCCAAGATGATGTGATCTTTGTTTTGAGGTCCTTTGAGTTACCTTGATTTGTATACAACTTGATGAGGGTCTTGGTGGCCTTTTGATGATGACTGTGGAGACAAATGTTCTTGTTGTTGTAGACTGATTCTTGATTGCTATTGTAGACTATTGTTGTAGACTAATCCTTCAATCTTGACAAATCCCTTCAACCTTGCTTTGATTCCCTTCTTGAAGACTGATCCTTGTATGTCTCTTTTTGCTTCCCTTCCTTTTATTTCAACACCTTAGCTCTGATACCATGTTGAAGAATCTATGGCAATTAGAGTTAATAAGATTCTTCTAGTCAGGATAAATATTTGTGAGGCATTTTAAACTTTTTCTTCTTATTCCAATATTTACTTATTATTATTATAGTGTGTCTTCTTTAGTTCATCAAATAGCTACCAAAAAAAAGAGACAAGAACACAAGATGTTATTTTTATTCCAGGGCAAAAACCTCTCACTTTGAGAGGAAAACCTGCACAAAATTATTCTTATAGAGATTCCAATTAACAAATAACAATACCATGACCCTTGACCTACTAGGCCACTCCAAGATAAAGACACCAATCCTCTTCTTACTGTTGAGATCATCATCATCATTACTACTTCACCAAGATCATCATCATAGTACCACAGAGATCCTTAGTTGCACCATTGCTTGCTTCATCATCATGTCAATGAGGTCTTTCTACTTGGATGTGAGTTGCACCAAGAACTTGATCATGACCTTGCCTTCATTAAGAATGAGACCATGATTGCTACCTCACTGAGATCTTAACTGTGTCTAGAATGCCGAGAATGTATAACTGTGAAGTCACCATCATGTCAAGATTGTGACTGTCTAGAATGCCAAGAATGTATGTGCTGCAGTGGGATGCGAGTTCACCTTCATTACCTAAACTATGACTATGATTTCGTCCTACATCAATATCAATACCGAGGAGGAGACTGTATTTATGGAGACTGTAATTACCTTGCACTGAGATTTGCGCCAAGGAGGAGAACCTGTAGTTACGTGTTGGCATTATCACCAAGATCATAGAGATGTATGAGATCTTGTACCCATTTGAAGTTCTGTACCTTTGTCCTCATCCGAAGTTGCAGAGAAGTCTTGGTTTCTGTGTTTCCTGTAGTGATCCCAATGGGGTATTTATAGTTGTTTGTCCTCCATAATTAGCCAACTGTCAGAGTGAACCGATGTGTCTCTATTTATATGTTGACATGACTTATTTAGCTTATTTAATTCATTTGCAGGCTGACATGACTGTGTTTTACATCGTTTTTCTTGTTTCATTCTTCAAGAGGATTGTGCTTGTCTTGGAGGGCTGATCTAGACTCTAGGTTTACTCATATACATTACATTTATGCTCAAGAAGAGCTCTTTGACTCTTTGAATTTCCTATAGCACTTTAACATGTGTTGGACCTATGTAATGAGCAAGAAACTCGTTTTATAATTTTACAAAAATAATATTTCTTTTCTTTTACAAGTACAAAGATCAAAATTACATTTATGAAGACCGAACCTAGTTACACTTTCTTCAACAACTTATTTAGTATATGGGAAAATTGAACACTTTAATAGTATCCATAACAAGTTTCTTAACATTGACTAGTTTATTTTTCTTCCTGATTAGTTATTTTGTTTTTGGAATTAGTTATTCCATTATAGGCATTCCTCAAGTTCCTTTGTTATCAAAATAATTTCAATAGTTTCCATTGTTATTGGCTTTTCTATGGTCGCCTTATTTCTTTTATTGTGACCCTTTAGAGCCTTCATGTATATGAATGTGCATGTTAGTTATTTGAAAAACAAGGCATACAACATATGTTGGCTTTGAAATTAAAAAAAAAAACACAATTTCATGATTTTTTTTTTAATTTTTCCCTCTTACTTAGAAAAAACAATTTTATATTCTTTGATTTTTATTTTTTCTACTTCAATTTTAGCTTGTTCTCTTTATTTTGGTTTTTTCCTGAATATGTTAGTTTGAACATCTTATTTTTATTTTTCATCAAGCTCTTGTTTGTTTGGCCTTTTCTCCTCATTCTCCTTGACATTAGGTTTCTATACTTCATAACATCAACATAATTTTCTTTTCTTTGTTTTTCATTTTTCCTTTGCATATTTAGCTTGTGTTTTTTCTCTTTTCTTAGCTTGAACTTCCACTTTTGCCTTTTTTTATTGCTTCTAACCTTTTATTTTTCTTTTCCTTCCTTTTCTCTTACAAAACTTGTATTTTAGCAACAACTTTCCATATCTTCCTTTATTTTCCTTTCTTTTACTTTTGCAAGAATATATTGTTTTTTCTAGACTTCATCAAAATTAAGGGATTTTCTCCTTGGTTGTTCAATATTATTTTTTTTGTGTTGGAAAGGGAAAGAAGTCTTCATCTGAGGCCTATACTTCCCCACAACATCTAAAGGGTCATGCATCTAATACCTTTACAAAGTATCATGATATTTATCCTTTTTTCTACTTCCATCCTTGTCTAAGTAGAATCATTCAATCTATACATGTATATGGAAAATGGATATGATGAACACATTATTTTGGATACTAATTGAGACAAGTGTTGAAACCATGCAAAGTAGTCTGGTAACTGCTTTCCTGAATAATCCACCTTTTAGGAACTTAGATTGGAAGTGTATGAGGTGCTTGAGTTTCCCCATAAATTCTTATGCAAGTGGACCATATTAGTATCCAATATCCAATCTCCTTGACAACCTAAATAACTTGTGGATATATCCTTGGGCATGGTTCACAGAATTCAATTCATATAAGTAGGCAAGGAAACTATCACAAATTAGAGGACATTGATATTTGTACTTGTGCATCAACAAATATTTGAAATATACATGAACTTGGGGTTTCTCTGGTGACCAAGACCATTCTAATCCTATAAACGACCTAGAGGCACATACAAAAAATAGATAAGATTACATGTAGAACTGTAGACTATTTATAGAACTGTAGAGCATTTATAGGTGCATTGATTTGGAATTTTGTTAAAGCTTCCACTATAAAGAGTTATACAAAATGGTTGCCCAATTGAAAATTTTCATGCTTAATGATTTCATGAATTGTTTGCACCCAAACAATTTTCACATTAGTTGAAGATTCTTCCCCATAAATCTTGCGTATTAATTGGGTGAACATGCATTACTTGATATGAAATTTATAGTAGAAAATGGTCTAGTTTCTCTAGCTTTAAAATTCCTCCTTATTCATACCATCTAGTGAGGATACTTTAATAGTGATGGGTGTGGATGAAACCCCTAACCCATTCATTTGTAAAATAGATTTCAACTTTTCATAGTTTACAATATTCTTCCAAGTTTATGGGCATAAAGGAACCAAAATTTACTTTCTCATTCAAAATATATTTGGTGTTTACATTTGTATGCTCTATCAACCGTCCAATGATTTATGTAGATGGAAAGACAAGTGACCTGATAGCAACATTATGGATGTATAATTTCCTTAGACTTTGTGATATCTCAATGACCTCTTCTTCTCTTTCATTTTGGTTTTCAACATCTTGAAATCCTTTCCCATGCTTAATCAATATGAATAATGCATTACAAGGATGGGCACCATCAACAACATGCATTCTTTAGTAGTATTAATATCAAGTTGTTTATCCTTTATTGGTTTATTTTTCTTCTTGGATGGTTCTTCTTCATCTAGACTTGGTTATTCTATTATAGGCACTTCCTCCTGAAGTTCCTCTATTATCAAATTATTTTTAATAGGTTTCTTTGTTATTGACTTCTTTTCACTTACCTTCTTTCTACTCCCATATCCCTTCATGTCCATGTATATGTACTTGCATGCTAGTTATTTTAATAACAATACATACACTATATGTTAGCTTTAACATCAAAAATAAATTTCATGTTGTAGCCTATTTCAATAGTTCAAATTAGAGTTAGATTTTGAAAAATAAAGGGGGTTGTAATCAACCAATAGGGTGTTACTCGTAAATTTATGTTTTTCTAGAAAGAATGAACCTACTCGAATTCTATATCAACATTAAGGAAACAAATTTAAGTGTCTGACAAGAACATAGCACAATGACTATGCCATGAAATCCATGAGGAGTATATATTTACAGTTATTTCAGTCAAATCAAAATAATCATAAATAGAAAAGTAAAACGCATAAGTGAAAAATACATGTATGTATTAGCTCTTTGGAGTCCAAATGTTTGTGTAATAATTCTCTTGATCCCATGAACTAGTCTTAAATCATAGAGAAGAATCACACAAAGGGTTGATTTTCCATGAAACACATGTGGCCAACTTCATAAGTGTTGGACCTTGAGCAAGTTTCAATCCTAATGAGGATAAGGAATAAGGTATGCAAGTCACATTATGAATAATTCAACAAGATCTTAATGCCATTGTACTACTCTGAGCAAAATACCCCTTCCCTTAAATATTAGTGTCCTCTAAATTGTCATGCAAGGATATTACTACCAATATCAACCCCTCAATAGTGGTGTTTCAAGGACCCATAAATTAGAATAATATGATGTTAAGTACCCTCTCTAGAAATCTCTATCATTTTCCTAACACAAGTATCACCATCAATTTCCCCTTAGGCTCCCTTGTTCAAAGGAGATATCTCCTTCTTAAAGAAATCTCAAGTGGTTATCCAATGTAACTAGCTAACTCATATTAAGGCAAATTTATGTTAATGAGGGATTTTATAAATGTTAAGAATAAAGGAAAAGTCAGTTATAACCATTTTCCCTTTTGCCTATTTATAGAGGATAATAAGTTAGAACAAGAATAAAAACCATTTTGGATCATTACTGTCAAGATATTGAGGTTGGAATTTGAGGTTTATGGTTGGATCCCAAATAGAAGTAATGGAGAAAACTTACTTGATTGGAGATATAAATAAAAATAAAATTAATCCTCGGGAATGATTGAGGATGATAAAGAAAACTTGTAAGACTCCTTTAAGGGCAAGTAATTATTTTTATTGTCAAGGTTGAGAGTGGTGGGTGAGTGTTGATAAAAATACTAAACAAAATACCATATGGAAGTATTTGAAAAATTGTTCTCAAGAAACTGGATCAACGACACAAAAATAGAAGCCACACATGCAATTGAACATGAATTTAATGAAGGTAAAGAAGTAATTTCCAAATTACAAAAACATAATAAGGAATTAAAATAAGATATTAGGATAAGGGTGATCAATCGTAAAAGATGCAACCCCTCAATGAATCATTGATTAATGAAAAATAACAAATAGCGCCCAATGAACAAAATATGATTGTGAGTTCAAAAATAGTTTTTGAGTTATGTTTGAGATGAATAATTTGATCGCTCATTTCCTAATTATGCATAGGAGGTTGGGTCTGTTACACACCAATGTTATTTGAGAAGGATAAAGATAATTCGAGATGTACTCATTTTTGCATTGTTATAAAGTGAGCCAACACAAAGCAATAATTATAATTATATATATCATTGTTAATTTTACTAAAACTTGAGGATTTGAGTTTGATAGATTTCTGATAAGCCTACCAACTACTTAAAATATTTTCAAGGGTATATTTGTGGTTTAAATGTTCTTAAAAATAGCCATTCTCACACTGTGACATAAATTAGATATCTAATAAGATATAACCAATATATTGTTTGTGCATTTATGAGTCCATTTTAGCTTAAATATATATGAAATTTCATTAGTAAATATCTAAATTCAATCAATGCATAAATATAATCACTTTAAATAGTACCCCAAATGACATTGGATATCAAAATGACATATTCACAACTTATCATCCTAAAATGAATGACCAAACAAAACATAATGCACCTCTTGCATGTCAACAACCACAACCATCTATATACACTAAATGGCACCTTATAATACAAAAAATAAACACAATTCTTAAAACTACAACTCATAGGAAATTTCCTTCCACTTCTAACCTGTAACATGTCTGATGTTGTTTATAATAAAAACATCAATACATCACATAAGGAAATCAACAAACCTACTAAATTTATTAAACCAATTTATTTTATAAAGTTGTTGAAATTAGTTACATATTTCATGATAACCAAGTCTTTTATTATGAATAAGATTTAGCAATTAATCAATCTATTGGCAATTGCAAGCCCTTGTTTGAGACAAATTTTCAATTATTATACTTGTCTATAACATAGTATATTGTAATCATTTTTTACGATTTTTAGACAAAAAAACAATTTTAAAAATAAAAAATAAGATCTTGGGTTCGAATCTTGTGCTATCCTTCTGCCATAGTGGGTGAATAATGGACATGCAAACTCGAATCTAAGAGTCCTATAATATTCCAATTTTAAGATTGGATAAAAATATTCAATTAACTAATTTACTTAGGAGTTGTCTTTAGTGCGATTTTTTGGAGTTGTGGTGAAATCTTGATTTGTGTTATATCAATTAGTTTTTTGATTATATATATATAGATTCAACACCCTAAAAAACCCCGACGGCACTTTTATTGTACAAGTGTTACTCATCAATGTAATTAAATCCACCAAAAAACCTTCCAACAAATCACATTAAATACAATTCAATTTAATTAATTTGAAATTTATTTTTCAAAAATAAAAAATATATTAAAATTTAAAAAAATGTGTTTTTTTACTAAACTCATCACGTAGGTACTACATTGACAACGAAGCTCAACTAACTAAATATGCACTTGATTTCAATCAACTCTCAGTTCCATAACAAATAAAGCAATAAATGTTATGGCACGTAATTGCAATAAATGTTCTGTTGGAGCCACAACACTGTTCGAATCCCAAGTCTATCTAGTGTCTTGGATTGTGGCTATTGAAGTCTTAATTGCTATTAAGTAAAGTCACCCACCACTAACAATATTAACATTTTTTTATGGAGTTGTCTATAATGCGACTTTTTGAGATTCCGGTGACGGAATCCGGCGGAAGAAATTGAGATGAAATCATGATTTGTTGCAGTTAAAATGGTTTTTTCACTGCATATTTGGATTCAGCACCCTGAAAAACCCCTGGGACGCTTTCATTGTGCAGAAACTAGTTATCAAACTTCGATTTCAATAAATTACTGCCGGATTTTCACCGGAAAAAATCGCCGGAAAGGCTTTCAAAAAGTCGCGTTAAAGACTACGTCTTTTTTTATTAGCACTGTGGATAATTTGAGTGTTTTTCAAAAAAATCATAGATTCTTGATTAGAAATTAGAAATTAATTATAAATTAATTCAATCTGTGAGCCATGATGTAACCAGGTTATTTTATCATGCACATCAGAGCTTTGTCAGACTCTTTGTCATCAATTGCTCCTTAGCACACTTCATGACGTTTGCATACTTAATTTTTTGTTAATCCATATTTGTTATGGTGACTCTTATTTTCAATCCCATAGGAAAGTAAATGCTCTCTGAAATGCCAGGCGTTTAGCTCTCGCTCTCTCTCCAGGCTGCTATCTCGATTGTGCTATCATTCAGAGGGCGAAAGCTAAATGCCTGGCATGTCAGGCAGCATTTACTTTTCTATGGGGTTGGAAATAGGAGTTCCCTATTTGCTATTGCCTTATCAGATATCTAAAAAAGTTTTATGGTTGTGGTTTAAGCATGACGTTTGCATACCTAATTTTTTGTTAACCCATATTTGCTATTACCTTATCAGATATCTAAAAAAGTTTTATGGTTGTGGTTTAATGCTTAAGTAGAGAGATTTGATCCTTAAAAATTTTATGGTCTAATTCCATATAAGACTATGTGTGCATGTGAACTGCTCAAAAAGCTATTTCTTAAATTGAAAAGAACCGCTCAAAAAATTATTTCTTAAATTAAAAAAAAAACAGTGATTGTGAAATGTTTATTAAGTTGAGTTGTTTTTAGTGTGAATTTTTGGGAGTTTTTCAGGTGGGTTTTTTAGTTTAATTTATCTAAAATCTGACAGAAATTTATTAAAATCACTAGTTTGATGGGTAACCCCTGTACAATCTAAGTGCCTTAAGAGTTTTTTGGGTGTTGAATCTATATACAGTCAAAAACCCAGTTTACATAATACAAATCAAAATTTCACCTCAAATTTTTCAACCAACACTAAAAAAATTCAAAAAATCAAAACATCTCCTATAAAAATATCAACCAAATCCGTGTGCTTTACGTTTTTAGTCAATATCAACCGAATCCATGTGCTTTACGTTTTTAGTCAATACGTTTAGGTCTCTCCAGACAGAATGCCAAATGTCAAACTTTTTCTCAGGAAATTAACAACATTGGTAATCTGGTCCTGGTGTATCGGGATAGCTGATAATCCCATGGAGCCATTGAGGGGGCAAAGGTGAAAAGTGTGCAAGCACGGTGGAGATGGAGGTGGAGCCGGTGTGTTAATGAACAGGCGCGGAGGCACATGGGGCCGAGTGCCCACCAAAATCTGCGTTCCCACCCAGCCACTCACTCACCAATTTGCTGCCAAATGCAACGACTTTAAACAGAAAAATCTGATAGTCTTTATCGCAATCATTGCCATTTGTTGGGCCGAGATTCCTTGGAGTGCATACTGTCACATACCTAAATGTCTTGGATTGGATTTAATTTCTCATAGAGATTTTTTGTTATGATTTTCCTTTGCAAAAAATTTCAATTGTTATAACTACAACGTTTGAATGCTCATTAGGCCTTCCTCTGAATGCTCATTAGGCCTTCCTCTGTAATGTTTTGGCATATGAAATCATCTTTTATTTTTTGGTAATACTTGGAGATCTCATGGATGGTAGTGAAGCACTTGAATGTTGTCACCTCTCTCAATTGAATTTATTACATTAAATAATTCACATAAACTATATTTTTCATGTGGGCCAATGGTTTGAGGTAGTGTGGTTAGCACATTCACTATGGGGTTCACTGCTGAAATGGTTAGGTCATCATAGTCAAATGATTGTAGTATTTCAGGGTAGAGATATAAGGTTCAAATATTCGAAAAAAAGTACCTCGAGGGGAGAGTTTATGACTCTTTAAAGAAAAAAAAGGAAAAGATCATGCATACATTCATCCTTTGCCTTCATTTCTTTTTTACTTAAAAATTGCTTCAAATTATTATTGTGTTCAGTGCTCTTACATTTTTATGTACTATTTATGTTTAGTGCTTTTACATGGTTATGTACTATTTATTGATTATATCCTTGCCTTTATTTCTTTGTGTACTTAAATATTGCTTCATTCTTTGCTTTCATTTCTTTTTGTACTTCAAAATTGCTTCAAATTATTATTGTGTCCAGTGCTTTTGCCTTCATTTCTTTTTTATTTAAAAATTGCTTCAAATTATTATTATTGTGTCCAGTGCTTTTGCCTTCCTTTTTTTTATTTAAAAATTGCTTCAAATTATTATTGGGTTGAGTGCTTTTAACTATTTATGTTTAGTGCTCTTACATTGTTATGCACTATTTATTTATTGATTATCTTATTGCTTTTATTTTTTTACTTAAAAATTATTGTCTTCATTTCTTTTTTATTTAAAAATTGCTTGAAATGATTATTGTGTTTAGTGCTCTTATATTGTTATGTAGTATTTATGTTCAGTGATCTTACATTATTGCTCTTACATTATTATGTACTATTTATTGATTATCTCATGATCACAAATTTAAATGAATCTTATAAAAATTTTAAAAAATGATTTTAGCTAAAGAATTTTTATAATAAGAAGCAATACAAAGATTAAGAAGCCTATGTAGTATTATCTATATCACAACTCGTAATTAAATATTTAGTAATATTAATAAAAAACTTCACTTTATATTCACTGTTTTGAGTATTTTTATCTCTATAATATTAAATCCAATATCAAATATTTATTATTAACTCTTTTCTTAAGTTTAAATTTGTTCAATTAATATTATATTAGGATTTGTTGGTTTACATTTTAAAAAGATAAACATCTTACTTTTAAATGTAATTGTCATTTTTCTTTTACATTATTTGAATTCCCTTGTTTCCCTTCATTAATTAATATTTTTCATTTAATGACTAAATTGATGCTAATATAGATTATAGTAACATCATTTACTTTCCTCTAATTTGGTCAAAAAGAAATAGTTATATTTTCATGTCAAGGTTATATGACTCATATTGCCTCTTCATTCCTCTATGAGGGTTTTTAATTTCAATAACTTATATAAAAAGGGGTGGAGTCTTTGGCATGATTAAGTCCATGTCCACATCACTTAACTTGTAGGGAGGGGGTTGGGACCTATTAACAGTCAAGCATATTTGGTCAAAAGGTAACTAGGCAATATGCCAATGTCGCCTTGCACAATCTCTTTACGCTTTGGGCTAATGCTTGCTAACCTTGGGGGTAATCTGATTGTAATTTGTGTATATATGTGTGTGTGTGTAACCTAAAAAAATACATTATATTTGATATTCTACAAAGAAATCAAAATATGCATTGTTTGTGCGTCATGGATTTTGTTTTCAAAATCTAAAACTATTTATGACCTAGCTATGCATCTATATATTATAATCTTGCAAAAAAAATCATTGAATTTTAGCATATCAAACTAGTTTATTACATCATTACTACATAACAATATTGTAAGGTCACTAGGATATTAACCATTCAAAAACTTTTTCCCAATAGAGCACATCTATAAAGTGTCAAAATAAGGTAATGAGTGACTTAGACATGAGTTCCTCTCTAATTCTTTTGTGTAGCTAGAGAAGCTTCCTCCAAAGAAGGAGTGACTTTTCAGAGTATATATGCTTTGGAATTGAATTCCTTGTATATATGCAAGAATGAGATAATATAAAAGAGATTCTTTATATTTGTAACGCCCCTTTTTAAAGCCCCAAGTTTTGTAATTGTAATTAAGACTTATAATGTTGGAAATGGCTAGTAAGGATATCTTGATAGACTTTATTGGATGTAATGTGCATTTTATTTAGTATATTGCTAAAAAGTTGAAGAAGAGAGTAGCTAACATGGATCCTAATGCCTAAGTGGAATTTGTAAGCGGCTTTAAAATGGTTCCTATCTTACCTGAATTAAAGTCCATATTTTGGTTTTGTGGTTGAACTACCCAACTGCCAACAATTATGGGAAGGAATGGGGAGTGGTACCGAACTACATTAGAGGTATGGGCTATGTCACTGAGACTTATGAATTAGCCATGCAACACAAGGAGGGACCCTAAATTCTCATGTTGGGTAGTGTGCATGTGGTTGATAAGTAGAGGATAGCAATGAGTAGTAAAATGTGGTTGTGTGTGTGAGACAAGTAGAGAAGGGCATGGAAGTGACCTAGAGAAACCTATGAGAAGATCAGAAAACCCTGTGTGGATGTTAGGATTATGACTGTAAATAAAAGGAGATAGCCCTATGAGTCACAAAGACCTTGTGTGGAATTGTTATTTTAACTTAAATTGAATGAGGAAGTTAGTGTGGAAGCCTTTAGGTTAAGCTAAAGGGTTAGGACAATTGTTTGAATATTTTTTCTTGACTAACAACATAAGGCACTAAGAAAAGAGAAGCACTAAGGAACTACTATATTAGTGAAGGACTCCCTTTGTGTTGTTCAAGCCCATGGTTTCCATACTATGGGTGTTAATAAACCCTTAATCAATGTTTTAAAGGTAGAATATTGATTCTTGTATGTGAAGGAGAGTGGCCTTCATGTTCTCTACCCAAAATTTCCTTTTGTTAAGCCATGAGTGGGTCTACCTCTTAATGCATTGGATCTAGCTCAAGAGTGACCAGTTGTAATAAAATTGTAGTGTAGTTGAGCTTATGGTTGGGTAGATAATGTCACTCCCCTCTTTAGTTTCTAGTAAGCTTAAAGTGATACAAATAAGTGTATCTATTTCTTTTTAATGAAATAACTTGATTTGACTCATATATTTATGAATGTTGTCATGCAAGATTACTGAGTATGTTGTAATGATAAGATGAAAAAATGTGTAATTGTGCTTGGTTATTAGTTATTAATTCTCATATGAATGAAATATGTTTATATTGGTATGCATGTGACGGAAGCGAGATAAATTGTTTTTGAATTATGATGCATAATTTGATTTGATCCCAAGGATCTTCTTGTATATTTTGAATGTGTCTAGCCATTGCTAAGCCAACGGTGGGACTGAATAGCTATGTCGTATCCCTGAATTTAAATGAGAATACTAGGAGTTCTTTCCATGAATGGAGACCTTGGAAAGGGTAGATAATGTTGAGAAATCTATGGTAGCTAGATTAGGGTGATTTCTCTTAAATTCTTGTGATGTTCTTTTACATAAATTTATGTACTAGTATTTAGCTTCTTCTTTCACTTGATTATTATTGTGTTATTATCATAAAAAAACTACCAAACTATAGGCTACTAGCTAGGGCCAAAACCTCTCCCCTTGAGAGGAAAACCCACAAGAATTATTCTCTTCTTATGGAATCTTCAAATGGCGAATTCCAAGAACTAAGACCCTTTTCAAAGATCCCTCCAAGACCAAGTCAACCTTCCTTCTTGATGGGATTTCCTTACACAACTTCCAACAACAAACATCGACCTTCCAACAAATTCTTCAACAAATTTGACCTCCAGTAACAATTTCGACCTAGCAGCTTCAATAACTTTGACCTAGTAGATTCACAACTTCGACTTTGATGCCACTTTACAACTTCAAATTTGATGCAGCTTCATAGCTTCGACCTTGATGCAACTTCACAACTTCAACCTTGATGCAAGTTCACAACTTTGACCTTGATGCAGCTTCACAACTTCACCCTTGATGCAACTTCACAACTTTTACCTTGATGTAGCTTCACAACTTTGATGCAGCTTCAAAATTTTGATCTTGTAGCTTTAAAATTTCGTTGCACGTGAGAGAAAGAGCTTCCTTCTTGAACTTCACTTTCCTTTTATACTTCTCCTTCTTAATATCTAACTTCTTCTCTTGCTTCTTCCTATGACTTGGATGTGTGCTACAAATGAGGTCAAATTTATCTTGGAGGGTCTTTTGACACAATTTTGACTCAAATAAATTCTTTTGAATTGTTACAAGATTTCCCAATGGGGTCTTTTATATATGACAATGACTCTATTTACTTCTTGATTCTATGACAAACCCTAGAAGCACTCAATGGGTGCTTGACCTATAAATAAATTGACCTTGAGAATGAAACCCATGCTACAAAAATAATAATAATATTTTTTCTTTCTTTTTACAATATACAAGAATTAAGAGTGCATTTCATACTTATGAAGACCAAACCTAGTTACACATTTCAACACTCCATCTTAACTAGGGAGGTATTCATAATTATACAAGGTACATGGAAATTATCATACTGAATAATTATCATACGAAGAGTTGGATTGGTAAGCCATCTCATAAGCTATTTTATCAGCTTCTATAAATGCATCTCATCATATCAACTAGTATTGCAATATAACAAGGCCTTAACTAAAAACTCTATCTATCCACAAGATTAGACCACAATGTCAGGGAGACTAATGATTTATAAACACCTTCATCAATGTCTTTCAAGGCACATACACCATCCATATGTTCAAGGTATGTCCTTCTAGGACCATTCCCATCTTGGATTTACACATCCTCATGGGATTTCCTCTTCAACTACTCTTACCTACTGGATACCCTACCTCATCCTCAAAGAGTATCAGAATCAATCTCATATGCTTACCCAATCCTCCATTCTTTCTTCATAACATGAAGAAAATAATTATGTGTCTATATCTCCCTCTCAACTAGGGAGGATCTACTCATTCCTATAAAAAGGAATATACCATGCTCCCTCTTAACTAGGGACTTGCCCAAAATCCCTCTTAACTAGGGACTTGTTACAAACAACAACTATCTACTCTTCGGTGGATATCATGGTACTATCAATTACTTATAGAGCTCCTCCTTTCTACATCATCATGTCATGAATGAGCTTCACTTTCTTCACTATGGAGCCTTCTCCATTACTTATTCGTAGGGCATCAAACATCTCCATTACTTACCTTCAATGAAACATAGTGTTGAACCAATAGTCATGTCATCCTTCTCTTCATAGGGAAGTGACCTTCTTGTCAACGTATGGCTTTCCTTCAACTAATACCTCTTTCAAATCATCGTTCTTTCAGGATCTTCCATCCAAACTTGGTTGTAGATGAACTTCTACAACCGTCTTTTGGTAGCCCTATTACAACTCAACCAAATTATTTATTTTAAAAATAAAAAATGAACATGAAATCAACATTACCTCTTTATGATGGCCCTTTGTCATGAAATTTGCTTCCTGCAACATCAACATCCTTTTGCATATTGTATGGATCCATCTCTAGGGCATACATTACCAAGGTTCTACTTATCCAACATACATATCATGGTCTTCATACCTTCTCCATGGAGATGTCATATCCAATCTTTCTTGTTATTAGATGTTGATCACTTATCTTACATGACGATAGATACATCTTCCACGAACTCTTCTTTCACCTTTTTCACATATTTCTTTCTCAGGATCTTCTATACATGGTTCCTTCATCATATGAACCATAGTTTCCAACCACCTCATATTCTTCATGACATCATATTATGTTGATTTCATCTTGTCAATATGTAGAAGGGTTTGAGGCACATTCTCTACATGCCTTCATGCATCATTCTAATGGAAGAGTTTCTTCTCCTTTCATCATGCTCATGAGATAGACTATTCAACCATTCTACCTACAAATATATGATGACATGACTTTAATTATGTATTATCAAATATATACATATCTCTTTCTTCATGTGGTCATATAAAATTCCTTTGGCAACTTCCTTTCCTTGCTTGAAGATGAAAAATGTTTCAACCAATTTAACATGTTTCACTCCTCTATCACCATACCTTCATCCTTATAACCAGTGGATCCGACACAAGGTGGAATGTAGAATATCTGTGAGACACTTGCTTCTTCTAAGTAGAGGTGAATCTTTTAAAAAACATTCAAATGGAGGATCTCGATGATCCTCATTTTGCAAATGCTTCTTTCTAATGATGATGAGGTGTGACAAAATTTTATCTTTCTATCTTTCTAGATGACTTTCTTTAATCATTCAACTTGTTACTTCAGTTATCCTTATATGCTTCCACTGAAGATGCCATGAGCTACTTCCTTTCTATCACGTGAGATGATTTTTTTAACCATATCAATTTTCATACTTCTAGAATGATGTCATCCCAATTATGCTATAATGCATCCTATCATACTTATGATGCTTTCCATCATGACTATTATCTTCTACAAACTAAAAAGAATTAAGTATATGATGTTAGCTCAGTAATAGTAAAGGTATTTCACCTCTTCTTTCTTTGTCTTCTTCTTTTTAGGTTATTCTACTTCTTCGATGACATGTGTTGAGAAATCAATCCTAGTAGAATTAGGGTTATATTTCTCTTTCTTGATACTTACTTATAAATTATGTTGGCTTATTTTACTTGTTTTTTATATTATATTTCATCAAGAAATTACCAAATTATGTGTGTATGAAGATCACAAAATCACAAGACGCAAGATGTAGGTACTCTGCCAGGGAAAAACCCCTATCTAGGGGAAAACCTAGTCAAAATCTCTTCCTTCAATATTTTTCTTAATACTTTTCAACCTAGACATACACCTCCTCCAACCACCAAGTCAGCCTCCTCTTCCAGCAACTTCGACCCAGAATTTCGACCTTGAAGAAAAAACACTTCAAACCAACAGATTGCAACAACAACAACAACACCAAATTCGACTAGACAAGAAAAAATTCGGTCTCCTAGAGAAACCAAAATGAGAGAGAGAGAGAGAAAGAGAGAGCCCAAAAATTCGATTTTCTCTTTTCCTTCCTCTTTCTCCAACTTCACACTTCTTCCATCCTCCTCTTCCTTCTTTGCACTTTTCCAACTCTTTCTTATGGATATTGAACTTTTGAGTGAGTGAGACAGTGCTCCAAATGAATTTGATCTACTTGAATATATAGGCTTGAGGTGTGGTTGAATTTCCCTATTTGAGGTCGACCTGATCTTCTTGAAGCTTGGTGTGGAGGTGTCAAATACCTAATTTTATTCAACAATAAATCTTTTTACATGATTCAAAAGACCAAGAAGGGTCTCTTTAAATGGAAAATGACTCTAATGACTTAGAATAAATCCTAGAAGTCATCAATGGGGACTTTGAACTAAGACATGATGACCCAAGCATGTAACCCATGCTTTAATAAGTCATTGTGATAATAATAAAAATTTTATTTTTCATTATTTTGACAAGTACATTACATAATGACTCAAATACATTTATGAAGACAGAACCTAGTTACATTTTTCAACACTCCCTCTTAACTAGGGAGGTGTTCATAATAACATATATAATTACAAGGATGATCTCAAACCATATGAACTATGAAGAGTTAAGGCATCGCAATGCTATGGACTAGATTCCTGACTAGAGAAATCTATTCAAGGTCCTCCAATAGTTTAGGCACTCACAATGCTATGGACTAGATTCCTGACCAGGGAAATCTATTTGGGTGGGACTAAGATGGACTAAAGATTTCAGCCTCGCTAGGTAAAATCAGGCTTACTTACTGACCATCAACCTATGGACCTAGGTGTGTATCTGAGGTCAGAGCTCCATGACCAATGCCACCATCCCTACTTCGGGAACTGGACATCAACACATAGTTCTTGCCAGATGTCCTCCCAAGCAATGTGTCTCACACACAAAGCCTCAACAAATATCTTCAAAGATTTTATCATCATCAACAAGATCATCACTATCAACTAAACCAAGCATTCTTCTAAGATATTCAACATTCTTATTAGGAAGAGACTTTGTTAGTATATCAACGACCTGATCATATGTTGGGACTGTATTTTCATGATCCCATCCTCCACCAATTTCCTAATGTAGTGGAACTTATTATTAATATGATTCATCTTAGCATGGAAAACAATATCTCCATACATCTAGATGCAACCTTTTTTATCACACTTTATCACAGTAGGATCTAGGTTTCTCGAACAAATCTGTCAAAAGCTTCCTCAACCATACAACCTCATTTCCTACTTCACATGTAGAAACATACTCTGCTTCAACACTACTCAAAGTAATGGGATCTTTCTTTCTACTCATCTATGAGATCATGGAACATCCCAAACTAAAGCATCCACCTGTAGTGCTTCTTCCATTGGTCTCACTACCACCCCAATTAGAATATTTGAATCTAATCAACTTGAATTCCTTGCTATTGTACTTTAGGAAGTGATTTATAGTGCCACGAAGATATATTAATATATGCTTGGTACCTATCCAATGATCACGATAAGGCTCCAACTAAAACTAACTAAGAATGTTCACACCAAAGCATATATCTGACCTAGTATTTTCCAGATACATCAGAGAACCCACCAACTAGCGATAGGAAGTAGAATCCATGAGACTTGAGAGAGAGTTCCTCAAATTCTTGAGATTGGTGATCATAGGAGTAGTCATGGGCATGGAATCCATCATCCCAAATTTCTGTAACAACTTGATGATATACTTTCCTTGCCCAAAAAATATATCCCCAAGATTTTTCCATACTTCTAGACCTAGGTAATAATGCATCAGTCCTAGATCCTTCTTCTCAAATTCGACTTCCAACATCTTCTTAAATTCTTGTATTCTTCGCTCCACACCTATAATGAATAGATCATCCACATATAATAGAATAATGATTGGCTCATTATACACAACCTTGATGTAGAGATTTAGATCAACAGAACTCTTCATGAACCCAATTCTTAGAAGGTATGCATCCATTCTTGCGTACCATTCCCCTGGAGCTTGCTTCAAACCATATAGGGCCTTCTTGAGTCTACAAACATCAATATCCTTGCTATTTACTTCAAAGACTTCGGGTTGCTCAATGTATACTTCTTCATCAATGGTCACATTCATAAATGTTGTCTTCACATCCATTTGATGGATATTCCATCCCATTGTGGTAGCCAATAAAATCAAAGATCTAATGGTAGTATACCTTGCAGTGGGTGCAAAGGTTTCTTCATAATCTATGCTTTCCTTTTGAGAGAAATCCCTTGTAACAAATTTGGATTTTTATTTTTCTATACTTCCATCAACAACGTGCTTGATATTGTAGACCCATTTGAAGGTGACAACTGATTTGGAACTAGGTCTACGAACAATTTCCCAAACCCCATTCTTCATGATGGATTTATATTATTCCTGCATAGATTTCTTCCATACTTCTTGATGAGAAACTTCTTCAAATGTATATGGTCCGGCTTCAATTAGTTTTTTCATATATGTAGCATATCCTGAATATATTTTCAGAATTTTTCTTTCTCTAAATGTTCCTTTCATAGCTCCATGTCCTTCAACATCTTCAAGAGCATATTTTAACCAATTTGGCCTCTTCCTTGTGTTCAGTATGATCATAGGTTGAATAGTCTCACTTGGTCCTTCTTCTTCTTGAATTGTAGATGGATTGTCGGGTTGTACTTATTCTTCTTCAAATATAGGTAGATATTCGTCATCAAAATCAATAGGAATGTCCTTGGATCTTTTGTAGGCATGATTTTCATCAAATATAACATCCATGCTTACTTCAATGTGTCTCCCTTCTTTAATTGTGTAGATTCTATATGACTTTGAGGAGAGACTATAGCCAACGAAGATTCATTTGATGCTTGTAGAATCTAACTTATTTCTTTTGTAATTTGGAATGTGGATATAGGTAGTACTCCCAAAGATTCGGAGATGGTCCACACTTGGCTTCTTCCCTATGAATGCTTCCTTAGGTGTCATATTTTCAAGAATTCTATGAGGACTTCTATTTTGAATATATACGACTATAATTGTTGTTTCTCCCCATAGAAATTTTGGTAAGCCTTGATCAAGGAGCATTGTTCATATACCTTCTTCAATTGCCCTATTAATTCTTTTGGCCAATCCATTTTGTTGGGGATAGTAGGGAACAATAAGCACCCTCTTAATTCCTGCTTCTTTACAATATGCAATCAATTCTTTAGAAGTGTATTCCCCACCATTGTTGGATCTCAAAGTCTCTATTTTTCTTCTGGTTATGGTTTCCACTTCAGATCTAAACTCTTTGAATTTTTCAAATACTTCATCATTTTTCTTGAGAAGGTAGAGTCATGTCTTTCTAGAGTGATCATCAATGAATGTCAAATAGTAAAGATGACCTCCAAGTGATTTTTCAGACATAGGTCCACATAGATTAGAATTAATGAGGTCTAGTATTTCTTTATACCTTATTTCACTATTTGAAAATGTTTATCTTGTATGTTTACCCAAACAACATCCCTTGAAACCTCCTTCATGATCTTCTTTGATACTGGGGATGCCATGAACTAGTTGATTAAGAGTGGGAATGACCTTGTAGTGAATATGACCATATCTTCTATGCCATAGCTCAATGGGATTGATTTCCATATGAAGTAGGGCTTGAGGAGGTGGTGTAATGACTCTATATAAGTTCCTTCACGAACTCCCATAACCATAGAATTATCAATACTTGAATCTTTTCCCCAAACTAAAAACTTTCCATCAACAAAAAAAACTCTACCCCCTTTATCTTCTAAGAGAGAAATTGAAAGAAAATTATTTTTCAAACCTGGAACATATACTATGTTGTTGAGATGTAGTTTAGCTCCATTCTCTAGTTTCAAAGATGTTGATCCCAGGCCTCTAACAACATAGATTTTGTTGTCTCCAAATTCCACTTCATGAGAAGATGGTTCCTTTGATAGAGTTTGAAGTTGTTTACTTCCCCCTATAATATACCTTAATTCTCCATTGTCAATGATCCATGCATTATCATCATTAAGTGAACTTGTAAGTGCAACTAAAAACCCTTGAATTTTGACCTTGTTGAATAAGTAGTAGAAAATATTCTTGATTCAGTTTCCTGAAGTATTGAATCCCATTCTTATCATAGAGGGAGTAATCATTTCCTTCAAGTCAATGAAGTGATCTTCAATCTTCTTGAACCTTAGCTCTGATACCATGTTGAGAAATCAATGCTAGTATAATTAGGGTTATATTTTTCGTTATTGATAATTACTTGTGAATTACATTGACTTATTTTACTTATTTGTTATATTATCTTTCATCAAGAATTTACCAAATTATGTGTGTATGAAGATCACAAAAACACAAGACACATGATGTAGGCACTCTTCCAGGGAAAACCCTATCTAGAGGAAAACCCAGTCAAAATATCTTCCTTCAATAGTTTTCTTGAGACTCTTCAACCTAGACACAAACATCCTCCAACCACCAAGTCAACCTCCTCTTCCAGCAACTTCGACCCAGAATTTCCACCTTGAAGTAGTAACACTTCGACCCAACAGATTGTAGTAGTAGCTTTGACTAGACAAGAAAAACTTTGATCTCCCAGAGAAACCCAAATGAGAGAGAGAGAGAGAGAGAGAGAGAGAGAGAGAGCCAAAAACTATGATTTTCTCTTTTCCTTCCTCTTTCTCCAACTTTGCACTTCATCCAACCTCCTCTTACTTCTTCGCACTTTTCTAGCTCTTTCTTTTATATATCGAACTTGTGAGTGAGTGAGAGAGTGATCCAACTGAATTTGATCTCCTTATATGTATAGTCTTGAGGTGAGGTCGAATTACCCTATTTGAGGCCGATTCATGTGGAGGTGTCAAATACCTAATTTGACTCAATAATAAATCTTTTTACATGATTGAAAATCCCAAGAAGGATCTCTTTAAATGGACAATGACTCTAATGACTCAAAATAAATCCAAGAAGTCCTCAATGGGGACTTTGATCTAAAACATGATGACCCGAGCATGAAACCCATGCTTTAGTAAGCCATTGTGATAATAATAAAAAAATCCTTTTCATTCTTTTGACAAGTACATTACATAATGACTCAAATACATTTATGAAGACTGACTGTAGTTACATTTTTCAACAACATGGACTTCATTTCTTTCCTTTCTCTTATTTTTTTCATTCTTAAGTTTAAGACAATTCCTTTTGCTATTCCCATATTCATTACATTCATAACATTGAATTTTAGACATGTCATTTTTCTTTTGAAATATTTTCCTAGGCTTCCCTTTCTTCCTTTGATACATTCATCTTATGTAGTTTGGTTCTTAATGATATAATTTATCCTGTAGTGCTTATAGAGAACAATTCCACCAATTTTTCATAGATTTTTCTTCGGTGTCTTCAACTTTTCTACATAGGGAATGAGAGAATCCTTTATTGACTCAACAATGATTCTTTGAGCTCTTACTTCTCCTTTCATATACTTTGATAGTGCTTGATATTTCTCTTGAGAAGGTTTGGTGATTGAGCTCATGACATATTCATTAAATTCATTTTCTAAGAGGATAAAATCTATTCTCTTCTTCATGTAAATTAATTTGATGACCCGCCAAGTTTTTTGTTCTCCTTGCAGAAAGACGTTATTGTAGATTGAGACATAAAATATAGAACACTTACTTGTAAAGTGAATATGCTTCTTTGATGATGATATCTTCAACTTAATGCCTTCTTAATGATGATTTCTTCCTTGATGATCTTCTTTCTTCAAAAGACAATGCTTCTTTTTCAAGAGAGGGAGATTGCCTTGATTCCTTTAATGATGGAGTGCTCTTTCTTCATTCATTTGGATGTAGAAAGTAGAATGTCGATAATTCAAGTTTGTAGAGTCTTTTGAGAAGGTGGGGTGCTTGAGGTCTTCTTATTTTTCAAAGTTTTGTTCCTTCTATATGATATGATCCTTGATTCCTTGTGATGAGATTGATAGTCGTTCTTGATCCTTCTTAGTTCTCCCTGATGATCTCCTTATGCTCTGTTATCACTCAGATTTTCCCTGAAGTTGTAAGAAGAGGGAAAGGGGTCTGAGGTAACCACAAACCAACTTTTAGGTACAGAATCTAGCCAATTTGTACCTAGAGAGGGCTCTCTCTTTAAGATTTAGCTTGGTTTTATAAGATATTAGGCTAGTTATGAAAGCTTGGGGGTTTTGATTGTGTTTGGTGGTGGAATTCAGAAGCAGATGGATAGAACAGAGTAGATCAGGCCATTGGGCTATGGAGTCAACTGCAGATGGCTAAACTGGATTTGGATGATTCAACAAAGGAGGGCTTAACAGGGCAAGATAGTTAAACAAGGAACAAATGGTAACTTGAAAGAATGGAATGGCTTTGAAAGGGATGAAGGGCAGTTAAGAATCCTTCAACATGTTTCAAAAGAAGGGAAAATGAATGATCACTAATAAAAAGCAATTAAGGATTTCTTACTAAATGATCAAAATGATTAAACTAAGAAGCAAAGAGCAGTTAAGAATTCCTTGCCTATGATAGTTTAGAGGAAAACATTTAGAATAAAAATGATTTTAAAGACAGATTGCACTTAAGCACTTTCTAAAATATACTTTTTCGTTTTAATATTCAGACTTGAACACAAGTGAAATAATAAACCAGAAAACAATAACACATGAGATATAGAATACTTATTTGTCCAATATTTGACACATGAATCTTGTAAGAAAGTCCCTTGCTTTATTTCTCCATCCAGCCAGCCATACAAGAGTTGATCAACAACTTTTCTTTTCCAAAATAATAAGTCTATAGAAATGTCTAAGAATCCACCCCCAATACTCCGAATGAGGGAGTATTTATACAAAAATTTACAATAAAATATCTCTTAACAAAGAGAGATATAATCTAGGAAGCCTAACTATATGTTACATAAAAGTAGAGATAGATGGTCTTGAATATAGAAGATAAAAGTGAGTTGCTGCCTTGTTGTCCCTATTTTTGTGAATGAGCTGGAGGCAGGCCCTATGATTGGGCATCTTGCTGTCTAGCTTGTAATTCTGTGTTGGTTTTCTGCTTTTGACTTTCGACTAATACTCTTTAACCTGTTCTGATACACTTTACCTGCTTTATCCTCATTCACCTTCTTTTACCAAAACTAACCATGGTAAATATTTGATTTTACCAAAGTAAATTACAAAATTTTTGTCATGTCCGTCCACTAGTTTTCCTTTGGTGTTCTAGTCCTTTGAAGCTTCCTAAAGATTTCATCAGTTTTAGTATATTTGGAAAAATTAGGCTGAACTGAAAACAAATGTTTTATCTCATGTTCAACATAAAAAAGGTTCTCTAGACTGTCATAGAGAACTTTGCCTGTTGGTAGTGCCTTGGGTGCAGATGCACTTGCTGATGAACTGGGTTGATTGTTTGCATACTGGGCCAACTTATCCACGTAGTCTTCATGCCTCATCAATTTATCATTAATTACTAAAGGACTAGGAAGCCCTTTTCTCTGAAAAATACCAAATTTCTCCATAAAATCATCAATTTCTTCTTGCATGTTCTGGCACCTCCTTTCCAAATTCTGCATCAGTGACCTTTTGGTTAATACCTTTTTGATTTCTAGGATGGTGGTTGTTATGTCTTCAATACCAAACTCTTCTAGCTGGTACCTATTTTTGCTGTTCAAAAAATTTATTAGCCTGATGGCCTCCTCAGGTTTCCTTCCTAACTCTTCTTTGGTTTTTTGAATCTCTTCAAGGGCTACTTTCAATAAATCAATCTGTTCAAAAATTATTTGTATGGAGGACCAAACATCATTTATTGACTGAGTGATGTTGGTCCAAAGAATCCTCTTGATATCTGTTAAGGGCTTTTCAAAGGTGAGGTCCTTCTCTAGAGCTTTCACCTGCTGTGCCAAGCCTTTATTCTTCCTCATTTCTTCAGCAAAATTAGCCTTTGAAACATCATATTTCTGCTCTAAAGTGACAAATTTTTCTTTTACCTTCTGGAGTTTAGAAACTTGTAGTTTCATTTCCTCCATGGACTTTATTGATTCCTATGTATTCAGACTTGAAGTTCCTGCTGGTGCTGTTCCTATGCTTGTACCTGTGATTACTTCTGCTGTGACCAAAGGGACATTTGGTGCCAAAGTTGTAGCAAGTGTTGAGCGGATTGCCGTTGAGACCATTGGTATAAAATTTTGAGGTTGAGTGGTTGACTCACTGTGCCTGCTTTTTAATGATTTTTCTAATTCTCGCTCAGTGTCCTTCAACTTTTCATTAAGCTTGAGGACCAAGTCCATAAGCTCTTCTTCAGATTTATTTTGAATCACCTCAGCAGTTTGTGGATGTCTTGATGGAGGCAACTTTAACTGCTTTCTTAAGGCAACTATATCTTCATCTTTCTTCTTTATCAAGGCCTTTGCTGCCTTGACATCCTTTGGGTTATGACCCAATCCAATGACCAACTCCTCCAAAGATTTAATTCTATTGTCTTTAGCCTATGAGGAGGCTCTTTCCAGATGTAATTGAGCAGTTGTATTATTCAAAGAATTTTCTAATCTTTGGGCCATCATAGCTTTGCTGGTTAATGTAGAATACACCATTTCCCCTGTCTACTTGTGAAGTTCAATTTGATCCAGGGGTGAATGTCTTTGGCCATGACCTCAAAATCAATTTTGAGGTAGTCTGCAATTGATTGAGGCTGTTGTACTTTGGGCTTGAAGAAGCTCATCTGCATCTTGCCTTCTTTGATGTCATAGGCTGACATCAACCTAGTTTGATTTGTGGGGGCCATTTTCAAATACTGATCGTAAACTTGGGCCCTTAATGGTTCATTCTTAGCCTTTATTTCTTTGAATTTCTTTTTAATATCTAAATTCTCATTTCCTAGAGGCCTGAAGGATGACACTTCAGCACTTTGTTGCCTTTCTAGTTCCTATCTTTGTGAGCTAGAAGGTGTCCCACCTGCTGGGAAAGTATGTTGGCTATATGCACCTTCTTTTCTTTGACTCTTTGTAGTATCTTCAAAAAATTCCTCTTCTGAATGAGGATCTAGCCTGTGCCTCTTAGCACCAGGCTGGTCTAATGGGCCATTGGCAGGGGTAGCTACTTCCTTGTCTCTTTTTTTGTTTCTTTCCTCATTCAGAGGAGTCTGCAAAATTGGGGGCTCTCCCATGTTGACTTGAGCTGGGTGGGCCTGTGTTTGAGCCTGCTTTTGAGAAGCTTCAAACTGTTTCGACATGGTTGATTGTTCTGTTGCTAGAGTGTTGGTGTCCTTTCCTTTTCCCTATGATGTCTTTGTAAGTGGTGCACTGGTCTCCTGTGAGTGCCTTTGTGAGGTATCAGCTGTTGAGGCACTAGTTCCTGATGCTGGCTTTTGAGAAGTTTCAAACTGTACCTGTCCAAAAGAATCCAGGTCAAGTGTCTTTTCAAGATCCTTCATTACATTTTCTATATTGACCTGCTCACTATCTGTTTCTATTAGGGTCCCTTCCCTCCATTCATCCATGTTGGCAAATTGCTCAATTTCTGGAATTCTGTGATGCAAGTATGGTGATAGTCTATTTTTCATCCTCCTATCACAGATAAAACTATGGGGATCATATGGAGTCCAATTAAAACTTTTTCTTAGTTTCAGATGGTCTTCTAGAATTTTCTCTGCTGCTTTCCATGCTTCCCTACTATTGCAGACAAATGGGCCTAAGTGGTCCTTGATTCTGAGTTGTGCTTTCTTCTTGGCCTTAGTAAAATGTGTCAAATCTGAGTGTATCATTTGTCTATAATATTCTAATGCAAATAGTCTCATTGGAACATATTTAGGTAGCTTGAATGGGGAAAGCTCACACCCATATACCCTGATTTCTGTGTGATTTTGGTATAAATACCAATCACCCACTCTGTACTGTTTGGATAGCTGCAGGATCCTTTTGATGTCATCACTAATTCTAGGAGGGGAATTCCCTGTCAGCAAGGTGGTCACTAGGTGGACAAACTGATCAATGAACTCATTATAGGAATAAGGGCAAGCAAAATATTCATGGAAGATAGAAGTCCAAAAGATGACAGACCTTGGATTACCCTTAGTATCAAGTTTCTTGACAGAAAATGGGAATTTGTCTGATTGATAGTAGAGGATGAGGTGATATATGAAGGTGGAATATTTGAAATCCTTTTCATTCTCCAATCACATGAATTGATTATGAATTTTCTCAGCAATATAAGAGGCATAATCATACTTGATAGCAGGAGGCTGTCCTGGGGTAAAGATAGACATCATCACTAAGGTCAATTCATCTACATATTCACTAGTGTTGAATCCCATGACTGCTGATATCATATCAACTATGATTTTGCCTGTATCTGTGAAGAAAACTGACATATAAGGAGGGGGATATTTAGTTTGATACGTTTGTAATATGAAGGTCTGATTGAGGCGATTGAGCTCAACTTGGGACAATTTAGTTGATTTCTCAAGTAAATTTCCAATGGAAATGGGGGTGAGGGCCTGACTAGGATGAAATTGTAGCATCTCATTGATTGATTCAGCAGTCTAACCTGACTAGAATCAAAAGAAAATAAATCTTTGTATGGTCTAGTGATGTCAAGGTCTAGTTTTTCCATTACCGATTTGGGCATTAGGTTGTGTGATGCCCCAGAATCAAACATGGCATTGTGAAGGATTTTATCATGTATATTTAAACTCACATAGAAGGGAGGGATTCCTCCTTCTAATTGTTTTCCATTTACTTCTGGGCCAAAGATTAATTCTGGTTGGTCATCAAAAACATTAACTGAGTCTTCAGTTCCAGTAATTTTTAATGATCTATTTATTTGAGCTCGGTAAGCATCATGTTTAGCCAATTCAGCTAATGGGACAACAATTTTCAGCTTACCTACCTCAGTTTCTAGATTAAAGGGTTTTTCTGTTTGTGGTTTTGGATTTCGAACAATGTTATTCTCTCTGTTTTCTGTATTTTCTGTGTTTTTCTCCTTTTCAGGAGTGGAGTTATGATTTGCTAGTTCTCCTGAATCAACTTCTAGAGGTTCTTCCACAGTTCCCTTAGAAGGAAAGGGGATGGAAGGTTGTTTGTTGCTTGGTTGATTGTCAGAGACATCTTCAATTATGGGGTTAGAGGGATTAGGGTTTGATCTAGAAAGAATATGTACAGGTGTAGTGATTGTCTTACCTTTTATGGGCTGTTTTGGAGCCTTTTGCTTGTTTTCTTCAGGAACATCAATTCTCCTACTTCTTAGGTTGTACTGCTTGTGAACCTCAAAGATGGCTATGTCATAACCTTCCCTAAAGTCGAATGATTCACCTGACTGAGTTTGAAACTGTTTAAGAATGTGAGCCTCTTGATCCTCTTGGGTCAAGAAAACTTCTCCTTCATTACTAAGTCCCATCAGATTAATTTGAGTGTCTTCTATTGGTTCATCAGAGTTTGAGGCTTTTGCATAATTCTCCTAAAAAGGAGGTCTGATGTTTTGGTTAGGGCCATTCTTTCCAGTGTTTGGGTTCTGATTTTTTCTGAAATTGGGATTTCTCCCTGTGTTGGTTGGCTGACCCTCCCAAGGAGCTTTTCTCTCAATTGTCTCAACTCTGTCTCCCAGTCTATCCATCCCTTTAATTATGGCATCTAGTTTCTGTTCAAAGGATGAGGATTCTTCCTTCAATGGTATTCTCCTTTCACTCCTAACTTTGGCTCTTTTAGACATCAGGTTGGCTTCAACACTGACAGCTATGCTTTGCATATCTTCTAAAGTGCGAGGAGCTCATTCTCTCAGTTGGAAGGCCATATCAGAATCAAATCCATCTGGGAATTTGATTAAGGCTAAATCTGGTGGGGGTCTAAGATTTTGAGGGATGGCATTGTAGACATTGTTGAATCTAGTGCAATAATCTTGTACAGTTTCTTGTGTTCCTCTCTTTAGGTTTTCATACTCAGAGAGAATCTGAAGAGGATCTTTCTTTTTCTCCCAATGGTTTAGGAATTATCTATAGAGAGTTTCTAGGATGTCTATACTGTTTGTTGGTAAAGCTCTAAACTAGGTTCTAACTTCCCCAGTTAGACTCTGAACAAATATTCTCATTCACACATCATCAGCATCTATTTCATAAATTTCAAAATAATCAGTCATTTTTTTGGTGTGTTGTTGAGCTGTATAGGTACCAGTACCATCAAATTGAGTGATCTTACTTTGGTAATCCTGGGGCATGGCACCTAGGTTCACTGGTAGTACCAGGGGGCATATCTATTTGCCATTGTGGTAGGTAATGATGAAACAAATGCTGGGGTTGGGATGACAGTGGGTGTTTGAGTTGTGGATGGATGAGTAGAAGGGGTGGTTTGATGTGGAGTGGTTTGAGGTTGAGAGGTATGAGGAAATGGTGATGAGCTTGCAGAGGCAGAAGTGATTACAGAGGGATTGGGTGTTCCTTCAGAGGTAAGATCAGATTGTATTGAGTTCTACAAATGTCTATCAATTGACAAATTGATAGCTTCAAGCTGTAAGTCTTCGATGAATATTGGGTCTAGGACTAGGTCAAATAATTCAGAATCAGATGAAGTCCTAAACAAAGAGGTCTCAAAGTATTCGTCAAAGGGTTGGTCTTCAAGATAAATCCACCTAACAGGACAGGATGTTGATCTGAAGGTGGGTCAAGAAATGGAAGAACTTTCTTGACTTTCTTGTCTCCTAAGAATTCTGGGGATCAGATTAGGGTTCTCAAACACTTGTGGTGGACTGGGATCAGGATTATCTCTGGTGTAATGAGTCCTTTCTGAAGCTAAGTTTTAGATTATGTTTTTGATTTTCTAAAATGATATCAAACAAACAACTTCTGTGATTTCTTTAAGATGCTATAGATTCGGGTTTAAACTTTCTTAAAGACTTATTATGATTGAGGAATTGTCTTCCCCAGTGGAGTCGCCACTATGTTATCACTCAGATTTTCCCTGAAGTTGTAAGAAGAGGGAAATGGGTCCGAGGTAACCAAAAACCAACTTTTAGGTACAGAATCTAGCCAATCTGTACGCAGAGAGGGCTCTTTCTTTAAGATTTAGCTTGGTTTTATAATATATTAGGCTAGTTATGAAAGCTTGGGGGTTTTGATTGTGTTTGGTGGTGGAATTCAGAAGCAGATGGATAGAACATAGTAAATCAGGCCATTGGGCAATGGAGTCAACTGCAGATGGCTAAACTGGATTTGGATGATTCAACAAAGGAGGGCTAATAATAGGGCAAGATAGTTAAACAAGGAATAAACGATAACTTGAAAGAATGGAATGGCTTTGAGAGGGAGGAAGGGCAGTTAAGAATCCTTCAACATGTTTCAAAAGAAGGGAAAATGAATGATCACTAGTAAAAAGCAATTAAGGATTTCTTACTAAATGATCAAAATGATTAAACTAAGAAGCAAAGATCAGTTAAGAATTCCTTGCCTATAATAGTTTAGAGAAAAACATTTAGAATAAAAATGATTTTAAAGACAGATTGCACTTAAGCACTTTTTGAAATATGCTTTTTCATTTTAATATTAAGACTTGAACACAAGTGAAATAATAAACCAGAAAACAATAACACATAAGATATAGAATACTTATTTGTCCAATATTTGACACATGAATCCTGTAAGAAAGTCCCTTGCTTTATTTCTCCATCCAGCCAGCCATACAAGAGTTGATCAACAACTTTTCTTTTCCAAAATAATAAGTCTATAGAAATGTCTAAGAATCCACCCCCAATACTCCGAATGAGTGAGTATTTATACAAAAATTTACAATAAAATATCTCTTAACAAAGAGAGATATAATCTAGGAAGCCTAACTATATGTTACATAAAAGTAGAGACAGATGGTCTCGAATATAGAAGATAAAAGTGAGCTGCTGCCTTGTTGTCCCTGTTTTTGTGAATGAGCTGGAGGTAGGCCCTATGATTGGGCATCTTGCTGTCTAGCTTGTAATTCTGTGCTGGCTGCCTGCTTTTGACTTTCGACTGATACTCTTTAACCTGTTCTGATACACTTTACCTGCTTTATCCTCATTCACCTTCTTTTACCAAAACTAACCATGGTAAATATTTGATTTTACCAAAGTAAATTACAAAATTTCTGTCATGTCCATCCACCAGTTTTCCTTTGGTATTTTGGTCCTTTGAAGCTTCCTAAATATTTCATCAGTTTCAGTATATTTGGCAAAATTAGGCTGAACTAAAAACAAATGTTTTATCTCATGTTCAACATAAAAAAGGTTCTCTAGATTGTCATAGAGAACTCTGCCTATTGGTAGTGCCTTGGGTGCAGATGCACTTGCTGATGAACTGAGCTGATTGTTTGCATACTGGGCCAACTTATCCACGTAGTCTTCATGCCTCATCAATTTATCATTAATTACTAAAGGACTGGGAAGCCCTTTGCTCTATAAAATACCAAATTTCTCCATAAAATCATCAATTTCTTCTTGCATGTTCTGGCACCTCCTTTCCAAATTCTACATCAGTGACCTTTTGGTTAATACCTTTTTTATTTCTAGGATGGTGGCTGTTATGTCTTCAATACCCAGCTCTTCTAGCTGGTACCTATTTTTGTTGTTCAAAAAATTTATTAGCTTGATGGCCTCCTCAGGTTTCCTTCCTAACTCTTCTTTGGTTTTTTGAATCTCTTCAAGGGCTACTTTTAATAAATCAATCTATTCAAAAATTATTTGTATGGAGGACCAAACATCATTTATTGACTGAGTGATGTTGGTCCAAAGAATCCTCCTGATATCTGTTAAGGGCTTTTCAAAGGTGAGGTCCTTCTCTAGAGCTTTCACCTGTTGTGCCAAGCCTTTATTCTTCCTCATTTCTTCAGCAAAATTAGCCTTTGAAACATCATATTTCTGCTCTAAAGTGACAAATTTTTCTTTTACCTTCTAGAGTTCAGAAACTTGTAGTTTCATTTCCTCCATGGACTTTATTAATTCCTCTGTACTCAGACCTGAAGTTCCTGCTGGTGCTGTTCCTGTGCTTGTACCTGTGATTACTTCTGCTGTGACCAAAGGGACATTTGGTGCCAGAGCTGTAGCAAGTGTTGAGGGGATTGCCGTTGAGACCACTGGTATCACATTTTGAGGCTGAGTGGTCGACTCACTCTGCCTACTTTTCAATGATTTTTCTAATTCTTGCTCAGTCTCCTTCAACTATTCATTAAGCTTGAGGACCAAGTCCATAAGCTCTTCTTCAGATTTCTTTTGAATCACCTCAGCAGTTTGTGGATGCCTTGATGGAGGCAACTTTAACTGCTTTCTTAAGGCAGCTATATCTTCATCTTTCTTCTTTATCAAGGCCTCTGTTGCCTTGACATCCTTTGGGTTATGACCCAATCCAATGACCAACTCCTGCAAGATTTAATTCTATTGTCTTTAGCCTGTGAGGAGGCTCTTTCCAAATGTAATTGAGCAGTTGTATTATTCAAAGAATTTTCTAATCTTTGAGCCATCATAGCTTTGTTGGTTAATGTAGAATACACCATTCCCCTATCTCCTTGTGAAGTTCAATTTGATCCAGGGGGTGAATGTCTTTGGCCATGACCTCAAAATCAGTTTTGAGGTAGTCTGCAATTGATTGAGGCTATTGTACTTTGTGCTTGAAGAAGCTCATCTGCATCTTGCCTTCTTTGATGTCATAGGCTAACATCAACCTAGTTTGATTTGTGGGGGCCATTTTCAAATACTGATCGTAAACTTGGGCCCTTAATGGTTCATTCTTAGCCTTTATTTCTTTGAATTTCTTTTTAATATCTAAATTCTCATTTCCTGGAGGCCTGAAGGATGACACTTTAGCACTTTGTTGCCTTTCTAGTTCCTGTCTTTGTGAGCTAGAAGGTGTCCCACCTGCTGGGAAAGTATGTTGGCTATTTGCACCTTCTTTTCTTTGACTCTCTGTAGTATCTTCAAAAAATTCCTCTTCTGAATGAGGATTTAGCCTGTGCCTCTTAGCACTAGGTTGGTCTGATGGGCCACTGGCAGGGGTAGCTACTTCCCTGTCTCTCTTTTTGTTCCTTTCCTCATTCAGAGGAGTCTGCAAAATTGGGGGCTCTCCCATGTTGACTTGAGTTGGGTGGGCCTGTGTTTGAGCCTGCTTTTGAGAAGTTTTAGGCTATTTTGACATGGTTGATTGTTCTGTTGCTGGAGTGCTGGTGTCCTTTCCTTTTCCCTATGATGTCTCTGTAAGTGGTGCACTAGTATCCTATGAGTGCCTTTGTGAGGTATCAGCTGTTGAGGCACTAGTTCCTGATGTTGGTTTTTGAGAAGTTTCAAACTGTACCTGTCCAAAAGAATCCAGGTCAAGTGTCTTTTCAAGATCCTCCATTACATTTTCTATATTGACCTGTTTACTATTTGTTTCTATTAGGGTCCCTTCCCCCCATTCATCCATGTTGGAAAATTGCTCAATTTCTAGAATTCTGTGATGCAAGTATGGTGATAGTCTATTTTTTATCCTCCTATCACAGATAAAACTATGGGGATCATATGGATTACAATTAAAACTTTTTCTCAGTTTCAAATGGTCTTCTAGAATTTGCTCTGCTACTTTCCATGCTTCCCTACTATTGAAGACAAATGGGCCTAAGTGGTCCTTGATTCTGAGTTGTGCTTTCTTCTTGGCCTTAGTAAAATGTGTCAAATCTGAGTGTATCATCTGTCTATAATATCTAATGCAAACAGTCTCATTGGAACATTTTTAGGTATCTTGAATGGGGAGAGCTCACACCATATACCATGATTTATGTGTGATTTTGGTATAAATACCAATCACCCACTCTGTACTGTTTGGATAGCTGCAGGATCCTTTTGATGTCATCACTAATTCTAGGAGGGAAATTCCCTGTCAGCAAGGTGGTCACTGGGTGGACAAACTAATCAATGAACTCATTATAGGAATAAGGGCAAACAAAAGATTCATGGAAGATAGAAGTCGAAAAGATGACAGACCTTGGATTACCCTTAGTATCAAGTTTCTTGACAAAAAATGGGAATTTGTCTGATTGATAGTAGAGGATGAGGTGATATATGAAGGTGGAATATTTGAAAACCTTTTCATTCTCCAGTCTCATGAACTGATCATGAATTTTCTCAGCAATATAAGAGGCATAATCATACTTGATAGCAAGAGGTTGTCCTGGGGTAAAGATAGACATCATCACTAAGGTCAATTCATCTACATATTCACTAGTGTTGAATCCCATGACTGCTGATATCATATCAACTATGATTTTTCCTGTATCTGTGAAGAAAACTGACATATAAGGAGGGGGATCTTTAGTTTGATACTTTTGTAATATGAAGGTCTGATTGAGGCAATTGAGCTCAGCTTGGGACAATTTAGTTGATTTCTCAAGTAAATTTCCAATGGAAATGGGGGTGAGGGCCTGACTAGGATGAAATTGTAGCATCTCATTGATTGATTCAGCAGTTATTGTGAAGAGGACTGTTTGGTTGGGAGACATGACTGCTCTACGGATGGGGTCATAATTAGCATGGCACTGATGGATTATGTCAGGGAAAACATGCACAGAGGGGAGAAAATACATTGGGAGGTTGGATTCCCACAGTCCCATGGCATCGTAGCCATTCAAATGGTTATCTCAGCATTGGCAAAAGAATTTGAGGTGGTCTTTATCAGTGTTTAGGTCCTTTATTTGAAAATCCTTGTCTGCCAGAGGCAGATAGTCTAAATCATGGTGAGGGGTGGTAATGGGAGCAATGTTTAGGGCTACTGGGGTTTCCATTCTGGTTCTTGTGGATTCAGAAAGGAAACTAAGGTTTTCTTTGTGAAATTGGTGAAACCAAGGGCCTGGGGGACTTGAATTACAAAAGTAGTAATCAGAACTATGGTGAATTTTGGCTTTTTAATCAATTTGCAGTGGAAAACAAGTATTTGTAGGGTTTTTTTGTCGGGAAATTGATAAATACCTATTCTTGGGGGCAGGCAATGAAATGCAGGTACTGAGTGTGATTGGGTGGCTCAAAGCGTCGTCGACTGCAAAGGTTGAAGTAGGTTGGCGGCTGGGAGCATGAATTGGTTGACCTCGTCATTATATTTGCATGGATGTACAGGTTCGCAGAATAATCGATGAAAATGATTTATTTTTGTTTTATATACAAAAGTCAAGAATTGGCAGGTTTCGGGATTCTGGACAGGTGGCGTCAGCAGGCAAACGATGTGATGTTTTGTCGTTTAGTGGGAGGGCGGTAAGCGGTTTATATCGCACCACTTATGGAGGAGGGGTGGTATTCGGGCTCATCCTCGCAATACCATAGGATGATCGACGCATGGCGGAGGCACTGTACACAAAACTGCTTTGCGATCACGTGCTAATGTGTGATTGGAAAGGGTCATGCGATATGCATGATAGTTGTCAGATCTCAAAGGTGTGATCGGATGGCTATCGGGGATTGCGAAGAGACGGGGGTTTAATGGAGGCAGGCCCGATATAATTAAGGATTATTTAATTATATCGGGAGCGGCGGGATTGGCTAGGGAAGTTATTAATTAACCATGAGGGTTAATTAACCCTTTTTAATGTAGGCAGGGAGTCGGGGCTGTTAATGGGTTACTGATTAACTCATTAATCCCATTTATTAATATATTATGGTTATATTTTAACCAAAAGGGCGGGATATATAGTATTTCAGGATTTTTACTTAGTTAAATAATACAGGAAGGGGTAGATTTTTATAGGGGATTTATATAATATAGGTTAGTAGTTAATATGAATTTGAAATGAAAAAAGCACTAAGTATAAAACATTTGGTGTGTGTATTTAAACTTAGGCTAAAGTGAAAAAGGGGGTTTTTATGAAAAATATTTTTAATTTCCCTAAGTAAAATAGGATTTTACTTAGGGAAATTTTTTATAAAATGAATGAATGATTTATGGTGGGATGAGATTATTAATGAATGAGCTTAAATACTTAGGCATTATAAATTATTGGGCCGAGGGTTCGGTCCCTCCAGAAGTCAGAGAAATGCTCTGAGCCCCTCTAATTTGATAAATACTTTGGTACTTAGGGGAAATTAGTGAAACTTTAGGGGAAATGAGTAGGGAAGTTAATTATTTGACTTTGCTTGCTTGAGGTGCCTTCAATGTAATACATGCCCTTGCCTTGTGATGAAAGTAAAATATTTACACATTTAAAATCATCATTCACCACATATCATTCTGCAACCATCATCTACCTACCCTACCTACTTTAACCTAGCATTTTTACTTCTTTATTTGGGTGCACTTAGACTGGCAAACCCTTATCAAACTCTTTTTCTTTTACATGGTAATGTCTATCTAAATCTACACTTATTACATCCAAGGGCTCAGATTAAACTGTTGAGCTCCTTTTTTCACTCTACCTATCTACTTATCTGCCAAGATTACACTGTTTGGTCAGATCTTTATTCTCTACTTCTAAAACATGAAATTGAAATATGAACTAGCCAAGTTTAAACTATTTGACTATTCATGAATTGTGGCATAGGTGACAAACTGCACACAATTGTTTATTATACAAAGTGAAAAAGTAGTGGCATTTAGACTTGCACACTTTCTTGGTCTTTCTTTTTGGTGGGGTTCATTTTCTTTTCTTTTTTGACCATCTTTTATTCTTTTTACCCTTTGATTTTTCTTTTAGGGTATACCCTCTTTACATTTTTTTTTTTTCACAAATATGGAAAATCTTTGCAACAAGTAAATGTATGAACATATTACATAGCTCATCAAGTAAATCATGATATATGACACCTATTGGTATAGGGGCATAACATGCTCGACCCTTATATATCATTTTTCAATGGAGTGATATTCAAGCTACCTTTATTTCTTGTTGTCACCTTAGCTATGATACCATGTTGAGAAATATAGGGCATCTAGATTAGGGTGATTTCTTTTACTTTGATAATTGCTTGTGATGTTCTTTTACTTAACTTGATGTACTATTATTTAGCTTCTTCTTTCATTTTATTATTATTGTTTTATTATAATCAAATAAACACCAAAATATGAAGATAAATGAGACAAGAGGATACAAAATATAGGCTATTAGCCAAGGCCAAAACCTCTCCCCTTGAGAGGAAAACCCACAAGAATTATTCTCTTCATATAGAATCTTCAAATGATGAATTCCAAGACCTAATATCCTTGACAAATACCCTTCCAAGATCAAGTTGACTTTCCTTCTTGATTAGATTTCCTTACACAACTTCTAGCAGCAAACTTCAACCTTCCAGCAACTTCGACCCCCAACAACAATTTCGACCTAGTAGCTTTCGCAACTTTGACCTAGCAGATTCACAATTTTGACTTTGATGCAGATTTACAACTTTGATTTTTATGCAGGTCACAACTCAACCTTGGTGTAGCTTCACAGATTCGACCTTGATGTAGCTTCACAAACTTGACCTTGACGCAACTTCTTCTTTGATGTAGCTTCATAGCTTCGACCTTGATGCATATTCACAGCTTCAATGCAACATTATACTTTTTATCTTACAGCTTCAGAATTTCATTGCACATGAGAGAGAGAGAGAGAGAGACCCAAAAATTTGATTCTAGCTTTCTGTTGACAGTGCTGAAAATCCATCAACCAAGGGGATCTCCTCGATGTGAATTCCCAACTAGAACTCACACCATTTGGTGTAGGAGTCCCATCCAATACAAAGGCCAAGTTGCCATATACTTAGAGATATGCCTTGGCTCTAGGAGTCAGCACATGAGAGTGTTATGTTGGTATCTTCCAACAATAAGGTATGTGTTCCTGGTGAGTGTGTAATGTAACTATGTCAAGGTTCTCTTACTCCAAAGGGGGGTAGAGTAAAGTCAACCTCTAAATGAGAGGTAGTAGTACCACCCAAGAAGAGACACGTTCGAACCAGAAAGGGTCTATCCAGCATCCAACAAATAGTTCATAGTGGACACAACAATCATTAAACCAAAGTACAAGGTAAAACACGTACACCACTGATCCAAATTTAAACTGGAACGTAACAAATTACAGAGATAACCACAAATACAGAGATACAACAGAAATAATACTTCATTTCATTAATGTAAAATACTGTAATATGCTTACAAACAGAAATGGAAATAAACTAGCTCGAGTGATGGTAGCTTATCTCTGAGGAGAGATGTGGTGGCTACATGCCTCTGAACTATCTTACAATGAGGCTCGAAGGCCTATTTATTATTTAGAAACAATGGAAAACTCTAAACATCCAAAAACCTAACACTAGGAGATGAAGTGCCAAACTATGGGCCCCATTTTGGGTAAATTGGTACATCAACTTCCTAGGGTTGTAAATTTGTCATACGATCTCTGTTTGACATGCACAATACCTCGTTAGAAAGATCTATTCAAGGACTAAAACTTTGGGAAGAGCAAAATCAGTCCATAGACCCATGTTGCTCCCATTTTTCCCCAAAAATGTCGCTTAGGTCCTCAAAACAACTTCGAAAGTTCAAGACTCAAAAAACTGCCAAAAATAGTAAATTGTGCTACAAATAAGGAAACTGAAAAACTAAAAGAAATAATGGTGGGGGTACAAGTGGAATTGGTGGGTGGAATCCAATATCTTCATGGATCATTCCTCCCCCCTTAGGAAGAAATGGTCCCCATTGCGTTGAGTTCCTCCATGAGATGAGGAAACTTCTGCTGAACTTGGTCCCTGGTGAGCCACCTGCCCTGGTGAAGGAGTTGGCCTGCTTTGACAAATCGATACAGTTGGATCTTCTGCTAGTGAGTGTGCTTGATCTATGTGTCCATGATCTGATTAGTTGCAGCTTGTTCCATGCAATCTAGATCTATTGGTGTGAGCTGTTCTGCAATGTCGGATGTGTCTAGTAATGGTGGAAAGTATGGCCGAAGGCGGTCCATATTGAACATTGGGTGTGCGCCAAGGAATGGGGGAATGCCGAGCTCAAATGAATTATCTCCCATAGCCTTGGTAATGGTGTAAGGACCATATTTGAGTGGTCTGAGTTTTCGATAGGCTCTGATAAGGCGTTCTTTTTGCAAATGCAACCAGACTTTGTCACCCACTTGAAACTTGTGTGGCACCCGATGTTGATCATGTCGTTGTTTGTGCTTGGCATTTGATTTCTCTAGAATGTCATGGACTTGTTGGCGGATATGTTGGATGTGCTCAGTGAATTTGTTTGCCTTATCTATTTCGGACTGGACATGAGATGAATCTACCTGAGTAGTTGCAAATGGCATGGCCACATCAATGGGACATAGTAGCTAAAATCCCAAGCCCACCTGAAAAGGGTTGTGGCTAGTCAAGCTATGGAGAGTCTAGTTATAGATGTGCTGAACATAGGGGAGGCTCTCATCCCATGTGTGTGGATGATTTGAGTTGTACATGCGTAGAATGTGTACGATCATCCTGTTGACAACCTCTATCTCGTCATCAGTTTAGGGATGGAAGGCTGTGGACTTAGTGAGTTTGGTGTCCACCATCGACCAGAGATTGTACCAAAATGTACTGAGGAGCCTACTGTCCTGATCTGAGATGATAGACTATGGGATCCCAAAGTGTATCCACACTCATTGAAAGAAGAGTTTAGCAGTGGCTTCTGCTGTTATATTCTTCTTGCAGACCACCATAATGGCCATCTTTGAGAACCTGTCGATGACCACAGAAACACAGCCATTTCCATGCTTAGTAGAAGGAAGGCCTGACATGTAGTCCATGGAGATGGATTCCCAAGGTCGACTAGGGGTAGGCAGCATAGTATAGAGGCCTTGCTTCTTGATGGTCGGTTTGGCAATGGCACAGACAGTGCAGGATCTGATATACTTTCCGACATCTTGTCGAAGATTCGGTCAACAGAAATACTTCTGCAGTACTGCCACCATTTTCTCGACCCCGAAATGCCCAATAGCCCCACTGTAGTGTGCTTCCCAAATCATCTTGTCACACTCACTTGAAGGAACACAAAGGTGGCCCAGGTGGCATAACAGGGCATCCTGGAGGTGAAAATCGGGAACATGCTGACCCTCCAAGAGTGTCTGGTACGTGTGGCCGAATTCTGGGTTGCTTTTGTAGAGAAGTGGCCAGTCAGAAGTCTCATGCCCACAAGATTTGAGCATGGTGGTTAATGCCATGATCGGTGGTCGACTCAGGCAATCTACAACATTATTGGTGCTACTCTTATTATACTTGATATTCAAATGGAACTGTTGCAGGTATGTGGACCACTTCTGATGGCGATCATTCTACAACTTCCCTTGCATCTATATGAATTGCAGGGGCCAGTGGTCTGTGCGGATGACCGTTTCCTTTCCCAAAACGTAATGCATCCATTGTTGGTAGGCCTTCACAATGGAATACATCTCTTTGTCATAAGTGGGATACTTCCAGACTCCGTCTGAAAGTGTCTCACTGTGATATGCCACTAGATGCCCGTGTTGAGTAAGGACTACCCCAATAGCATAGTCAGAGGCATCTGTCTCGATCTCAAATGGTTGTTGCAAGTCTGGTAATGCGAGCACTGGTGCCGAGCAGAGGTAATGTTTCAACTCTGTGAATTCCTTCTGTTGAGGTTCATGTTAGAGCTCAAATCTGCCTTAGGCTGAAGGAAGACAGGATTCAAGATAACACCATACCACGCTTAGCCTCGTAGCTAGCCCTACGAGGATAGGAGAGGGATCTCTCTGGGTCTATCTCGGCAAAAAATGTCAATAGGGCCTGAGATGACCTATAATGAATACTGATTTTAGGCTAGTAAATAAATATGAAAGAAATATTTGATTTTTAGGCTGGGTTTTCTGGGCTGTATGGGACCAAGGAACAACATGAGCAGAGAAGTTAAATCAAAGACACAGATTATCTCATGAGGCAAGATAGGCAAGAGGTTTTAGCATCGAATTTGAAATACTATGGAGTGGGTAGACTGTTAAGAGGTTGACAAGGGCATAATAGATGAATCCTTATCAAACAGAAGAAAACATTAAACATGAACACTTTCCCAAGGTAGAGCAATAACCTGGATTCTACCTTTCTTACTTAAAAGCATTCAGCTAGCAATAATTATGAATGAATGGTAAAACATAACAGGGTACATATGAAACAGAGAGAAAAACATATGCTAAAGTCATTACCACATGAATCTCATGAAACAGAGCTGAATCATTTCATTCATCCTCAGTCGAAACTGTACAGTGAAAGCTCTGAGTTTTTTCTCCCACACATTTTCCAGAACTCAACCTTTTATAAATGGTTTACAATACAATAAATAGACCCAAATGTGAGAAAACAGATCGACCAGAATAGGGAGCTGTTTAACATCAATAACAAACAAGAAGCAACCATCTGTTCTGAAGAAAAGCAGCGTTACATGTTGTTTGTTTGATAACCAATAAGAATGCGGAACCTGTGGCGTAGACCCTTTTGAATTGCAACTGAAGACAAAAAATAGACCAACGAATCATATTTCTCTGCCATGGTGGATATCTACGTTTTAAATTTAGCTTTTGGTTTTTGACTTTTCACCTTCTAGTTTGAATAAAAACCAATTTTCTATAAAAATGGCTTTTAAATAATATTCTGCCTTGAATAAAGGGAAGATTGTATGGTCAATGAATGATCCCAGCTGCACTTTGGCTAAATTCAACAATATCTCCATGTTTTACAATTCAGTCAATGATCTTGTGTTTATCAAACATAGTGCTGTGAGTCTTGATTTCTTCATTTGTTTAATAACAGTGTCCTTTGGCATCTCCAATCTCTTTTCAAAAGCATCTTGTAAACTGTGTTTTCCATGAACAACTGATAGGCTAATTTGCAAGTAGCATTGCATTCCATAGAAAATAATTCCTGTTATCACATCATTCATGGTCCCTCCTATAGATTCCTTAATTTTCTTGATATCTTCCAGCTGAAACAAAGCAGATGAAAGAGCAACAGGCATGCATTCGACTCCAGGAGATCCTCGAATTGGCAGCTAGCTATCGTTAATCGATCCTGTCATTCTCAGCGAAGAGATTATCACATCTACCGTTGTGTACCATATTACCAGCATCATATGCCATATCCTGTGAAAAAATTTAGATAGGCCAATGCGGGGCCGACTGGGTTTAGTCCTACGCTTGGCAGCAGGAAAGGTTGGTGGGAGAGCAGGATTGTTAGCTCTGGTGGCAATAGCAAGCAACACGGACATGAAAGAAATCCCATCTCCGATGGCATGATGGACCCTCAAAACGATGGTGGCTCCGGCCTTGCTTGTTCTGTAATTCAAGAAGTGGAGCTCCCACAGAGGACGTGACTGATCAAAAGGCTTTAGGGATAATCTAGAGATATATTCATCAACCCAGGTGTCGTATGATTCTTCCCCACATTGGGCAGGCCAACAATTCCTGTCCTCAAGCTCATACTGATTTTGGATGAGGAAGAATATTGTCTGTGCCATGCGTTTTCTGGTACAATGATTGCCGAGTTTGACAGGAATGATAAACGAATTGATTTGGTGTCATGAGCAAGTGCTTTGGTAAATAATGAGCACCAATGAGCAATTTGTGTCGACCCCAGTGGCCTTTGGATTGGCTTTGGAAAAGCACGAGAGGAGCAAGGTAGAAGCACCGATATGGGGAACAATGTGATATTCGTCTCAAGAACTTGAAAATGAGAATGACACGATGCTGCAATTCCCTTCATGCCTGCTCCTTCCCACTGCAACCACAACCACATTGAGCATGGAACGAGCAAGCAAAATCCAATTCGGAGAAGATTTGGCAGAAAATTCAAGTTACAATCTTGTACGCCGCGCGCACACCCAGTGCGCCGCGCAGGCTGTATGCACCGCGCCCATTTAAACTTACACTGTGTAGAGCGACTATATGCGCCGCGCAGGCAAACTTACCCACAGTCTCGACTTTCAAAAACTATTTCGCTTCATCCACGATTTGTCTTGACTTCAATGATGTATTTAACGTGCATATGGATTTATGAATGTGGAAAATATTATATATAAACAAAGGACTTTGAATTCTTTTTTGACAAACCCACTTTCTAATATGGCAGACTTTGGCACTTTGTATTTAAACCCTATTTTAGTTTCCACTTTGATTTTTAATCTGATGATGAATCTCTGTCTATCTTTTTTGTAGGGGTGTTTGGCATGTGATCTTGGCAGAGGATGATCAGGGCTGCGCCATGAAACATTTCACAACCGAAGGAGCTTTGGGATTACATATTTATTACAAGGATAAAATGGACGATTTTTCTTCAAAACAGAGTTTTGAAGAAGAATCATAATCAAGCATATTGACGATGACATTTATATCATTAAAACTTATTTCGAACCTCTCATGTGTCTGCTGGCATTTGAAGACTAAATTGACAAAACCCTAGACCTAAAAAACTCTAAAAACTCTTTGCTGACCAAAAGACCATCCATGACTATGAATGACTGAAACATTGACTTCGATGAATTTTGATGAACTTTAATGATCAGACACAAGCCAGCAGATACATGACAAGACCCTTCCATCAGATTATGGCATGCCCCTAGTGGAATGCAGCTGAGTGAATGGAGCGAGACACCTAAAAATGAAATGCAAAAAGAGATTTTGATCTCTGACGGAGGACTGACCAGACCGACTCTAACAGTTTAGACCAAAATAATTTTTCTTTTACTCCTCCCTTGGTGACTTGACTCAAGGGCCAAGTGATATGAGAAAATCCCAACACAAACATGTGGTAGAAGTTGGCAAGACCTAGAAATTTGCGGAGCTCTGTCAGAGTGGTTGGAGATGGCCAATCCTGAATGACTTGGATCTTGGTTGGATCCACATGCACCCCCTGTTAATCAATAATGTATCCCAGATACTAAACTTGGGTCATGCCAAAAGTGCATTTCTCCAAATTGGCACATAACTTGTGTTGCCGCAGTGTTTGGAAAACCTGTCGGATGTGGTGGAGGTTCTCTTCCCAACTCTGGATGAAGATTAGGATGTCATCCAAGTATACCACTAAAAATGAGTTGGTGAATGTCCGAAAGATGTCATATATTATCCTCATGAAGGTTGTAGGAGCACTCGTCAACCCGAAAGGCATAACCAACCTTTTGAAAAGGCCCTCCTTGGTTTTGAAGGCAATCTTCCACACATCAGAGGGTTCGTTTGGTACTTGGTGATATCCCGATTTCAAATCGATCTTGCCGGAATATTTTTCCCCTTTTAGTTGGTCCAGAAGGTCATCAATGCGTGGGATCGGGTACCTATTCTAAACAGTGATCTTGTTCAGCGTCGATAGTCAATACAGAGTCTCCAAGTCCCATCCTTCTTCTGTACCAACATGAACAGGCTCCCACGGGGTGATGAACTCAGTCAGATGTGACCTTTCTGTAGCAGCTCCTGAATCTGCGTCTTGATTTCATCGTTCTCCAAAATGGAGTGCCAATATATTGGTCCATTGGGAAATGGTGCACCCGGGGTCAGATCAATGGAGTGCTTGACCCGACAGTGTAGAGGAACCCCTGCGGGGGAGGTGAAGATGTCCTCATACTCCTCCACGACCTTGTCCATCTGTAGTTGTCATGTAGAGGGGCCGTATCTGGAGGTCATGGCCACTATCTTCTTCTTTCCTTGAGGGTGTATCATCATGAAAACAAATTTACCGGTTTTGGAAATGAGCTTACTGCATTGTTTTGTAGTAACCAAAGAGATGGCGGTAGGCGCTGCTACCTTCGGTATCATGTACAACTTATTTCCCAAAGTAACAATAACAGAATGAGGCCTTGACTCATATAAAACATGTCGCTTCCACAAGTATGGTTGGCATACTAATACATCACAAACATCAAGGGGAGCAACATCACACAATACCTCATCCGTGGAGGGCTTGTTGTTGTATGGAAGGCGACACTGGTGGCTCACGCGAAGATCCCGTCCTTGGTGAAGCCACTCGATGGTGTACGGTTGTGGATGTGTTGTGGTTGGTAAGACCAGCCGCTTCACGACCTCTACCAGAATGAGGTTCTTTTGGCTCCCGCTGTCGACAATGAACTGTAGCAGGGAGCCCTTTACCCACACCTGGGAGTGGAAGAGGCGCTCCTCCTCCTCTGGATATTTGGGTTCCTCCTTCTAGATCTTCATGGTGGCAACAGTGGCATTGGGCTCTGCATTGATAATCTGCTTCCATTTGTCATTCCCCTTATCGGGTTCTGACTTAGAGTCTAAACATGCATCTGATTCCGAATACTTTAACTTAGCCACCAGTGACTACTTGGCCCAACAGTCACCTGTGTTGTGAGTGGAGCTCTTATGGAACTCACACCACTTTCTCGTGTCCTTCTTTGGCTTCATGGTGTTGTTCTTTTCTTGCAGCTTTGGTGGGTTGTCCTGTGCCACCCCACCTTGGCTTTGTCCTTTGTTCAGCAGTTTGGATTTGTAGATCCAAAGTCTTGCTTCTTCTGTTTAAACTTCTACTCGATCTTGACAGCGTATTGGTGTAGGAATTTACAAGGTAAGTTCCTCAGACAGAACACCAAAGGACACGGCTCACAAATAGATCACAGATCAATACACCACTAGTGTTGATGTGGTTAAAACCATCAAAGAGGGAAACAGTCCACGGCCTGAGCCAACACGGCCACTTCAGTCAATTTATTAATAAAAGAATGAAAATTTACATAAGCTTCTCTCATGAACGGTTACCCTACAAATGACCCTCCATGCTCTTTAAATAAAGATCATGGACCAATCGGGTGTTAAGTCACGGATCAAGTGTCGGTAATACCGAGGAGAGAATGAACCGTCGGATCACTACATGTCGTGACCGTTGAATTGTAAGTTACATAAGTATATAGTAAAGAAACACACTTTACCTAACTCTACACTAGACCAAGTTATACTTAACTATTTCCTATGTGTCGGAATATCCTAACATCCCCCCTTAAGAACAACTTGGGATAGGATTGAAGGATGTACAAATATGACACAATAGGAGAAGGAAGGAGGAATTAGAGCCTATCCCCCTTAGTGACAACTTCCTGAACTCCAACCATAAATTGAAGTTTAGTAAACTTCGCCTCTATGAGAGCCTTTCTAAATATGTCAGCAACTTGATCATCTGTTGAACAATATTGCACTTCAAGAACATGGTCATGAATGAGCTTTCTGATGAAGTGCAAGTGAAATTCAATGTGTTTGTTGCACTAATGTTGGACTGGATCTTTGCATAGTTGAATGGCACTTTGATTATCACACCAAAGTGTAGCCGGATGCTGTTGCTGAAAGCCAAACTCTGACAGGATTTGACGAAGCCACATGGCCTCCTCACTAGCTTCTACGGCACCACAATATTCTTCTTCTACTGAAGAAAGAGAAATGGCACTTTGTTTCTTGCAAGCCCATGTACTAAGTCCTGAACCAAGAGTGAACACATAACCTGCAGTAGACTTCCAATCATCAGGGTCACCAGCCTAATCGGAATTAGTGAAACCAACCAATAGAGGAGATGCTTCTGCACTGTAATGAATGCCAAATTGAATTGTTCCTCAAACATAATGAATTATTCTTTTAGCTGCTTTCCAATGACTTTCATGTGGGTTTTCCATAAACCGAGCAATAAGGCAAACAACAAATGAAAGGTTAGGATGAGTATGGGTCAGATAAAAAAGTTTTCCTACAAGTTGACGGTATAAGGTAGCATCAACTTCAGGAGAAGTACAAGTGACTGAAAGTTTGGCTCCAGATTGAAAGGGAGAAGGGTCTGGTTTACAATCTTCCATGTGAAAATGGTGTAGAAGATCATAGGCATACTTGGACTGGGAAAGGGAAATACTTTCCTTGGATTGCAAGACTTGAAGACCAAGAAAATAATGCAAGTGTCCTAAGTCTATCATTTCAAACTTATTTTTAAGGTTGGACTTCACATGGTTTATATGGTTGGGATCACTACCAGTAAGGATAATATCATCAACATAAAGAATAAGAATGATAAGAGACTTGCCCACTTTCTTGGTGTAGACAGTATTGTCAGAATGACACCTAGAAAAGCCTGTTTCTAAAAGAAAGCTATCCATTTTGGCATACCAAGTTCGAGGAGCTTGCTTGATACCATAAAGGGATTTCTTAAGTTGACATACAAGGCTGGAGTTTGTTTGTATAAAGCCAGTAGGTTATTCCATATAGATTTCTTCATGCAAGTCCCCATGCAAGAAGGTAGATTTAACATCCATCTGATGGATTTCCCGTTTGGAAGAGGTAGCAAGGGAAAGAACAAGGAGGATAGAGTTCATTTTGGCAATAGGGGAGAAGGTTTCAGTATAGTCAATTCCTTCAACTTGTGGAAAACCCTTAGCAACAAGATGAGCTTTATGTTTATCAACTTTTCCATCTGGTCCATACTTGGTTATGTAAACCCATTTGCATCTAACAAGTTTTCGTCCCTTTGTTAAATGAACAGGATCCCATGTATCATTTGCCAATAATGAACAATATTCTTCATTCATAGCCATGTCCCAATCTAGATGGCCCGAAGCTTCTGCAAAGGTGTTAGGATCATAATTCGTTGAAGCTTGAGCTAGTAAAGAAGAGGCTCTATTGAACTGAGAACATGTACGTCGCCAATTTGTAGGATCACCGGCAAGAGCACCTGCTACATCCCAAGTAGCATGGACCCATTTTGGAGGCTGCGGAGCTGAAAGAGGATCCTGAGAAGGTGGAGGATAATTGTCATCCTCGCTTGCATCATCTAAAGAAGAAATATTTTCAAAAGTAGAAGAGATAGAGAGAGGTGGCACATCCGTCGAACTAGGCTCGTAGGCCAATATAATTTCAGCAAATTTTACATCTCTTTTAATGATAACATTTTTGGACTTAAGTGGAATAAGTCTATATCCTTTGACATATTCAGAATATCCAACAAAAATACATTTTTCACTCTTAGGTTTTAAAGCTTTCTGTTTCTCATCTGGAATATGGGCCCATGCTTCAGTTCTAAAAACATGAAAGTGACTTACATCTGGTTTAATTGAGCTCCATGCTTCTTCTGGAGTGATATTCTTTAGTACCTTAGTAGGAGTGCGATTTATTATGTAATTTGCAAAGTTAATTGCTTCTGCCCAAAAATTAAGACTAAGTCCTTTAGATTGAAGCATACAATTATCCATTTCCTTTAAGATGCGATTCTTCCTTTTAGCTACACCATTTTGTTGTGGAGTATATGGAACAGTATGTTGCATTTGAATTCCATTCTCAGTGCAAAAGTTTATGAATTTGTTGTTAACATATTCTTCGCCATTATCAGATCTTAGCTTAAAAATTTGATGTCTAGATTGTTTTTCAACAAAGGCCTTAAAGGCCAAGAACATGTTAAATACTTCACTCTTAAGTTTTAAGAAGTATACCCAAGTGCGTTTGGAGAGATCATCAATGAAAGTTAAGAAATACTTGTATCCATAGAATGAAACAACTGGAAGTGGACCACATAAATCACTATGCACAAGCTATAAAGGGGCTGAGGCGTGCCAAGAGGCACATTTTTCAAACTATCCTGATGATGTTTTCTGAGTACACATCCGGAACAAACACCATCTCTGCAAGATACCATTGGAATACTTGTCACCATATTTTCTTTACAAAGATTATGAAGGGAGCGATAGTTTAAGTGACCAAATCACTCATGCCAAAGTTTGCTCACTTCATCATTATGAGCAAAAAATACTGAGGGAAGATTTGATGACCCAAAGTTGTTAAACTTATACAACCCCGTAGAATCATCAGCAATGCCAGTAGCTAAAATCTATCTAGGATCTCTTAGGTCCTTAATTACAACATCGTGAGGTGAAAATTCAACGATTTTACCTTCACCTGAATGAGTTATCTGATATATAGATAGAAGGTTGCAGGATAAGGTTGGAACACATAATACATCATTAAATTGACCATTGTCTATGTTGTACCTTAAGAAACCAATTTCGTGGCTATAGAGAAATTGTGCTTAAGACATTAATAAATATTATTTACTATCACTTATTGTTTGTTGTGTTCTCAAATGAAGGACCTAGAAAACTTGGTCTTTAACCCTTAATAAATGTATGACTGGAACATTTCAGAATGCCATTTGTTACTAGATATAAATGATGAGTGAAGAAAGCTTAAAAGAGAAGTTAAAGATAATATGTTGGCTTTTCACAGAAACTACTATCTGTAACTTAGAAGAATTATGAAAATGAGAACTAAATCATAGACAATATGCTGCTTAACATAGAAACTACTATATGTGACTCTTGGAGAAGTTAAAGATAATATGCTGGTCTTTCACAGAAACTATTATCTATAACTTAGAAAGGAAGGTGGAAACTTCAAGTATAGGAGCACTCTTTTAAGGAATTTTAACTTTATCTACATAAGCAAATAAAGACCTGCAGCTTCATTACTATACTTGAAAAAAGAAAACATAACATGACACATGACAGAGAAGGTTACAAAATTATACCCAACAACTCATGGAAACTTCTGATTCTTTCATTAATCAACGATGATATCAGGAATACAGTGGCCTAGTCTCCGAGTTCTCCAAAATTCGAACCCTTTCTTTGTAAATTTTCATCTTTTTATACATTGTGGAACAGTTGTTGATTTCTGAAACTACCCAAATTATTTAACTGCTTCTCTAACTATATGAAGTAAAAACTATTACATAATTTTACAGAGGGTAAAAGACACCTCAAAGAACATGAAATAACAGGAACATAACTGAATTCAGAAGAGGATGATAACTGCTGGCTTTCTCTATTAATCCACTGTCGAATTCCTCTGTAAATGCCCTAATGATGTTTAATTCATTTTAGCCATAATGAAATGTGTTTAGCTTGTGTAATCCTGGGCTTACATATGTATCGGGCATTTGATTGGCCAAAATACAAAGAAAACATACCCGATTGTCTTCCTCTTCAGATTCGGCTCTAACCCTGATTTTCCACTTTACACAGTGAAATTAACGCGAACCTTTGCTTAATACGGAACTAAAAAAGAGTTAATCTTGCTTTATAAATCTGTCAAATCTGCCCGTTCAGCACTCCATTGACTTCCACTGCAAATCGCAATCAGCCCTTTCAAATGATATATTACCACAAAACTTAACTTTACGCACCCTTAAGCCGCATATACATAAATCCTTCATATTTGCACTATTTCTATTATATACCTTTTAGAATAGAATATGCCATAAAACATGCCTTTTCCTCCTATATAATGTTTGCGATGCGATATTTAAATCCCCCTTGTTGATCTTCTGCCACCAGATCAATGGTTGGTGTCTTCTCTGAACAACACAACTTGCCCGATAGATCCCCACCATAGATCTGTGCTTAGTGGATTTGACAGTCTACAAAGATTTCAGGTGGGACATAAGCACGGAGAATACCCGCCTGAAATGAGTGGTCTTCTCTCTCCAACCAACTGTTATGTGTCAATCAATAAGTGGAATCAGGTGAGCTCCACTAAAAACCACTTACCACTTTGCATCCACCTGAAATTTTGCCTTTTAGCTTAAAATCCACCTTTTCGTACGCCTTGCGGACCTGCCAGAATTATAAAACGCAATATATAGTTTTTCGGGTCTGTCATTGCAAATCGCAATCAACAGAACCCATATACATGTATATGAAGGGCTTTTTGATACAGCAGACCCGCCAAAATTATAAACACAATGAATATATGTTTCAGGTCCAGCTATTGTGAATCACAATCGGCAATCGGTGAATGAACCAATACATATGCATTCGGCGCTTTACGGACCCGCCGGGCTTTTAAATATAATATATATATTTCGGGTCCAGATCTTTGACACTTTATAACTTGTTTCTTTTGTGATTCCGATACACAATATGCTTTGCGATATATATACGTATACATTCATATAACCATTGGCTTAATCCTTGGCTATATCGGGGCCGATTCTTTTATTTTTACTTGTTCCTTTACAAAGAAAACATACCCGCTATACCATTATTACTCCTTCCTTTTGCTTTTATCTATTTTTGAAATATTTTCAAATTCTTGTATGAAAAATGAATACTACAAGCAACAAAATGCATGTTACAACAGTCTATATGAACAGTTCCAGTCCCTACGACACTAAGAGATCTATCATCACCAACATATATATTTTTGGTGTTACAATCATTTAAAGAAGAAAACATGGCTTTGTTTTTGGCCATGTGATAAGAAGCTCTAGAATCAATGAGCCACTCATGAGAATTAGAAGAAGAAGATACATTTAGTGCATATCCAGACCGAGATGTTTGACAACCACATGCAGAAAGTGCTATTCATGAAGATGAAGATGAAGTTGAAGAGTGCTCCAAATGGATGTTATGCTTCTTCATTGTTGCTTCCAAGGCTTCCATCTTCTTAAAGCATTTGGATTCTAAGTGGCCATCTTGATTACAAAAGTGGCAATGTTGATCAATCTTCTTACCTTTGTTTTTATTTGCCTTATCATTTTGTTCAAATGATTTTTCATTTTGAGGCTGAAATTTCTTAGGACCCTTGTTTGGTTTAGGTCCATTCTTTTTAAGATACAGATTCTTAGGATTCTTTGAATTTGGTTGTTGCTGGGTGGCTAAGGCTTTCTTAGAAGAGTTTCCAAGATTAAGAAGACCAAGGTGTAAGAGTTTTTCTTGCTCTCTTATTAAAGAATCACAAAAGGAATCAAAGGAAGGGGACTTGCAGTCTTGTCCTTGAGAAATGAAGGCTTCTCTTGTAGAATGGAAGGTGGAAACAAACACAAAGTAGGTTGGTCCCAACTTAGGAAGAATGGAATAGATAAGGTTACCATCTTCTTTCTTAACCTTAACACATTCAAAGAGAAGTCTAAGGGTCTTGACCTTGGACAGAAAATCTTCAATGGAAGAAAAATTATTGGGGTCCAATGTAAGCAACTCATTTTCGAGTTGATGGGCTCTAAGTTCATTTTTAATTCCAAGAACTTTAGTGATCTGTTTCATTACTTCATTAGGAGTATCAAGTTTTGCAATGGAATCTAAGGTCTGGAGAAATAGACGTCCCTATCAACCCACATGCTTGATCTTGCCTATTTTCCCATTTGGCTGCCTTATCTTCATCTTTCGATTTGGTTTCTTGGCATGAGGCTATTCTATAAAGACCTTTACTTCTAAGTAAATCCACAATGTAGGACCACCATTGGAAGTAGTTGGTGTTGTTAAGAATAACTTGGCATGGAATTTCCATTTTAATAGAAACTGAAGCTATATATGCTAAAACTAAGTGTTCCAATGGAAAGATCTCGAAAAATTAGGCTGATTAAAAAAAAAACGGCTCTGAAAATGGCTTCTGGATGAAGAAGTTATGGCTTTTTGAAGAAAACTTGTTGAAGATGCCGACAAAGTGCAGGAATGTGTGGAAATGAATGATAATGTTATATTTAAAAAAGAAATCTGCCCCCTTTCCAAACTTAATCTAATTAGCTCAACAAAGAGAAAGACTTGAACTCAAGACCTCTACTCTCATAAAGTAGCTTTGGAACTCCATCTCATCCTGGATGTACCTGTGTATGTAGCTGTGGTATTTGAGTACCAAATGCAGCTCACAATCCTTAATACCCAACTTTGTGTGAAGGGTATGAAAAATATTGGTAAACTCCGACATGCCTTGGTCCCTTCCCTACTGCATCGTGGTCCACTTTATGCATTTATCCTCATAGCTTTTGACAGGGTAGTACTGCTCCTTGATGGCATTCTGGAATGAATTCCAAGTGGGTGCACTGAAAAAATTGAGGTCGTATTTTCATCCTTCTACTCACAGTAGGTTTCCCACCAGTCCTTGACATGGGGGGTGGCTTTGAGAAGAGCGAAAGTAATCTTTTCCTAGCTGGAAAAATCATGAATAGAAAAATACCCTTCTAGTAGATTTAACCATTTATCTATAGCGTCTGCATCTATCTGACCCTCAAACATGGGAATGTCAAAGTTAACTTGTACCTTAAAGGGTGTGGCGCTTCTAGAGTAGCTGCTGGAAGTAGATGTGTCACCCTTGGGTAGCCGCTAAAGGATCTGGGCAAAGTTGTATATCATCGCATTCCTTTTTCGCTTGAGGGCCTCTTCGAGCAAGATTTTGATAGGATCTCCTACCCCCTCATCTTTCTTTTCATCCACCATGGGAGGTTGTCAGCATTTGTGAGGCTGGTCTTGCAAAGGTTCGACCAGTTCAAGCCCTCACTCCTTATATCCTGACCTTGTTGGGGACATGCAAAGAAAAAAGGGACAAAGGAGACCCCTCTGATACCACTGATTTGAATTCAAATAGAAATGCAACAAATTACAAAGATAACCATAAATACAAAGATACAACAGAAATAATACTTCATTTCATTAATGTAAAATACTGTAATATGCTTACAAACATAAATGGAAATAAACTAGCTCGGGCGATGGTAGCTAATCTCTAAGGAGAGATGTGGTGACTACATGCCTCTGAACTATCTTACAATGAGGCTCAAAGGCCTATTTATTGTTGGGAAACAATGGAAAACCCTAAACATCCAAAACCCTAATCCTAGGAGATGAAGCACCAAACTATGGTCCCCGTTTTGGGTAAATTAGTACATCAACTTCCCGGGGTCGTAACTTTGGCATAAGATCTCCGTTTGATGTGCACAATACCTCATTAGAAATATCTATCAAAGGACTACAACTTTTGGAAGAGAAACATCGTTTTCCCAAAAAACATCGTTTAGGGCCTCAAAACGGCTTTGGAAGTTTAGGACCAAAAAATTGCCAAAAATAGTAAATTGTGCTACAAATAAGGAAACTGAAAAACTGAAAGAAACAATGGTGGGGGTCCAAGTGGAATTGGTGGGTGGCCACTAATATCCTCCTGGATCAACCATCCAACAGAGTAGTCCACATGGATGTGACAATTTTTATGACCAGTAAACAAGACAGGTCTGTCTAATGTCCTGCAAAGTAGTCCACAAGGACGAGACAACAATGATAAGCAATACAACACATATTCAACAATGTAAGTACTAAAACAACCAAAGTAGTTAAACTATCTTAGTACAAGTTAAGAAAGCTTGAATTACAAATGTTTAAAGAGTAGTCTTACAAACATCTACAAAACATGCATGAAAATGTGTTGGCCTTAACAGGCTTCTGAATTAAGAAAAAGTCCCAAGGCACATTTGTACACCATACATCACTAGCCCCAGTAGTGGGACATTGGAGCCACTCCTCGCTCCTCAAATATCAAACTACAAAATATCAAGTATATGTGGGAGGATCCAAGATGAAAAGTCCTTTGCTAATACAATGGGAGGGGTATATATAGCCAAGGGTGAAGCTTGACCCTTGTGACTCTTGGAATACCCTCATGACTGTTTAACTTCCTATGACTTTTCAATTGAAATGACTCCTCAACTTATTGTGTGTGTCCATTGGACTTTGACTTTAGATTACATTTAGTTACAATGGATATGGCTCATAGTGGTGATGTGGCCAAGAAAACTCATGACATAACTCGACATGGCACTGCTAACATGTACTCGCTAACTGTGGTGTCCATGTCAAGCTTCTGTGCTTCTAAGTGACGGATGTACTCTTGGTGCACTTTGTATTCTCCTCCACATGGCTTAGTGTTGTGGGGTCTTTGATGGTCTTGGTCTTGTAGGGTGGTTCAATGCAGGTGTTTCTTTCACTTGTTGCTTGATATGCTTGGTACGTCCATCTACCTACAAGCAAGTCTTCTAGCGTATGCACTCCTTCTTCATCCTGTTCGTCATCTCCCCATGATCCATTAGTGTACCTGTTCCTACAATTCACTCATTATGGGATGACATCAAATCCAAAACCTCATAGTCTATCATGATGCATTGTTCTCGTGTTTTGGGTGACAGGGAAGGAGGACAACTCACTGCGACAACGTAGAGCATAGGTCAGTATGTAATGAGGAACTTCGAGAGGAAAATCTGCGTTGTTGGGGAAAACTGTGTAGTGACCACTAAGAGGCAGAATTGTGCAGTGAAGGACACCCGTGGTAGCTACAAGGTGGGACCTTGAGGGGAATTTATGCGCAGTTCCTCGAGGGAAGGCAAGACAGGGATGCAAGGGATCTACTGGGCAGTTCTGTGTATTTTTCAAGAGCAAGGCATAAAAGGGCTACAAGGGACCTGCTGAGCATGACTACTCAGTTTTGGAGAACAGTGTAGGATAGGCAGTAGAGGGCTTGCTAATCATGACTGCGCAGTTTAGGAGAACATTGTAGGACAGGTAGCAGAGGACCTGCTAGACATGATGACGTAGTTTTGGAGAGCAGTGTAGGACAGGCAGCAAAGGGATCAATTGGGCATATCTGTGCATTTTTGGAGAGCAATGTAGACCCAGGTCTCGATGCAGTGTAAGGTTCTGATAGAACAGAGGGAGGCTTGATGACTTTGCTTGAGAAATGTGTAGTTCAGTTTGGACATGAAGGCAATTTTTGCACAGTTCTGAGAGGCAGACACATTCCTCACCTAGGGGATTGTGCAATGCAACTAACCTGGAGGACAACCTCAAGCACTGCGTAGTTATGGGAAGTAGAGAAAGGTCATTAAGGGATGAGACTGTGCAGTGCAGCTTAGTCGGTATCTGGTGGGAGAGGGTTGTCTGGTCGGACAAATTTTCAGGAAAATGGCTAAGTGTTGAAATCAAGTGAACTTGTGCAGACTTGACATTGTGATCATACACTTAGCATACTTCAACAACAAGACAACATAGACCACCAGTACAACAAGACAAAACATGCCCTCGGTGAGACTATCTTGGAGATGAAAGCGACAAGTAAGACACTTGAGTTAGACCTTTGGATGACTGTGACGACACTTACGTGACAGTGCTTACAACTTTGTGTGTGAGTATGAAAGATGTTTACATAGTGAATACAACCAAAACACATAAAGAAAAACCTTCAAAAACACCAGAACAATATCACAATCATGACAAATAAATCAATATGCCAAAAGACGACCGCTGGTCAAACAAGCAAAAGGGTGAAAATACTTCACAAGAGCTCATGGGGTGAGCTTGAGTGTTTGCAATCATCAAAGTAAAAACCAAGGAAGGCTCCAAAATTTGGATGCAAGCCAAAATTTTGGAGGGTGTTGTAGTTGCTACAACACTTGGCAAAACATTGGTTGAATACCAACTTCTTTGTTTTGGTTCAATTTAGCACAGGGCCTTGGCCTTTCGGGGAGTATTAATTCATTATGCATATCACTTTGGCTTCCCATTTACCCCACGGATGGACATGGTTCACCATGTACCAACTTAGTTGAACACAACATAAGATTAATCCAGATCACAATGTTTAAGAATTGGGAAAGGTAGTTTAGCTCGCGAGCTAAGATTTTCAGAGTATAGTTTTTCATCTCTGGTGTTGCTCCATTGCCAACAGGTTTGGACATTACCCCGATGGAGTCACACAAGAATGGAAGCATTGCTCCACTTCCAACGAGCCTAGAAAATACCCTGGTAGCATTGCGTACTTCACCTCTCTGCACATGAAGCCTTTCTCTTCTTTCGCCTTTGTTATTTTGAAAGATAATTGTGCATAGGCACTTATTTATTTTGGGGCGGAAGAGGAATCCCAACTTATTGAGAGTAGGAGAGGTTGTCCCTTTAGAGAATCATGTAAATACCTCTAATTTGGGTTTGCTCGTTTAGATTTTCCCCTTATTTGTTTCTACTAGCTGGATAAGCTTGAACACACCAAAGCTAAAAATTGAGTATAGGCATGAGGTTTCCTAGACTAGAGGCGGGTTCATGGTTCAACAAAAAATTTCCTTACTAATGGATCATATTTTTTGTTAAGACTTCATCGGTTAGAAGTTACAACCAAGCACAAAGAAGAAGGACACATGACTGGCCAAGCATTGCAGTGTCACAAGACTCTTTGAACTTCAACCACACACCTATTCAGAAACCATAACACATTGCAGTCACAACTCTTATTCTCTTAGTGAAAACAAAAGGAAAACTCAACACACAAGGGAAAAACAAGATGAGAGGAGAGGAGTACACAACAAGAAAACAAAGCTAAAAGACAAGGAAGCAAACTGACTAAAGAAAACAGGATGTAAAACCAAAATAAGAAAACCAGAGTGAAGGTGAGTTCCAAGTTGAAAGGGATCAGTCCCAACTCAGCTAGGAACACACAACACAAAAGGACATGCACAACTTCTGGCGGAGGAGTCCCCTCGGATGCGGCTATCACAACATATAAGGTAAGATAACACATACAACACTCACGGATCAGTCCGAGACCAGTGCGACGATTGTTGCAGCAAGGTTCTTGTGAAAAGTCTGTTTGATGTCCGGCAGAGCAGTCGATGCGGACGAGACAACATTAACAACATATATGACACATTTCCATTAATAGATGATGCATTACAACAAATGAATCAGTTCAGATGTAGAACACATTGTTAAAGCAACATGCATTACAAGTGTTAAAGATTAGTCTTACAACAAATACAATACATGTATGGAAACATGCTGGCCTGTTAAGAGGCTTCTGAATTAAGCGAAAGTTCCAAGACACATCTTTACACCATACATCACCAACCCCGTCAGCGGGGCATTGGAGCCACTACTTACTCCTCAAAGAAAATATTACAGACTCTCTTGGCTATGTGGGAGGAGCTGAGGTGAAAAGTCCTTTCTTGTAAAAATGAGGGGGGTGTTTATAGCCAAGGGTGAAACTAACCCTTGTGGCTGTTCAACCACCCTCATGACCGTTCGATTTCCATGAATTTTTGAATTAGATGAGTCTATATTCAAGAAGTGGATCCCGTGGACTTCCACGTTACATCACATTGATTGACAACAAGCCCATGGTGGAGATGTGGGCAACATGACTCATGAGTTGACTCGACATGACTTGACATGAAAATTCTAGTACATTTGTGGTGCTGCTAGAGTACATGTTGAGCTATAGTGTTGCTGAGTGATGGATGTCTTCATGGTGTATCATAGCTTCAGCTCTGCATGGCGAAGTGTGCGGAGTCTTTAATGGTCCTTGGTTCACTTGATGAAGCTCTAGCATGTTGTTCCTTGCTTTCATGTTGGAAGGTTTGACAGGTTCAATTGTTCACGAAGGTGCATGTTTGTCGCGTTCGTCCACTTCACATGCTTCATTCATTCGTCTCCTTCTCATGCTTCGTTCGTTCGTCTGATGGTGAACCTGTCCATGTGCATGTTCTCCCTTCATTCATCTCGTTTGTCATCTTGACATGTTTGTTGGTGTACCGTACCTATAGTCACTCATGACGAGATGACATCAAATCCAAAACCTCCTAGTCTAGCATTACACATGATCATTCAAATGCGAGTGACCAGAGAGGTAGCAGGGATGTGATGCGGGATGATGGCTCCGGGCAACTGCTGATGAAAACTGCGTAAGAGTCACTAAATGATGGAGACGGAAAATATGAGTCAACAATGACTAACTGCAAGGTCTAGCTCGATTGGGAGGCAACATTGCACAAATTTCGGGAGGGACAGTCCAGGTTGCTAGAAGGCAAGGTGGGCATGCTCTGCACATTTTATGAAATGAACAATTAGTAGGGGATAGACAGCCAAATTTGTGCAAGTTTCCAGAGGAATGGGTCGGGCTGCATGAGGGATCAACAGGAAGGGATTGCGCAATTTTTCTGAGGAACTACCCAGGAGACTGGAAGCCAGATCTATGCAATTCCCAGAGGAAACTACCAGTTGGCTGCTGGGGCCACTGGCAGCCAGATTTGTGCAATTCCCAGAAGGAACTACCAGTTGGCTGTTGGAGTCACTGGTAGCCAAATCTGCGTAATTCCTAGAAGGAATTGATAGTTGGCTGCTGGGGTCACTAGTAGCTAGATCTGTGCAATTCCTAGAGGGAAATTCCAGTTGGTTGCTAGGGTCACTAGCAGTCGAAACTGCGCAATTCCTGGAGAGAATAGGCAGTCTGCTACTGGGACCTACTGGCTAGAAAAAATGCACTAAGGTTGGGAGGTCAGCCTGCTGATCATATCTACACAATTTATGAGCTAAGTTCACTGATGGGCAGTGGGAGACCTGCTCATGAGCATTGCAAAATTTCTGAGATGAATAGTTGGTCGGCTATCCGGGTGGCCAACATGAGTGTTACTTGAGCTGCTTGCAGGTAGCGCAGCTTGAAAGAACTAGCTTGGTGTTTCTGCATTGTTTTGGTTGACAGTCGATCAAGTTGAAAGCAGGGTGATGGTATGGTTGTCAGTAAGGAGTTTGGTCTTCAGAACTTCAACTAAAATTACTAAGTGTGTGAACAGCCGAAAGATGCATAGGTGATCATACAAACACGCACTCGCATGACTTGACAATGAAATGACCAAACCATCCAGACACACATATTCAACATGGTTGATCGACGGTGCGAGAGACAAGCACGACACTCATGATTGATTGTTCATGATTGAGACGACGCCTGTGTGAAGTGAATGTGACCTCATGTTTAAGTGTGACAACTGCTTTCATGGTGAACACAACAATCACATACGAAGCAAAGACTTTTAGCATAGCTAGAACATAGTTGCAAGCATGACTTAGACATCAACATGCAGAGACTTGAGTGCAATAGACATGCAAGGCGAATGTAAAGACCCACATGAGCTCCCGGAGTGAACCCGTGCATGTGTAGTCGTCAAGCAAAACTCTTCAAGGGAGGATCGGAAATTGGTGCATCCCAAAACAATAGAACCTTAAAAAAACGTTGTTTAGGGGGTCAAAACAACTTTAGAAGTTCAAGACCTGAAAAACTGCTAAAAATAGTAAATGTTACTATAATCAAGGAAACATATGAAACCAAATAGAGATCTAGGTAGAATAGCGGGGTGGCCACCAATATCCACCTAGATCAGTCCTCCCCCCTTAGGAAGAAATGGTCCCCATTACGTGCAGAGTCTCCATGAGGTGAGGAAATTTCTATTGACCCTGGTCCTTAGTGAATCACTTATTGTGGTGAAGGATTTGGCCTGCTTTGATGACTCAATAGAGTTGGATCTTCTGTTGTTGAGTGTTCTTGATCTATGTCTCCATGATCCTTTCAGTTGTGGCATGTTCGATGTAGATGGGGTTGATCTCTGTTGGTGTCAGTTGCTTAGCAACATCATATGTGTACAACAACGGGGAAAAGTATGGTTGCAACTAGTCCACATTGAATACTGGTTGCAGGCCAAGGAACGGTGGAATGTTGAACTCAAATGCATTGTCCCCTACAACCTTGATGATAGTGTACGACCCATATCGGGGCGGACGATGTTTGCGGTGGGGCCCAGCTAGGTGCTCCTTCTATAGATGTAGGCAAAATTTGTCACCCACCTGGAACTTGTGTGGCACTCGTTGTTGATCATGATATTGCTTGTACTTAGCATTGACTCTATCCAATATGTCATAAACATGCTGGCATATGTGCGTAATATTCTCAATGAAGTTGTTAGCCCTGTCAGCTTCAGCCTAGACATGAGTTGATTATGCCTGATTAGTTGCAAATGGTATGGCCACATCAATGGGACATAATGATTGGAATCCCAATCGCACCTGAAAGGGGCCATGGCTAGTTGAGCTATGGAGAGCTCTATTGTAACTGTGTTGGACATAGGGGAGGCTCTCATACCATGTGCATGGATGCTTTAAGTTGTACATGCGTAGAATGTACATGATCATCCTGTTGATGACCTCTATTTGGCCATCAGTTCAGGGGTGGAAGGTCGTGGACTTAGTGAGCTTGGTATCCAGCATCGGCCAGAGGCTTGACCAAAATGTACTCAGGAACCTACTATCGCAATTTGAGATAATGGAATGTGGGATCCCAAAGTGTCCCCACACATGTTCAAAGAAGATATTATCAATGGATTTTACTGTGATACTCTTCTTGCATGTCGCTCGAATGTCCATCTTAGAGAATATGTCAACGACCACAAAAACGCAGTCATTTCCATGGTTAGTAAAAGGAAGGCCTGACATGAAATACATGGAGATGGATTCCCAAGGCAAACTAGGAGTAGGCGGAGGATTATATAGGCCTTGCTTCTTAATGGGTGGTTTGGAAATGGTGCAGACAGTTCATGATCTGATGTAGTTCCCAACATCCTATCTAAGGTTCGACCAATAAAAATACTTCTACAACATTGCCACTTTTCCTCTACTCTAAAATGTCTAGTGGGCCCACTGTAGTGTGCCTACCAAATCATATTGGCATGCTCACTTGAAGGAACACATAGGTGTCCCAGGTGGCATAACAATGCACCCTAGAGGTTAAAATCAAGAACTTACTTTCCTTCTAGGAGCATCTGGTATGTGTCACTGAATTCTAGATTGTTCTTATAAATATTTGGCCACATAAAGTCTCATGTCCACAAGAGTCGAGCACAGTGGTTAGCACCATGATCGATGATTGTCTGAGGCAATCTAAAACACTATTGGTGCTACCCTTCTTATACTTAATGTTCAACTGGAACTATTCCAAGTATGTGGACCATTTCTAATGGAAATAGTTCTACAACTTTCCTTGTGTCTGTATGAACTACAGGGGATGGTGGTCTGTGTGGATGATTGTTTCCTTCCCTAGAATGTAATGCTTCCATTCTTGGTAGGCATGCACAATGGAGTACATATCCTTGTCACAGGTGGGATACTTTCAGACGATGCCTAAAAGTGTCTGACTGTGATATGCCACTAGATGCCCCTATTGAGTAAGAACTACATCAATAGCATAGTCGGAGGAATATGTATCAATCTCAAATGGTTGTTGAAGGTATGGTAATGTGAGCACTTGTGCAGAGCAGAGGCAATAATTCAACTCGGAAAACACGATATGTTGGGATTCAGACCAAAATAATTTTGGTTTCGCTCCACCCTTGGTGACTTGGCTCAAAGGCTAAGTAATATGAGAGAACCCCAACATGAACCTGCGCTAGAAATTGGCAAGACCCAAAAAGTTGCAGAGATCTGTTAGAGTGGTTGGGGTTGGCCAATCCCGAATAACTTATATCTTGGCTAGGTCCACATGCACGCCCTGCTCATCAATGATGTACCCTAGATATTGAACCTGGGTCACAGAAAAAGTGCATTTCTCCAAATTGGCACACAATTTGTGTTGTCATAGGCTTTGGAGGACTTGTCGAATATGATGGAGGTGCTCTTCCCAACTCTGGCTAAAGATTAGGATGTCATCCAAATACACTATCAAAAACGAGTTGGTGAAGGGTTGCAAGATGTCGTCCACAAACCGCATGAAGGTTGTCGGGACATTCGTTAAACCTAAAGGCATGACCAACCATTCAAAAAGGCCCTCCTTGGATTTGAAGGCAATATTCCACACATGAGAGGGTTCGATTGGTACATGGTGATAACTGAACTTCAAGTCAATATTGCTGAAATATTTCACCCCCTTGAGCTGGTCCAAAAGGTCATTAATCCGTGGAATTGGATACCTATTCTGGACAATGATCTTATTCAATGCCCAATAGTTAATACAGAATATCCAAGTCTTACCCTTCTTCTGTACCAACACGATCGGGCTCCCCTAGGGTGATGAACTTGGCTTGATGTTCCCTTTCTACAAAAACTCTTGAATCTGGCTCTTGATTTCATCGTTCTCTAGAATACAGTGTTGATAGATCGGCCCATTGGGTAGTGGCATGCCCAAGTTCAGATCGATGGAGTGATTGACCTCACAATGTAGGGGTACCCTATGGGTGAGGTGAAGATGTCCCTATATTCCTCCATGACATTTTCCATCTGCTGCTGCCATGTGGAGGAGCCCTGTCTGGAGGTCGTGGATGTGGCCACAATATTATTCTTACCCTGAGAAATATCTTTTATAACTTATTTCCCATAGAAATAATAAAAGTGCAAGGCCTAGACTCATACACAACATGACACTTCCGCGAGTATGGTTGGGTTAATAATAAATCACACATTTCAAGAGGAGAAACATCACATAGTACCTCATCCGTGAAGGGTTTGAGGTTGTATGGAAGGAGACACTACTGGCTGACGCGAAGGTCTCGTCCTTGGTGAAGCCACCCAATGGTGTATGGTTGTGGGTGTCATGTTGTCGGTAGGCCCAACTGCTTCATAACTTCTTCTAAAATTAGGTTCTTTTGGCTTCTGTTATCGATAATGAATTGCAGTGGAGAACCCTTCACCCACATCTGTGAGTGGAAGAGCTGCTCCCCCTCCTCTTGATATTCAAGCTCAATATTTTGTATCTTGGTGGTGGCAATGGTGGCACTACAATATGAATCAATAATTTTCTTCCCTTTTTCATTCCCCTTTTCAGGTTCTGACTCAAAGTCGAAACATGCATCTGATTTGGAAGCTTTCAGCTCAGCCACCAGTGACTTCTTTTCTCGACACTCACTTGTGTTGTGAGTGGGGCTCTTATGGAACTCACACCATTTCTTTGTGTCCTTCTTTATCTTCATGGTGTTGTTATTTACTTGCATCTTCGGTGGGTTGTCTTGGGTTGCCCCACCTTGGATTTGTCCTTTGTTCTGTGGCTTGGGGGCACCTTTACCTTGCTTTAGATTCACAAATCCAAAGTATCGATTCCTATGTTTAAACTTCTGCTCGATCTTAACAACATATTGATAGGTGGGAACAAGAGAGGAGATGTCCAGGAAATCCATCTCGTCCTAGATGTACTTGTGTAGACAACCATGGTACTTGAGTACCAAATTCTGCTTAGAATCCTTGCTACCCAACTTTGTGCGAAGGGTATGAAAAATATTTGTGAACTCCGACATGTCTTGGTCCCTTCCCTGCTGCAACATGGTCCACTTTATGTATTTATATTCATAGCTCCCGAAAAGGTAATATTATTCCTTGATTGGATCTCAGAAATAATTCCAAGTGGGTGTGCTTGAAAACAATGAGGTTTCACTCTCATCCTTCTATTAATAGTAGGTTTCTCACTAGTCCTTGACATGGGGGGAGGCTCTGAGGAGTGAAAAAGTAATATTTTCCTCATTGGAAAAGTCATGAACTGAAAAATATCCTTCCAATAAATTTAACCATCTACCTATGGCATCTTCATCTATCTGGACTTCAAATATAGGAATTTCAAAGTTGACTTGTACCTTAAAGGGGGTGGCACCTCCAGAGTGGCTACTGGATGAAGATGCGTTTCCTGTGGGTGGCTACCGAAGGATTTGGGTAAAGTTATACATCATCGTGTTCCTTTGTTGTTAGAGGGCTTCCTTGAGAAATATTTTGAAAGGATATCCTGCTCCCTCATCTTTCTTTTCTTACGCCATGGGAGGTCGTCGAGGTTTGCAAGGATAGTATTTCAAAGGTTCAACTAGTTTGAGCCCTAAGTCCTTATACCCTGACCTCGTTGGGGACATGCAAAGAAAAATAGACAAATAGAAAATTGCTTTGCTACCACTGATCTAGACTTATATAGGAACGCAACAAAATATAGATACAAACATCAATAGCAAGATACAACAAAAATAAAACTTCATTTCATTAATATCAAAGAACTGAAATATGCTTACATACAGAATGGAAATAAACAAGCTCCGGCGATGGTAGCTTATCTTTGAGAAGAGATGTGGTGGCTACATCCACTGAACTGTCTTACAATGATGTTCAAGGGCCTTCTTATTATTAAAAACAAGGAAAACCCTTAAACAACCAAAACCCTAACACCAGGAGATGGAACACCAAGAGTTTGTGGGCCCCATTTGGGTTAGTTAGGCAACCAACTTCCGAGGGTCATAACTTGGTCATATGATCTTCGTTTGGCGCATACAATACCTCGTTGGAAAAATATCTCTGAGTACTAAAGGATTTTTCATAGGCACCTACCTATAACTATGTATCTCCTATAGACCTCAAAAAAATGTCGTTTAGGGGGTCAAAACAGCTCCGGCAGTTTAGAAACCAAAAAAATACTAAAAATAGTAAATTTTGCTATAATCAAGGAAATAGATGAAATCAGCTGGAGGTCTAGGTGGAATAGGTGGGTGGGCACCAATAGCCACCTATATCAACTTTTGAGTAAATTTTGTTTGTAAATGTAAGGATGAATTGCTCAAATTATATTAATTCACCTCAAAATTAATTAAATTGTACAATTTACCTCATTAGACAAAAAAAGAGAGAAATTTTCCTTTTGTTAGACATTTCCACCATATTGGAAAGAGATGAGTATTCACAGCTATCATGCGTGTGACTCGTGTACATCATGAATCATTTCATTGCTCATCTTATGACTGGTGAAACACATGAGATTTTAAAATCCATGACACTAAAACTATTCTATGCGATCACCGGCCTCCATGATTTTCACTTTTGCAATATAATCATTTTCTTATTAGAATTGGTGATGAGCTATCCCATCCTTCTAACAACCCCCTCACTGAAAATACAATGCCAAGAAACTATTGCTAACATATTGTCATAACTATCCTTGATGTCTTTGAAAGCATCACATTCCAAAATGAATTTTTTTTTTTATTCCACTACCCTAGAAGTGCAAATAATACACACTAGTTATTCCCAAGCTTCTTTAGGTCTTTTCCACCACCCCATTTCACATCGAAGTTTATGCGATTTAGTGCTTAATCAAGCAATAATAATATTTTATCTCCACTAAATGTTAGGTCCAATGTACTCATTTCGTTGGAGATCACACGTAAAGTTGATTTCATCAACATAGTACTTCTTCTTTCGGCCCAACCCTTTTCCCCATATATGCTTATAGAACTTCTCCATAACAAAATTCTTTAACTCCTTTTTATTTTTGGGACAAATGTTGAGGTAGATATCCTATTTTTACATCCATTTGTTGTTGTGTCTCATCCATGTTTTCTTTCTTTCACTCATGCCTTCATTGAAAACAAGTTTAGGCCATCTACCTACTCACATTTGCTCAATTATTTTTAGATATATTATGAGACACACCATAGAAATTGTTTCGATGGGAGCTGCCATTGTTTCACTCAACTTTATCTCATAAGGAACTAAACTTTTTTATTTTAACTTGCTCATGATCAAACAATTTTTTATTTTCTCAATTCTTTTCCATTTTGAAACAAGGATGTTGCTAGCCCACAATTCACACCCATAGAGCATCACTACATGAAATAAGACCCCAAAAAGCACTTTATCCATTTTCCAATCCCATAGCTTTGCCTTTCTACATTTGTTTTGAAGAGCATATAATGCTTTCCACCCTCCTAAAATTCTCTTCTTTTTGTAGTCCTCCAAATTAAGTTTGTTGTTGTAATCAATCTTGAGGTACTTGTATTCATTTACTTCTTTAAGAGTGTTTCCTTCAAAGAATAACACATGCTAGCTTTGCTTCTTTTTATTAGAGAAAATCATAATTTTGGTCTTGTTGGTATTCACTTCTCTACGAAAATTATGAAGGGCATATAGGTGCATCTGCAATCCATGGGTCGATTTAGTAATCAACACAAGGTCATCAACATATAAAATAAGCCTTATCACAAACTTTCCCAAACGAACACCATCTCCACCTTGCAGATTTAGCTTCCACTCTTCAAGTTTGTCAATGATATAAACCAGAAAAGGTAGGGGATAAAGGGAAGCCTTACTTGACTCCAATGTCAATTCTAAAGCTTTTTGAAATGCTTTCTAAAGTTATAATTTTGACTTCCATCTCTTCATAGAGCCTATGGACAACAACTCTATAATGTAAAGGAATTTCACGTTCTTCCATTCTACGCCACAACTTATCTCTAGGGACCCTGTCAAACACCTTTTTGAAGTCAAAAACATAACAAAATACTTCTTTTATGTTCCCCCAAACCTTTTCAATAATGTGTTTCAACGTGATACCATGATCCATCATAGAATATTTTGGCCTAAAACCTACTTGCAATTTTTCCCTCTTTTTTTTTTTTTTTTAACTTCTATCAACTTACTGATTCTATTTTCTACCATACTACCGAAAAAATTTACAAACAAAGGATTGATCATAATGGTTCTATAATTCGAAGGATTATTAATCTCTCCACTTTTAAAAAGGAGTAGTGTTGGCTAGTTGTCTAGTCCCTTGGGAATCCTTGTTGAATGGTGTTGTTGAATATTTCTAGGATGTGTGGTGCAAGAGGGTCCATTCCCCATTTTAGATATGTCACTTGAAGTTCAACCAAGTCCTTTGCTTTTCCTATTCTCAACTTCTTAATACCAATATCCACCTCCTGCAACATGAAAAGCTTTATAGTTGTGTTAATCCTAGGGAGAGGCTCAACTTTTGATTCTTTCTCATAAAGTTATCTTGCATAGTCAAACCATTGATTGATTATATTATTATTTTCAATTTTCTTCTTCCTTGGTTGAAGTTCCTGTCAAAAAATATTTGGGTTATTCTTTCCTAGATATATGAACTCTTCTCACCTTATTTGCATGAACTCACCATTTTTCACTTTTTAAATATGCTTATATAATTTTGCATTCATCTTCTCCTTGCCTACCTTCTTGAAGGTTCTCCTTGCCATTTTGTATTCCTCATCAAATCAAGCATTTATTGGAAAATAATTTTGATTATGATTTCCTGTTTTATTTCTAATCACAGCTGATACACCTAGCTACAAGTTGTTGTTATTTTTTTTTTTTCATCTTACAATTGGTTACTGGTAGCAAATAGGTCATTAACTTTTTGGAGTTGTCTAACGAGGTGATAATTTCTCTCGGACAATAACATTTTCACCATAAGTTTTTTATTTTACAAAATCTTGATTTAGAAGTGTTCTGATCCTAATTTTGAAGATAAAAATTGATTCATCACCCTCAAAAACCCTAGGGCACTTAAAATTCCATAATTTGATAGTTGTAACATGCATTTCCAAAAATTTCAACTAGTTTTTTACAAATACATAAAAAAAAACTATATTTTCAATGTCCTACTTACACTACTCCACTTTTTTTCAATTTTCATGGTGGATGACATCAAATCATCCTTGTCATTGGTTATTTCATTTTTCATCTTCCAATTGCACACTGACAACAAATACATTTGGTTGCACACAATTTCATTTTAGGTTGAATGATGAAAACGTGCCTACAAGTCCCTTTTTAACTTTACAAAATAGGATTTTTTTTTTTTTCCTTTCATCATTTTTTTAGGTTATATTAAAAAGACATGGTCTATAGAGGCCACAATTTAGCCTTGATGAAAAAATTCTCGCTGGAATCTAGTGAATTCTTTTTCGAAAAATCCAATCCTCAAAGTATTTGATTTTTTTTTTAAATGGTGGAAATGAATTCAATACCATCAATAACCCTTGAGACACCCAAAATCCTGAAGTTTGACAACTGTAGCTAGGATTTTCAAAAAATTCTGCCAAAATTTCTCAAAATACTTCCAAAAGTTCTATTGTTTTCCTAACAAAATTGTGGCCTCGCTAGACTATGGCTATTGGAAATAATTATCCATTATTATATTTGGGGATGTAGCTCATATGGATATGCTCTCCCGTAGGATGCAAAGAAGTACAATAATCAGTAGTCCATATCTCAATATTTTTGTTGCCACCGTTATTTCTGTAGTTACTAGATTTAAACTATATTTTGCAGTTTTAGTTTAAATACTCAATGTATGAAAGTCTATCCAAACTTCCCTATATGTAATTTAAGTTTTTCTTATATTTGAATTTTTATTATAATGCTATATCTAATTTTCTATGTGACTTTATATTTTAGTATTTTTATATATCTAAGTCTCTTATATAAACTATCCAATTTTGTAGGTGCCTTAGCTAATAATTTATTCATAAAAATCTTTGTTTGAGAATCAAATTCAACTTCAACAAGTGCTACATAGTAGCTAGTCCCTGTCGCTTAGTTTAAATATAGCTAAATTAAAGTAAAATATAATAAGTAAATTGAGTTTGTTCAAGATTAAAGACCAATTTGTTGTAGACAATATTTAGTTTTTAATACATTTATATATAATTTAAAATAAATATATATTTGGTGAATTAATTTGATTGAATAAACTTATGATTTACAAGGAAATTAAATTATTATTTTAATTGTTTTATAAATTTCACAAATTTTCTACATTCTATCAAATATACTATTGTATATTGCAATAAGAAACACATTTTTTAATCCACTCCATCAACAATACTCTTGTAAAAATTTTTTTTGTAAATTACTGGCCTTGCAATAAACTGACGCTCGTATAGGATTGAATATATATTTTTCGTGGAATTCTAATATGCATGAGTTGCTCATTTAATTTTAAATAATTATATATGACATGGAACTTTTGTTATAATTTTCAAAAATATTAAATTATAAACCTATTAATAATGGGAAACTAAGAATTATTTTAGTAATAAGTTTAATAATTACTTCTTTGTAATAAATTATAAGTTCAAATCCAAAAGTGATAAATTATGACTTTAAAAATAAATTATTATTTTAATTATTTTAATCAATATTTATCATTATTTTAATTATCATATATTAATGAATGAATGAATGAAATTTTAACATCCACGAGACTAAAAATAGCCTATGGGACCACCAGCCTCCTTGATTTTCGCTTTTTGCAATTCAATCCTTTTATTACTCAAATTAATGATGAGCTAACCCAACCTTCTAACAATCCCCTCACTAAAAAGACAATGCCGAGGAACCGATGTTAACATTTTGTTGTAACTATCTATGATGTCTCTAAAAGCATCACATTCCAAAATGAAATGTTTTTTCGATTCCACTACCCCAGAAGCGCAAAAAGTACACACTCGTTCTTCCCAAGCTTCTTTAGGCATTTTCCTTTGACCTGTCTCGCACCAAACTTGATGTGAGTTAGTTCTTATTTGAGCAATAAGAATCTTTTCTCTCTATGGAATGCTAGCTCCAATGTACTCTTTTTGTTGGAGTTCACAAGTGGGGTTGAATTCTTGAACATAGTACTTTGTCTTTCTACCAAACTCTTTTCCCCATATACACTTACAAAGTTTCTCCATAACAAAATTCTTTAACTCCTTGCGGGACATACATTGAGGTAAATATTCAATTTTTGCATCCATATGTTGTTTTGTCTCATCTATGATTTCTTTCTTTCACTCATGCCTTCATTGAAGATAACTTTAAGCCATCTACCTACTCCCATTTACTCAATTCCTTCTAGTTACCTTATGAGACGCACCATAACAATTGCTTCGATGGGAGTTTCTCATGTTTCACTCAAAATTATCTCATAAGGAACCGAACTTTTTATTTTAAACTTGTTCATGATCAATCATTTTTGGATTTTCTCAATTTGCTTCCATTTTGAGACAAAGATGCTGCTAGCCCACAGTTCACACCCATATAATATCACTGGACAAACTAGGAGCCCAAAAATCAATTTAATCACTTTCTAATCCCATAACTTTGCCTCTCTACATTTGTTTTGAAGAGCATATAATTCTTTCCACCCTCCTAAAATTCTCTTCTTTCTGCAGTCCTCCCAATTAAGCTTGTTGTTGAAATCAATCCCAAGGTACTTGTATTCATTTACTTCTTCAAGGATGTTGCCTTCAAAGAAGAACATATGTTGGCTTTGCTTCCTTTTATTTAAGAAAATTATTATTTTGGTCTTACTAGTATTAACTTGCATCCCCACTGCTTTACAAAAATGCGCAAGGGAGTATAGGCGCATCTACAATCCTTGGGCCTATTTAGCAATCATAAAAGGTCATCATCATATAAAATAAGCTTTATCACAAAATCCCCCAATTAAACACCATCCCCACCTTGGAGATTTATCGACTCTTCCGATTTACCAATATATAAACCAAAAAGAGTAAGGGATAAAGGGGAGCCTTGCTTGACTCCGATGTCACTTGTAAAGCTTTTTGAAATTCCTGATGAAGTTTTAATTTTGACTTTCACCTCTTCATAAAGCCTATGGACAATGGCTCTATAATGGAAAGGAATTTCAAGTTCTTCCATTCTACTCCACAACTTATCTCTAAGAACTGTGTCAAATGCCTTATTGAAGTCAACAAAGAAACAAAATACTTCTTCTCCCCCAACCCCCCACTCCCCCACAAACCTTTTCAATAATGTGTCTCAACATGATATCATGATTTACTATAGAATGTTTTAGCCTAAAACATGCTTACTTACTGATTCTATTTTCTACCATGCCCCTAAAGAGATTTGCAAACAAAGGATTGATCATAATGGTTCTATAATTGGAAGGATTATTAATATCTCCACTTTTTAAAAAAGGTATTGCTAGACTGGTTGTCCAATCTCTTGAGAATCTTTACCAAATAACATTGTTGAATATTTACAAAAAAAAGACATTTCATTTTTCTAAATTGATAAAATTATATATATATATATATATATATATATATATATATATATATATAACTAACCAATTTAATATTTTGATAATTATTTTTTTTCAAATATATATTAATTTTAATTTTTTTTCTTATATGTTAATTTATTAACATAAATTTCACTCAATTTATGGATATGGAATTGCCTCAATATGTATACTTGTCGCAACAACTTAGTCATAGATGTATGATTTTTTCTTCATGCGTAACCTTAGTCGTCAATATTTCAAGTATGATTTTGTCGAAAAAGTACGTGTGAGATGCTTCGTGTGTGTGGTGATATAAAGTCATGTGATTCAGTATTGATGTAGAAGGGTGTCAATTGAGGTATTTTCCAATAAGATTTACAGTCAAATCGCTTTGTGGAGGTGGGTCTCTTGTCCCATAAACAAGGGGGTCTCATATACCAATTTGGTGTCTGGCTTGGCCGTGACTTTAAAATTAGACAACAACAACAACAACAACAACAACAACAACAACATCAACAATAATAATAATAATAATAAATTAACAATTAATTCCACGAGAGATAAATCTAAATAAAAAAATTAGTAAAAATAAAAAAAATTAATTTGTTAAAGTTACACTTTTATTCATTGAAAAATATTTAATAGTTTCACTGAATTAATATATATTCAACTTCATAGTGAAATAATACCTGCGACAAAAATAACAAGGGATACATAGTAGCTAGTTAGTGTCTTCCACATAGTTTAAATGTAATTAAATTCAAGTAAAAATATTAAATTAAAGTTAGTGTTAAGGTTTAAAATCAAGTTAATTTAGATTCTATTGATTAGTATATTAAAGTATTTTCTTATTTGTAAATCAACATTGCAACAATGGAATCTAATTTTATTGAAACAAAAATAATAATAATTTTTTTGATTAATTGAAACATGAAAATATTAATTATTTATAATATGAAAATTTTAATTATTTACAGTAAAATATTACTTAATAAAAACAAAAAAATAATTAGAAAATTATATTTGTAATTTAAAAACAAAACTAAATCATATTATTATAATATTATAGTTAAAAAAAAACATATTTTCAGTTTATCATCACAAAGTTATATAGTATGATATATATATACTATAGCATTAATGTAACATACTACTAACCTGTCGTACTATCGTAAATATGTGTGAGAAAATAAAAATTTCTTCCTTTCCAAATAGACCACGGTACGCATTTAGTCCTATGGATAAAAATCAAAATCATGGTACCAATGGAATCAATATTTATGGATAATGATTTGTATCTTATAAGGTTCTTGTCACTTGACAATCTCAAGAATGGCGTAAGAGTTCTGATATGGACTAATTGGCTCTACATATATTCTTGCTTCATACCGTTGACAAAATATAGTCTGTGATGAGTTTTGATAAAATATTCAAGGTTGAGACTATGTGGGTATGTTTATCCAAATTCACACCAATTATCAGTAAGGAATTGAATAATATAATTCTGTCTCAACCAAGCTAGAGCGAATTAAAAAACTCTGATCAATTAACTTATTATCTAAATTAACTTTACATCATAATAAACACAAATTATGATGAAATAGGTTATTTCACCGAATGATCAAAATTGCGTGGCTCTAATAAAAATTCAAATTATTCTTCATTCAATTTTGAAATAGTAAAATCAAATAAAACAAAAATTAGTCAAACAAATTTAATTAATAATTTAAAATCTTTAATTTTTAAACATAAACGAAAATTTTCTAATTAATTAATTAATCTATATATGAATATGGTATAGAAGTTAAAATCTTTAATTTTTAAATATAAAAGAAAATTTTCTAATTAATCTATTTATATATAAATAAAAGAAAATTTTCTAATTAATTTATTTATATATAAATATGGTATAGAAATTGAACCAATATCAATAAAGTTTTAGTGCGACAATTGTAACAAGGAAACAAGAAAATTGCCACAACTATAACAAGGAAATAGGGGAGTTGCCCTCATTAGAACAAAGGCTTACAACTACATAATTTAAAGTAAAAAATCACCATTATATCAATGTCATAGGTACAAAACTCTTGAATAAAAAATAATAATTAATGCTAAGGTTTTAAATACTTTCAAGGACATCTATAGATTGTGACAATTTTTAAATCATAAGATTGGTTTGGTTCACATTTCAAAAGCTTGAACCTCAAGGAAAAAGTGGATATCTTTACCAAATAAATGCTCTGGTGAAAGGGTTCCATTAATGAATGGGCTTATACGCGATTGAAACATAGTTATGTGATCTATTAAATTTAAAAAAAATCAATGAATTTATATTTTATATTTACTTAAATAATAAAAAAAACAAAAATATAAAATAAATCATTTTTAAAAATATTTTTAAATTAATTTTAATTTTGAAATTCAAAATATCACTTCCATTTTTTTTGTAATTTCACCGCTTAATTCAAGCAAAGTACCCTAACTCTATAAATACCATTTTGATTCCCTATCAAATAATAGCTTTTTTTTGTTATTAAAGTTCCTTTAGCTTGATCACCTCCTCATAACAAAACAAACCAAAGAAAATAGTTTCTTATAAAACTTTAATATCATGTTCTACTTCCACCATCAACTTATCTCTATTTTTATATATTTTACCGAACCACACTACAATCTTTTCCTGGACAATTTTTTAAGAGATTGCGATTCATGGGTAGAAAAATTGACATTACCATACATGAATTCCAAGTAGCTTTCACCAAACTGTATAAATCCTCTTCTGCAAGCCATCCTAGATTAAATTTAAATGGACATGGAGGTTTGTGTTTCTGAAGTTCCTAAGTTTTTGGGAATTTGGTTGATGACAAGTTAATTGATTAGAATTTTTTAATTGACTCTGACTTGGTTGAAACAGAATTATACTATTCAATTCCTTATTGATAATTGGTGTGAATATGGATAAACACTTTTGTTGATATAAACCCACATAGTCTCAATATTAATATTTTATCAAAACTCATCGCAGACATGAATATTTTATCAACAATAAAATGCAAACCAATTAGTCCATATCTCAACTCTTACGCCATTGTTGAGAATCACCGCCAGCGAGGGAGGGCACAAAACAAAAAGGGTGAAACGTGGAAAAGTTAGCTTACTCCTAATAAAAAAAATTTGCACTAAATCCAAAAATAATTTGTAAAGTTTTATTTCGTTAAATTCAAAATTATTTAACATATTTAACAGCGGTAGGCGTAATAATAATGTAGTGAAATTTAGATCATTGCGTGCAAGGACAGATGAGGTCGTACAAAGTTGAGTGAGTAAATCGTTGACAATTAAGAAAAGGGCACTTAAAAGCCATTATTTATGGCAAAGATATTTGAAGCAACGTCCGATCACATAAAGAAATTGGTCAAAAGGCTTTGATTTAGATTCCGTTAAGAGGAAGTGAAATGATTATATACAAAGTTGAGTGGGGGAATCGCTGACAATTATCCATTATTTATGGCAAAGATGTTTGAAGCAACGTCAGATCATATAAGAAATTGGTCAAAAGGCTTTGATTTAGATTCCGTCAAAAGGAAGTGAAATGATTTTATGGTGTTACTTATAAATATGGTAAAACTTCTTTTATTCATATGTTCTACACAAGAAAAAAGCAGAAGGAAAAATGAAGGCAAGCCACGTTCTGACCGGACTGACAAATAAAAAGTAGAATGCAAAGTCTTACAGGTCCAGTCTTACGCCTTAAGGTATTTTTCAGTGCAATTTTTCCATTGGTTACGTTGAAAAGCGTTCAGTGTAATGTTTTCATTGATGTGACCAGTGCCGTTATCATAAACAGTTGGATATTGTCCATGACTATTCCACCTTTACTTCAATGTGTTGTTTATGAGTGGTTTAACTAGTTCGAAGAATTGTCGGGATGGTCAAAAGTGGTTGGGATTTAGGTTAAAAATTTTCAAAATTTTTTGTAAAGACAATTGAATCATGTTTTTTATGGTGAAAATAGATTCAGCACCATGAAATTCTAAAACACCTAAAATTTCGAAGTTTAACAACTATCACTTGAATTTATAAAAATCTTTGATAAATTTTCTCTAAATATAACTGGAATTTCCATAACTGTCCTCACAACTCCTCCGCTTCATTAGCCCACGCGGTTGTTTAATTAGTTTTGGAATTTCAAATTTTATTTTATTGGTTGATTAAAAATTGAATAACAAAGAATGCAAAATCCTTACTTTATGCACTGAGTTTCAATTAAAAGAATTGAAGGCATTTACCTTAACAATTGTAAGGAGAATCACGCTCGGGAACACTTAAGTCTGTGTGAACATAATCTGGATTTATTTCACCCACTCGTCAACTGTGTAGTTATTGTTTTACGTCGAAATTATTCGTTGAAGTGAATTGACAGGCCCGGGGATTGAATTTAATTTTGCACAACATTTACTGGTCTAGAATACCAATGAATAAAATTGAAAATATGAAATGGTTATACCAGATGACCAACCATTCCCTGCACGTTAATCTTGAGATCTTTAAAAGGTAAATAGTACTAGCAAATAAATATATCATATATGTCGTTCCTTTGTGCAGTAAGATAATATATCAGAGTATGTTGAATAAAATAAGGAAACAAACATTTATTTGTAAGAAGTTATGTGGTATTGTGATTCTTTAGCGTATTATATGTAAAATATCAAAGGAGACCCACTTTACAAAAATGGATCATTTTGGTGGGGTAAAATTATATGTATTATCTCAATTATGTAAAATTGATTTTTAAATTTAATAGAGGTTAGGTTTTTTTTATAATATTTATAAAATAAAATATAAAAGATAAAAAAAATTATAGTTTATTAAGTAAAATTATAAAGATAGAATTATTTTTGGTTCACTAATTATTTAGGTTAGCATGGTTTGGAGGGCAAGTAGATGTGACTGCTGATGTTATTTTCTATGATTGAAAAATTGACATCACACTTTATTGGTGGGTTGGTTGTTAATAGTTTGGAATAAGGTTTATATGTATAAAAAGATTAAGTGAATTTTGAGAAAATATCAATTCCAAAAAATTTAGAAAAAGATGATAAAATTGAAAGTGTTCAAAGTGTTAATTTTATATTTTAGAATAATGTGATTGTAAAAAAATTGTAGTGTAATCTTTGTTGAACTTTTTTATAAGTGATGTGAGTTGGTTGTAATATTATTTTTAGATAAGCTATTTTATGGTTACAATAAATATAAAATATATTTTTAATATTCTATTAAAATATAATAATTTTTAAATATATATAGGAATGTAATAGTTTTAATTTAATAAAAATAATTAATAAATTTAATAACTCTATTAAATCTTGGTTCTAGGTGTTACCTCGTCTAATGTGCCCATCGTTGTCTTTTATGATAGTATAGTTTAACTCATTTAATGTTTGGTTAGGTGGTGATTGCAATTGGATCTCCATGCATATCTCAATCAATGCACCAAACATGGGAGTGAACACACAACATTCTGGAAATTGCACCTGGATCAAGTCATGAATTTGGTAGTTAAGATGTAGGGGAACGAACATTCTCCCACTTTTAACGCTCACCACGGTTGTCTCTGTTGGTTTCTCTTGCAGATCTTTGGAATTTTGGTTGGCCTTTGCAGTGGGCTTCAACTCTTCCCATTGGCCTCTACCACAACCAGTTGTGATCTTTCTCTACCACTTCATTGCAACAATTATTCTCCATTGTGCACGCTCCAAGATTGGCTTGACCAGTCTTGCTTAGCTACCATAATCTTTTTTGCAAGAATTGGAGTCTAGTCTTTGTGCCACCTGCTAGACAATGAAGGCATCTGTGACAGAAAAAACACTTAGTAATATCTCCTCCCAAGCAGTCATGGTACATGACAGAGGGTGAGTTAAGCATGGCAGGCATGGACGAGGATGTGTTCCCCCAACTCCAACTTGGCATGGCTCAAAGATGGATCAATTTGATGAAGACATGCCTTAACACATCAAGCTCTTGGTGGTCACCATGGAAGCTCATGAGCTCAATAATACAGGTAACGGAAATTAGGCTATTAGGAATCTGTTTGGATACCACCTAAGGGACCAAGAATAGGTCCTACGACTAGCAAAGGGGAAAATTTATGATATGGATTTTCAACTAATGCAAACTTGGTATGCTTTAAGGGCTCTATCAAGAGCTCTAGGAATTCAATTCCCTCTGCCTCCAACACCTCCAACCTCTCCTAACTCACCAACTCCTTAAGACAATCCAGATTCTACAACTCAAGAAGCCACTTCTCCTAGCCCTGTAATTCCCTAGCCTCAGAACTCTAGGGACCATAATCAAAAAGACCCGAGGGAGCGTGTTCATATCTCTTCCGAGCTAGACATCAATCAAATTCCCACCAATATAGAAGAAGGAAAAGTTTCTCAAGCTAAAACCTCCACACAAAAAAATCGACTTCTACCATCTCATCCCTGCAATAGTGTGCCACTGCTAGCATGTATGGTGTGTTCGTTGAGTGGGAGCATCCTCGGCTCTCAAAAGTACAAGAGGACCCCTTCCAATTCATTGCCAAGAATGATAAACCCCGTTAAAAGGTTCAAGGAAAAGATCTTCCATTTTTTTCTCTATCTACAATTTTCTTATGACATTTTGTTATCTCTATCATGCCAGTTTTTCTCAATGTATTATGAAGTTAAATGCTACTTTCAAAATTATTCGGAGGACTATCTAGTTTCCCTTTCAAAGGAGGATGGTCTCTCCTTAGTAGGTTCTCAGTTAAGATGCTTTTGGTGCCCTGATACCTCTATGCTCAGACTTTGCCAACACATGATATTGCATTCATGTATTCTATGTAACTTTGTGGAAATCTATTGAAAACTTTTCTTTCTTACAAAAAAAAAAATTGTTAATAAATAAATAAATGAATGAATACATACATACATGCATGCATGCATGCATGCATGCATGCATACATACATACATACATACATACATACATACATACATACATATATATATAGATATATATATATATATATATATATATATATATATATATATATATATATATATATATATATATATATATATATATAGATAGATAGATAGATAGATAGATATCAATTGAGTTTAACTTTTAGGTTGGTCACAATAGTTGTTACCCTCCTCACCCATGTTCAAGTCTCACAAGTTGTCATGTTTATGCTCTGGAGTAGAGTAACTATGATGCACTCTTAAGTGAGTCTATATTGAAGGTTGGCCTAGTGCCATTAACCTCTCTCTTTCCTTTGGATTGAGAGGGAGGCTAAATTTCTTCTTGAGGAAGCACCCAATGCCTAAAAATTTAGTTAGGATTATCTATGGTGGTTGGGAAAAATTGTTATTATCTTCATCACTGAGATTCAAATCCCCACTAATGACATAATGAGCTATAATGCCTTATTGTTGTAATGGTTTTGAGCCTATGAATAATTTTGTATTGGATTCAGTCATTATGGAATATTAAGTGAGTATACCTGTGGGTTGGCTAGTACCAACAATCTCATTCTAGCCTTTGGGCTAAGAGGGAGGATGATTTTCCCAGAAGAAGTAAGATTCGAAGAATGGGTAAGTATGCCAAGAATACTCTCTGGTAAATTTAGAAATATTGGATCCAGAGAATGGATTCACCTCTCAAGGGTCTATGGTCCCCATATCCCAGGAGAAAGAAGGATTTCATTCGAAACTTAATAAATGTGAGTGGTTTGTACCAAAATATCCCATGGATTATAGGAGGGGATTTCAACATGATTAAATCCTTGAATGAAAAAAGAGGAGGTGTGAGAAGGATGGATGGAGATATGGAATTGTTTGCAGATACCATAAATGACCAGAGGCTACTAGATATCATAACTAATAATGGGATACACACCTGGAATAACAGAAGAGGAGGGAGGCATCAAATAGCCTCAAGGTTAGACAAATTCCTAATATCGGAGCAGATTGTAAGCAGAGATATTTTTGTGGAAGCGATGATATTACCTGGGATGGGGTCGGACCACTGGCTAGTGAGATTAGAGATTGATCTCAAAGCTAGTCCTAAAAATCGACCATTCCGATTTGAGGCTTTCTGGCTCAGAGACCCTAAGTTTATAAACAAGGTAGAGGAATGGTGGAAGCAAAGTGAACAAAGGGGAAGAAATAGAATGCAAACGTTCCAGCTTAAGTTAAAGGAAATGAAGCAAAAATTAAGAAGTGGAACCAAAAGGAATTTGGAAACATAATACAGGACCAACAACAGTTAAATCAAAGGATGATGGCAATTCAATAAGAAATCATAAGGGAAGGGCGAAGTGAAGAATTAGCAGTAGAAGAAGGCAGACTGGTCAGCCAAATAGAGGAAAGAAGGAAACAAGAAGAAATCTTATGGCGGAAAAAGTCAAGAGTGAACTGGTTAAGGGAGGGAGAAAGGAACACCAAATTTTTCCACAAAGCGATGGTACAACACAGATAGAGAAACATAATTTTTTCCCTGAAAAATGAAGAAGGAGTCCGACAAACTCAGCATGAGGATATGGAGGAAACCTTGGTTAGACATTTCAAAGATCTTTTAACGGAGCCATAGGAGGAAAGGCAAGAAGCAACTCGCAGAATATGCAACCAGATCCCCAAGATGATCACCAGAGATCAAAACCTTGCATTAATGAGAGCAGTTACGATAGAGGAGGTTGAGGAAGTGGTGAAAGGACTAAAGAAAAATAAAGCCCCAGGACCGGATGGCTTTACAGAGGAATTCTATCAAGCTGCATGGAAGTTCATAGGAAATGACATCCTAGAGGTGGTGGAAGAATCCAAAATAAATCAAAAGGTATGTCCAGGTTTAAATGCCACCCTTCTCTCTCTCATCCCTAAAACCTCCAAGTTAGATGAGCCGCAGGGATTTATACCTATTTCCCTTTGTAATGTTATCTATAAAATTATCTCCACTTTGATAGTTAAAAGATTGAAATCGGTTCTCCCTAGTATTATATCCCCTGAACAAACAGGTTTTGTGGAGGGTAGACAGATCCTAGATGGTCTGATAGTATCCCAAGAAGTGGTGCACTCGCTAAAATCAAAGAAGATAGCTGGAATGATGATTAAATTGGATCTATCCAAAACCTATGATAGATTAAATTAGGAGTACCTGAGGAAAGTTTTGGAAGCCTTTGGTTTCTGTAGTAGATGGATAGAATGGATTTTAGCGATGATATCTACCCCGACCTTCTCAATCCTCTTAAATGGAACTCCATCATCCACCTTCAATGCCATTAGAGGTCTTCGGCAAGGGGATCCCTTATCACCCTTCCTCTTCATTATTGCTGCAGATGGGCTAGGAAGGTATATCAAAAAGGAAGTGCAGGAGGATAGAGTCAAAGGGATAAGGGTCTGGGGGAATGATCTCCTGATAACCCACCAGCAATTCGTGGATGATATCATGCTATTCTGTAATGTCTCTCTCAGGGAATTTAAAATGATGAAAGACATCCTAGATCTCTTCATGGAAGCCTCGAGCACCCAAATTAACAAAGAGAAATCATGCGCTTACTTCTTCAACACAACCAGTACTGTAAAAACTTACCTTGCACAAATTTTGGGATTTAGGGAAGGAGAGTTACCCACCAAGTATCTAGGAATACCTCTGGTAATCAACTCTCTCAAAATGGAAAATTAGCAGCAGACTATCCAAAAGATCCTAGGAAGGCTAGCCAACTGGTTGTTCAGATATCTAAACCTTACAGGAAGAGTAGTTTTGGTAAAAGCAATCCTATAATCAATACCGATTTACCAACTATCGGGGATGGCAGCCCCGAAAGGGGCTTGTTCCAAAATGGTGGAAATATTTAAGAAATTGATAAGGGGAGGGCCTCAACAGTAGAAAAAATGGGCTTTGATTTCATGGCAGGGATTGACAGAAAAAAGGAGGAAGGGGGCCTAGGACTGAGGGATCCATACCTCACCAACCAAATTATGGGGGCCAAGCTGTGGTGGAGATGGATGGCAGGAGGAGGGGACCTCTGGAAACGAATATGGATGAGGAAGTATAACATGCCAAGGAGAATAGAGGATATATTACGGTATGCAGAACCACCGAGAGGATCTACCATTTGGAACTTGCCAAGCTAGAATAGGGACATAATCACAAACCATGCCTTATGGGAAATACGAAATGGAAAAATAGCAAAGTTCTGGGATGAGGCTTGGCAACAACGAGAAAAATTAAATGGAAAGCAAGAACTCAGAAATATTCTTCAGTTTTCAAAAGATGTAGGCCTAAATCGAGTAGATGAGTTCTGGAAGGATGACAACAATGAGGAAAATTGGAGAGTCTAGAAAAACCCAGAAGAGTGGGGTCAAAATATAGAAGAAGAACAAAGAGAGCTCTATGTGAAAGAAATGGGAACAAGAAAGATATCAATCAAATCAGGACTTGATATATTGAGATGGGGACATTCTACGAAAGGAACTTTCTCAGTCAAAGAGGCATACGATCTAAAAACTAAACAGGAACAAGAAGGACACCATCATCTATGGAAACAAATCTGGCACAGCAAATGGTGGCTGAAATTCGCTCACTTCCTATTGTTAACATGTAAAGGCCGAATTTTGACATGGGACCAACTTCAAAAAAGAGGGATGCAGGGACCATCCCTATGTGGTCTATGTAAGAAGGATAATGAAAATATAGAACATTTAATGAACTCATGCCCATTCGCTCATCAACAATGGGAAGCTATCTATGAGGTCTTCGGAAGGACGAATAGGAATCAACAGAGCATAAGAGAGACTATCCAACAATGGGGACGAGGCCAATTTACTAGCCCGGTTCTAAATAGAGCATGGGGGCTAGCTATAGGATTTAATCTCTGGTTGATATGGAAGGAATGGAACCGACAGATTTTCAAAAGTAAGGAACCCATGCCAGAGCAGGTATGGAGAAGAGTAATAGAACATATTAGAGAAACCATCCTAGTAGAAGAATGGCACTATGAAGACTGGGAGATCCTGCCTCATGAAGCAAGAATTCTAAAAAAGCTCAACCTAGCCAAAGAAATGGTGGGAGCGCATACATGGAAAGCAACAAGGACGTGCAAGGAAACGCCCTAGAATTTCAGTGAACTAGCAGAAGGATTCATTAAATTGAACTTTGATGGAGCCTCCAAAGGGAACTCGGGTATGGCAGGAATAGGTGGCATCTTTAGAGACTGCTAAGGTAGGGTCAGATTGTTGTACTCGGTATATGGCAGCATGATGAGCAACAATGAAGCAGAACTCATGGCAGTACGACAACGTATGAGAATAGCTGTAAGCCTGAGGTACAAACAACAGGAAGTTGAAGGGGACTCACTACTGGTAATCAACATGATGAGGAAAATTTACAACGGAAAGGCATGGGACAAGCTAAGCCATAGTTAGAGAATAGCAAGCTTCATCCAAGAGCTGGGAGAAATAATGAAAAGGTTTGATTACATGATAATCAAGCATGTAAAAAGAGAAGGGAATAAAGTGGCCGATTTCCTAGCCAACTAGGGATGTAATCAGCAAGGAGGACACATGGAAAGAACTTGGCCTATACAACCAAGGGATACAAGAATGGACCTGCTAAGAGAAATATTAGCCCAAGATGACTATCATGAATAGACGAAATGATAATGTTCATAACAAACCCCCGATCGGGGTGACGGAGTGGGTAATCAGAAGTAATGGTGATGTTAGAAGACAGGAGGCGAAAGGACTACCTACCACAGCTTGCATGATTGTATCGCAAGACGTGGTGGAGTACTACATGCCAAGAGTGATGTCAGAAGGGAGAAGTGGCGTTAGGAATGTGGGAAGAGGAGAGGTGGTAAGGACGACGACGTAAGGAGGATTGGATGGTAGGTAGGTAAGACAGAGTATGAAAGAGAGAGTAGTGAAAGGAGGATGGCTAGATTGTAAGGGAGAAGGAGAATGAGAGCGGAGGACAAGCCATACACGCATCCAGCAAGCAAGAAGAGTAACCTCAGGTATGTTAACTGTCCTTTTTTTGTAATTTTCAAAGGAAAATTCAGTATTTTGGGAGGGGAAAGGAACTTGGGCCAGGATGGGAAGGAGAGACCTTGTAGAGAGGTTATGCTGCGCAGACAGAGAAAAAGTAGCGAGAGAGAGTGGCCCCGTAACTTTGCTTCAAGGCTAGAAAGGTTGGAGGGCATAAAAGATAATAGGGAGTGGCGCATCTTGCTCATGGCTAAGGATAGAGAGGCTAGAGAGGACCGTATCCAGGTAGCATGGAGGTATGAGGGCTCGGAAAAGTTCCTCAGGCAGAAATTCTGGGTAGATAGGGTGAGTTTGGGCAGTAGAGAAGAGCGAGCCTGGGAGGGGAAGTTGGGTAGGAAGCTAAGTAAGGAAGGAGTGACATTTAAAGGCTGTAGTGCTGCAAGGAGAGGGAGTTGTGTCAGCAAGCATGGCAGGGAGGGAGAGGAGAATCCTAGCGTGAAGCTCCCCTCGTTTACTATACAAGGGTCGCATAGGGAGTGGGTTAGCCTGAGGGAACCCAAGGGGGGAGGACGTGAAAAAGGGAGGGAGACAATAACTAGGGATCCGAATGAGAGGCAGGATGGGGGGAGCAGGGAGAAGGTGAAGACCATCCCTGGTTCACTTGATTTCCTGGGATCATCGGAGTGTAGACAGAGTGGAGATAGTTCTGGAAACAGGAACCCCACGAGACAACTGGAATTTGGATGGGTAATGGATGTTTTATCCTAACTTTGAAATGTGACCATTGTGAATAGGTAGCAGATACCGGAGACATGGCACAGACAGCCAGAGGAAGAGGTTGCAGAGGATGGGGAAATAATGGTCCTTGATCTTAGGACATGAGAACCTCGAAAAATAAGATAGGAAGACGACCCCTGGATGAGACTGTAAGGGAAGCAACCAAAGATTATAAGAAAGGAACGGATGAAGGGATACGAAAAATTATAGAGGAAATGGAGGAAAGAATTATGGAAGAGGACTCAGAGGAAGAAATGGAGGAATGGAAAGATCACATTCCCGATCTTGGGAATACCAGAGGGAGACTTTCCCAATTTAAATAGACCTTACATCTGTACTGGCTCATGAAAAGACTGGTAGGAAAAGCGATGGAACAAGTGTCCATGGGGATGGCTCTAATAATCAGAGACATGCCAGACTATAAAAAAGACCTGCAAACTATCCAATTCCAGCTTTGCAAGCAGGACATAAGATTAGACCATATACAGAGACACATTCCATGTATTATTGAAATGACACCAACACTTGGAGATTCAGCTGAGGATCCAGCGAACGTTGAGGCAGAATCGGAAGACCTCAAAGAATAGCTTGAGCTCAGTGACCTCAGGTTTCTGTTTTTTAGCGGCTAGTTTTCTTTTACATGCATGCTTATGGGACCTAAGATTAAAGACTAGTTTTTAAATAGTTGTGTATATATTGCTTGGGTAGAAAGACTGATAACCTACTGTTTTTGGATGGCTTATAATATGCATAGGTGGCCAACAGACTTGGTTTCCCAATGGGCAAGTTGAGGCCACCTATTGACAGTATGTGATTTCAGTTTGCTTTTATATAAATAGAAAAGGAGGACCTACCTAAGCTTACAAAAAAAAAAGAAGAGGGAGGATGATTTTTTCTTCATAATATGTGTGTGTGTGTGTGTTATATTTAAATAAAAGTATAAAATTATCAAATTATAATATGATATATTAATATTATTTTATGTGATATGTATATTTTTATATTTATTTTTAAATAATATTATATGTTTTTTTTTGGGTAAATAGACCCTTCCATTAATAAAAAGAAGTTACATATAGCTTGGGTTTCCAAAACAAGACTAACATCTAGGAGATTATTGAGACTAGCAATCTTTCTACTAATAACATATAATTAGTGTAACAACCCCCTCCCACTACTCCCTTTGAGTGGGACAAGGTGTCATTGAAGATCCAACTCCTCTGCTTCTACCTCTGTTAGAGGGGTGGGGTATTGATCACAATACAATTAACTACATCTTTTCAATTTTTTTTTTGCATATATATATAGGTGCAGAGATAATCATTTACTTATGTAAACTTAACATTATTTTGGCTGTGATTTATCATCCCATGGTTAACATACCCTGCCTTTAAACTTTGCGGTCCCTAGCTCCACATCACCATCTATGGGGTGTTTCACATCCATTGAATGAATGGATCTTTTCCCTTGGCATCTCAATCTATAGTTTGTGCCACCATGACTTGCACATCCATTAACCCCTGTCGATACTGGCTCAATCGGGATTACAGATCTAGGTTCCAACCTTATATCCAATGGACCACATCTCCACCACTCAATCCAATGATCTCAGAGATATTGCACCTCCTGTCCACCTTTCCATTGATGTTACATGGAAGGGGAATCGCAATGATGAATGGGTGGGCCTCCCTCTACCTATGCTCCCTCCAATTAGTCCATGAGGGAAAGTCCAAGATGTTGTCTAGGTCAAATGCACTCTCACACGTAATTGCAATAATGAAAAATCTCGAAGAGCTAATAAGGGTATGCCACATCTAGGTATTTCCCTCTAATCAACGGAATTGGTGCGTAGGGTTTGGTGATAAATTAAGCTTCCAACTAACTCCATGGAATCTTCGATGTGAATAGGCTCCTTCCATACTTGGTTGCAGAGCTTCTTCCACCATTTCAATCTAGGCCAATGACTCTGCGTGGCCCTTAGAAATTGTTAGCCTTTACAGATGCTACCCTCCTGAGTTTAGGTTAGATAAAATCCTCCCTAACCCCCTGTAGTTGCTAAATACCAAAATAACCTTGATGATATCAACACCCCTCACTAATATGCAGGCCAAGGTGTATCCTCAAGCTTGTAGTGTCATATCCAACAACACTAAGACTGTATCTAGTGGCCCTCCAAGACTTGTCGAAGGCTTCCAGGATTATTAAAAATGCAAGGCTACATGCATCTCTCAAGGAAATCCTGGGCTACAATGGTTAGAAGAGGATATCATCCTCAACGTCATCACCAAATTTCCCAAGTTGGGTCACCACTTATAACTCTTATTACACATTCGTACCATGAGACGTGCATACACAAACTTGCCCAATAGGTTGTCTCTATTGTAACTCTCATTTTGTTAATAAGGATTTATCCGATTTAGATAACTATGGTCGACTCTGATTCCTCGGCCAGTTCTGAGATTTAATATTGGACTTTGTTACTTAATGTGCGTGTTGTTAGCACAAAAAATATTTAATAACAATTACTTCATGCCAGAATGTATTACACATCTGTAGCTTATGTTGTTACTCTTTGTTTCATTCATGGAGAATTTTAGAGGCTAATATTAGCAGGTGAGCTAATTTTCCATGATTTTTCCAAAAAAAAGATTTGCCAATTTCCATTTTTTATAAAAATGATTCGCCCAGCCAGAATGTATTACACATCTGTAGCTTATGTTGTTACTCTTTTTTTCATTCATGGAGAATTTTAGAGGCTAATATTAGCAAGTGAGCTAGAATTTTCCATGATTTTTCCAAAAAAAAGATTCACCAATTTCCATTTTTTATAAAAATGATTCGCCCAAATTTTACAATATAAAATTATTTTACCTTAAAAATCACCAACATTATTTAGAGAATATATATAATATCATTATAAAATTGAATAATTTTACAAATACATCAATAAAATTTTTATAGTTTGCATATTAGGGACTAGTGAGATTTGCCAATGTTTTTGAACTTCAAGATAATTTTCCATCCTTAAAATTTTCATTGGTTTCATCCAGTATTTGTAATACCTTCTCATTACATATATCAACACCATTTAAGTCTAGAAAAATAGACATACATTCATTAACACAACATATACATGAAACAACTATCTTGGAATATCCTAGGAAATTGAGTCCGGGACAAGGATTCTCCACCCAACCATAGAAAAATACAACTAAAACCACTTGTAGTTGTCACCCTCGAGCTAGATTCCAGAGATTGAGGGCCTTTCTTTAGAGATACTTCCAATTTCCAGCTGAAGCAAGAACTCCAAAGGGCCTCTCTCTTCCACCCACTATCTACTCCACGTTTAAGGGAACATAAGGAATCCATAGGCTAGTTGCCTCTACCCTATGAAGGTCAAGGAGTCTAGAGAGTGGCCTCTCCACCCTTATAAAAAAAAGGGAATCCAAAGAGTAACCTCTCCGCGCTTACACAACACACAGTAGTCCCACCCATGTAAGGGAGTCCAAAACACACTACAATAAATGAGAATAAGGTTCAAAGGTTCTCCCTCCAAGAATACAAGGACATAATCCTCCACCCACACCACTAGAGGAATCTAGATAAAACCATCTTCACCCCTGCCTTTATAGGGACTACATAGGCATTGCTCCTCACTAAGGAGAAACCATCTTCTCACCCATCTTGTCAATCGAAACTAGTTTGTTGTCTTATTCTTCTCCAACTCATGCTTGTTGTTTATCTCATGCTCGAATTTAGTTCTTCCTCCTCTCTATTTTAGACCCATTTCCTCCCTTCAGATGCCTTCTTCTCTGTTTTTTTCTTGCTGCACATGGGTTGAGCCCCAGTCCTTACTGTCCACACTATCAATTTGCATTAACTTCTTGTATTATGAGTGTATCTCAAGGTTGCATGGCCTGCGTACCTCTTTGTAACCCATATTAACTTGATGGTTAGTATATCTTGACTCCAGCAACCAACTATTTTAATAGTTGTCCCAAAAACGTTCACATTTCTTACACAAGAAACCCATGGCAATCTTAAGCAAACAACCTCCCAGCTTTGGAATCCGTTTCCCATTAACTCAACCCATCTATTTTTTATTTCTATGAAATATTCACAGTGTGTGTTACATGAGAACCATGGTTGGGGCTGTCACAACACCCCCCGGCCTTCAGGGAACACTTCCCTTGGTGTTCATTTACCCATATACTATATTATGGAGCTTTATATACACACCTTTGTACAATATTTACATTATATGCATGTTTTCCTCAACAAACAAACATATTTGGGTATGTTTCCTTCATGGAGACAACCATTTCCAAAGTGGATTCCTCTGTCCTAAAGTGTTTCCATTTCACCTTGAATTTTTCCATTTCTTGATTATGGAGCGTGAGGCTACTCCTGTCTAGGATGCATAATGGCTTTGGCTGGAACTCTACCTCTAGTACTAATCAATCACATTATTAGAATCTTGAACATATCTTTTAAGAAAAGAAACATGTAAAACATTATGAACTTTGACTGATGGGGATAAGTCCAACTTATATGCCACTGGTCCGATCCTTTCAAGGATCTCAAAGGGTCCACAATTTCATGGTTCGAACTTGGCACATGTCCCCATCCTTTGGGAGATTTTCTTAGGCTTAATCCTCAGATACACATGTTCCCCAACTTGGAACTCTGTATGCACCCTATGTTGATCTGCATATCTTTCTTGCCTGTCTTGTGCCACCTTCATATTCTATTTGATGGGTTGCACTTTCTACTCCATTTCCATGATGATGTCAGGCCCAATCATGACCCTATTCACCAAATTACTCCAACTGATAGGAGTGTTGCAATTTCTCCCATATAAAGCTTCAAATGGACTCATTCTTATGGATTCTTGGTATCCATTATTGTAAGAAAACTCTACAAGTGGTAGGTTCTCTTCTCACTTCTTTGTCTAGTGTATTACATACATCCTCAACATATCTTAAAGGATCCTATTTATCCTCTTTTTCTTCCAATCTATTTGTGGATGGTAGCCAATGCTAAATGCCAACTTTGTTCCCAAACCTATAAAGAGTTCCTTCCAAAACCGGGAAGTGAACTTACCATCTCTATCTGATATATTTTTCTCGGGAACACCATGCAACCTCACAATCTCCCTTATGAATATTTTTGCTACTTCACTAGCAAAATTGGTAGACTTGAATGCCACAAAATGAGTTACCTTGCTCAACTTATCCACTATCACCATGATTGCATCATGTTGCCTAGTCCTGTGATGAAATCCATGGAGATTACCTCCCATTTCCACTCCAAGATGGGAATAGGCTACAACAACCTTGTTGGGTGCTTGCACTCAACCTTTACTAGCTAACATTCCATGCATCTTGCTACAAAATCAATAACTTCTTTCTTCAAGTTTGGTCAGTAATAGTATTTCTTAATGTTTGTAGTGGTCTTCTAATACTTTGGATGTCCTAAATAAGGATTAACATGAAATTCTTTCATTAGCAGCTTTTTATGTTTAGGAACATAGATCCTATTTTTGAATCTAATTAGGCCGTCATTTGTGAGGTGATAATCCTTGTCATTACTATCTTGTAGTAGTCTTTACTTCACTTGCTGATATTTCTCATCTTGTAGTTTGACATTCTTAACCCTTTCTACCAAGTCTGTTGTATAAAAACTCACTATTGCCAAGTGGCTTGCTTGAACTCTTCTACTAAGAGCATCAACCACCTTATTCTCTTTGCCCTTGATGTACATAATTTCAAATTAAAATTCACTAAGTGTGGCCAAATATCTTTCCTACCTAACATTTAACTTGGGTTGTATAAAAAATATTTAAGCCCACTATGGTCTGTCATGATTATGAATTTTTTTCCAAGGAGGTAGTGCCTCCACATCTTCAATGCATGAATAATAGTTGCTAACTCCAAGTCATGAGTTACATAATTCACCTCATGTTCATTTAACTTCATGGACTCATAGCACACTACCTAACCTTCCTGCTTCAATACCCCTCCAAGTCCCTCCTTGCAGGCTTCTATGCACACCAAGAAGTCCTTGTAGCGATCCACAATTCTCAACAATGGTGTGTTGGTGAGAAACTACTTCATCTGCTCATTTTTTTTTACACATTGGTAAGTCCATTAAAACTTCTTTCCCTTCCTTTGCAAGGATGTGGTAGGATGAACTTTCATGGAGAAATTCTCTTGTAGTAACCTAACAATCCCATGAATGACCTAACCTCTTCCACATACCTTGGAGTTGGCCACTCCCTTATGGCCTTAATGTTTCTGGGATCAACCGAGATCCCCTATTTAGAGCCAATATGCCCCAAATAACGTATTTGTGGCTAGGAGAAGTCACACTTTCCTAGTTTTGCATAGAGCTTGTGTTCTCTTAGTAATTGTAATACTGCAGCCAAATGTTTCTCATGCCCCTCCCTTGTCTTGGAGTACACCAATATGTCATCCACAAATTCAATAACAAACGTTTCCTAATAGGGGTGAAACACACTATTCATGAAGCACATGAACATGGCATGAGCATTAGTGAGTCTGAAGGGTACCACTATGAACTCATAGTGTCCATACTGGGTTCTCAAGGACATTTTATGGATATCCTCTTCCTTGATCCTTACTTGATGGTATCTTGACCTCAAGTCAGTTTTGGAAAATATTGTTGCCCCCCTGAATTGATCGAAAATATCATCAATTCTTAGCAATGGGTACCTATTCTTTATGGTTACCTTGTTTAGCTATCTATAATCAATATACAATCGAAGGTTTCCTTCCTTCTTCACAAATAGTACAAGTGCTCCCTATGGAGACACACTCAACCTTATGTAACCTTTGTCAAGAATCTCTTTTAACTGCAACTTTAACTCCACCAACTATGGGGTACTCATCCTATATGGAGCCTTGGATGTTGGTGCTGCTCCAAACACCAACTCAATATAGAAATTTATCTCCTTGTGGGGTGGTATTCCAGTGATCTCCATTGGAAAAACATCCACATATCGCTACATAAATGGGTACCTTCTCAACAATTCAATCTCGTCCTTTTCAAGGTCACCACTATATTTTCCATCACTGGTAATCAGTACTACAAACAAGGTGCATCCTTTCCTACTGTTGTGTTTGACTTGCATAGTAGATATTTTCCTCACTGATGTAGGCTTCATTTTTCACTGCAAAACTTTTCTCTCTCCCTACTCATCTAAACACTTGATCTCCTTTGCAAAATAATCCACTTTAGTCCTATGCATGTATAACTAGTCCATGCCTAGTAATACACTATATGCACCTAAGGGAAACACATTCAGGTGTGCGGTTGTGGGCATGCCACTGAGGTCAAATGTACATGACCTTACCCAATGAATGAATTATCTTCCTGTTGGTTCTAGTGGCTAACTAAACCAACCATGGTTCTTCATGCAATTCCCTACCTAGATTGTATTTGTCAACAACCTATGGGCTATTGTAACTATAGTTATAACTTGGATCAATTAAAATGGATATAATTTGATCATGCAACTTACCTTCCATCTCAATGATGGATTCTTGGTGATATACCTGGCAGTTTTCTATTGCTGCATAAATTCTATTTATGTTTTGAGCTACCTCACCCATTGTGTGAGATTCTTGAGCACTACAAATATTTGGCCCACCATTTTGTTGGTGTGGGCAATCCATTTTCTTGTGGTTTTCACCACAAGGACATCACCTTAATGGCTCTTGGACCTCAAACTTAAGTTTCTCTACTGTTGGCTGCTGCACATTCTTCCTGACAACGACATTAGTCTTTTACTAAAATTGGTTTGCACGGGCTGGTTTCTTATATTCCCTCTTTTATAATATCTTCTTAGGCCAATTATTCATGTTTCCAGCGCTTCTCCTAGGCTTCCAGTTGCTTTTAATCTCATGTTTGCATTTTTCCTATTCATAGAAATGTTTTAACCTCTTGATGACATCCCTTATGGTCTGGGGTTCCAAAAACTCAATTTTGTCCCTGAATTCCATATGTACCCACTAATGAACCTTTGGATATTGACCTTCTCATATCTCAGATATGGAACATACCTCAGTAACTCCAAGAACTTAGTGACATATTCATCATCTAATAATTATCCCATCTTTAGTTCATAGAATGCTTTTTCCTTGACATCATAGTAATTCTCAGACAGGTACTTCTCTCTAAAGAGTTTCTTGAATTCTATCTAGGTCAACTCCTTCTCATCAATCCCTCCAACATTCTTCAAGGCTTCTCACCATATGTATGCTTTTCCCTTCAACCTATAGGTGCCAACAATCCTAGCTTTCATGCTCTCAGAATATTCATGAATCTGGAAAAATTTCCTTGTGCATAATAATAAAACTTCAACCTCTTCAGGCTTCTTCATTTCCCCATTTAATGTGGGTACCTTTTCTTTCTTAAATTCCTCACGGATGTAACCCTTTTCTTTTCCACCCGAGTGACGATGGTGGTGGTGGTGAGAGTGATGGTGGCACCTTCTGGTGGTCGAATTACATGGTCTACTAGCATGATGCACATGAGTGCTAGTTCCTCCCCTTGGGGTGCTTAGTGGCTCATTTCCTAGCACAAAGTTTGCACTTCCATGCCTATGTCTCTTTCTAAACCTACCACCATCTTCCCCATTGGTATTCTCTTCTAACCCACGAGGTATTTTCCTGACTCTATGACTTGCCCCCATCTCAGATTGCCTCTGCCTCTGCAAGTCTGAGAGACTTTGTAGTGTGACTACATTTATCTCAGCCTACCTTTCTTGATCTCTTACCAGCCTATCAATATCAACTTTGAAACTCCTAACCTTAGCCCTCAGGCTCCTCAAGGTGTCCATATAATCTGGAGAGTGATTCCCTCCCCCTTATTCAATTGGTCTTTCATCTAGGCAAGCTTGAACCCCCTCACTTCCATGTTGTGATTGATAGAAATTGTATTGTACCATCCCAACCCTAATTTAGTTTTACCCTTACTCTAGGTTGCTTGTGTTGTGCTTTCGTTCACACACACTATTAGAAAATGCAATTGAATGAATAAATAACCACAATCATAACCACAAATCTCATGTGTGGGGAGATGCCAAGGTGACCCTACAATGTCAAAATAACCACATTAACATTCTCATTAGATTAATAACTCTATAGAAATTAATCACCATTCAATCCCATTGAATCTAATTCAATTAACGTAGAATCCTGATTTCATAGAGCTATCACAACAAAACAACAATTGTTCCCCTACAATCTATAGGCTTGCAAAATCCACAACTCAACACAACTAGTGACCTTACCCGGCTACACCAACTATTGATATTCCTGTTAGTCTAATAGGTCATAAGGTGTTTGGTATCCCTTTTGGGCCGTTATTAGTTTATTATACTGACTTTTAACACCTAAACATTTTACTTAGGGAGTTTCTAAAAATCATCAATTACCCATGATAGAGCCCATCCATTCCAAGTGTTGAACCTAGATGCTCTGATACCACTTTGTAACAACCCCCTCCCATTACTCCCTCCGAGTGGGACAGGGTGTCAGTGAATATCCAACTCCTTTGCTTCTTTCAAAGGGGTGGGGTAGTGATCACAATACAATCAACTATATCTTTTCTATTTTTTTCCTTCACATATATATATATATATATATATATATATATATATATATATATATATATATATATATATATATATATATATATATATAGATATAGATATACATACACACACACACACACATACACACACATATATATATTCCCCCAAGAAAAATCGTAATTTTATTAATGAAAAAAAATTACATGTTATATATGCTTACAAATCATTCAATCAAACTAGTCAAAACTAGTGTTCACAGAGTCAATCCAAATTAAAATACTTAAAAATGGAAGTAAACCAATTATCCTTTCTCCATTTCTTCTTTTCTACCTTCCACCATTCTCCATGGGATGGAGTGGTCGTTACAAGTGCTAGCTGGTTGTCTTAATTCATTCTTGGATTTTCCTTATCTGAGTCCGAACTTTCAGATACATGATGACATTTGAAACCCCTTGTTTCCTTTGCTTCAGGAGTTTTCTCCAGCTACATTGTGGGGACTGGGATTCCTGATGCTTCATGATTTTCTCCCCCTTTTCTATGATTTCATGTGGGTTATGGGTTTCTTTATTGGCAGGGGGATCAATTTATTCATCACCCTCTTTGTCTTGAGGCAACTACTATGGAAATTTCCATCCCTTGGGTTGCTTTCCTAGTTTCTTCTTCCTTTGTGGCTCTTTCTTTCCGTTGGGACATGTATTTTGTAGATGTCCTATTTGTCGACATATTTAGCATGATTCTAAAATCCGTGTTCTCAAAATCTAGAAACTATGTCCAACACTTCTTGTTATGTGTCAAGAGGATACGATTTGGAAATCCTTTGCTGAGGTACACCTCCACACAGATTCTAGTGAAAGTGTAGATTTGTTCTTTGACTCTTTGATTATTTTTCTTTATGTATCACCCTAGGAGGTTCCCAATGAATTCTAGCACTTTATGGTGCCATAAATGTAGAGGGAGATTATGTAATCTAACCAAACTGACATTCTCGATAACACCATTGTATTGGCATCGAATTTTGGGAACCATGGGGTGATAAAAGGTCCCACAGTACCCTAGAACCATGGGACCTCTCACAGTATATATTCTCATTCCTCTGATGATGCAAACTTTACTATGAAGAAACCCCTCAAAAAGAGGTGAATCTCCCAGTTTATTGTCCAAGTTGTGAACATCCAATGAAAAAGATCCATTGGTTTTGGCCAAAAACCATTGAATCTGCATATGACTGCCTGGGATTCAAATATTATACATAGATCATTTGCCTTTGAAATATCTACAACCATTGCTGGTATTTGATTCAACCATTCCACTATATAAGGGTTGGGTATATTGTGTTTCTGTTCTGGTTTGGCTGAGGCAACATACTTCCCTTTAAGGATGTCTTTTAATGGAGGACCTCCATTTACTTGTCCTTGATTTGACTTGTTCATTTGGGAATACTAGAGCTAGACATGCCCACTGCTCCCTTTAGATTGCTTGATCCAGAAGAGCCTCCTGAAGCCTCAAATTTAAGATGATCATGGATGACGAGGTAATGCTATAATATTGTAACTTGAGGTCATCCTATATTGATTTTCCTCTACAGATCAGATGTTGTGAGGGCATCGAAATACCCAGAATATGTAGTATTTTTTGCTTCAATTTTTTCACGTGCTTTAAAGCCCGAACCAAAAATAAGATTGGTTTTCCTCCCAGGGTTTTAATAAAAACTTGGAAATATATCTTTGATCCCAAATACAGATTCCATACTTAACATTCACACAAGTCGACAACCGGATCTATGAAGAAGGAAGGATTTGAGAGGATTGGAAGAGACTATAGTGGAAAAAAATGACTTCATAAATGAAATTCAGTCCACTGATACCACCTGATCTACTGAAGAAAAATACTGATCCATCAAATAGAAAAACAGGTTTCGCAGATCAACATCTAATCCTTCATTTTGACAACTCAATTCACTTAGAGAATTGAGAACTTCAAGATCCAGCTACTTTAACAACAGATCCACGGTAAGAACAACTCCAGGTAAAAAATCCTCTACTAGAACCGGGGGCCCGCCTTCTGATATGACCAACACTTCTCCTGTGGTGAATAGACGGTAGGGGATTGACCTCCGATAAAGGATCACCACATTCCTAAAAATATCTAACCCGAAACCTGAATGTGATGCCATTCACACCCATGTGAACCATCATGTATGATGGGGGTAAACAAATACTCTACAATAATAATGAAAACTTTGGCCATCATTCTCTCGACTGTGATAGAACTCACAAAATTGAGAATCTACCCCATATATATAGATATACACACACACACACACACACATATAATTTCTATTCTTGTAATATAAAAAAAAATGTAATCATTTACTTACGTATACTTAAAATTATTTCGTCTGTGATTTATCATCCCATGGTTAACATTGCCCACCTTTAAAATTTGTGGACTCTACCTTGATGTCACCATTCGTGGGGTGTTACACATCCATCAATGAGATGGATATCTTCCCTTGCAATTCTGGTTTATAGTTTGTGTCACCTTGACTTGCACGCTTGTTAAGCCCCAACAAGACTGACACAGTCAGGGTTTTAGCTCCAGGTTCCAACCTTGTATCAAACAGACCATCTCTCCACCACCCGATCCGATGGTCCAAGAGATATTCCACCTCCTCACCACATTTCCGCTGATGTCATGGGGAAGGGGTCATCGCAATGAAAAATGGGTGTGCCTCCCTCCACCCATATTGCCTCTAATTAGTCCATGAGGGATGGTCCAAGATGTTGTCATAGTCAAATGCACTCCTATTCCCAATCGCAGTAAGGAAAAATCTGAGAGAGCCAATAAGGGCATGCCACATCTAGGTCTTTCCCTCCAATCAGTGGTGTCGATGAGTAGGGTTTGGTGATAAATTAATCCTGCAAGTAACTCCATGGCACCGAAAACGTGTATGGGCTCCTTCCATACTTGGTTGTAGAGCTTCTACCACCATTATGATATAGTTCAATGGATCTACGTGTCCCTTAGGGATTTCTAGCCTTTATAGGTGCTACCCTCCTGAGCTTAGGTTAGAGCAACTACTCCCTAAGCCCCTGTAGTTGTTAAATACCAAAATGAAATTAAGGATATTAGTACCCCTCGTTAATATTTAGACCAAGGAATATCCTCAAGATTACAATGCCATAACCAACAACACTAATACTGTAGCTAGTGGCCCTCTAAGACTTGTCAAAGGCTTCCAGGACTACTCAAAATGCAAGGCTACCTACATCTCTCAAGGAAATTTTTGGCTACAACAATTAGAAGAGGATATCATCCTCAACGTCATCACCAAATTTCCCAAGTTGGGTCATCACTTGTACTCTTATGTACACATTTGTCCGATGAGACATGCATACACATATTTAGCCAATGGGATGTCTCTATTGTAACTATCATTATGTTAATAAGGATTTATCTGATTTAGATAGCAATGGTGGACTTTGACTCCTAAGGCATTTTTGAGATTTAATATTGGACTTTGTTACTTAATGTGAGTGTTGTTAGCACAAGAAATATTTAATAACAATTACTTCATGCCATAATGTATTACACATCTGTATATTATGTTGTTACTCTCTATTTGATTCCAGTATTTGCAATACTTTCTCATTACAAATATCAACACCATTTCAATCTAGAAAAACATACATACATTCATTAACATAATAAATACATGAAACACTTATCTTGGAATATTCGAGGAAACTGAGTTTTGGACAAGGACTCTTCACCAACCCGTGGACAACTACAACAAAAACCACTTGCAACTATCACCCCCAAGCCAGATTCTAGAGACTAAGGGGCTTGCTTTAGAGATATTTCCAATTTCCAGCTGAAACAGGGACTTTAGAGGGCCTCTCTCCTCCACCCACTAGCCACTCTGCAGTCAATAAAAAACAAGGAATATAGAGGCCAGGTGCCTCCACCCTAAGAAGGCAAGGGAGTCTAGAGAGTGGCCTCTCAACCCTTTAAACAAAAAGGAAATCCAGAGAGTAACCTCTCCACCCTAACACAACACATGGTGGTTCCACCCACATAGGGGAGTCCAGAACACACTGCAATAAACATCAAGAAGGTTCAGAGGTTCTCCCTCCAGGATTCCAAGGACACAATCCTCCACCCTCACCATTAAGGGAATATAGAGAAAACCATCTCCACCCCCTGGATTTATAGGGACTGTAGAGGCATTGCTCCTCATGAAGGACAAACCATCTACTCACACAACTTACCAACTGAAACTAGCTCATTGTCTTCTTCTTCTCTAGCTTGTGCTTGTTGTCTATCTCATCCTAGAATCTCGTTCTTCCTCCTCTCCATTTTCGACCACTTTCCTCCCTTCAAATGCCTTCTTCTCTATTGTTTTCTTTCCGCGCAAGGGTTGACCCCCATACCATTATTATCTACACTATCAATCTGCATTAACTTGTCTTGTGAGTGTATCTCAAGGTAGCATAGCATGCATACCTCTTTGCAGCCCATATCAAATTCACGGTCCATCCATTAAGACTTCAAAAACCAACTCTTTTAATATCTGTCCCAAAATAGTTCAAATTTCTTACACAAGAAACCCATAGAAATATCAAGAAAGCAACCTCCCAGATCTGGAATTTGCATCCCCTTGACTCAGCCCATTTATTTGTTAAATATTTCTATGAAATATTTACAATGTGTGTTACATGAGAACCATGGCCAGGGTTGTCAAAATTATAAACTAACTACGAAAATCATGACTAAATAGAAACTCCTTGAAGATTCAATATTTCAAGGGGGAAATGCCTTTGACATTAGCATTATTTTCCCTCAGTTGACTAATTATTCACTGTCTCTTGGATCAATGCTTATATTTATCTTGTGGCCTCATTTTTTGGTTTCTTTGTCTTTCCTAGAGACCATCGTGAAATCATTTTTGTGAACCCCAAGACCAGATTGTTAAGAACTCGAGCCTAGTTGGTATTTTTCCTTGCTTCTAAGATAATCATTGTACAAAATCCTAGCCTGATGGGTTGGTATGTCCTTCAAATCTTTTCCATGCCATTCTTCTGCAAGAGAAGATAGTTGTGGATCATCTAGATCCATATCTTAAGGTAGGGCTTCAACTTTGGTTTCTTCAAGAGAATTTGGCACAGGCTCTATAAGATTTAGTAGGGGTTTATGGGATTTTCATTATGTTTATTACACATTTGATTTAATGTTGACTTGCTCCGAAGACTCTTTTAGAGAGGAGAGAGGCTCGAACCTATTTCTAGATCTAGGGATCTGGTCAGGATATGAGGTACCTCAAGGAATTAAATTTCTTCTTCTTTAGGGATTTTTCCCAAATCATCTTGATCCTTCTTAGAAGGGTGTTATTCAGGAGATTCTTTGGTATTCATCAAATAGTCCCTGATAAGATGCCTATATTCATGATAGCATTTGCATCTAAAGGGGACATGTTCATAATCTAAAGATTGCTTCCAAACACTATCCTGATAATAAATATCTATGTAGGTTAGAAGAGGTTAAGAGATATTCATATAAAGACATATTTGAGCATATGATGCATATCTCCCTCTCTTAGTAGCCTCCAATACTTTGAAAAAATTGTCGGTGGCATTGTTGATTCCTTCAAGGGTTTCCTCTTCCCAATATTCCTTGGGAAGAGAAAAGAGTCATACCCACACTAGGGTAACAGGTAAGTGTTTCTTCGCTAGATTATATTGCTCCTAAAATTTCTTGAACATCCCTGCATTGTTAAAAAAGTACGACCCTCCTTAATAACCTTTGATCTTTCTTCCAAGATAGAGAAAATGACTGTGAAGAATCATTTTTCCCCTATCTCCAATTCTATTTGACCCTATAGGTTCCGTTTATTTCAGATTCACCCAATTAAAGAATTTTTAGAGGGCCATAATCCAATGAATTTGTAGATCAAAGTGTCATCCTATATATATTAGATATATTCTTTGATCTTGCTAGATTTAACCTCATATTTGTGATCTTGCACTGCTTTTGGTAGGAAACGGCCTAGATTTCTAGCTTTCCAAGATGCACCCAATGGAGGTTTTGTTGCGAAACCAAAAACCCCACTTTGCCCAGTTGATCTATGAAAATGACGTTAAACATGAGGAGATTGAAGGGGAATACCAATAGATCTATAAACGTTGTGAGATCCCGAAACAATTTGGCTAAAGGAGGGGGCAGAGCCCCATCTCGCGAAGCTAAGCATGGATGGTTATGTAAAAGAAACCTTAGAATTGCTTTACATAATATTATGCCCAAAGAAATCATGGAAAGATTTGCTTGGGTTAAATAATATGATATGTTAATGTTATTCTTCATATATATATAATTGGAACAAGCTAAGATTCATTGACTTGTGCATAATTTATATTAATATAATGTATTGATCTCATTTTGTATGACATCTTAATTTATAGTTTTTTTTGTAAGCTTAGTAGGACCTTTCATTCATTCATAAAAAATAGGTTACGACTATAATAGACATTCTGTGGCCTCAACCTTCGCATCAAAAAACCAGGTTTGTTGGCCATCGGAACGTGTTATATGGCATCCAAAATCTAAAGTTCTTAAGTCTGTTAAACTTAGCCTTATAGACATGAATGTCTAAAACCAAGTTCACTCTTAATCTATTAACATAAGTACTACTTAACGACATATACAACATCAAAATTTAACGAGAAAAAAGAAAGAAAGCATATAAAACTAGTCCTCCAAGGACTCCACTAGAGATGGGTCCTTTGCACTAGATCCTAAAATATCTGACTGAGGTGGACACCTGATGTGTCATTCAATATGACCCAACTGAACATTTTTCTACTGAATTTGAAATTGGACAAGTTGGAATTCATTCTGGATTTCTTGAAGTCCTAGATATGTTTTAATAAAACCTGTTGAATTCATAATTGACCTGGCCACTATGTTCTTCATCATCCAGTAAATATGGACTATTTGTTTATACTATGTAAGCTTGTCACGAGTGTTGCTGGGTTCTAGAACCAACAACCTCCATTCCTCCTCCTGTATTTCATATTCAACGCGCTGGTTGAGGTCTGCCTTCCAACCATCAATCATTTGTCTCACTTGGGTAGGGGTTCCAGTAACATAAACATGGGCCATAACATTGATATGATGGGCCTGTGCTTTATGACCAGCCCGTTTAGGCAAATGTGAGTAGGATGCTCCTCTTCCCTCCTAAGGTGTTGCTTTACGACAACACATGCCCCCCCTCTATCTCCTTTTCTTTTTCCACTACAGTTGGAAAATCCATATTCACCAAACTCCACTGAACAATAGACCAATCATCGATCCACCCCACCAGACCAGAAGCCCATGGCTCGTAGATTGGGCAAATTCTCAACCTACTAACACCTGGTGCATTAACAACGAACAAAAAGATGGAGCATATACAATTAGATTCATATTGGATAAAAACACAACATAACTGGTCGTCCCCCTGCCATTGTTATTCAACTCCCTATGCTAACATTTCTTACTCTAGAACTACATTAAAATGAGAGCACCCATGATGGGTCATTTTCCTTCCGAGGAAGGAAATACTAGCCTGCTCCTCAGGCCAAAACCCATATCGAAATTTAGAGTGACAGTGAACCAAAAACGACATCCTACAGGTCATAAATGTAAACCAATTCAAACAAATATAGAACCAGACATGCTGACCATGATGCATACCCTTCCCGTGAAAATAGGAAATCCCTCCTACGCCATACATTCCCATGCGAAGTAGTAAAATTCCATACAAAACCGAAACTGGTTTAGAAACAACAAAATCAACCATATTTCCTTCTAACAAACGAACCACATCAAGTCTTACAGTCATCCATTCACAGGAGATAACACGAATCCTACAAGCAACAATCATATTTTTAGTGTATCTACGGAAATGGTTGAAGGGAATATACCTAACATACCCTAGCATTGTCACCATGAAGCCTATGCTAAGACCCTTATGCAACCAGAGCCTTTCTTCCAAAACATCTTAATTTATAGTTATATTATATTTTAAAATTTAAAATAAATTTAAATAAATTTTATTTTTTAAAGTTACATAGATCAATTTTAATTATTTGTATATTATTATAACTTTTTGAGTCAATATGATACCATTTGTGTTCTTTAATAATAATAATAATAATAATAAGTATTTGGGGCAAGGGACCCACCTCTTCGATTTGATTGCTAAATCCTACAAAGGTGTACATACTATACCCCATTTAGATTTGAACTTGATCCCTTAGGAACAAACACATGTTCTTACCCATTAGGGAAACCACGTTGCAATATGTATATTTTAAAATTATTCATTTATGTTAATGCAACATGAAAAAAATAATATTGGACTAATTAATGTTAAAAAACATAAGAAGTTAAACAAAATGAACTTTATAATATTCATTTGATGTCTGTATTCATTATACATATGTACATATCGGTTTTTTTTTTTTTAAATCTGAGTGTAACCATATTTATCATAATTTGTTGATACTCTTGAGGTCAAGATTCATGGTTGATCTAGAAGGAAGTGATTCTTTCAAATAGATATACCTGGTGCATATATTCTATAAACATAATGGTCATTGATCTTTGGGGACTATGAGCCACACACACACACAGATATATATATATATATATATTATTGAATTTTATTTGCAAACACACATTAATTCATCACCATAATTTAAGGAAAATCATGTCTCTTGAAGTAATTCATTGATGGTTGATAAAAGAGTAGACTTTCACTCTTGCAAGATTCCTTTAGGTCATGGGATGTTAACTTATCCTTACATCTAAATAAGATAAGCTCATAGCTAATCAAAAGTGGTTTTATGTCTTATTCTAGAACCTTTTTATTTTTTTCTTCTTCCAATGTGGAAAAACCTATCATAAATTAGTGGTCAATAGGTAGTGAGAACTACACTATTGGTTGTACTCCAACATGTAGGCTAACTCATCACCATCATTCAAGGAAAACTATGTAAGCTAAAATAACTCAATTCGTAAGGGGGTAGACTTTCACAAATTATCACCATTATTTAAGGAAAAACATGTCACTTGAAATTACCTATTGGTGATCCATAAAGGGGTATACTTTCACTCCTACTAGATGCCTTTGGTTTTAGGGCCATTAACCTGTTTTCTTACATCTAATAAAGAAAATCTCTTATTCGATTAGAAGAATTTTTAGGTATTACTTCAAGATCAAACAGCGGTTTCAATTTAAATAGTATTCTTGATAAATCCCTTGTCATATTTATTTATCACTAAAACTGCCTTTGGTATAGTCACATAATTTATAATAACATTTTATCTTAATCCCACACATAAAACCAAATAATATTTCAATTATAATTTAACTTCCTAACTAATGGTTAGAGTTGCTTTAAGTGAAGGAAATAAAGGGCAATACCCGAGGTGAGGCCTTTGGCAGACAATTCCAAGTAATCTGAAGTGAAATATGTGCTACAGAGAACAAAAGTTGCGATGAATGGAACATGAGGCAAGATTTGCATAGAACCATAACCAAAGCTTATGAATATTCAATTGAGAATGAGAAACCAACAAAATTATGAACATTCTATCCAAGTGTATTTTAGAGCCCTTATCAAGGCCGATAGTTTCAAGAGGAATATCCTGATAGGAGGGTCCAATATCTCGATGACCTGATACTAGACACCTTGATGGACCAATATCTATCATTTGAAAGCTTCAACGATCTATCATCGTTAACTCATGCATAATGTCACATTTTTTTAGTATTGGGGAGTTGCAATGACCAACATCTGGAGAATTCTAAAGAAATGATCTCTTGATAGCTTGATTGATCACTCAATGGATTTAGAACTCTTCCTATCTCCATTAATTGTTTGAAATTGAAAGTTTCATTAGTATTGGGGATTCTACAAGGGCGATGTAATACTTGAGAAAAAGGGCCTAATAACCTATTTGTTATCTATATACCAATAGCTCAAATGCTAGAAACTCCCTCTAGCTAGCTATTTTTCATGGCCATTATGTCAACCATGTGAATAGGGACTGAGGCCAATGACCTCCAAACCCCAAAATGTTAAAATTTCCATACCAAAGGACTACATCCCCAAATTTGTCTCCAACTTGAAACAAAAGAGGTTAGTCCTTTAGTTTATGTTTAGAAAGGTATATTGGTAGAGGGGAATCTTAGCCTACCCTGATAGATGAAAAGGAAGTTGATAAGGAATTCAAGCAACCCATAATACTTTTGAACTACAAAGATCCTCACTAACCCTGAAGTCACCTAAACACTTCATCCTCATTGCTACAAACCAGACAAATCATTAAGTAATACTATAGGGGGCACTACACATAATTTTTAGATTTTAACCTTGTACAATTAACTATTACAAAGATATTATTAATTAAAACTAAAAATATGCAATGAAAAGCACACGTAAACATAGATATTTTATTCTAGAAACTGAGAACTAGGAAAACCGACAATATTTTTTTAATATATATATCTTTTTTGTGTAGTATTACAATGAAATATATATACCATGACATCCATAAAGTTCCAATAAATTTACCATGGATTATAATACTACCATAGTTTCTTAACCAAAACAACAAAACCATGGGAAAAACCACTATGCACCACAACTATTTTTAGTAAAAAACATGTTCCAAAAAAGAAAGAAATGAATGCAAAAGACTACCCAATTTTTGGGGGATGCTACCTCTAGACCATCACAGAAATGGGGTTTTTCCCCATTGTGAATACCCTTAAGTAAGGGGGGTTCAAACCCCTTCTGACCCCCCTATGTTCCCCTAGTTGCACCATGTAAAATGTACAACAAATGGGGTTAATCATGAAAATAATATAACACATACCCCAAATTATCCCACGTATTGTTTTCTTTGCACATAGGGGGTCGCTTGAGCACATGATTAACAATCTAGGGCAATAATGCACATTATTTCTCTACACCAAGAGAACTTCTCAGTGCTCACATATTTTGTTAATGAATTTGCAGCATTCTTCAAAGTGTCTTCCTTCACCAACATCAACTTCTTTTTTTCAGCCATATCTCTCACAAAGTGATACTGAACATCGATATGCTTTATATTTGAATGATAAGTTGGTTTACTTTCCAGTAATATTTCACTTTAACTATTACAATCTACCCTTACATATTGTTGTACCAAACCAATACCTAAACACAAATTTTGTAACCATATTTCTTCCTTTCTTGCATGAGTGACTGCTATGTGTTCAACTTTTGTAGTTGAGAGTGACACTATAGATTTCTTCTTGCTCATCTAACTAATTACTCCTTGAAATAGGTTAAATACATACCCACTTGTAGATGTTTTGTTATCCATATCTCTAGTCCATTATGTATCAACAAAGCCATGTATGTCCAACACTCTGCCCAATCCTAGTCTTCCATGGTAGCACAATCCATAGCAATTATTGCTATGAAAATACATGAAAAACCTCTTTACTATTGTCCAATTCTCCTTCCTTGGCTTTTACATACACTTTATCAACACTCCCACTACATGTTCAATGTTTGGTCTAGTGCAAGCCATTACATACATCAAACTTCCAACTACACTAGCATATGGAACATGAGACATGTCCTCTTCCTCTTCCTAGCTCTTAGGACAATATTTTGTAGATAACTTACATCTACAAGAATAGGGACCTTTATCGATTTACATTCCTGCATATTAAACCTATTCTCAACATATTTCCTTTGATTTAAACATAGTTTCTTATTTTCCTAATCTATTTTAATTTCCATGACCAAAATGACATTTGTAGCACAAATATACTTCATGTTGAATTTACAGGACAACTAAGTTTTCAAGTCCTAAATGATTTCCTTGTCATTTCCAATTAGCAACATATCATCCACATACAACACCAAATAAATAACATTATCACCAACTAATTTGAAATACACACAATGATTTATGTTGCTCCTTGTTAATCAAAGTCCTAATGTGGTCCCAATATATAGGTATCAATTTTTTTTTTATGGCACATACTTGGTGATCACTTTAACCCATACAACGACATTTTTAGCCTACATATTAGCTCCTTCTTTTCTTTCACAGCAAGGCCTTCTAGTTTCTTCATGTATATTTATTCTTCTAGATCCCCATGTAGGAATGTTGTCTTCACATCCATCTACTATACTTAAAAATCAAAGGAAACAATAATAGATCAAATAAATCTAATAGAAGTTAACTTGGAAACATGAGAAAAAAGATCAAAGTAAATTCCCTCTACTTGTGAATAATCCTTTTCTACTAACCGATATTTGTATTTCTCTACTCTGACTTCTACATTCAACTTATTTTTAAACACCAATTTGTTGCTAATGTTATTTCTTATAACCAACAAATCCACTAGATCCCAAGCCTCATTCTTGACTAACACTACCATTTCTTCAACCATGACCTTTTTCCAGAGCTTTCCATCCTCAAATCTGCTTCCTCTATAATTGTTCTATGATCATCATCAGTGACAAACAAAGAAAATTTTGAATTGAAATTAAGTGGAGTATACCTTTCTAGCTTCCATCTTTCCTAAACCAATCTCCTCAATACGAGAGTATGTGGATCTTCATCTTATGATTCCTATTATTTTTTAAAGTCTAATTCATCATCCTTCAATTCAAACTCTAACTTTTCTTATTCTTTCTCCCTTGGTAGGACTTCCTGTTCAACAACGTCTTCAATTTCTGTGAATAGCACATCTCTACTATACACAACCTTTTGAGTTTATGGGTTCCAAATATTGCAACATTTTAGATCATCTTTGTATCTTGTAAATATACACTTTTCATAATTCTTATCCAACTTACTCCTATACTCATTTGGAAAATGTACATAAGCATCATAGACAGATGTTATGAGATGTTTAAGAGAAGGTTTGTTAGCAATCCATACCTCATGTGGAGTCTTGTCATACAACATTGATGAGGGTGATCTATATACCAAATTATATGCAGTGTCCATTGCCTCTACCCATAATTCCTATCCTAACATGGTATGATTGAACACACTTCTTGATTTCTCTATCAACATCTTGTTCATCCTTTTTGTAACTCCATTTTGTTGAGGTTTGAATGGAGTAACATTCTTCTTTGCTATACCAACTTATTACAAAATTCTTTGAATTCATTCTCATATAATTTTCCACCATTATCTATCCTCGGATCCTTAATTTTCTTCTCTATCTTATTAAACACAAAAGCCTTAAACTCTTTGATTTTATCAAAGACTTTAATTTCTTCCTAAGGAAATAAATCCATGTATTCCTTGAGAAGTAATCTATAAATGACACATAGTATAGATATTTTCTTAGTGATGGAATTGACATAGGTCCAAATACATCATTACACATGACCAACTTTAATATTCCCTTTTCCCTCGTAGTACCAAAGGACAATCTTAATCAATTTTGCTTCCTATATAAAAATTGTTTACAAAATTCAAATTCCAAAGAGAAATTAGACATACCTTCTACCTTACCATTACCATGTAGTACTCAAAGGCCCTTTTGTCTAATATGTCACAATATTTGATGCCATAACATAGAGTTTTCTCTAGAGACTATAGGAATTTTTCCTTCTTCTTATCCACTCTCAAGAATAAAAAAAGTTGTTGCATCCATCACTAACAGTGCTTCCCACAATTTATAGAGAGTTCCAATCTAAAATCCCCTCAGAAATATCATTCTTCCTTGAACCATTCTATACATATCCTTTTCAAACATTATTTTTACATCTGCATCGCTCATCTTGCTTACAGAAATCAATTTCTAGCCAATCTTGGGATGTGGAACCTTGTAAGTGGAATGCAGATTATTAAGGATCAAGAGTCATGATATCAAATGATTGAATTTTCCAGTATTAGTAATTGGGATTTTTGGATATCTACAACACACCTTCCTTTATCAAATCCCAATATTAACAAGACATTAAATGATAAATCACTCCTTCTCAAATAACATTTCGGATGCCAAGGTTATCAAGAGGTCGGGATCAGGATTTTAGGAGATCAAGTGTAACAATTGTATTTTCAAAGTTTTGATATATTTATGTCATGATACTAACAAAATGTTAGGTAACATACTTATTTCCTATTGCTTTTTATTTTAGGTGTTGGGATGGGAATTTAAAGATTTCTCCTTATTATATAAAGTCATAGTAAGGTCGACTTGATAAAGGAACTTCATTCTAGAATTTGAATTATTGAGAAAATCTAAATGGTTAATGATTTTCGCATGACTCTACTCAAATTACGTAATAAGCATACATATAATGAGGAATTTATTTCATTAAGAAATAACTACACAAAAATTCACCTTCTAGAGAAAAACAACATGCAATTACGACTAAGAGTTATTATAAATTCTGAAAATTTATTTATTGTTCTTCAAAAACATTGCATAGTATTTGCAGTTTCCATACTCCACACATCACATTATCAATCTCACACTCTCTCTATTCTCTCCTCTCTCTCTTTTGAGACTAAATGTATTAGTTTAATTTGGCCACTCTTTTTCCCTGATTTCAACATAGTTTAGTCTCCTTTGTCTTGGTCACCTACTTTCCATCCATACTTGAAGGCTTACATGAATATAAGAAATATGAACCTCTAAATTATTTTAAATCCATAATATCCTCTATAAATCCATAACTAATTACTGAAAATAAAACCCCTATCTACTTGGTGGTTTCATGCCTCAAAAGCTTGTATAACACATGCAGAATATATTAATTATCTCCATATTCTTTGCTCCTAAATGAATAATTTTACTAAGTATACCCTTACAAATTCTTATTTACATGGTTATGAGAATATTATCCTCTTACAATTATTTACATTCTTAGCTTACAATCTTGACTATAAACCCAACTTTTAAATAACTATTACATTATCCCCTAAAATATATTAAGGGAACCCACTCTAATATGGATTGGATCATTATATTGTTTGTCATCCATCTAGATGCATTCACAGTGGAAAAAGTGGAGGAATCATCTCACGAGATTGTTTTTAATGGCGGGACCCAGTTTGGAAAAATGGGGTCTAAAATATTCCAAGAGTGTTTTGAGGCATCAAATGATGTTTTTTAGGGGTAACAATTTTCCTCTTTGTTGCAGAAAATTTTCATGCTATTGTACTCACATAGATATTTTCAACAACACAAGAAGCATGTCAATCGGATTCTGTATGCAAACATTATGCCACTCAGAATTTGACCTTGTTGTGTTCACCACCATGGTTCGAGAGGATGTTGCCTCAACCCCCATTATTCATGGAAAAGGGGCTAGCCACATGTTTTTTTATGTAAAAGACTCTGGAATATTCTATATTGTAACTCTAGTTAAGAGTTGATGTAGTCAAAATTAACCACTAGTAGGCTGTGTTATAACCAGACCACTAGGAGGAAGATGCATTCCATTATTTTGAGAGAATTTTGTTCCATAGCTAAGAAAAGATAGCCAAGAGATATAGGAGGTAGAGTACACAGAGAGGATCTGTACACTGTAGCAACCCATGGGCCACAGGGATTACTTATTTATACCTGCAACCTTATTTTCCAGATAGAGAAAGAGAGCGAAGCAACCTCACCTTCCAGCTGGGTTTTCTCCCGAAAGGGTTTCCTAGAGAATATATTTTGTCTTATTTGTGTGTGAGCCTATTTTATCATTCTCTATTTTCTGCATAATTTCCATTCACATGCATGCACTAATCATAGTTAAATTTATTGATCTAAAGGTTTAATAAAACTGTAATAGTGTAGAAATTCATAAATTTTAATATAATCTTATCATATATGTTGTGACAAATTGTCCAGTAGAATATCCATGGAATTTTATGGATCATTTGGTGTCATAGTAGGTTTCTTTGAATAATTTTTAGATATAGCAGGGATCTAGATCAACGAGGCTAGAAATCGTAAAACCATAATCATGCCCGATGAATCTGTAAACAACCCTCGTGATCCTGTAGAGGTGAGGTTTATGTAACTGGAACAACAAGTCGCAGATATCAACCACAACATAAACCTTCTTATGGTGGCCCTGTATAACAAGTTGGGGATATTTGGAGAATATGGGGGTTCGAATGCATATGATAAATCAGAACAAGCATCAAAAGATCAGGAAGAAATAGAGAACTAGTAGAAGAAAGAACCCAAAAAAAGTCAACCAAGTTCGAGTGTCATGAACCAATCAAAGTACCTATTTAAAATGGAAACAAAAGTCAATATCAAGCCATACTACAATGATATCGACGCTCTGAATCTAAACCATTGGTTGCAGTAGCTGGAAGTTTATTTCAGCATCCATCAGATTGAAGAAGGACAAAAAATCTCATTTGCGCAACTAAAATTGGAGGGTCGTGCACTGACTTGGTGGGAGAGCCACATGGAAGCCCTAAGGTTGGAGGAAGAACCTCCATTGTCTAAATGGTAAGATTTCAAAACCCTCATTAAGTTACAATTTTATCTCATTGGGTACGTGGAGGAATAGTGGATCTCGTGGCATTACTTTACTAGGCAAAAGTTGGGCCAAATAGTGCAGGAATACACCACGAAATTCGGAAAGATGGCTATAATGTTGGGTATCTATCCAAAGAACCTAGATCTACTCCTCAAGTATTTGGGAGTATACACCTCCATTTGCATGAGAAAGTGATGTTGTTCAAACCTAAATTGGTGGACGAGGCTTGTGTACATGCACAGTACTCAGAGATCATAGGCCTGAAGAGAGCGCAATCAAGTGGATCAAAGAAGAAGGAGAAATAGGATGCTTATAAGGAGGGGAAGAAGAAGAAAAATGGTGGAAAATATAAAAATATGGCAACCACAACGTGCCAATATAAATATCGTAGCAACCACTACAACATTGATTGCCATACAGAGGAGAAGTGTTGGAAGTTGTATTGAGAGCTAAACCAGAAGAACAAGAAGAAAGATAATAAGAAAAAGAATCTCATGGCCATGGATTCAAGTAACCAAGTTGAAAGTAGCTCCAACATGGATGGGAAGATCATTTGTATGTTATTACAAAAGGAGGTGAATATGAGTAGCCTTTAGCAACAAGAAGAGAAAGAAATGACTGAAATCTTCCATATAAAGATATAAGTCAAAAAGACAAAGATTGATGCTCTATTTGACTCAATATCGTAGGTGAATCTCATTGTAGTAGAGTTGGTTAAGAAGTTGGGGATGGAAGTTTATGATCATCCAAACCCATATCCACTGGGATGGGTAAATAAGGATGTAGAGATGAAGGTAAAAAAATAATGTAAAATTAGATTTTCTATTAGTGTTGATTTTATTGATAAAGTAGATCTAGATGTGGTTCCCCTTGATGTATGTGGAATCATGTTTGGGAGTCCATACATGTACATTCGTGGGCAATATTCATGAGGAGAGCCATCTAGTATCGGCTTGTCAAGTGTGGAAAATCATTCATCATCAACGATCACAAAGGAAAGTTGAAAATTTCATTGGTAAGTGAAAACCAAGCCAAGAAATTGCTCAGTTCTAGAAAGAAGTATGTTTTATTATTTTTAAGAGAAAGATAGTCTATAGAGGACTCAATAAGAGGAAACATATCCTTGGAGGAGTGTACTGAGAAACAAAAACAACAATTACAGGATTTGTGACAGGCATACAGGGATGTGTTCTAATAGCCTAAAGGGTTACCGACTAAGAGAGAAGTGGAGCATGAGATCCAACTATTGCCAGAATCCCCATTGAAAAATATTGGGTTGTACAGGAAGTCTATTATAGAATCAAGTGAGGTGAAGAAACATTTGCAACAATTTTTGGAATAGGGTGTCATTCAACCGAGTACACCGCCATGTCGGCCACCCATCATCATTGTGTCGAAGAAGGATGGGAATTGACATATGTGTATGGATTATAGGGCATTGAACAAAATCATGCTCAAGAAAGGATACCTCTGCCTTAGATAGATGATTTGTTGGATTAATTGTAGCAAGAAAAATACTACACCAAGTTGGACTTGAAGTTTTAATATCACTAGGTTTGAGTCAAAGAAGAAGATACATGGAAGACCACCTTCAAAATGAGGTAAGGTTTGTATGAGTGGTTAGTTATTCCATTTGGCCTATGTAATGCACTAGCTACATATATGGGATTAATGAATGAGGTACTACACATTTTAAAGATTCATTTGTTATTGCCTATTTAGATGATATATTGGTATACAATGCTACCTAGGAGGAGGATATTTCACATTTTACGTAGGTGTTGGAAACATTGAAGAAGCACCAACTGCTACCAAATCTTAAGAAATGTGTTTGCACAGCAATATTTGTTGTATATGGAGTATGTGATTGGTGGAGGAGAGTTGATGATAGGTCCTTCCAATATGGAGGCCATCATGAAATGGTCAGTGCCTACTAATGTTTCTAAGGTCAGGAGAATCATGTTGGCATTATGATATAAGTGTTGTCCTTGATGGAAACTCACTCACAGGTCAGTTCAGATTTGACAAAGGGAAACTCACATTGTAACAAGTCAATTAAGAGGTAATAGGGCAATGGTACAGAAGATCAAGAAGTTGGAACAAAGGACTACAGATCAAAATCAAGAGGTTGAATAAAAATGATGTTTTAATTTAGTTTAAGCTGTATAAGTAGGTTCACATTGTCAAAGTAGCATATACAAGTGGGTTCACTATACAAAAGTAGTGTATACGTATGCACGGACTTTCACAAGAGGAAAACCATGTATGTGTTGGAAAATCAAGGAAATTTAATATTAAATAATACCAAGGGTCAATACCATGGTATTAGCCCACAATATTGAGTGGAGTAACAGTTATTTGATCTCGTCCAAGAATACCATAGGTTCTTAGTGTTGTTTTGGTCCGAGGTATTGAGAAAGGCCAAAAACTATATAAGGAGGAGAAGATCAAAGGGCCAAGTGTGCAAGTGAAAGGGTTTTTCATGAATACTTCTATCTGAAGTATATCTTATGTTGTAAGGGCTATGGTTATGATATGATCTGAAATATCTTGTGCACCTTTTGATACAATGTTGGATCAGGATCATGAGACCTGAAATGACTTATCATTGTATGATCTGATAATTATTGGGCTAGATCTGAATATTGACACATGTTTTATCCTATAAATGTTATGATCTGGGTATGACTGAAGTCTGGAATAACTGTGAAGTTTTAAGTTAGTATTTGTAGATCTATATGCTGGTTCACCTTGGAGAAGGTTCGTATACATGTTGGTTTGACTCTTCCAAGTAGCGTATGCAAAAGAAAAGCATGTTATTTAGAAATGATAGATCTAGTTGATCAGTGCTATTGTTTTACTACTGTCTATCAATGATGTCTTCTTAAATTTGAAAGTAGAACTGAATGCATAAGGAGATTGAGTTTGATTGATTGATTGATTAAGTGAGAAGGTTGATCTTTGATGTTGTCTGTTTAGATCTCTGTAATTTGAGTGGAGCTTCAAAATGTTATTGGTTGGTATAGTTTTGATTCAGAGGTTTTTATGATTCAGTAATGTTAGAGGTATATGCAGGTTTAGTTAAAGGAAGTAGTGTATACACGCGGTTTGGATTCACTCAAGTAGCGTATACATTTTGACATATGATTTTTAAGGTTGGAGTTGGTTTTGAATGATGATGTAGGTTTTTGGGTTCAACACATTGTTCTGGAGACAATGATCTGACTATTTAGATTGATTGATTGTTAGTTGATGTAGTTATTATTGAGTTTGAGCTTCAATGTTACTGATGGGTCTAGTGTGAAAATTTGATGAAACATGGCCTTCAAATTGTGTTGTTGTGTACCAAGATTATCAAGTCTAAAAATTTATGAAACATGGTCCCTGCAGGAAGAGAGAAGTTTGTAGCCTTTTGTAGGCCTACGCTTACATATTGGTAAACATATCGGCTAGTACAAGAGCTAGGGGGTTGTAGCTCCCTTCTAATAGAAGCTATAGAATGAGAGAAGGTTGTAGCCTTCTGTAGGTGGGTGCCTACGTACTAGTATGAGTATGCACTAGTACAAGATTGTAAATATATTTTCTTTATATTAAAAAGAAGACAGAGACGACAACATTAGGTGGTTTTTCTCTCGCATTGGGTTTCCAACTTAAATCGTGGTGTTCATGTGTGTTTCTTATGTGTGATGGTTTATTATGTTATTACTGCACATAGTTACAATTTAATAAAGTATTGATGCACTGATTAAAGATCAACACATGATGAATTAACTGAATCATAATTTCACTGGATATACATTGGTTTCCTTATAGCAATTGCGTACACATGTGAATTCACTTCACTGAAGTAGCGTATATAAATCTCATTATGAAATGAAAAGTTATTGAACTGTAAATATTGATTCACCCCTCCTCTCAGTATTATTTCCAACAATTGGTATCAGAGTAGGTCCTTCAGAAGAAGCTTGATCACTTGAAGGGAGATATCTCAAGATGAATAATCATGAAGGCATGGGATCTATCATACCACCAGTGTTCAATGGAAACAACTTAGTATATTGGAAGATAATAAATAGAGCCTATATTTAGTCGCTTGGAGCTGATGTTTGGGAAATTGTGGAAGGAGGATACCAATTTCCAGCAGCAATACCCACAGATACAATAGGAAAGAAGCTATACGAAACCAATGCCAAAGCCATCAATACTTTATTGGGAAGTCTGTCAGAATTAGAATTCGTCAAAGTCATGCAGCTCAAGACAACCAAAGAAATATGGGACAAAATCATTCAAAGCTACGAAGGAGACTCCTAGGTAAAATGTGCTAAGCTCCAAACTCTCAGAATTCAGTATGAAACTCTCAAGATGCATAGTGATGAAAGTATTGCTAGTTAATTTTTACGAGTAGATGAGATTGTAAATTGTATGAAGAATCTGGGTGAAGAAATAAATGAGGCTACTTTAGTAGAGAAAATTTTGAGATCTTTGTCTTCTAAATTTGAGTCAAAAGTATCTACCATAGAAGAAAAGCAGGATCTTCAATCTATTACTGTTGTTCAACTTCATGGAATTTTAACTTCCTTTGAAATGAGGAAAGGAGGTCCATCAGATATTAGAGAAGTTGCTTTCAAAGCTTCAACAAAGGGAAAAGAAAAGGAAGATCTCAATGAATCAGGATATATTTTAGAAGAATATGAGGTAAACTTTGTAAAGAAGCTTCAATGGGGTTCTAGAAGATTCAAAGGTAAGCTTCCATTCAAATGTTTTGCTTGTGGTAGAGTTGGCCATTATGCTGCTAAATGTCCTCATAAAGATAATCATGAAAAAGGAAAGGAGTCTGCAAAAGGTAATATAAAATAGTTTGTTAATAGAAGAAGTTATTATACTCATGAAGATAGTGATGGATTGTCTAATAGTGATGAATATGAATCTAAACAAGATTTTAAACTACTCATGGCTTATGACAATGATGATTTTATGGATGCCTTAGAAGAGGAAGATTTTCTTGAAGAAATCACTAAACTCAAAATTTGTTTGGAAGAAAAGAATATGGTCATAGACACTTTGACACATCAACTCACTGAAAGAGAAAAGCACAATGAAAAATTAGAATGTGAAGTAGTGGGTCTAAGAAAAGAACTTGAGAAGACAAAATCTCTTAATCTTAGATTTGCTAAAGGATCAGAAACTTTAGATGAAATCATCAAGGTTCAATGTTCTCCTCTTATAAAGACCAGTCTTGGATATACTAAAGAAACATCCCAATCACAAAATCCGTTAGCCATCACCAGAAGCTATCTTGATGTAGCAAAGACCAGTGAACAATGCGTCAATCTTCAACAAAAGCCTAAAAGTACTCCTTAGGTAAATCATGCTCATTTTAATCCAAGGGTGAACATCAATAGAAGCATCAACCAAAAGGTAAACAATACCAAAAGATTTTATGATCACAGAAACTTCTTTAATGGACAATGTTTTTCATGCCATAACCTTGTGCATAAGGCTTTTCAATGTGTTGCTTACAAAACTATCATGACTATAGAAGCACAAAACCAAAGGAGCATGACAAGAATCAAGAAAATTTCTTATAATAACTTTTATCCTCTTGAAGATTAAATTGAATGTTCATTTTGCAATAAATTTGGTCATGAAGAATCTAAATGCAGGAGCAAATTTTGGCCAACAATTCAAAAGGAGAAAACAACATCAAATTCCAAGGTGTGGAGAAATAAGAAATTTCAATAAAAAAGATGTGGCATAGCTCTGTTTGCAGAAGGACAAGAAAATCAATGGTACATTGATAACAGATGCTCTAAACACGACAGGTGATAAAGATAAAATCCTTTCATATAATGCTTTAGAAAAGGAAAAGAATGTCTCTTTTGGAAATGACACACCAACTCTCATTAAGGGTAAAAGTTTTGTTTATTTGAAAGAAAATGTTAAAGCTGGAAATGCTATCTATGTTGATGATTTAAAGCATAACTTTTTAAGTTTCAGTCAAATGTGTGGTCAAGGAAATGAAGTTGTGTTTCAATCAAACAAATGTGTGGTTCACGAGCTTGATATAGGAAAGACCATAATCAAAGGTACAAGAACTCCAAGCAATATATCTATCTATATATATATATATATATAGAGAGAGAGAGAGAGAGAGAGAGAGAGAGAGAGAGAGAGAGAGAGATAGATATACTAAAAGGAGGTCAAAAACAATGTTATCTAAGCAAAACAAAAGAGAACTGGTTATGGCATAGAAGATTAGGGCATTTAAGCTTTTCTCAAATAAGAAAAGCATGTAGGCTCAAGGCGGTTCGTGATCTTCCAGATATCAGCATCCCAGAAAATACCATCTGCAAACCATGTCAAGTCGGTAAGAAAACTAGAGTTCATTTCGATGACAAGGAAGGATCAACAAGTAAGCTTCTTATCTTTCTAGAATGTGATGGATAGGTTTACTAAATCATAAAGATGAAGCATTTGAAAATTTTAAAGCCTTCAAAGCTTTACTTGAAAATGAATCAAATCTAAAAATCAAATGTCTCAGATATGATCGAGGAGGAGAATTCATATCAGATGATTTTTACTTTTATTTTTGTGAACAACATGGAATAAAAAGACAATTCTCTATTTCCAGAACTCCTCAACAAAATGGCGTGGTGGAAATAATGAACATAACAGTTCAACAAATGGCTCAAGCTATGCTTGATGAATTTGGAAATCCTGCCACCTTCTAGGGTGAAGCTGCATATACTACCATAAATATTCTTAACAAAGCTAATGTTCGGGTAAATAGTGATCAAACTCCATCTGAACTTTGGTATGGTAAGCCTCCTACCAAAAAACACTTCAGAGTTTTTGGAAGCAAATGTTTCATCAAAAAGACTGATGAAAAGCTTGGTAAGTTTGAACCTAGAGTAGATGAAGGAATTCTTCTTGGTTATTCATCTAGAAGTAAAGGATACAAATTTTATAATAAGAGACTTCGAAAAATAGTTGAATGCATTGATGTAGTAATTGATGAAGCATGTAGAAATATGGAACAAATGAAATCAACAAAGGAAGATGACAATGAGGAAGACGATGAATTCTTTCCCGTATCAAATCAAAATGATATAGAGGAAGAAACCAATGAAGCATTAGAAGAAGATACAACTGACAAGGAAAAGGCTCCATTCAAGTATGTTCAAAAGAATCATCCAAAATCTCAAATTCTAGGAGAAAAAGGGTATGGAGTACAGACAAGAAGAAATCTTGTAGGAACTTCCAGTTATCTAGCATTACTATCCTCCATAGAACCACAAAATGTTAATGAAGCTAGCAAAGATGAATGTTGGGTTAAGGCCATGGATGAAGAACTTGAACAAATTGAAAAGAATGATGCTTGGGAATTAGTTCCTAGACCGCGTGATAAAAATGTTATAGGAACAAAATGGATATTAAAGAATAAGTTGAATGAAAATGGAGAGGTTATTAGAAACAAAGCAAGACTTATTTATAAAGTGTATGCTCAACAAGAAGGTATATACTTTGAAGAAACTTTGGAACCTTTTTCCAGACTTGAAGCCATAAGAATGTTTCTTGCTCTTTCAAGTTTTTGAAAATTGAAAGTGTATCAAATGGATGTAAAATCTACATTTCTTAATGGAGATTTAGAAAAGGAATTTTATATTGAACAATTAGAAGGATTCATTCTAGGAAACGATGCAAAAATTGTAAGCAAGCTCAAAAAGGCTCTATATGGACTGAAACAAGCTTTAAGGGCCTGGTATTATCGTCTTGAGAAATATCTACACCAACAAGGTTTCACAAAAGGATCTGTAGAAAGAAACTTGTACACAAAGATTGAGAATGATAAATTGCTAATTATTGTTATTTATGTTGATGATATCGTCTTTGGTAGCAATGAAGAATCTATGAGTCAAAAATTTTCTTTTGTTATGCAACAATAATTTGAAATGTCATTACTTGTTGAACTAACTTATTTTCTTAGTCTACAAGCACAACAAACAAAATATGGCATTTTTCTTTAACAAACTAAATATCTCAAGCAAATTTTGAAGGTACAAAATGGAAGATTCTAAACTAGTATGTGCTCCAATGGTAACACGTTACACGATGTAGTCTCAGTTATAACGATGAATCACCTACAATGAATCAACCAACATATAGATCTATGTTTGGAAGTCTACTTTATCTAACTGGTACCAGACCTAATATCATGCGTGCAGTAGGAATTGTTGGAGGGTTCCAAGCAAATCCAAAGGAATCACATATTTAGGCTATAAAACTAATATTTAAATATCTCCAAGGAACTCAATACTTTGTTCTATGGTATCCTAAAGATACAAATCTCACTCTTCATGCATATACAGATGTGGATTGGGCAGGAAATGTTGATGATAGAAAAATCACTAGTGGAGGTGCATTATATATGGGATCACAGTTAGTGTCTTGGGTCAACAAGAAAAAAAGTTCGATTGCCTTATCTACAAATGAAGAAAAATATGTGGCTGCTACATCTTGCTGCACACAACTACTTTGGATGATGCAAACATTGCAAGATATTCAAATCACATGTTCTCCACCCATCTCCATTCTATGTGATAATACAAGTTCCATTAGTATTTCGAAACTCCAAGACCAAGCACATACCCATTAAGTACCATTTTCTACGAGAAAAAGTGCTTGAACAAAAGGTTAAATTGGAGTATGTTTCCTCCAAAGAACAGGTTGCTGATATATTTACCAAACTACTTCCTAGAGAAACATTTGAATATCTCAGACAAAAGACGGGAGTAGTTTCTAGATCATCCTACTATTAAATCTAGTTTTCAGAGGAATGTTTCCTATATGCGGGTTTCATGAAGAAGAGTCATGTATATACATGAGTTTCTGTGGCTACAGGAGTGTATGTGTTTTTCTGATAGAAAAACAGTGGGTCAAACTCAAAATTACTTTCTGACATGTATGTTCAGTTAGATATTGATGGTTATAATATGCTGATATGCTTTGTTCATTGCTATTTATTTGACTTATGAAGATACCTTGATGAATTATTTTTTGACAATGCATAGGTAGCATAGGTTCAGGGGGAGCATTAGCCTTCAAAAAACATTATACATTGTTGACATCATGGTTGCTGAATTCAACTATGGTTTTAGATATTCATATCATTTGTTGGAAAGGCCATGTAAAGTCCTATGATGTAATAATATGTCTCTTTCTGTCATACTCTATTAATGAGTCCTTTTGGAAATATGATGTAATTTATACCCCCACTATGCATGGGAAATATGATGTAAAATTGTAATTTTTCAGTCATGTATGAACATTTGGTATATCCCCACTTGGTTGGGTGATTGATGTATGTATGAGTCATTGGTGACAGGAAGGTCATACTCACATAGTTGAGTTATAGAGTCATGTTATTATTTTGAAAAATATCTCTTTAGACTCTACATGTACTCAAGGGGGGCATGGACATCATAGTGTATCTCAAAGGGGGAGAATATCTTGGTTCGCCCTTTGCCCTTGATGTCAAAGGGGGAGAGTATCTTGGTGTTGTTTGATATATCTAACAGGTTCTACAGCTTGACGTAATAAACACCAATATGGTTTCCATCAAGTCCAAAGGGGGAGATTGTTGGCATTATGATACAGGTGTTGTCCTTGATGGAAACTCACTCACAGGTCAGTTCAGATTTGATAAAGGGAAACTCACATTGTAATAGGTCAATTAAGAGGTAACATGGCAATGGTACAGAAGATTAGGAAGTTGGAACAAAGGACTATAGATCAGAATCAAGAGGTTGAAGAAAAAGGATGTTTTAAGTCAGTTTAAGCTGTATACATAGGTTCAGCTAGTCAAAGTAGTGTATACAAGTGGGTTCACTATACAAAAGTAACGTATACGTATGCACACACTTTCATAAGAGGAAAAGCGCATATGTGTTGGAAAATCAAGGAAATTTAAGATTAAAGAATACCAAGGGTCAATACCATGGTATTAACCCACAATATTGAGTGGAGTAATAGTTATTTGATCCCATCCAAGAATACCATAGGTTCTAAGTGTTGTTTTGGTTTGAGGTATTGAGAAAGGCCAAAAACTATATAAGGAGGAGAAGATCAAAGGGCCAAGTGTGAAAGTGAAAGGGTTTTTCATGAATACTTCTATCTGAAGTATATCTTATGTTGTAAGGGCTATGGTTATGACATAATCTGAAATATCTTGTGCACCTTTTGATACAATGTTGGATCAAGATCATGAGACCTGAAATGACTTATCATTGTATGTTCTGATAATTGTTGGGCTAGATCTGAATACTGACGCATGGTTTATCCTATAAATGTTATGATCTCGGTATGAATGAAGTATAGAATAACTGTGAAGTTTTAAGTTAGTATTTGCATATTTATACACTGGTTCGCCTTGGTGAAGGTGCGTGTACACATTGATTTGACTCTTCCAAGTATCATATGCAGAAGAAAATCCTGTTATTCAGAAATGACTAATCTATTTGATCAATGCTGCCATTTTACTATTGTCTGCCAATGATTTCTTCTTAGACCTGAAAGTAGAACCGAATGCATAAGGAGATTGAGTCTGATTGATTAAGTGAGAAGGGTGATCTTTACTGTTGCATGTTTATATCTCTGTAATTTGATAGTAGAGCTTCAAAATGTTATTGGTTGGTACTGTTTTGATTCATAGGTTTTTATGATTCAGTAATTTTGTAGGTATACGTAGGTTTGGTTAAAGGAAGTAGCATATACATGTAGGTTGGCTTCACTAAAGTAGCGTATACATTATGACATATGATTTTTAACGTTGCAGTTGGTTCTAGATGATGATGCAGGTTTCTGGGTTCAGCACAGTGTTTTGGTGATAGTGATCTGACTATTCAGATTGACTGATTGTTGGTTGATGCAATTATTATTGAGTTTGAGCTTCAATGTTATTAATGGGTCCAATGTGAAAATTTGATGAAACGTGGCCTTCATATTGTGTTGTTGTGTACCAGGAGTATCAAGTCTGAAAATTTATGAAACGTGGTCCCTGAAGGAAGAGAGAAGGTCATAGCCTTCCGTATGTTGGAACTTACGTACTGGTAAACATATTGGCTAGTACAAGAGCTAGGAGGTCGTAGCTCCCTTCCAGTAGATGCTGGAGAATGAGAGAAGGTTGTAGCATTATATATGTGGGTGCATGCGTACTACTATGAGTCTGCACCATTACAAGATTGTAAATATATTTTATTTATACTAAAAAGAAGACAGAGATGACAACAACAGGTGGTTTTTTGTTGGCATTATGATTCAGGTGTTGTCCTTGATGGCAAACCCATTCAGGTGATAAATCAAGAAGGACGCAGGAAATATGTTCAGAAAGTGCGTCCCCGCAGGTATACCATACAGAACCCGCGTCCAGGGACGCAGGCCAGCCGTTCAGGAGGTGCGTCTGCCCAGTGCACACATTTCAAGGCAGAGAAAAGCACGTGGGGGTTTCTTGTGTGGTATCTAGCCGACGGTTTTGTGTTTCTATGGTGTCGGCTCGTGGTTTTGTTCCATGTTTTGGGGAGAAGCTTGCCTATATAAAGCAAAGGAGTTCATTTGGATTAGGCATCATCTTGGTTGAACATCTTTTGGTGAGATCTAGTCCAGATCTATGAAGGCGAATCTTCTAATGGACTGTGATCTCTATGGCGCATGATCAGATCTGTGGATCTGAGTGTTTGGGTTGGTTCTGAAGTCCTCATATCTTTTATATCTGAAGGGACGCAGGTTCAGTGAAGGGAAAGTGCGCCGGGACGCAGTACAGTAAAGGCTCAGGTGCGTCTCTGAGGCAGAGGACGCGGCGCGACTGTGTTATTGGGTGCGTCTCTGAAGCAAAAGACGTGGCGCGATAGTGTTTCTGAGTGCGCTGGTCGCAGCAAAGCATAGAGGAACAGTGCGTCGGCACGCAGAACAGTGGAAGGTAGACTGCGTCCAGTCGCAGGTCACAGAAAGAATATATGCGTCCCTGTCTTAAGATGATCTGTTGACTGTATATTTCTGTTCATAAGGTGTTCTGGGTTATTTCTGTAATTACTGATCTGATATCTGTAGTGGACTGTATCTGTTGTATACTTGTTGATCATTTGATTCTTCATGAAAAGTAGTAGGGGGTTGTAGCTCCCTTCCAGGAGAGACTGGAAAACGAGAGAGAAGCTCTCTGCAGGTTGCAGCCTGCGTGCTGGTAAAGGACTGCACCAGTACAAAATCATTGTAAAAAGAATTTCTTGAAAGAAGATAGAGACATATTGCAGCAGGTGGTTTTCTCCCGCATTGGGTTTCCACCTTACATCTTGTGTTCTTTGGTGTGACTGTCTATTTTCTTTATTCATGCTCATTATTTTATGGTACTGATATGCAAGAATAATTCAAAAGATCAAATAAGGAAGATTTGGTAAATTGCTTGATAATACTGATTCACCCCCCCTCTCAGTATTATTTCCAACAATTGGTATCGGAGCAGGTCCTTCAGAAAAGCTTGATCGCTTGAAGGTAGATCGTTCATCATGAGCAACTACGAGAGAGAAGCATCAATCAGGCCACCAGTTTTTGATGGGACAAACTTCAATTATTGGAAGGTAAGAGTTACTGCATATCTTCAATCTCTTGGTACTGAAGTTTGGGACATTGTAGAAACAGGCTATGCTTTTCCTTCAGCTACTCCTACAGATCCAGCTGAGAAAAAGAAGTATGAAACAAATGCAAAAGCAGTCAGTACTCTATTAGGAAGTATATCCCAAACAGAATTCATGAAGGTAATGCACTTCAAATCAGCAAAAGAAATATGGGACAAAATGATCACAAGCTATGAAGGAGATGAACAGGTAAAACAAGCCAAACTTCAAACTCTCAGAATTCAATATGAAACTCTCAAGATGTATAATGATGAAAGTGTGGCTAATTATTTTCTTCGGGTAGATGAGATTGTAAATTGTATGAAAAATTTGGGTGAAGAAGTAAAGGAGTCTCTAGTAGTTCAAAAGATTCTAAGATCATTATCCCCCAAGTTTGAATCCAAAGTATCTGCAATAGAAGAAAAAGAAAATCTCCGTGTTCTTACTATGTCTCAGCTACATGGAATTCTAACTGCTTATGAAATGAGAAAGGGAGGACCATCAGACAGAAGGGAGGCTGCTTTTAAAGCATCAGGCAAAGAAGATTACTATGAAGCAAGCCATGATCCAGAAGAAGAGGAAGAAGAATCAAATTTTGTCAGAAATCTTCAAAGAGGTTCTGGAAGGTTCAGAGGTAAGCTACCTTTCAAATGCTTTGCTTGTGGAAGAGTAGGTCATTATGCTGCAAAATGCTCTTATAAGGATAAAGGAAAGGAACCAGTTAGATGGAACAAGAAACAAAGCGCAAATAAGAAAAGCTACTACACCCATGAAGATAGTGATGGCTTATCAAACAGTGATGAAGATGAACAAGGTAATAAATATAGGTTGTTAATGGCATTTGAAGATGATGATTATGAGGATGCTGTAGATGTGGATAACCTTTATGATGAAATTACTAGACTCAAGAGATGCATAGAAGAAAAGAACATGATTATTGATACTCTACAATTCCAAATTGATGAAAAGGAAAAACATCTTGAAAAATTAGAAGGTGAAATTGTTGGTCTTAGAAAAGAAATTGAGAAAACAAAAACTATTAATCTCAAGTTTGTCAAAGGATCTGAAACTTTGGATGAGATTATCAGTGTGCAGCGGTCTCCACTAAATAAGACAGGTTTGGGCTATAATGGAGAAACTTCTCAAGCATCCACTTCAAAAAGTTATCTTGATGCAGCAAGAAGAAATGAGCAAGAGCACAAGGAAGATCATCAGGTAAAGCAGGGACAAATGTCAAGCAGAAACTATCAGGGGCAATCCAGCTTAAGGGTGAACAAAAGCCACAACCAGCCACAGATAAAATCTTCTCAATTTGGTTCAAGAATAGATGAAAATAGAAATTACAATCAGTTGGCTGGTAGATCCAATAATCACAGAAGCTTCTTCAATGGACAATGCTTTTCTTGCCATAACTTTGGTCACAAAGCAGCTCAATGTGTTGCGTATAAAACAATCATGACTAGGGAAGCTCAAAAACAAAGAAGTATGACAGGGATTACAAAAAGGACCTATAACAACTTTTCAGCTCTTGAAAATGAAGTTGAATGTTCTATTTGCAATAATTTTGGACATAAAGACTTTGAATGCAGAAGCAGGTTTCCGGAAAGAAAGGTACAAGAGCAGAAAAAGGAACAAGCCTCAGGCGCCAAAACATGGAGAATAAAGGAACCTCAAACAGAAAGATGTGGGATAGCTTTTTATGCAGAAGGACAAGAAAATCTATGGTACATTGACAGTGGATGTTCGAAGCATATGACAGGTGATAAAGAAAAACTTGAGTCTTATTCTAATTTAGAAAAGGGAAAGAAAGTCTCTTTTGGAAATGATACTCCTGCAACTATAAAAGGAAAAGGTATCGCTCCTTTAAAAGAAGATGTTAAGGCTGGAAATGTTTTGTTTGTTGATGGATTGAAGCATAATCTACTAAGTGTCAGCCAGATGTGTGATCAAAGAACCGAGGTTATATTCAGATCAAATGGATGCCTTGTTCGTGATCTTGATACAGGTAAAACAGTTCTCAAAGGAAAGAGAACTCCAAATAATCTATACATATTTGATGAAGGACAACAACAATGCTATCTAAGTAAGAATGAAGAGCACTGGTTATGGCATCGAAGGTTGGGACATCTAAGCTTCTCACAAATAAGGAAAGCTTGCAAATATCAGGCAGTTCGCGATCTTCCAGATATCAGAATTCCTGACAACACCATATGCAGATCATGTCAGTTTGGAAAACAAACCAGAACTAACTTTCCAGAGAAAGAAGGATCAGCCAGCATGCCTCTTGAGCTAGTACATACAGATGTATGTGGACCATTCAGAAAAAGAACACCTAGAGGAGAGGAATACTTGATATTATTTATTGACGATTTCTCCAGGTTTGTTTGGTTAGGTCTTATGAAGCACAAAGATGAAGCATTCGAAAAATTCAAAACCTTCAAAGCCTTGGCTGAAAATGAATCAGGTCACAAAATTAAGTGCCTCAGATCTGACAGAGGTGGGGAATTTACTTCAAATGAATTTTTCGATTTCTGTGATGAACATGGGATAAGGAGAGAATTCTCTACAGCTAGAACGCCTCAGCAAAATGGAGTTGTTGAAAGAATGAACAGAACAATCCAACAAATGGCTCGTGCTATGCTTGATGAATCAGGAACCCCCGCAACCTTCTGGGGTGAGGCTGCACATACTGCGGTTATTATTCTCAACAAGACAAATGTCCGGGTGAACAGCACTCAAACCCCTCATGAGCTCTGGAGTGGTAAAACTCCTTCGGTAAAGCACTTCAAAATATTTGGGAGCAAATGCTATATCAAGAATACTGAGGAGCAGCTTGGCAAACTTGATCCTAGAGCAGATGAAGGCATTCTTCTTGGCTATTCTCCACATAGCAAAGCATACAAATGCTACAATAAAAGACTTGGCAGAATTGTTGACAGCATTGATGTAGTGGTTGATGAAAAGGGATATATTCCTAGGCAAATACATCGTGAAGACATCGAAGAAGATGAGAGCTACCCTCAAAGACAGAATGATGAAGAAGAAGAACCTCAAGAAGAATCTCAAGAAGAACCTCACGAAGAAGCAGAAGAACGGACAAGAATAGAAGAAAAGACTCCATCCAGATATGTTCAGAAGAACCATCCAGAATCTCAGATCATGGGACAAAAAGAAGCAGGTATACAAACTAGAAGAACAGTTGCAGAAGCTTCAAGCTATTTGGCATTACTTTCCTCCACCGAACCACAAAATGTGAAAGAGGCATGCAAAGATGAATGTTGGGTGAAAGCAATGGATGAAGAACTTGAGCAAATCGAAAAGAACAACACTTGGGAGCTGGTTCCTAGACCAAAAGATAAGAATGTTATTGGAACAAAATGGATCTTCAAAAATAAATTGAATGAAAATGGAGAAGTAATTAGAAACAAAGCCAGACTCGTCTGTAAAGGGTATGCGCAGCAAGAAGGAATAGACTTTGAAGAAACTTTTGCTCCTGTTGCAAGACTTGAGGCCATCCGAATGTTCCTTGCTCTCTCAAGTTTTCAGAACTTCAAAGTATTTCAAATGGATGTGAAATCAGCCTTTTTGAATGGAGACTTGGAAGAAGAAGTGTACATTGAACAGCCAGATGGGTTCATTCTTGGAAATGATCCAAATCTTGTATGCCGATTGAAAAAGGCTCTCTATGGTCTCAAACAAGCTCCAAGGGCTTGGTACTACCGGTTGGACAAATATCTTCATCAACAAGGTTTCTTAAAAGGTTCAGTAGATAGTAATCTGTATATAAAAGTTGAAAATGACAAATTGCTAATACTTGTTGTGTATGTAGATGACATTATTTTTGGCAGCAATGAAGAAGCTATGAGTCAAAGCTTTGCCTCAGTCATGCAGAAAGAATTTGAAATGTCCTTGCTAGGAGAACTGACATATTTCCTTGGTTTGCAAATCCAACAGAAGGAAGGAGGAATCTTTTTATCTCAAACCAAGTATCTCAAGCAGATTTTGAAGAAATATGGCATGGAAGATGCAAAACCAGTATGTACACCCATGGTCACAGGATGTAGTCTCAGTGCAAATGATGAATCTGCAGCAGTACATCAACCAACCTACAGATCTATGATTGGAAGTTTACTATATTTGACAGGTACCCGACCAGACATCATGCATGCAGTTGGAATAGTTGGAAGATTTCAGGCAAATCCGAAGGAGACTCATCTTCAAGCAGTGAAGAGAATTTTCAAATATCTTCAAGGGACTCAAAATTATGGCTTATGGTATCCTAGAGATACAGATCTTACTCTTCATGCCTATACAGATGCAGATTGGGCCGGAAGCGTGGATGACAGGAAAAGCACAAGTGGTGGTGCGTTCTTTATGGGTCCCAGACTAGTCTCTTGGTTCAGCAAGAAACAGAGTTCAATTGCCTTGTCTACAGCTGAAGCAGAATATGTTGCTGCTGCATCTTGTTGCACCCAACTCCTTTGGATGATGCAGAATTTGCAGGATTATCAAATCACTTGTACTCCTCCAATCCCTATCTTATGTGACAACACAAGTGCAATCAGCATCTCAAAGAATCCGGTTATGCATTCAAAAACCAAGCACATACCAATCAAGTACCATTTTCTCCGGGAACAAGTACTTGAACAGAAGGTCAAGTTGGAGTATGTTCCTTCTAAGGAACAAGTTGCTGATATTTTCACCAAACCGTTGCCCAGGGACACTTTTGAATACCTCAGGCAAAAGCTGGGGGTTGTTGATGCATCATCTTACTGTTGATCATCTTCCTATTGGTGGTATAGGCTCAGGGGGAGCACATAATGCATTGTTGGCATTATGGAGAAGGAGATCTTGGAAATAGCTGCAATATGTCTCTATCTCCTTCATGATGGATTTCTGGTTACTGGAGATGCATGAGCATAGGGGGAGCATACCCTTTGCCCTTGATGTCAAACGGGGAGAATGAAGCTGAAGATTATGTGGTTGCCATCAAGTCCAAAGGGGGAGATTGTTGGCATTATGATTCAGGTGTTGTCCTTGATGGCAAACCCATTCAGGTGATAAATCAAGAAGGACGCAGGAAATATGTTCAGAAAGTGCGTCCCCGCAGGTATACCATACAGAACCCGCGTCCAGGGACGCAGGCCAGCCGTTCAGGAGGTGCGTCCGCCCAGTGCACACATTTCAAGGCAGAGAAAAGCACGTGGGGGTTTCTTGTGTGGTATCTAGCCGACGGTTTTGTGTTTCTATGGTGTCGGCTCGTGGTTTTGTTCCATGTTTTGGGGAGAAGCTTGCCTATATAAAGCAAAGGAGTTCATTTGGATTAGGCATCATCTTGGTTGAACATCTTTTGGTGAGATCTAGTCCAGATCTATGAAGGCGAATCTTCTAATGGACTGTGATCTCTATGGCGCATGATCAGATCTGTGGATCTGAGTGTTTGGGTTGGTTCTGAAGTCCTCATATCTTTTATATCTGAAGGGACGCAGGTTCAGTGAAGGGAAAGTGCGCCGGGACGCAGTACAGTAAAGGCTCAGGTGCGTCTCTGAGGCAGAGGACGCGGCGCGACTGTGTTATTGGGTGCGTCTCTGAAGCAAAAGACGCGGCGCGATAGTGTTTCTGAGTGCGCCGGTCGCAGCAAAGCATAGAGGAACAGTGCGTCGGCACGCAGAACAGTGGAAGGTAGACTGCGTCCAGTCGCAGGTCACAGAAAGAAAATATGCGTCCCTGTCTTAAGATGATCTGTTGACTGTATATTTCTGTTCATAAGGTGTTCTGGGTTATTTCTGTAATTACTGATCTGATATCTGTAGTGGACTGTATCTGTTGTATACTTGTTGATCATTTGATTCTTCATGAAAAGTAGTAGGGGGTTGTAGCTCCCTTCCAGGAGAGACTGGAAAACGAGAGAGAAGCTCTCTGCAGGTTGCAGCCTGCGTGCTGGTAAAGGACTGCACCAGTACAAAATCATTGTAAAAAGAATTTCTTGAAAGAAGATAGAGACATATTGCAGCAGGTGGTTTTCTCCCGCATTGGGTTTCCACCTTACATCTTGTGTTCTTTGGTGTGACTGTCTATTTTCTTTATTCATGCTCATTATTTTATGGTACTGATATGCAAGAATAATTCAAAAGATCAAATAAGGAAAATTTGGTAAATTGCTTGATAATACTGATTCACCCCCCCTCTCAGTATTATTTCCAACATTTTTCTCCCGCATTGGGTTTCCACCTTAAATCTTGGTGTTCATGTGTGTTGATTATGTGTAATGGTTTATTTTGTTATTACTGCACATAGTTACTATTTAATAAAGTATTGATGCATTGATTAAAGATCAACACATGATGAATTAATTGGATCATAAGTTCACTGGATATACGTTGGTTTCCTTAATAAAAATTCTGTGCACACGCGAGTTCACTTCACTGAAGTAGCGTATATAAATTTGATTATGAAATGAAAAGTTATTGAATTGTAAATATTGATTCACACCCCCCCAATATTAGTATTATTTCCAACACTTCATTGGGGAAACATATTACTCAAGGAAATTCATAGCCTCATTTTCAGTGGTAGCAGTGCCACTCCATGCCATAACAACAAGTGGCAAGAGTTTCTAGTGGGGAAATGGTTAACATAAGGCTTTGGAGGAGCTAAAGAAGAATACTAGTCAAGCATCAGTTCTAGCATTACCAAACTTGGAGCGACCCTTCTAAGTGGAGATAAATGTGAGTGGGTATGTTATGGGAGTTGTCTTGATGCAGGGAGGAAGGTCTGTATGCTACCATTCTAAAATATAATAAGGATATCTATGCCATGGTGCAAGTTGTGAAGAAGTGGAAGCATTATCTTATGGGAAAGGAGATAGTAATCCACACAGATCACCAGTCATTCCAATACTTGTAGGCCAAGAGTAAACTACAATAGATCAAGCATTACAAGTGGATGGGATTTTTACAGTAGTTTCATTTGGTGATCAAGTATAAGAAGGGAACCAACAAGTTGGACGACATGATTTCAAGGCCACCCACATCAAAGATCATAGCTTTAAGGACTTTTATGCACATGGAGCCGTTCACACATGATGCATACAAAGAGGCATATTCAGAAGACGAGGAATTTAAGGAGGTGTATCAATAGTTGCAGAGTCATATTCATGTACACAATGACGATAAAAATGTTGACTACCATCTCAAGGATGTGTTACTTTATAGGATGGATAAGCTATGTGTTCTTAAAGGTGAGCAGTTAGAGCTAATCAGAGAGGCTCACACCTCCAAGGTTTCATGACACTTTGGTGTAGGGAAGACTATGGCTAACTTATAGAGGTTTTTGTATTTTCCTAAGATGCAAGAGTAGGTAGCTAGGTTCATAAGAAGATGCATGCTTTGTTGTACCAACAAGCCTAGTAATATGAAACATGGTTTATACCTACTCGTCCTTGGGAAATCACTTCCATGGATTTTGTGGGAGTTTTACCAACAACCAGGAAGGGACATGACTACCTTTTCATGGTAGTTGACAGGTTCATCAAGATCTATGTTCTGATGCCTTGTAAAAATACCATCAACGGGAAAGAAGCAACAAACTTGTTCTTTGGACATGTCTGGGTGCACTTTTGGATACCAAGGAGCATCATTTTCGACAGGGATACAAGATTTCTCAGTGAATTTTGGACTGCATTGTGGCAGAAGATGGACATGAAGTTGAAGATATATACAACATTCCATCCATAGACAGAGGGGAAGACATAAGTAGTCAAAAAGACTTTGGTGCATATTATCAAGGGATACAACCATAATCATTAGAAAATTTGGGATGAAAATCTAACATATATACAACATTATTACAATAGAGCACTTGACACTTCTACAAGAAAGTCCGCATTTGAAACTTGTTTTGGATATTTTCCACCTTCACCTTTGGATATTGCATATCGGAAGCAAGGAGGAGTGTTGGAAGATTTTACAGGAGATCATTTGAGGGCTGAAATTTTTATAGAGAATATCAAGAAGATCCATCTATAGGTATAGGAAACACTACAAAAGTTGTAGGATAAGTATAAGGCTAGGCATGACCAACAAAAATATAGAAACCATTCAAGGTGGGAGACAAAGTATGGCTATAATTGAAGGAAAGGATGCAGGGGCTTGGTATGAAAATCAAGGCTTTGAGGTACAATCCCTTTGAGACACTGGAAAAGGTGGGTGATAATTCCTACCAACTCAATTTACCACCATATATGTGCATTTACTTAGTTGTGAATGTAGAGAATTTGAAACTCTATGAGCCCTCAATGCTAGATCATGAAGAGGAACATGTCCCATCCTTTGTGGAGGATTTGGCACCATATTCTCAGGTAGATTTGACAGAAGACATGATTTTGTAGAAGAGGTCCAAAACTACAAGACATGGAAAACATGACCTTTGGTCGATTTGGTTTAAGGGACAACTTCCTCGCAAAGTTAAATGGTATACTAGAGAAGGTGGAGGAAAAATCTCCTCACCTTATTCAGTAGAATATTTTGGGGACCAAAATCCTCCCAAAATGGGTAGTTGTGATATGGGTTGAATCATTATATTGTTTTTCATCCATCTCAATGCATTCAGAGTGGAAAAAGTGGAGGAATCATCTCAGAGGACCATTTTTACCGGCAGGACCTAGTTTGGAAAGAAAGGGTCTAAAACCTTTTGGGAGCATTTTGAGGCATCAAATAAAATTTTTGGGGGTAAAACTTTGAATATTTAGTGAAAAGCCTTCTCATGCTATTCTATGCTCAAATATCTTTCCAACGACGGAAGAAGCATGTCAATCGAAGTCTGTATGCAAAATTTGTGCCACACAGAAGTTGACCTTCATGTTTTCACCACCATGGTTCGAGAGGATGTCGTGTAAGCCCCCATTATTCATGGAAAAGGGGATATCCGTGTATTTTTCATATAAAATATTCTATAATAGTCATATTTTAACCTTAGTTAAGAGTTGATATAATCAAACTTAACAACTAGTAGGCTATCAGGTTGTGTTATAACTTAACCACTAGGAGGAAGAGGCGTTCCATTCTTTTGAGAGAATTTTGTTCCACGAGAAAAAATAGCCAGGAGATATATGAGGTAGAAAAAATAGAGAGGATATGTGCATTGTAGAAGGTCACAGGCCACAAATATTAATTCTTTGTACCTGCAGCTTTATTTTCGAGACAGAGAAAGAGAGTCATGAAGCAACTGCACCTGCTAGTTGGGTTTTTTCCCGAAAGGGTTTCCCAAAGCATATATTGTGTCTTAAGTGTGTGTGTGAGATTATTTAACATTCTCTATTTTATGCATAATTTCCATTCACATACATGCACTAAATACAATTAAATTATCGATATAGAGCTTTAATAAAACTGTAATAGTGTAGAAATTCATAATTTTTAATATAATATTATAAGATATGTTTTGACGAATTGTCCAGTGGAATATCCACAATAGTTTACAGATCACGCTCCCTTTGGTAAAAGGTTTTGTTTGACCTTCTAGAGGTCGAGATTTGAATTTGAGGAGATTCTTCTACATCGATCCATGACTAAGAGCTAGTAGAAAGGGGTTTTTATGCGTTAGGGCTATTGGGCTATCAAGCCCTGGGTTTTGGGTAATTCATTGTTCCACCATTGTGAAAGGACTGATACTAATATATCTCAAACAATATTTCGACTAATACAAATATTTCCTATCATTTGTTGGTTTATCAACTACTAAGAGGTTGAGTAATCGTGTTGATCTCCCTTTGAACCAACCTAGTTCTAATAAAAGCTGATATGTCCATTGACTAGCAAGAATTTTCTCATTAATTTGTTGTGATGTATCGACTATCATATGTCGAGCATGTTAGCATGAAAGGTGTTAGGTCTAGGTGACATGGCATGTTTCCATGGTTTTTATTTGGTTAGATGATGTGGCACATGATAAGTCTACTATGATGTGGCATTTTGACTTGGATTTGATGTGGCATGTTAACATGGAATTCTGACATGGAAAGATGATGATTAGTATCAGGAGGAAACCCTGATCATGAGTGTCTCGACCTCCTAGTACCCATCATCTCGATATCCTAAAGGTTGATATCTAATAGCATGTGGTTTGATAGGATGAGGCCAAATATTCCATCCTTGATAGATCCCACACTTTCCATATCCATTAGTTTACAAATATATCATGGTATGTTAGTGTTGAGAGTTTAGCATTGGTTTTTGTCCAAAGAATAAGACTATAGACTTTAGTTCTAGTTATTATTAAAGTTCATGGTTGTTACATGTTTTTATCAACTAAGATGTTATGGATAAGAAGATAGGGGAGGTTAACCCATTAACCCCTTAGACCCATATGCATTATTAAAGCATTGATTTTAGGTAAGCACTTAAAATATAAAGTCTTCATAGAGCATGTGATGTCATATTTCATCAATTCATAGAAGAATTTTTTAACCATTGGAAAGTATGTTAAAGGAGTTGAGGGGTTGAGGCTAAAACATAAATTCCCTCACCACTAACAAATAAATTAAACAACATACAATTAATGATCTAATAATTTTTAATACCCTTAACCATTGATTAATGAATCAATTGATGTGTCTTAATCACCAACCCATTAAATCCCTAACTACTATGGTTGAATATAGTCTACCATGAAAAAATATAGTCAAATGTAGTTATTGATTTTTAACGTGACTAACCACTTAATATGTAACCCACTAACTTACAAATACCTTTAGCATTGTTAACTAACCCCTTAAGATATAGGTTGTAAGAAACTTTTCTAAATTGCAATTCACTAAATATGTTCTTACACTAAGTTGCATTGCAAATTACAAGTATATGAAAACTAATATAACTCTATGAAAAAAACCATATCTAATGAGATTTTTGTTATACATGTTCAAATAAGTAATAAATAGGAGTGAAATAATGCTAAAATACTATAATTTTCCTCATTCGACTTAATTTCAACACATGAATTATTTTGATCTTGCATTTTCAGAATACTCACATTGAAGTTTTTGACCAAAAGAACTTTAGTGTGAGTATTTTTGAAATGAAAGATCAAACTTTATCTTCTCACAAAAGCCTCCAATATCAACATAAATTATTTTAAGGCTAATAAAAATATCAATAAAATTGAAGGGCTTGATACTTATATTCTTTAAACAACCATTGCAAAGGAATTGCAGCTTTGAATATAACTAGAGAAGCCATATAAATTAAATGGTTGGTAAATGTTGGTAGACGTCAATCCATGATAAACATCAAAACACTCGCTTGATGATATTGTTGGCATTATGTCTAATGTGTTGTCCTTCATGGAAACCTATTTGAAAAATATGGTCTCGATGTCAACTTGATATTATAGAATTGTAGCATATGACATGATTGATGCTACAGATGGTACATGCATTATAGAGGATATGGATAAGAAATGGTAGTCTACTTACAAAATGCATGGAAATTGTGAATATTGAAAAGTATACTCAACCCCTGTGAGGAAGAGTCATGCATGTACATGGTTCCTATGGAAAAAAGTTGCATACATAATCTGAACAATGGAAATCTAGATATCAGGGGTCATTACCAGGGTAATTTCCCATAGTATCATGTTGGTAACTTCTATTTCATCCCGTCAACAAAAACTAACAACATTACCAAGGGAATTGGTTGTGGGATTGGAAAAGGAAAAAACTATATAAGGACATGGAGATTAAGGATTTAAGTGTGCAATGAAATAGATTATTCATGTATGATATCATCTTAAACAGGCGTGCATCAGGGAGTAAGGAGAAGACTCATATCTGATATATCTGAAAGTGTATTGAAGGCTAATGGATATACTTGATTAATTTGTTTATGTTTGTTATAACTATAACTATGATGATGGTATGATCATAAATATATTTCTATTGATATCTGCATATTTTGAGAGTATGTGCGCAAAGATCCGGGTTCAACAGGTGATTGGCAGCAAAGTGTTCTTTCAACAATATAAGGATCTATATGTAGTTTTGGTTCTATATATTCGCGTACATAAATGGGTATTCCTGGCAGAGGTCGCGTATATATTCTGAAATAATTTGTTTTAGATTTTTATTTTATTTGGGTTTTGGTATTTAGTATGTTGAAAGATATACACATGTTTTGTGGATGATAAGTGCATATATACAAAGATCTGGTTAAATACAATCGCGTATACATTATAAGAATAATTTGATTAGGGTTTGAATTGTTGCTTGATGATGACAATTGATAATGTCTATTCTATTTTCTGCTATCTATCAATGATGTCTTTATCATGATTATCTATGTCTGGCAACAATGATTGGGTTGATTTGATTGTGGAATATTGGTCAGTGATGATGCTACATGGTTTTGATCTATGATTAGTTAATACTCTTACTCTGTATGTCAGTAACTTAGTGGGTGATGTAGTGATTCTGTTTTAGTATTCAGTGAATTGATATTTGTACACGTGTTATACACAGTGAGCACGTATATTCGTGGGTATCCTTGAGAACAATTGCGTATATTCTGGAGTTAATATTTATCAGGGTTTGAAGTGACTGCAGATTATTTCTGTGAATACTGTCTAGTATCCAATAGTGTGATTAATCAGTGAATGGTTAAATGGTTGAAGTGTGACAATATTATTTGGTATTACATTTGATTGCATTGGTTGAGATTCAATTCAATGATTGGTTTGCTTTAGTATTCAATGGCTTGATGTTCCAGTGATTTAGTTGGTTTATAATTTTTCAGTGATTTAGATTTTGAGATTCAGTATTTCAGTTTGGCATATTGGTTTGGGATTATTGTTGGTGTAGATCCAGTGTGAAAATTTGATGAAAGGTGGCTTGCATGTTTTGATGATTGAGTGATAGGTAGATCTAGTGTGAAACATTTTGAAACATGGCCCACAGGTTGTTGAGGGTTGCATCCTTCAATAAGGGGGTAGGAGCTCCCTTCTAGTAGGAGCTAGTGAACGAGATTAGGGTGTTGTAGCTCCCTTCCAGTAGGTGCTCAAGAATGAGAGGAGGTTGTAGCCTCCTGTAAGTGTGTGTCTACATGCTGGTAAGAATCTGCGTCAGTACAATATGTAATGAAGATTTTCTTTATATATTAAGAAAGAATACATAGACAATAACGACAGTGGTATTCTCCCACATTGTGTTTCCACCTAATATCCCAGTGTTCATATGTGTTGATGTATTGCTTATGTGATGTGATTTATATGTTATTTACTGCATACTAGATGCCTAATGAACTAATAATTCAATTGATTAAGTTAAACTTTTGATCGAAGTTTGAAAAATTAAGTAATCTGAACATACACGGTTTGAATTCACTAAATTCATGTACACACGTGGGTTGCATGAATAATAATAGCGTACAAAATTCTGAATGTGAAATTGGAAGTTAAAGTGAACTAAAAATATTGATTCACTCCCCTGCTTCTTAGTTTTTTTCCTAACAATTGGTATCAGAGTAGGTCCCTCAGAAGAAGATTGATTGCTTAAAGGGAGATCTATCAAATGATAAATCAAGAAGGAGTATCTTATAACAAGCCACCATTGTTTAATGGAACTAAATTTATGTTTTAGAAATATAGAATGAGATCATATTTGCAGGCACTAGGAGTGGATGTATGGGCATTTGTTGAAGGTGGATATCAATACCTAGCCTCTGCTCCCACTGATGATGTAGGATAAAAATAGGAAGAGAAAATTGCAAAGGTTGTAAATGCTATTTTAGGAGGTTTGGTTGAATCAGAGTTTGTGAAGGTCATGCTGTTGAGCACCTCAAAGGAAATATGGGATAAACTTGTTCAAATCTATGAAGGTGACTTTAAGGTAAAAATTGCTAAACTTCAAACATATAGAATTTAGTATGAGTCTCTTAGAATGCATGATGATGAATGAATTGAACAATTTTCCTTAGTGTAGATGAGATTGTTAACACTATGAAGGTCTTGGTGACTAAATAAAGGATACCGATGTTGTTGAAAATAATTTGAGATCACTAACCCCAAAGTTCAATTCCAAAGTATCCACCATTGAATAAATGTAGGAGTGCAGAATCTCACCATTGAAAAACTCCATGGGATCTTGACAACATATGAGATGAGAAAAGGGGATACATTAGGTGTTAGAGAAGTAGCATTCAAGGCCACAAACAAAGGGAAAGAAAAGGAAGAGCCTAAATATATCAGTTACATTTCTTATGAAGAAGAAGCCAATTTTGGGAAGAAGCTCCAAGTAAGAATTGGTAGGTTCAAAGGTAAGATTCCTTTCAAATGTTTTTCCTGCAGAAGAGTATGTCACTATACCTTAAGTGTGCTTATAAATAAAATCATGAGAAAGGAAAGAATGTTTGAATGAAGAATGTCAAAAGAGGTTTTACTAGCAATAAATTTTTTATACTCATGAAGATAGTGAATATTCTTCCAAGAATGAGGATGATGAATGAGGTCAAGATTGTCAATTACTTATGGATGTAGAAATTCTGCAAATTCTCTAAAAATCTACCTCTGAGATCTCTGTAGAAAATCTAACTGTAGATTAACCCGATAATGAAATATACCAAAGAAAAATACTATAATCTACTTCTACTATCAATTTGTGGAAGCTTAATGATAGAGCAAGATCAAGTTGAACACATATAACCAGAAGAAGAAGAATCAATGCATAATACACATGACAATACTTTGGGGAAAGCCTCAGCTAAAAACCCCACTATCTCTATTATCATACAAGGTGGAAATGCATCAGAATTATACAAATCCTTAGCTCTCATAGCTAGCCATCTCTCAGTACAATCCTCCTGGATGCTCACAGGCAATAAAAGCTTCTCACAAGCCTTCTCCTCTGCCCTCCAAGATCTTATTTCCTTGCGCAGTTCCTCTGGGATGATCTCCTTCACCCAGTGGAACACTGCTCTCTCACACTGCTCTAACACACTGTCAAAACTGTGCAATCCTCAAGGAAACTTACCTTGGTTGCATGCATGAGTTTCCTTTATAGAAAAACGCATGCAACTGATAGTACATTGTCCTTGTCTTTAATCTCAACTGGGTCTTTCTCAGAATAGACATGCATGAGTTTCTGATGAGGGAACCTTCAGTTATCTAGAGTACACTAGTTGAGTGCATGCATGCATCAACTGACTGATAACTCACCATTAGTTCCTCAAACAATTTGGAACTAATTTAACTGGACTTAACTAAGTAAACTGAGTTAACTAATTACAACTCAAATATAACTCAATATTATCTCCTTAATTAAGGGATAATCTCCTTAATTTAAGGGATAATTGTTGCATGACTTCAGAAAGACTTCTAACTTAAATTTCTCCAACTAATTAATCGATAATGAATTAATTAATTATTTCCAAGCTGTTGGTGAGACTAAATTTGATTTTTAATTCACAATTTTAATTCAAGGACAAATTAAAATTGGAATTTCTGGATTCTATTTTTATCATTTCTTGTTGCTATTTTCAACACTCCCTCTCAACCAAAAAGAAATTCAACTCGATCCCAATCGTGAACCTTTGGAATGTTATGGATGCAACACTTCTCTCTAGTGTTGTTGCTCCAACAACTCCAGAAACAAAAAAAACATCCAACCTGAATTAGTATGATTCATCTGTCATCAAAGTCTCTGACTGTTATTGCCTCTGTCAACTGAAAAATTTATGCTTCGGCTGACTCTGCCTTTCTGCACTATTGTCAATCCTTCTTTGCACTCTTCAGTATCTGGCTACTCTAGCCTCTATCACTTTGATCTCTGACTGCATCAATCCCACTGATTCCTCTTGCTACTCTATACTTTGGGCTCCCGTAGCAAGGTACGATCCATGAGATAAAACCTCTCAATGGACCCTACCCAATTTCATCATTCTTGGGACTATCACTTCACATCACCCCACCTCACACCTGGAGGTATGGATGCATGTGATCCCTCTACCCACTTCTCCAATTGTGGCTCCTCCACAATTGTCCGAGACTTCTTCTAGGGCTACATGTTGAGAGGTAATTTACTTTCCCTCTCAACCACTAAGTCTCTAACATTTGCCTTGCTCCTCAAGGCTTTGCATGCATCTTGAACCTCAAGAGCATGTAGGTTCTTAACTCATGAACCAATCTATTTCACTTGTCTCATGGTGATGTGTCTAAGGAAAACCTTTTCCTTACAAAAGACAACATCGTAGCCTTTGTCCTCCAACATTGTGACCGATACAAGTTCTTCTTCAGTCTAGGCACATACTTCACATCTGTCGAGGTGATAGGAGCTCCATGGTCCCTCTAAAAAGAAACCGTGCCCACTCCTGAAACACTATACCTTTCGTGGTCACCCATCTCTATGAGCATCTTGAGGTCTTTCTCCTCCAAGGCACTGAATAAACTTTTATCACCGGTCATGTGGAATGAGGCTCCACTGTCAAGATACCAGACACAACCCATCAATGATGACACCATGCATGCGACAAGGGTAAAGTCCATTTAAAACTAAGAGGTTGATGCCTCACCTTCCGATCCTTCCAAGGATCCCTTCTTGGACTTCTTCGATGGGAAATTAGTTGCATAATGTCCCATCTCATGACAATTAAGGCATCTCACTTTAGACTTGTCACCCTTCTTCTCTCCATGAGAAGAATTCAATTTGGAATGGGAATCCTTCCCCTTTCCTTTCCTTTCCTTACTCGCTAAGGCCAGATTTTCTTCATCATCATCCTTGGATGAAGAACCATCTCGAGTGCTCCTCCTGATATCCTCCTGCATGAGATCTGACCATAGTCATTCCCAATCCGACATTTTCTCCCTTCCATTCATAGAGTCCTGGTAGCTATTCTAGCTCTTTGGAAGGCCAAGGAGAGCAAGGCTCACCATATCAACATCGAAAGTAGTTATTCCCACACTACCAAGTTGATCTCTATGGGTGGTGAGCTTGTTCAGATATGTGGAAATAGTATCGCCTTGCTCCATCTTGATTCTTCAAAGCTTATCCTCGAGCACCAATTTCCTCTGGTCGCTACTGTTCTGGTAGAGGTCCTTCAATGTCTTCAACATTGAATATGGAGTATCCTTCCCATGGAGACTCGAGACAATATAACACAGATTTCATTAAATTTGAAAAACTTTTATTACAGGGGCAACACTAGAATTGATTTTTTTGGTTATCTTGAAATTCTAGATCCACTATATAATTCCAAATTTAATGAAATATGTCTTATATGGTCTCGAACTCCCTCAAGGATGATTCGTCTTGACCTCGCCACACACTTCTTCCACTCATCCAACTCTTGTGCATTAGTTGAAGTTAGCTTTGGAATTTCTTGATCAATGAAATCCTTCAAGTCATTGTCTTCTAATACAGCCTCCATGCGATCTTTCCATGCTATGTAATTTGAGCTACCTTCCAAGGCATACTCAAGTCTCAAGCCATAGAACACCATTGCCCAACCTTGAAGTATGAAAAGAATTCGATTTGCACCTGCAACCCCGAACTTCAAACTTCGAATTCTCATCTTCGTATACTGTTCATAGCTCTGATAAACTTGGCTTCGATACCATGTAGAAATTCTGTAAACTCTCTACAAATCTACCTCTAAGATATTTGTAGAAAATCTAATTGTAGATTAACCCGATAATGCAATATACCAAAGAAAAATACTATAATCTACTTCTACTATCAATTTGGGGAAGCTTAAATATAGAGCAAGATCGAGCTGAACACATATAACCAAAAGAAGAAGAATCAATGCACAATACACATGAAAATACTTTAGGGAAAGCCTCAGCTAAAAACCCCACTATCTGTATTATCATACAAGGTGGAAATACATCAGAATTATACAAAGCCTTAGCTCTCACAGCTAGCCAACTCTCAGTATAATCCTCCTGGATGCTCACAGGTAATCAAAGCTTCTCACAAGCCTTCTCCTCTTCCCTCTAATCTCCTATTTCCTTGCGCAGTTCCTCTGGGGTGATCTCCTTCACCCAGTGGAACACTGCTCTCACACACTGCTCTAACACACTGTCAGAACTGCGTAATCCTCAAGGAACCTTACCTTGACTGCATGCATGAGATTTCTTTGTAGGAAACACATGCAACTGATAGTACACTATCCTTGTCTTTAATCTCAACTGGATATTTCTCAAAATAGACATGCATGAGTTTCTGATGAGGGAATCTTCAGTTATCTGGAGTACACTAGTTGAGTGCATGCATGCATCAACTAACTGATAACTCACAATTAGTTCCTCAAACAGTTTGGAACTAATTTAACTGGACTTAACTTAGTAAATTGAGTTAACTAATTACAACTCAAATATAACTCAATCTTATCTCCTTAATTAAGGGATAATCTCTTTAATTTAAGGGATAATTGTTGCACGACTTCAGAAAGAGTTCTAACTTGAATTTCTCCAACTAATTAATCCATAATGAGTTAATTAATTAATTTCAAGTAGCTGATGAGACTAAATTTGATTTTTAATTCAAGAACAAACTAAAATTTGTAATTTCTGGATTCTATTTTTATCATTTCTTTTCTCTATTTTCAACAATGGAATTCAAAGAAAAATGTGTAGATGAGTCTAATGATGATTAATTTATGGATTCTATAGAAGAAATTGATAGACTCAGGGTCATAAATAAGAATCAAGAAAAGGACATCAATATAGATAGAGAAAACAACCTAGTTGAAGAAATAACCCAACTAAAGATCTGTCTAGAAGAGGCTAAATTAAGAAGCTTTGAAGAAACAAGTCCAAGAAAGGGAAAAGCACTGTGAAAACTCAGAATTTGCAATTGTGGGTCTAAGAAAGGAACTTGAGAAAAAAAAGGTTCTAAATCTTAGATTTACTAAAGGATCTAAAACATTACATGAAATCATTAAAATTCAGCGTTCTCCACTAATCAAGATAGGTCTTGGATACAATTAAAATTAAAATGGTGAAACATTAGAACCTTTGAAATCTTTTGAAGTAGGTATAAAAAGCTATGTCAATGCTATAAGTGGAAGCAATCATCAGAATAACAAGACTAATGAAAGAATAAAGGGTCAAACTATACTCGAGCAAAACAACCTTTCCATGAACAAATGGAAAGATACTCAAAAAGGTATTATACTCTCACTTATTCTTAATTAAATGTTCAATGCTTCACTTGTCACAACTTTGGTCACAAAGAAATTCATTGTGTTGCTTATAAAACGATTATGAATAGAGAAGCAAGAAAACAACATAATGCAAACAGGTCAAAGAAGTCTTATTATAATGTTTTCTCCCTTCTTCATAATGAAGTTGAATGTTCCATTTGAAATAATTTTGGTTATGAATAAACTGAATGTAGAAGAAATATGAATTAATCTTATCAACATGAGCAGAAGACAGAACCTCCCATGGGATGGAAAAAAAAAATTACTTCCTTTGAAAATTGCGGTCTAGAATTGTATGCAGGAGATCGAGAGAATATATGGTACATTGAAAGTGGTTGTTCAAAGCACATAACAGGTGATAGATATAATTTTGTTTCTTTTAATGAAGTTAAGAAAGAAAAGAATGTGACTTTTGGTAATAATTCACCTGCTACTATTAAAGGAAAAGGATCCATGGTATTGAAAGAAAAGCTCAAGGCTGAGAATGTATTATTTGTCGATGGGCTAAGATATAATTTTTGAAGTGTTAGTAAAATGTGCAATCAAGGGCATGAAGTTATTTTTAGATCAAAAAATTGTGTGGTAAGAAATTTGGATACAGGTAAGACTATAATCAAGGGAACCAGAACTCCATACAATGTTTATATCTTATGTGAGGTCCCTATACTTCTAGTGTAGCCCCTTATTGTTATTAGTGAAACCCCCTTATTGTATTGTTGTGCCCATGTAGTCCCCATATTATTGTTTTTGTGCCCCATAGAGGCCCACTATTGTTATGGTTGTTGCCTTACATTATTATTGTTATGTCGGCTCTGATTATATTGTGACCCCTTAGACTCCTATATATAGAAAGGAGGTTTTGTCATTTGAATCATCCAAGAATTGTTCATTCATGTAATGTAAAGGAGTTTCCCCCCTCGAAGAGGCTGATTTTGAAGTCATTGATCTACATTTTCTTCTGTTTTTTGACTTGGTTGCATAACATTCGGTATCAGAGCTTTGGATTCTAGGGCTTTGCTGCTTCAAATAGGTCATTGTGGAATTTTCGCTATAACTTATTCTCTACGAAGTTTCAGAAGATGAAATGAAAACTAATTTGAGATAAAATATCGATGAACCTCATGTCCAAATTTCAGATCTTTTCTCAATATATTTTCGGAGATGTGATCCAAGGAAGTTAGGGTTTTTGTAGGCTCCCGAATTTTGTCTCAAATAGGTGACCTTGGGAAAATTGTCATAACTTTCTCTCTGAGCATCGGATTAAATTTTCATAAAAAATTATAGAAAGAGAATGATCTATAGTTTTCCTTATATCGTGTTCAGGGTCGAAGGTCGATACAGTGACACGTGGAACTTCGTACAAGTTCACTCTACTGAACAAGCCTATAGTCAGGTCATCATGGGAGATTTGGCATAAATATTTCTTGGAGAATCCAATATCGATCAGAATTATGGGGTTAGAAAGAGGACTTAGAGGCATAAAAAAGGACACAATTTTAGAGCTTGGAGATCTAAAATTACAAATATACACTAGACACAATATCGAGCTCCTACAAAGGAAAAAAAGGTGTGTAGTTTTTTTTTTTTTAATTTGCATAAGTTTTGTTTCAGAAAGTAGTTTGAAGTGATTCAAAGGGCATAGTGAAGCATAATTATCATTAACTGATGACCCAAAGAAAGAAAATGGAAACACCTAGTAAGAAACCTGAAATCTCTACTATGAAAAATGAAGAAGAGGAAGAAATGCAACATGATATATCAAAATTACGACACCAAGTGAAAACAATTTCACTCTCACAAAAAGTAACAGAAGCTAAGATGGATGGTTTAAATAAAGGCATGGAAGATAATGTGGATGGAACGGAAGCTAATATGGATGGTTTAGAAGAAAAACTAAAAGGAAACATTGAATATTTTAAGAAAGACATGGAAGGTTTGAAAGGAGGTTTGGAAAATTTGCTACAAGAAATGCTTCCTAATGGCGAAAAGGTAGTAGAGGAAACTCATGATGAGAACAAAAGAAATGTTAATCATGATTTAATAGAATCTAACATTGGATGGAAGACCCACAATATTCCAAAGATCGATATGAGGAAGTTGTATGGCAAGGATCCCGTAACATGGATGCTACAGATGGAGCAATATTTTGATCTCCATAATGTGTAAAACACACAAAAGGTACACATTGCAACCTTATATTTAGAACCCAATTAGCTTGTATGGTATACATATATTTTCTCTTGTAAGCAAATTGTCACTTAGGCAATTTTTACGGAGGAAATGATAGAACATTATGAGGATACAAAGAGCAACACCTTATTTAGCCAATTGATAAATCTTGAACAAAAGGGTTCAATAGTGGAGCACATTGAGGACTTCCAAAATTTGAATATAAGGGTAAATGGTATTCCATAGGAGCATATGATTGATGTCTTCATAGGGACTTGTTGCACTAAAAATCGTCACCTTGACATTCTGCAATCTGTGTGAGTCCATTACCACTCATACTTTCCTCCTTTGCAAGTCTTAAGCCACAGTTCCTCATATCAAGCCCTTAAAATAAGAGAAAGCCCTCAAAAGTCTTTAAAACTCTGGTTCTGCACTTTCTCTTTCCATTACCTATGGTCTCGCACCTAATGGTCATGTCCCTTGCGCACCTGACCGCTCTGTCTCTATGTTATGGATGCAGACTCCTGTAAAAGTTAAAAAGGCATGAGTACATTCTAAAAAACTCACTTTTAGTCATTTCTAGAAGCTTTAGGAAGGAACCTTGAGGTGGAAAATTCATTCTCTTAAGGTTCATGCATCCCATACCTTAAGGAGCTAACCCCTTGATGTAAGGAGCTTATCCCTTTGAAGGAGGATTCTATCCCTTCATAGATGGACCTGTAACCTCCTCCTCTACACTATAAAATGAAGCATTGGGTTGGTTACTTGGGAGGTTAGAAGCTGAATATTTTTGAGGTGAAATGCTGCTGGAACTTAGTCTTCTTTAGTTGAGTTTTTATGAGGAGAGATTACATACCTCTAAGATCTCATTTGGAAGAGTGAAAGGCTTGTTAAAGTAAAGGAAATTCCTATTTCGGACCCCAGGAAGAGCTTGCTCAACATCAAGGCTGAAAAGGTTGTAAGGTTCTTCTACTTCAAAGTTAATACAAATAAGTTTGTTTTTCTCAATAAGTTGTTCATTAATGGTTTATTTTATGGATTCCTTGATCACCATAATAGACACAATTTATGATATTTTCTATGCAGGTGCTATTTAGTGTTTTCTTGTTTGTGATTGCAGGTCTTTAAAGATAACTCTTTCGAACGATTGAAGGATAACTACAACGAACAAGCGTTTTTATCTAAGGTAGGATCTTAAAACCTTTATAGTCTTTATTTGTAAATCGCATATGTCTAGAGAAAGATAGGTTTGTTTGTCTGTTTGTTGCTAGATTATCTTCTGATACTAGGGAGATCGGCCTTGTCCACAAGATCGATTTGTCCAGCCAACAAATTGGCGACTCCATTGGGGATCCTCTCTAGAGAAAAGCTGACCACGATGAATCCATATCTAAAAATTTTCGATTATCCGTTCTTTGCTCTGGTTAGTTGGCCTTTCATATTTGCCAACACAGCCTTGCACCAGTTGAATATGGTGCCTCGAAAATAGTCTATTGCCATCTGCATCTGGGATTCAGTAGCCACATGCAATGCTACACTCCTGCATAGCCTGGTAACAGTGAATGCAATAACCTTAAGCTCAGGACTGCTGATAGTTTTAATATCAATCCATTTTTCCTTTGTTTGATCATCGCAAAACTCTAATCAGAGACTAGCGATAGACTGGCCACCTAGCCTAGTCCCGAAAAGAGATAATTTTTCGCTCCTCTTAGATAAACCAGTCAAAAAATATATGTCCTCCAGCTCGATTTCGAGCTGGTGGCCGCCAATCACGAAACACTGGTCCTGTGTGTTCCATCTATCTATCGGCCATTGCAAGAGGTCTACTTGGGCCCTCACACCCTGTATGCTCCAGAACTTTAGCAATCCGCATGCTCTCAATGCTTGCATTGTGGGCATATGATTTAGTGTGGCAAAATCTATATCCTCATGCTCGCGTTCTCACCAAATAAGCATTTTAAATGTCCTACAATCCATAAAAAGACATATTAGAACAACATTTTTCAGAAAATTTTGGGCAAAAATGGAGAAATTTAATTTTTAAAATTCATTTCGCGGGGTCTGCACCCGCTGCTTACAAACAGTGCGTAGGTTCGCATGGGCTGTAAGCAATAGGTGTAGAACCATGACTTTTTTCTTCGTAGAAAAAATTTGGGGTCCGCAGGGGCCGTGTGTTGCACCTGCGGACCCCCACGATCAAATTTCTAAAACTATTTTTCCCTCGAAAATTAAATCTAAAGCCTAAAATCAAAATGTAAACGGATGAAATGCAAGATAAGGAGGACGTGGATTACCTGGAGCTAACGTTTTTTGATTCCGACGAATGGATTTTCCAGAAGCTTCACAAGAACTTTCTTATCCAAAAGCTCTCACCTTTCACTCTGAACTCAACTGGTAAAAATGAAGTTAGAAAAGCCCTTTTTATAAGTTTTTTCGAATAAATAAATTTTTAATTTATATATTTTTCACTTTAAAAAGGAAATTTTTAAATCATTTGTATTTATCTTAAATAGGTATGTGTAATGTTTCAAGTTTATGTGCAGAATATTGGATTGTTTGGGAAAATTAATCATTTTTCAACAAAGAGCATACTTTTATCACTTTTTTAGACTCTTTCAAAAATTTATGAAAAAGTGAAACATTGGAGTCCTCTTTAAGCTCTTTTCAAACTCTAAAAAATTGAAAATATTTCCAAGAACTTGATTGTTCGAACTCGTTAAAATAAATGAATAATCATCCCTTCAGTATAAGTTTACCCCTTTTATGGACTGAAATGGACTATTTACGAAAAAGGTACACGTTGACTAATTACGGTCAATAGAGTCCTCTTTAAACCCTTTTCAGACTCATTAAATATGAAAAGATTTTCAAGCGCTTGTCTTTTCAGCTCGTTAAAGTATTGAAAATGTCATCCCTCCTATATTATTTTATCTTTTTTTAGACCTGAGGGATTATTTTACGAAAAAGTACCCCCACGGAATTTTCTTAAGTTTTTCTTCTGACTCCCTAAAATTGAAAAACACCGAGTTTTTCCTATACTAGACTCGTTAAAATTTAATAGTAAAGGACCTGTTCAATTTCAAACAGGAACGAACCACTCCTTCTTAGGGTTCGAATTTTAAACTAAGTTGGACTCATCCAAAGGATGAGCTTATAAACAAGAAAATTTTATCCTCCTCAAGCTTGTCAAAAATAAAGAGGTACTTGCCAGAAATGGTGGGGGAAAAGAGAGAAAAATAAACCTATTTGTTACACTTTGTTTTGTAAAAAGTCGTTAACCACTCTTGAACATGACACTTTTTGTTCACCTGGGTTGGGAAAATCCTTTGCCTAATAGTTAATCAAACCACATTGAAAGTCTTCAGCCAATTTTTGGGTATTAGCTTTGGGTTAATTGTCACCAAACCATCTGCAGTGTTGTTATGTGTTCAAGAGAACAGTTCAAACAAACCATTCATCTGCAAAATATTTTTCATCCATTTTGACCATCCCTGAGTCAATCTGTGCCAATATATTTCTTCAAAACTTGATCTATGATTTTGTGTTGTGGGCTTGCCTATGACGGATCACTTTCTATCGACTTTAGCTCATTATCTAGGAAGATGATCTAGAAATCGTCAGTACCTTGAAAGCTGCATGCCCTAATGACAGTTTTCTCGCCTTCGATGATAGGTTGCATCATTGACCTTCGATCGAATGATTCTATGACATGTTCGACTTCAGCTCATTTATTCACATTTCATGGATTGTACTGGGTACTTTGAGAGCCATTGACATTACTGGTGGTTTCTCTCACACTTGTTAACAATTCACATCATTGATTGGTAATCAAGTGGTTTCTACCATGTTCGACTTCGACACATTCATTCACATGGATAGAATCATACTAGTTCGGGAAGCAGAAATCAAGACCCTGGATCTAGTTTCTACCATCCAGGCTGCGAGGAATTTTGTTATTCATTATACAGTGGACTATTCATAAACAGATGGCTGTGTCCATACTGTGTCTACACATGTCTATACTCTTGATGTATTACAAAATCATTCCTGTATCAAAACAGTTTAGTCAATTTTCTAGTCAATTTTGATCTGAGTATGGGAATGCCTACCTCAATGATGATATGTCTATATAAAAATATATTTTGCATTGAATGTTTTTACAGGTTACGACTGGGGTGTCCATAGGATGATCCTTGAAATGATAAAGTACTTCACTCTTCATAAATGACAAACTCTATCTTCATCTATTACAAACTTCACACTTTAGGGGGCAATCTGTTGCACTAAAAATTGTCACCTTGACATTCTGCAATCTGTGTGAGTCCATTACCACTCATACTTTCCTCCTTTGCAAGTCTTAAGCCTTATTTTCTCATATCAAGCCTTGAAAATAAGAGAAATCCCTCCAAATTCTTTAAAAATCTAGTTTTGCACTTTCTCTTTGCATTACCTGTGGTCCCGCACCTAATGGTCATGTCCCCTGCGCACCTGACCGCTCTGTCTCTATGTTATGGGTGCGGACCCTTGTAAAAGTTAAAAAGGCATGAGTACATTCTAAAAAACTCACTTTCAGTCATTTCTAGAAGCTTACGGAAGGAATCTTGAGGTTGCAAATTCGCTCTCTTAAGGTTCATGCATCCCATACCTTAAGGAGCTAACCCCTTGATGTGAGTAGCTTATCCCTTTGAAGGAGGATTCTATCCCTTCATAGATGGACCTGTAACCTCATCCTCCACACTATAAAATGAAGCATTGGGCTGGTTACTTGAGAGGTTAGAAGCTGAATATTTTTGAGGTGAAATGCTGCTGGAACTTAGTCTTCTTTAGTTGAGTTTTTATGAGGAGAGATTACATACCTCTAAGATCTCATTTGGAAGAGTACAAGGCTTTTCAAAGTAAAGTAAATTCCTATTTTGGACCCCAGTAAGAGCTTGTTCAACATCAAGGCTGAAAAGGTTGTAAGGTTCTTCTACTTCAAAGTTAATACAAATAAGTTTGTTTTTCTCAATAAGCTGTTCATTAATGGTTTATTTTATGGATTCCTTGATCACCATAATAGACATGATTTATGATATTTTCTATGCAGGTGCTATTTAATGTTTGCTTGTTTGTGATTGCAGGTCTTTAAAGATAACTCTTTCGAACGATTGAAGGATGACTACAACGAACAAGCGTTGGATCTAAGGTAGGATCTTAACACCTTTATAGTCTTTATTTGTAAATCGCATATGTCTGAGAAAGATAGTTTTGTTTGTCTATTTGCTGCTAGATTATCTTCTGATACTAGGGAGATTGGCCTTGTCTGCAAGATCGATTTATCTAGCCAACAGGACTCTAAAGGATAAAATCCAACATGAGGTTTTCCTTTGGGAACCTGATTCATTGGAGAAGGCATTTATGTTGGCAAGAAAAAATGAAAGAAAAATAATGGAAACAAGGAATCTTATCACTCACAACTATAAAGATGGAAGTGTGGTTTCTCCTAGCCTTCCAAAACCTACAAGGTTGACACCAAAACAATTGGAAGAAAAAGTAGCAAAATGACTTTGTACAAATTGTGATAGAAAATACACTAAAGGTCATAAGTGTGCCGAGAAAAATTTATTTTACATCGATTGTGAAGAGGAGGAAGAAGAGGAATAAAAAATGTCAAAAGAAGAGGATATACACCAGGAACCTACCTTAGAGAAAGATGAAATGAATCTAACCGTATCTTGTAGAGCATTGGCAGGAATTACCACTCCTCAAAATCTCAAGATAGATGGACAAATGAAGATAGTGAACAAATGTTTGGAAGGATATCTTCATTACTTTGTATCTGATAAACAAACACAATGGGTCAAGTGGTTACCTCTGGTTGAATGGTGGTATAATGCTTCAATAAAAATGACCCCATTTATGGCACTTTATGGATATCATACACCATCCATCACATCATACTGAAGAGAAAATTATAAGGTTCAAGCAATGGAAGATCACATCAAGCATCAACAAAAATTTCTACAACTCTTAAAGGATAACCTCACTTTGGCACATAATCAAATGAAACAACAGGCAGATCAACATCGCAATGAAAGAAGTTTTGATGTAGGCGACTGGGTAATTTTATGGCTACAACCATACAAACAAATGTCCCTCAAGTAAGCTAAGAAGGATAATAAATTATCACCAAAGTACTATGGTCCTTACAAGGTGTTGCAAAAGATTGGTACTATGGCATACAAATTGAGCTTCCTTCATCTTCCTGAGTGCACCCAATTTTCCATGTTTCATGCTTAAAGAAGGTTATAGGTGACAAGCTCCCAGTTCAAACAATATTGTCAAAACTTGACAAGGAAGGAAAAATCATATTGGAACCTGAAGCAGACATGGAAATAAGAACCCGACAGCTACTAAATCGATCAATTTCAAAGTATATCATCAAGTGGAAGAATTTAACCACTGAAGATTCTGCATAGGAAGATGAGAATTTTATACATAAGCATCCAGAACTACTTAGGCATTGAGGACAACACGTTTTGAATGAGAGGGGCATATTAGGTCCCTATACTGCTAGTGTAGCCCTTTATGTTATTAGTGTAACCCCCTTATTGTATTGTTGTGCCCATGTAGTCCCCATATTGTCATTGTTGTGCCCCATAAAAGGCCACTATTGTTATTGCTATGCCCTTACATTATTATTGTTATGTCATCTCTGATTATATTGTGACCCCTTAGACTCCTATATATAGAAAGGAGGTTTTGTCATTTGAATCATTCGAGAATTGTTCATTCATGTAATGTAAAGGAGGTTGCCCCCTCGAAGAAGCTGATTTTGAAGTCGTTGATCTATCTATTCTTCTATTTTGTGAGTTGGTTGAATAACATCCTAGAAGTCAACAAAGAACATTGTTTTTTGAGAAAATATGAAGAAAGATGGATATGGAACAAAATATTGGGACACCTAAAATTTTCTCAACTACAAAAATAAAGAAATAAGGGAGAAGTTCATGACTTTCCAAACATCTCTCCACCTGAAAATAGTTTTTGTAAATCATGTTGATTTATTCAAAAATCCAAAGTTCAGTGTAAAGCTAAAGAATTCAATTTAGGAAAACCCCTTGAACTTGTTCACATTGATTTATGTGGACCTATGAGAAAGAAGTCTCCTTGTGGTGAACAATACTTCATGCTATTAATTGATGACTTTACAAGAATGTGTTGGGTTGGTTTACTAAAGTATAAAGATGAGGCATTTGAAAATTTTAAAATATTCAAGGATATGGTGGAAAATGAATTGGAATTAAAAATAAAATGTATTATATCTGATAGAGGAGGAGATTTTATCTCAGATGATTTTTTCAATTTTTGTGAACAACATGGCATCAAAAGACAATTTTCTATAGATAAAACTCCTCAACAAAATGGAATGGCAAAAAGAATGAACAAAACAATTCAACAAATTGTGTGTGTCATGCTTGATGAATAAGGAATACCCCATATCTTGTGGGGAGAAGCAGTACATATAACCATGGGTACAATTAACAAATCCCACGTTCGAGTAAACAGTGATAAAACTCCATATGAACTCTATTATGGTAAAATTTCAACTGTAAAACACTTTATAATATTTGGAAGAAAACGTTTTATAAAGAAAAATGATGATAAGGTTGGAAAGTTTGGATCTAGAGCTAATGAGGGAATCCTTCTTGGATACTCTTCCATAAGTAAAGGATATAAATGTTATAATAAAAGGCTCCAAAAGATTGTTGAAAGTATAGATGTTGTGATTGATTAAGAATCCACAGGTACCTAGAGAGAAGCACAATTAGATGATAAACAACTCCCTACTAAAATCCAAGAAGTTGTAGGAGAAGAAGAAAGAGAAGCATCAAAAGAAGGAATGAAAATAAAGGGGTGTCAGAAAAGACTCCATCAAGGTATGTTTAGAAAAACAATCCTGAATCTCAAATTCTAGGTGATAAAGAAGAAATAATACAAACTAGAAGAACTTTTATTGGATCATCTAGCCACGTGTCCTTATTATCCATAATTTAACCTCAAAATATCAATCAAGCAAGAAAAGATGAATGTTTGGTTAAGGAAATGAATGAATAACTTGATCAAATAGAAAAGAACCATACATGGGAACCTGTACCAAGGCATCATAATAAAAATGTAATTGGAAAAAAATGGATATTTAAAAACAAAGTGAATGAAAACGGAGAAGTAATTCAAAACAAAGCACAAATTGTATGAAAAGGCTATGCTCAATATGAAGGGATAGCTTTTGAAGAGACATTTGCACCTGTAGCTAGACTTGAAGCCATAAGAATGTTTCTTGAATTCTCCATATTTTGTAACTTAAAGGTCTATCAAATGGATGCTAAATCTAAATTTTTAGATGGGGATCTAGAAGAATAAGTTTACATTGAACATCCTGAAGGATTCGTACTTGGAAATGATAAAAATCTTGTTTGCAAACTTAAGAAGGAATTATATGGGTTAAAACAGGCTCCTTGTGCATGTCATTATCTTCTTGACAGGTATCTTCAAAAACATGCATTCAAGAAAGGATTTGCAGATAACAATCTATATATCAAATATGAAAAAGAAAAATGGTTTATGTTGATGGCATCATATTTGGAAGCAACATTGAATCTCTGAGTCAAGGATTTGCTTCAGCCATGTTGGAAGAATTTGAAATGTATTTACTGGGTGTGCTAACATAATTTCTTGGTCTTCAGGTTCATCAAACTAAGGATGGTATCTTCCTTTCCCAAACCAAGTATATCAAGTAGATTATGAAGAAATATGGACTGGAAGACTGCAAACTTGTATGGACACCAATGGTAACATGATTCAATCTTAGCAAAAATGATGACTCTCCTATAGTTAATCAACCCAAATAAAAATTTATGATTGGCAGCTTGATTTATATTACTGGTACAAGACCAGACATTATGCATGCAATTGGCATAGTTAGACGATTCCAAACAAATCCTAAGGAAACACATCTCAAAGCAATCAAGAGGATATTCAAGTATCTACAAGACACTCAAGATATTGGTATATGGTATCCAAAAAACACAGATTTTTCACTTCATGCTTACATAGATACAGACTAGGAAGGTAATGTTGATGATCACAAAAGTACTAGTGGAGGGGAATTCTATTTAGCACCTTGTTTAGTTTCTCGGTTCATTAAGAAACAAAGTCATATTGATTTATCAACTACTGAAGCAGAATATGTTGTTATTGTTGCTTGTTGTACTCAACTTATATGGATGATCTAAACATTACAGGAAATTCAAGTCACTTGTCCTCAACTTGTACCTATTCTTTGTGACAACACTAGTGCCATAAGTATCTCTAAAAATCCTATCATGCACTCAAAAATTAAGCACATCCCAATCAAATACCATTTTCTTAGAGAGCAAGTTCTTGAATAAAAAATCAAGTTGGAATATATTCCTTCAAAGGAATAAGTTGTAGATTTATTCACCAAGCCTCTTCCACACCATTCCTTTGAAGTTAGGAATGATTCCTACCTCTTCACTCTACTAATTGTTCTAACATAAGATGAACATAATTGTCATCTTCAAGGGGAGCTACAAAAAAGCAGTATTTTACATTATATACGTAGTTCTTATGAATGGCAGTCACACATGCAAGTGGATTTTTACTTAGACAGTCACGTATGGTTTATTTTGGTGATAAATGAATGACACAAATTTAGGGGGAGATTCGCATATGTTTCCATCAATTCATTACTGTGTTTCTAGTTCTAACATTGGTTTGTTGAAATCTATTGATGATGCCCTTATTCTGCTTAGGGTATTAGCTCATTATGAATGTTGCGATGTTGTAAAGTCTTTGATATGTCTCTTTGATTGGTGAAGAAAGATAATGTGATCAGAATTGATGACGAAGAGTTGACACAGGTTTAGGGGGAGCATCTTCAATGCTTATAATGGTTCATTGTTATCATCATGGTTTCTTGAGCACTCTTTGTTGCATTATATTGACTATGATTGCTGGTGATCTTGATATATGGTTATTTTTGTTGTCATTATTGAAAATTTATGTGTTTCTGTCACTATGTCATGGGTATCAATGATGCTTGGGTTGCTCATGATGAAGTTATGGATGGTTCCTTATTATTGATTGATGCTACATCTTAATGCACTTGATAAGGAGGATATTTATATTGTATTATCTACTTATTTATTCTTGATGACGAGGTTATTCATGTTTTTTTCCTTATTCCTACTATATGATGATTATGTTGCAAATTATTATATGGTGCATGGTGGTTGCTGATGACTATCATGGTCTTGCTCCAAAGGATACTTCATTGTTGCAGTTCCTGTTTATGGTTATAAATTTCATGTATGGCTCTTGATGTAAAGGTCATGACAAGACCCCATGTTGTAATCATGGTAAAAGTCATTCATGTATGGGATATTGGGTCAAATATGTAACCCCATTATGTTGGGTGATTGATGTAATCATGGGAGCATAGAGTCATTAGTAATAGGAATGGTCATATTTGTTTATGGATAGCCATATATTTGAGTCAACAAATTTGTGTACCTTTATTTCATATCTTTAGAAGGTTCAACATATGCTCAAGAGGAGCATGATCAGTATGTATATTTCATAGTTCATATCAGTAGATCTACCTTATAGTGATGACCACTACAAGGGAAGTACTTAATTTAGATTAGTTTAGCCCTTTTGCCTTGATGTAAAAGGGGGAGAGAAGACTTGGTGTTTGTAGGTGGTTTCTAAACACCAAAGAGGTTGCCATTAAGTCCAAAGGGGGAGGTTGTTGGCATTATATATAATGTGTTATCCTTGATGGAAACCTGTTTGACAAATATGGTCTTGATGCCAACTTGATGATTATAGAATAGTTGTAGATGACATGACTAATGTTACAGGAATTACAGAGGATATGGAGAAGAAATGGAGATCCAGCTACAAAATGAATGGAAATTGTGAATATTGAAAAGTATACATTGACCCCTATGAGGAAGAGTCATGTACATAGGTAGTTCCTATGAAAAAAAGTTACGTACATAATCCAAACCATGGAAATTTGTATACCATGGTAATTTCCCATAGTATTATGCTGAAAAAATCTATTTGATCCTCTCAACAAATACTAAAAACATTACCAAAGGATTTTCCTGTGGTATTGGAAAAGGAAAAAACTATATAAGGAGATGGAAATCAAGGAGTTAAGTGTGCAATGAAATAGATATTCAAAGTGTGATCTTATTTGAAACAGGTGTGCACTAGGGAGAAAGGAGAAGACTTAGATCTGATAGATATGAAAGTGTATTAAAGACTAATGGATATACTTGATTAATATGTTTATGTTTGTTATAGATATAGCTATGGTGGTGGTATGATCATAAATATGTATTTGTTGAAATCTACAACTTTTGACAATATGTGCGCAGAGATCTTGGTTTGACAGGTGATTTGTAGTGAAGTTGTGTTTCAACAATTTAAGGATATGTATGCAGTTTGGTTCTATATAGCCACATACATACATGGGTATTCCTGGTAGAGGTCGTGTATATACTCTAAAATAATTTTCTTTAGATTTTTGTCTAATTTTGGTTTTGGTTATCAGTATGTTGCAATATATACATAGGTTTTATACATGATAAGCATGCACATACACAGATTTAGTTAAATAAAGTCACGTATACATTATAAGTAGAATTTGATCAGGGTTTGAATTGTTTATTAATGATGATAGTTGATAATGTTTGTTCTATTTGTTGTTTTCTGTCAATGATATCTTTATCATGATGATTTGTGACTGGCATTTTTAAATGGGTTGATTTTATTGTGGAATATTGGTTAGTAATGATGTTAGAGAGTGTTGATATGTGATTAGTTGCTATTGTGACTCAGTGTGTCAATAACTTGGTGGGTAATGCAGTGATTTAGTTTCAACATTCAGTGAATTGAGATCTGTACGTAGGTGTTATACACATTAAGTGCATATATACATGGGTATCCCGAAGAACATTCTTGTATATTCTAAAGTTAATATTGATAATGACTTATAGTGACTGCACATTATTTCTGTGATGAATGTATGGTATCCAATAGTGTGATTAATCAGTGGATGGTTGAATGATTTAAGTGTGATATTATTATTTGGTATTGCATCTGATTGAATTGATTGAGATTCAATTCAGTGATTGGTTTGCTTCAATATTCAGTGGCTTGATGTTTCAGTGATTCAGTTGGCTTACAATGCTTTAGTGATTCAGATTTTGATATTCATTATTTCAGTTTGACATATTAGTTTGGGCTTATTGTTGGTGTAGGTCCATTGTGAAAATTTGATGAAACATGGCTTGCATGTTTTGATGATTGAGTGACAGGTGGATCTAGTGTTAAACATTTTGAAGCCTGGTCCACAAGGTGTTGAGGGTTACAACCTTCAGTGTTGAGTAGGAGCTCCCTTCTAGTAGGAGCAAGTAAATGAGATTAGGGGGTTGTAGCTCCCTTCAAGTAGGTGCTGGAGAATGAGTGGAGGTTGTAGCCTCATGTAGGTGAGTTCCTACATGTTTATAAGAGTCTGCGCTAGTACAAGATGTAATGAATATTTTCTTTATATAATAAGAAAGAAGACAAAGATGATATCAATGATGGTTTTCTCCCACATTGGGTTTCCACCTAAAATCTTGATATTCATATGTTTTGATGTGTTACTTATGTGTTGTGATTTATCTATTCTATACTACATATTGGATGGATAATGAAGTAATAATTCAATGATTAAGTTAAACATGTGATGGAAATTATGAAAAATTAAGTAATCTGAACATACAGGGTTTTCATTCACTAAAGTCACATCCACACGCAAGTTACATGAATAATAGTAGCATACAAAATTATGAATGTGAAATTGGAAGTTAAAGTGAATTAAAAAAATTGATTCAACAACCCCCACCCCCCCACAACCAATATTTTTCCTAACATATACATCTCACATTGCTAAGATTTAAAAAAAAACATAAAAATTAACTGAAAATAACCTTTTTGTTTGGTAACTAAATTGAGCCTAGGCTAAGGCCAAACTAGTTACTTATAAAAATAACTAATATTAAGTTAAACATATCTAAAAAACATGTAACAAGGTTATTAACTGTAAATAAACTTTGTTAAAATACAATGGTCCAATGCCATGGATTATCATTACCACAATGTCAACAAAACAAGAATTCATTGGATATGACACTTATTCATATGATATTTTTTTAATTAATCAATTTAATTAAAGGAGTAAAAATGGCATAACTACTTTTGAGATAAATCTCAACCTCTGATCTATGACTACTAATCAGAATATTCTAGAATATTTAGTGGAAGTTAAATCACTACTATCCACCTAATAATTATTGATAACTAAATTTAAATTCTAGAAGCCTTATTCCAAAATAGACACACTTATCTGTGTATTTAATTTATTTTTGTGTTATTTCTATAGACATCACATGTGATACTTAAATATCTTGTATATGTTGATTTCATAATTATGCTTCTTGCTATAGTATTTGCATTTTGTTGATTATGTACAAATTTTCATAAGCAACAAAATACATTTTGTGTAATAACTCTTATAAATGTTTTTTAGCTTGACCCATAGGAGATTTAAACCTTGAATTTCATGCTTTACATAATACTTTATAACAATGCCAATTGAGGTGCACATATCACAATTACTCTTATAAATGTTTTCAATCATATTCAAATATATAGATTTGATCGAATAAATGATAATTTTAATAATAAAAAAATATATAAAACTAAATCATGAACTTATTCTCTTTATTTATTTACTTATAAACTTTTATTATTATGTTAAAACATCTTTCATAAATATTTATTATTACATTAAAATACAAAAGACATGTATAAACAACTTTAATTACTAATTTCACTTAATTTTGTTAAGCTTTAAATTTTTTACTATGTCTCCCTTAAAATGCATTGAAAAAGAATTGTGGTAATGGTTTCTCTATAAATGCTTTGGAAAAGAATTTATGATGTAACAATGGTAAGGTTACGTAAGAAAATTATGTTAAGCCCTCCAGCCGTAGAGAAAATGGTGACAGGGTGTTCTATACAACTTGAGTGGGCCTAATGGTTAAGAGCATGTGTTTCCCCGTAAGAGGTCACAGGTTCAAAACCAGAGGGTGTAGAGTATGTATGCCTTCGTAGATTTAGCAGTCAAATCACTACACAGAGGTGGGTCCCTTGTTCCACAAACAAGTGGGTCTCACACACAAATTTGGTGTCTGGCTTGGCCGTGATCTTAAAATTGGATAATAGTAATAATAATTAAGGCACTACGTGGTGAAAATGTTACCTGTACGTAACTCCACAAGAAATTGTTTTTGCCATACTAAGGGTTGGTGTGACTTAAGCAGGATGTGATGGTTGGTGTGACTTAAGCAAGTTGTGATCCCTTTTCGCCATATTGAGGGTTGGTGTGACTTTAGTAGGATGTGATCCATGTGTGATTTTGACGACTTAGATGAACCTTGGTCGTGACTACTCAAACCACAGGTTAGGAATGCTAGTCATCTCAGAACTGACATAACCTACCAAGAAATATGTTAATAATTTTTTAAATAAAAAAAAATATTTTATTTTATTTTTAAAATTTAAAATTTAAAATGTTAAATTTGAAATTATTTTTAAACTATTAAATTTTTATAACAAGAATTTTTTCAATGAAATAAAGTAAAATTTTTATATTTAAATTAAATTTAATCAAATTATCTTAAACAAAATAAAGAGACAAATCAAAATGTAATTTTAAATAACCAAATTATTTAAAAAAAAAAACAAAAAAAAAACAAAAGTAAGAATGAGTTTAACCCAATTACCCTAAATGTGATTTGTGAAAAGAACAAAATTAAGTTCATTCAATTACTATGAAACTAGCACAACCACATTAATAAATGTGGTTGATATATGCCGAGAGGAGTATATCAACCACATTAATAGTTGTTAGATGTATAATAGGGGATTAATATTAATTAATATATAATTTAACAATTAGGTTTTAGTATTATCATATTATAATTATATTACATTAATATTATAATATTAATATTGATTAATATATAATTGTAGTGTTAGTATTGGGTTTTAATATAATTAAGGATGAGTTAAGTAGTCAATTAAGTGAGTAGGTTTCAATTAGCATCAAAACCCTATGTTGAACCCAATATTATAAACCCTAATTTTATAATGTCGCAATGTGATGTTGAATAACTTACAATATAATATAACATTATGACAATGATTGTCAGAGTGATTGTCACATTGTGACAATATTTGTTACAATGCGACATTAGATAGATTTATGTACCATTCTAGCATCACAATATTAAACCCTTATATTAAAACAAATATTATAAACCATAACATTATAAAACCCAATATTATAAACCCTGGAATATTAATACAAAATATTATAAACCCAATATTATAAACCTTAATACTATAAAGCTCAATTTTAAAAATCCAATATTTTTTTTTGTAAGCTTGGTGAGATTACATCTTCATCATGTCTAATAAATCACCCCTATTGGGATGGGGAATTGAACCAGTGACTTCACATGAGTAACTTAACAGAGCACCCGATTGCCTTCTAACTATGATCCCATGGATAAAAATTCCAATATTAAAACTTAATATTAAACCCAATATTATAAACCCTAATATTTCAAGCTCAATCTTAAACCCAATGTTATAAACCATAATATTAAACCCAAGATTATAAACCTAATATTTATAATGTTATGACTAGCCATGGTTGATGTAGGTCAACCATTTTGAATATGGTCAAATATGGTTGACAATGGTTGATCATGGTGACCATAGTTAAGCATGGTCATTCATAGTCAACCATGGTGATTGTCGTTGATGATGATTGACTCTTCTTAGACTATAGTTGACAATGAGTGACAATTTTTAAACATCGCTAACTGTATTTTAACTATGGTTCAATTTTTGTTTGACTATAGTTGAACATGGTTGACTATGGTTGTCCACGTTCACCCTAAAAAGGTGAACATGAAAAACCATAATCAACCCTAATATTATAAACCCAAATATTATATAAAAAAATGTTATAAACCCTTGACGATTGACTTTGACCAAAGTTTAAGACTATTAAATCTCAAACATAGTCAACCACATTAGTAAATATCATTGACTAAACACTAATATTAAAATCCCTATATTATAAACCCTAAGATTAAACCCAATATTGTAAACCAAAATATTAAACCATATAAATTGTAAATCTTATAAATTAAACCCTAATATTATACAATTGAAAGGCTATAAATGACCATGTTTTACAATGGTTACTTAGGTTGGCCACATTGAACATGGTTGAACATGGTTTTTGAAGGTTTAATGGAAGGCTACATGATCCAGGTGGATGTTGGTGGCCACCCACCTATCCCATTTGGACCCCCACAACTGTCTCTTTCAGTTTTTCAGTTTCCTTAATTATAGCATAGTTTACTATTTTTAGCAGTTTTTTGGGTCCTGAACTTCCGGAGCCGTTTTGAGGCCCCAAACGACGTTTTTTGGGAAATCCACTGCCAGCGATTTTTCTGATAAAAATCGTCTTTTCCGTCGTAGTCCTCGGAGACATCTTTCCAACGGGTTATCATGCGCGTCAAACGGAGATAGTACGACCAATTCGCGACCCCGGGAAGTTGATGTACCAACTTACCCAAAAACGGGGCCCACAATTTGGCGTTTCATCTTCTAGGGTTAGGTTTTGGAATGTGAAGGGTTTTCCATTGTTTCTCAACAATAAATAGGCCCTCGAGCCTCATTGTAACATAATTGGAAACAGTTCAGAGGCATGTAGCCGACACATCTCTTCTCAGAGATAAGCTACCATCACCCTAGCTAGTTTATTTCTATTTGTAAGCATATTTCAATACTCTCCATTAATGAAATGAAGTATTATTTCCGCTACATCTCTATTTTTATGGTTATCGCATGTCTATATTTATGGTTATCTCTGTAATCTATTGCGTTCCTGTTTAAATCCGGATCAGTGGTATTAGAGCGGTCTGCTTTTTTCTCTGCTTTTCTTTGCATGTCCCCAACGAGGTCGGGATATAAGGAGTTAGGGCTTGAATTGGTCGAACCTTTGCAAGACCAGCCTCGCAAATCTCGACGACCTCCCATGGCGGATGAGAAGAAAGACGAGGGGGCAGGAGATCCTATTAGAATATTGCTCGAAGAAGCTCTCAAGGGACAAAGGAACGCGATGATGGACAACTTTGCCCAAATCCTTCAGCGACTACCTAGAGGTGACGCATCAGCTTCCAACAGTTACTCTGGAAATGCCACACCATTTAAGGTACAAGTAAATTTTGAAATCCCTATCTTTGAGGGTCAAATAGATGCAGAAGACGTAGATAAATGGTTAAATATGCTCGATGGGTATTTTTCTGTTCATGAATTTTCAAGTCGGGAAAAGATTGTTTTCGCTCTTCTCAAAGCAGCCCCCCACATGAAGGACTGGTGGGAAACCTACTGCGAACAGAAGGATGAAAGTATAGGCTCACTGTTTTCAGCCGCACCCACTTGGAATGACTTCTGGGATGCCATCAAGGAGCAGTACTACCCTGTCAAAAGCTATGAGGACAAATACATCAAATGGACCACCCTACGGCAGGGACGAGACCAAGATGTGCCAGAGTTCACAAACATTTTTCATACCCTTCGCACACAATTGGGTATCAAAGATTCTGAGCTGCATCTGGTACTCAAATACCGCGGCTTCCTACATAGATACATCCAGGAAGAGATGGAGTTCTTGAACATCTCCTCACTCGGCACAACATACCGATACGCTGTCAAAATCGAGCAAAAGTTCAAACAGAGGAAGCGAGACTTTGGATCTGCAAATCCAAAGCCCAAAGGACAAAGCCAAGGCGGGGTGACCCAAGACAACCCGTCAGAAAAGAACAACACCACGAAGCCGAAGAAGGACACAGGAAAGTGGTGTGAGTTCCACAAGAGTCCCACTCATAACACAAGTGAGTGTCGGACCAAGCAGTCGCTGGTGGCTAAGTTGAAGGCTTCCGAATCAGATGCATGTTCCGACTCTGAGTCAGAACCCGACAAGGGGAATGACAAAGAAAAGCAGATCATTGATGCGGATCCCAGCGCCACTGTTGCTACTGCCAAGATCCAGAAAAATGAGCCCGAAGATCCAGAGGAGGGGGAACGTCTTTTCCACTCACAGATGTGGGTGAAGGGTTCGCCGCTGCAATTCATTGTCGACAGTGGCAGCCAAAAGAACCTCATTTCAGCAGAGGTCGTGAAGCAGTTGGGCCTACCAACTACACCACACCCACAGCCATATAGTATCGGTTGGCTTCATGAAGGACGAGATCTCAAAGTTCGCCAGCAGTGCCGCCTTCCCTATAGCATCAAGCCCTTCACAGATGAGGTATTGTGTGATGTTACACCCCTCGATGTTTGTGATGTACTATTAGGCTAGCCATACTTGTGGAGGCGACATGCTGTGTATGAGTCAAGGCCTCGCGTTGTCATCATTTCTTTGGATAATTCATTATACAGGATGCCGGAGGTCGCCCCACCTACCGCCACCTCTTTAATTACTGCTAAGAAAGGCAGCAAGCTCATCTCACAGACTAGGAAATTTATTTTCTGTCTAGTTCACTCCCAAAGTAAGGGGAAGATCGTTGCTACATCCATGACCCCCGCGAAGGGTTCCTCCACACAGCAGCAGCAACAGAGGGATACAGTCGTGACAGAACACAGGAGCAACTTCTCCTTACCTGGAGGGGTACCACACAAGTTTCAGGTGGACGACAAAGTTTGGTTACATTTGCAGAGGGAGCACCTTACCAGAACCCATTAGAAACTCAGACCACTTCGACATGGTCCTTACACCAGTAACAAGGATACGGGAAACAATGCTTTGAAGCACAGCGTTCCTCCATTCCTTCGCTTGCACCAAGTGTTCAATGTGGACCATCGCCGACCATGCTCCCCACCATTTCTGGACACATCAGAGATTGCAGAATAGCTCACCAGAGACCCAGCTCAGCAGAAGCTTCCTCATCTCATGGAGGAACTCAACGCAATGGGGACCATTGCTTCCTAAGGGGGGAGGAATGATCCAGGTGGATGTTGGTGGCCACCCACCTATCCCATTTGGACCCCCACAACTGTCTCTTTCAGTTTTTCAGTTTCCTTAATTATAGCATAGTTTACTATTTTTAGCAGTTTTTCGGGTCCTGAACTTCCGAAGCCGTTTTGAGGCCCCAAACGACGTTTTTTGGGAAATCCACCGCCAGTGATTTTTCTAATAAAAATCGCCTTTTCCGTTGTAGTCCTCGGAGACATCTTTCCAATGGGCTATCATGCGCGTCAAACGGAGATAGTACGACCAATTCGCGACCCCGGGAAGTTGATGTACCAACTTACCCAAAAACGGGGCCCACAATTTGGCGTTTCATCTTCTAGGGTTAGGTTTTGGAATGTGAAGGGTTTTCCATTGTTTCTCAACAATAAATAGGCCCTCGAGCCTCATTGTAACACAGTTGGAAACAGTTCAGAGGCATGTAGCCGACACATCTCTTCTCAGAGATAAGCTACCATCGCCCTAGCTGGTTTATTTCTATTTGTAAGCATATTTCAATATTCTCCATTAATGAAATGAAGTATTATTTCCGCTGCATCTCTATTTTTATGGTTATCGCATCTCTATATTTATGGTTATCTCTGTAATCTATTGCGTTCCTGTTTAAATCCGGATCACTACAATTGACCATGTTTTACCCTGGTGACCTAGGTTGACTTAGGTCAATCATTCTGAATACAGTCAAGTATGGTTGACAATGGTTAACTATGGTGAATCATAGTCAACAATGGTGATCATAGTTGATGATGACTGACTTTGGTTAGACTATGGTTGAAAATGTGTGACTATTTTTAAACATCATTGACTATGTTTTCACTATGTTTAATTATTGTTTGACTACAGTTGAACATGTTTGAGTATGGTTGTCCATGTTAACCATAGAAAGGTGAACATGGACAACCACAATCAACCTCAATGTCATAAACCCAAATATTATAATATAAAATGTTATAAACATTTTTTTTATAAACCCAAGGTTATTAAGTTTGACCGCAGTTTAAGATTATTGGTACACTATCAAACACAGTCAAACATAGTCAACCGCATTAGTAAATGTCATTAGCTAAACCCTAATTTTAGAAACCCTGCATTATAAACCCAATACTATAAACCATAATATTAAACCCTAATGTATAAAAACCTTAATATTAAACCCTAATATTATAAACCCTATATATTATAAATCCTATATATTAAACCCTAGTATATTAAACCCTAATGTTAACCATGTTTTACCATGGTGACCTAGGTTGGCCATATTTGACCATATTAATAATGGTTGGCCACGTTAAGCATGAGATGAATATGGATTTTAAAGGTTTAATAGAAGGCTACAGTCAACCATGTTTTACCATGGTGACCTAGTTTGACCATATTTGACCATATTAATAATGGTTGGCCATGTTGAGCATTGGTTGATCATGGTTTTTTAAGGTTGATTATGGTGACCATGGTTGACCAAATATGACAATGATTGACCTAAGTTTCCCATGGTTCAACATGACTCACCATGCTTGATGTAGGTCAACAATGCTAAATACAATCAACTATGGTTGACAATGGTTGACCATGGTGACCATAGCTGACTATGGTTAATCATAGTAAACCATGGTGGCCATAGTTGATGATGGTTGACTGTGGTTAGACTACGGTTGATAATATGTGACTATTGTAAAACATCACTAACTATGTTTTCACTATGATTAATGATTATTTGACTATGGTTGACTATGGTTGTCCATGTTCACCCTAGAAGGGTTGACAATGTTTGACTATGTCATCACGTCAACTATTATATATATATATATATATATATATATATATATATATATATATATATATATATATTATAAACCAAATAATATAATTAATTATTATATTAATTTATATTTTATTTGTATTTATATATTTATTTTTTAATTAAAATTTTATAATATATTAAAAAATTCAAATTTTCTTCCTATCAAGTTATTCATTCAAAATTCAATATTTCCCTAAATTTATTTTTTTCCCCAAAGGAAATATCATAATTTCCATTATAAATGAAAATTACATGTTGTAGGATTGAGTCAAATAACATTAAAATTGCAATTGAATGTCCAACCTATCATAATGAGCATGATTGTATCTATATATGATCTAGTGACAATGTAAAAAACTATTTGAAATAGTTCTAGGATAATTACAAAAATGATAATAGTATGTATGGAACCAGAGTCTAACTATAGTTGAGTACAAAAAGAAAAAATGAGACATTTGTAGCATATAGACTGAATTGTGGATCATGGTTGTGAAGTCCCAACTTGAGTTCCTTCTATGAAAGGCCAATGATAATAAGTATAGTGAAAACCATCTATCTTATCTGAAATGTGCCAACTGCTCTGAGCCTGTTGCACTGCTTCCTTGTAAAGTTCATTAAAAATTATTTTCTGCTAGATGTGGAGGAATGAAATGACATCAAAATTCCTTTTTATCAATAAAACTTCTTCTAAGATAGGCCACAGTGTGTGCATGTGACAAATAGATTGTTTATTTAAACCATTTTATTACCACACGAAAGTCTCTGAAAATATGCATTTGCTGACACCTTTTCTCAATAACAAAAACTAGAAGTAGTTTCAAACTGTAGAGCTCTACATATTTATTAGAGTCGCAACCTAGACCAAAATTGTGTTTGAAGAAATGAGTTTTAGATAGGTGGAAAATAGCCCCTCCTCCATGGATTCCTTCATGAGAAGACCCATCAAAATATTCCCATGGAATTTATTTGTCAATTTGTTCTTATACTATTGTTCGGTTCTTTGATTTAGGAAAATTAGTTGGAATGAGCTCGTATATGGCTAAACACTATGTTACAATATTATTAGCACTGAAATTCTTATCTTTGAAAACAAAATTATTTCTCCCCAACTAGATACCCCAACATAATATGGGAGGGAGATTCCTTAGCTTCGAAGTATTTGTTGCATTCCACCAATCTAACCAAGCCACTAAGAAGGATTCCCCATGCCATTGATGATCAATTGATAAAACATTTTGAACACAGATCCACACAACACATGACACAGGGAAGAAAAGAAAGAGATGATCCACGGTTCTTAAGTTTCCTTACACAAAGGGCACCAAATGGTCCCTCCAAAACTTCTTTGCCTCATATTTTCACCTGTAGGGATCTTATTTTTCAATATATACCAAAAGAATAGATGGAATTTTGCTGGAAATTTGAGCTTCCATAGAGGCCCCACCATCATTTTTTCTCCCAGGGATCATTTTCAGCATTGATATATAGTTAACCCTCATTGGGAATAATCTCCACTAGAAGATAAAATCCATTTGAACTCGTCCTCCCTTTCATGTATTCGAACGTGAGCTACCTTTAAAGACCTGTTTTATTCCTTCTAAGACTGGTGCCATTTAGTAGGGATATCTAGCACAAGGGGAGATAACCAACCTTGCTCCAAAATATAAGTACCATCTATATCCACTACATGATTTAAAGTCTTCCTACCCGAACTTCCAATAATTTGATCAAATCCTAAGGGAGTTGGAAACTGTTTCCACCTCCAATCCATAAATCTTGCCCAATCCTCACTTAGACCCCTGACTCAACCCTCCATGCTATGCCTTCCTCAATAATTTTAAATGAATCTATCACAACTTTCTATACAGTAGATATATTGGATCTACTTTTTACAAGGCTTCTGATGCAATCTTCCAAAGAGATGGGACTTATATACTCTTTTACCACCACTTCTGTCCATAGGATGGAGGTATAAATCAACCTCCAACCCACTTTAGCTACCAGATCTTTGGAGAAATAAACCAGGTTTTTAATTCCCCATCCTCCCCATTTATTAGGCAACACAATTTTGTCCCATTTTACCCACGAAAAAACCTTACCATCTTTAGCTTCCAACCATAGAAAATGGTTGCAACTCTTTCTTATCAAGTTGAGAATCCCCTTAGTGAACCATGATAAAGACATCCAAAAAACCGGTGTAGCCTCCAACACTAATTTTACAAGGACCAACTTACCTGCCCGAGAGAGACACCTGAAACTATTGTTCTTCATTCACTTTTCTATCCTTTCCAACAAACATAAACAATCACCTTTTTTTGTAATTGTTTGACTTTAGATGGAAACCAAGATAGGCCTTCCTCTAGATTTATTAAATGAAAGGGAAACATAGTTTGAGCATATTGGATTTCTTCTCTAGAGAAACCCTCAGCCGAGAGTGAGGATTTTTTCATATTGATTTCCATCCTTGTAGCTTTTCTGAAGAAATTAAGAATATTCTTGAGTTACTTTATCATGTCTAGAGCCATCTGGAAAAAGAAGAACATCATCCACAAAAAGTAAATGAGATATGAACAGGCCTTCAACAATCCTTACCCCCTTCAAGTCTCCCCTCTGTTTTGTTTCCCTTATTAGATTGATAAGACCCTTAGCCACCAAAATAAATAACAAAGGAGACAATAGTCAACCTTGATGAAGCCCTCTTTTGGCATGCAATAAATATGAAGCATAACCATTAATGAGGAGTGCAAAGGACAAAGAGGTTATACAACACATTATCCAATTAATGAAACTAATATCAAAACCCAAATGAGTAAGGAGCATGCGGAGTTATAACCAATTCACACAATTGTAGGCTTTAGATAGATCTATCTTAAACACTATTCCTTTAAGCTTTTTAACTTTGAGGTTATGAAGGACTTCCTGGGATACTCTTATGGCCTCATGGATTTTCCTATTTTCCATGAAGGAAAACTACTCCTTGGACATAAAATTGGAGAGGATAAGGTTTGCTACGATATACAATAATATTTGCATTGATCTTATAGATACAGTTGCACACAAAAATGGGTTGTAAATCATCAAAGAACTTACAGATTTAGGGATGACAACCAAAAAGTAGAGTTGAAAGCCTCATACATTCTCCCTGATCTTCTTCATTCTTCGACCACTTTGAGTAAATCATTACCAACCAACTTGAAAAATTCCAAGAATAACTCAATCATCCAATTGTCTGGACATGGGCTTTTATCCTTTGATAACTCATGAAAAACCTTCTCTAGCTCCTTGACCGAGATAACATTATTGAGCTCACGGTTGTCCTCCTCAACAACATATCTTGGGAAAGAATCAACTATATTGATGACTTTAGCCAAGGAGGCCTCCCGACGAGCTTTAAATAAAGATAGAAAAATGCTCAATGTTGAACCTATAAAGATCCCTAAAATTTGAAGCCGTCACTCCTTCAAGAGATTCCAGATTCCACATGGTGTTGGAGGCATTCCTACCTATGGAAAAATGATGGAATAACTTGGAATTTTTCCACCCACCTTTAGCAAGACTGATCTAATTTTTATTTTTCATGTTTCTTCCCTTTCAACCAATATCCTTCTTCTAGTGGCCTCTAGATCCAAGATGCATTGTTTTTAGGATTTCAACTGATAACCCCCTTTACCAGGATCTTCCATAGCCTCCATATATTCATTTATTATTGTCAATATTACCTCATCTTTTTTAGTTTTCTCCTTGACCCAAGCCATAGTAGCTCTTTTTAACCTATTGAGAGTATCTGCGAATTGAATTTCTACTCACCTACCTTCTGACTGATGAAACTAATGCCACAAATCTCTTACCATAATCCTAAATGATTCCTCCTTAAACCAAACATATTTAAACTTAAAAGGAGCCCTTGGTTTTTTGATATCCCCCTTCAATTCGATGAGGATAGGATAGTGATATGAGTTACTACCGATCCCCACCCATTGATGCACTAAAGGAAGTTTGACCATAAAATATGTATTAATTAGGAACCTATCAATTCTACGAGAAATCAAGTCCTCCCTGTTATCACTCAAAAATTCCTCTTGGCTGTGGGAGATAAATTCCTAAGGTAACCTTTTCAAACCAATCTGGCAGGTTGAAGGCTAGCCCCTTCAATCCAGAGAGGGCTCTCTCTGACAACATAATCACTAAACTTAGAAACTGGGTGCATCTTCAAATAATGGCTATATCTTTAGTGGGTTGTGTTGAAATAGGGTTTGGTTGGGATGAAGCAATTAATCCATTGGGAAATGGGGTCAACAAATTAATTTGCAGCTATATATATCAAGACCTTGACTGTATGAATCAAGATGGATAGAGGCAAGGTAGATGATAGACTATAGACATATCAAACATCATTTAAATGGTAGTAGAAGGAGATAACAATCCACTATAGCATGGCATGAAACATGAATCCTGCAAGCTTTAGAAGAAAAAGTGCATATGTCTAAACCATATGAACCAGAGCATTAAATTAATGAATTATGTCACATAATCTCATTTAAACATCAGAAGATAAAAATATAAACTGGCATCACATAGAAAGGAAAATATCACAAAAGAGAAAAAACTAAGTAAACCATCACAAGAATCTTTGTATCATTGATCATAATATCCTAGTCCTCTTGGCACTTGAAAAAATGAATAATTTGATCACACACATAACAAAAGAATACATTGTTTCAAAGTCCAACCTTTTTTCCTCCTTTGTGATGTATTATACAAGAAATTGCATAAAGTTTTCAAGATCCACTAATTCTGGAAGTTTAAATGTTAAATATTACAAAACTTGATAATAGAATTTACAAAATGTTATAAAACCTATTGCAAAATGTACTGAAATTTACTATCCTAGCTATATAATCTATTTGAATTTCTACTTGACATATAAACATTGGTCAAAGCATTTTGAAACTGCTGTACATATCCTTTGTTATTCTTCTAGGAAAGGACGACTGATAACTGTAATGTAGGATCTGGAACTACTCACACCTTTGTAGATTTCATATCTAAAATTGTAACTCTCTCCTCTCTTGTAGAAAAACTGAAACATGAACCTATGAAATCCGTTGAAATTGTGCAACTATCCCATGTAATTGTTTACACCTTTTAAGTCCCATTTCTCTTATGTTGACTCATATTCATTGCCCCTCTTCATTTACAAAACTTTATTGACATATTATGAAAATATATTGAAGATAAACCAACAATCAAAAAGATAAACTGGAGCATACCAAAACGCTGAGGTAAAACTAAGGGTTTTCCAGCAAAATTAGGGTTTCATAGATTATTCTGCCAACGAGGTAAGCTTATCATTCTTCCATAGCTTCTGTAGCATGAGAAATGAGGTTTAACTTTTCTTGGTTTCTTGTCATCCTTATATTACCTTTCTGTATGGTTCCGTTAGCTTCCAGGGTTTATTTCCCTTTTCTGTCTATATACTTTGTTTTCTTCTGTTTGGTGGCCTTCCTTCTACTCTTTCAAACCTTCACAATTTCTTATTCTTCATAAAAAATCACTGCCTCCTTTAACTTAGGGTTGATATTTTCCTTTAACCTTAGTCTTAACTTATTAGTAAGATGAGTATGAGGTTTTCTACAATAAACCCTAGGCTTTGTTTCTATTTCTTCATCCCCTATTTCCATACTCTAGTTCCCTTTTTCATTTTTTGTTGTTTTATGCTTTGCCTCCTCTTCTTCTAGCATTTGCTTTTGTTGTCTTCTTTTTCTCCTCTCATATACCCTAACCTCTAGTTTATTTATAAGGTTTTCAGTATTTTCTTCAACAGGAATAAAACTAGGTTCTCCCTCTGTTTCCTGAGCTAGGGTTTTGATAGAAATTTTAGTTTGACCTCTCTTTTTCCTTTTGGGTGCAAGGTTTCTCATATTTATTTGTCTCAGTTGTTCCACCTCATTTTATAAATCATGAGTGTATAGTATCTTTATCAGGACATGATGACATATGTCATGAGGTAACAACTCAAGTCTAGTTCTAGCTTTGGTAGACATTTTTAGCAGAATTTGATGAAGAAAATAAGGCAAATTAATTTTACTGAAACCTACTAAATGACACAAAAACCTCATGTGATATAAATAAGATTTAGAGTACCTGCCTTCACAGGTAAAGAAGAGTTGCACAGTCCTTAGAGCATTAGACCATTCAGGTTTCAACATGTTCTGGAGGACTCCTACATTCCAGTCTTGGTCTTGACAATCTTCCTTTAAGAAGAAGTTTAGGTCCATGTTCTGTAGTCTCTGCTTTTTAAGCCATCTTTTGCACTTAGTGGGAAAACTCGTGGCCTCTGCAATGGATTCCTCGGTGACTAGAAACTATAGATCTCTTATTCTTTTTGTTTTTCCATCAAAGGAATGTATAAAGTCATGACACTAGCTCAGGTTATATCCACTGAAGCAATGAAATACGGGTTCCCATCTTGCATTTGAGAATAGTGACAACATTTATGGATAAACCTCAAAATACATTCCATCTAGCTCAAATCATTTTACATGGCCTGATCTTCCCATCTTGCAAATGCTCTGACACTGTAAATGCTTCCACCACCTTTAATCCTCCTGGACGGACACTGTAAACCCTTCCACAACCTTCCTGCATGCTGCAAATGGTTTTCTGGAAATGTTGGTAATTACTGTTTAGGGCAAAATGTGCATTTTCAGGTTTGATATTAAAATTCTTTATTAGGCCTCAAAATGCTGCTAAGTTTCATATCAATGATAACAAAGGATACACATTTGTGAAAAACCACTTAGGAATTTGAAATGATAAGGATAGAAGCTTGAAAACATAAGTTTTAATTTTTCCCGTGAGATCGATGAAAATATTTCGTAGCACCAACTATAGGCTTGTGATAGGTTGATTTTGTTACAAAAACTTAGGGAATGCTTAGGATGAAGTGAAATAACTTGTTTGGACATGTTCCTAAGCTTATATTGCAATTTCCATAAAAAAAAAAAAAGTAAAAAAAAAATATAGGCCCTTACACCCCTTGCACAATTAATTGAAAATCATAACCTGTGAACCTTTAGGAAAGGTACAAACTTGGTGCTAACACCCCCCCCCCCCCCCCCCTTCTATTGCACCATGTAGATTTGATCTTGACAGGATCCACATCAAATTAAATTATGAGATTCTAGTTGATGGAAAAAGAAGTTAGATAATGGATCGGGTCGGGCATGCTCCCCCGAGATCTCTGTTGTGCCCATATAAAAATTAAGATCGCTTCCTAAAATCAAGTTCCCATGATTCAAAATATCATTGTTAAGCAAATTATTCCAAAAACACTCTCTTTTATGACATGGCCCATACACATTTATGATATGGCAATCATAACCTAGTTCCTCCGAGAATACACCCACTCTGAGAACGCCTTCACATCCCCATGAACCATACAACTTGATATATTTTAGATTCAAACCCAATGTAGATCCCATGACCTTCCCTTGGAATATAATGCTAGAAACATCCAACCAGGAAATAATTTCTCCAACACTTTTACAATGTAATCTCCCTTTCCAAGAGTTTCTTGAAATAGAACAATATCTGAATTCTTTGACAACACCAACTATTTCAAGGCTAGCTTTTTGGAGGGGCTAGCCATCCTTTTGCAATTTAAAGACAAAATCTTCATAAGGGAATAGTCATAGGGGTATTCAATGCTCTAAGGGCCACTACCAATGAAAGTTGCTTGCCTGCTGCAATATCTTGACTAGTCTATACCTGTGCCTTGGAAATATGGGATTTTCTTCCTCTCAGGTTTTTGATAGGAATAGAGGGTGAGGGAGGATTACTGAAGACCTTTGCATGTGGATGGAGGTTGTAACGAGACCCTCTCTCACATGAGGAAGAGCATTCCTTAGACACAAGGATGGAGGGAGAAGGTGTGAGACAAAAAATAGGTTAAAATCTTATAGGACAAACAACAAACATAGAACGCCAAGAAAAACCATTCATACCCCCGATAAAAGTCGATTCATAAGAATAATATAGAGACAAGGAGTGAAATCACTTAGATGAAAGGCAAGAGGAGGGATGAGTACTTGTGCAGAGTTCTCGAGAGGACACCCCCACTAAAGGAGGAGCATTCCTGGTGCGCTTGAGCTTCCTTCATGAACCATCTCCCAAAGAGTTAGATCCCAGTGCCCCTTTCAATTATGACCCCATCCTTCTTGCTGCCCCCGTATTCTGAACCATCTCAAACCCCCCTGAAACCCCCTGCTCCATTCATTTCTTCTTCCATCACCCTCCCTAATATGGAAGAGGACAAACTCTTAAGATATGGCCAACCTCATGACAATGCCTACATCGAAACATAACTCCCTCATAGTCCAATTTTTGAAGATGGAAATAACCACTATATTGAATATTCAAGTTCACCACCAGACCTTTCATTATGTCCAAACTAACAAGGACCCTTTCATAAGTCATCTTACCAGTCTCCTCATATAACCTATCATAATCTAGAAAATCGCCAAGCTTATTTCCAATTGAGCTAAATATGTCTTCTGACCATAGCTACATTGGAAGTCCAAAAAACTGCATCCATACCAGAACTTTTCCTAGATGTTCTATGTTAGGGTCGAACAATGGGGACCATCTTCTAAATAGAGTTGGTGCCTTATCAATGTTCCATAATTTCGATAAGACCCACTCAACATCATCTTCCTTCTGTGAACCATCCTCTAGAAAGAATACTCACCACATGAAGGAAATTTAAGCTTTTGCTCCATTCCTGTGAGGCCTATTTTCGCAGAGAGCCCACCTAATAGTTCCTTCCTTTAACACAGCCTACAAAAACTCTTCGTGTCCATGTTGTTATTAATCTGAATCCAACTCCTAGAATCAAGCTTGCAACATTCTCCTTTACTTTTGTACATTTTACCTTTTTTCACAGAATTACTTGGATGCCTCTGCGCAGCATTTAGATCCCCACTTTGCTCTGGAAAAAACCTAGGGGAACCCTGATGAACATTGAGACTGCTTCCGTCAAACACTAAAAAAAACTCCATTTCCCAACCCCGCATTCTCTTCACAGGACACAACACCCTTTGGCAACCCTCCACTCGTCAACCCAGTATTAATCACAACCTATTCATCCAAAATCCCCTCACAGGAATGTCCATCGAGACCTAGGGTTTCTCTCCTTCTCGCCTATGAGCTTTTATCAGAATACAAAGACCCTAGACTCTGATTACTGGTTGACTCCAAAGCCTCTATCCCTAGGCTTCCAAGGCCAAAGGGATTTGAACCAATTTCTGGAAAATATACCACTTCCATAGAAGCCCCTAACCTCTCCTCGAGAGGATGCCAAACCTGGGACCGAACCTCCGAGAAGCCCACTTGCTTTGGAAAAAGGGTTTCTGACACAGTGACTTGTACAACAGAAAAATAGTTAACCGAGGATGAATTGGACACATACCTTTCGGCTCCAGAAGGGAGGAGAATACCTCCAGAGTCGGGGATCCAGATGTCAAAACTCCCTCCATCTCAGGATACTGAGGCAGTCAAACTAGCCAAAATGGACTCACACTCACATGGGTCATATGAATAATCCACCTCGTCTATATCCATACCATTGCTCTACCTTGGACAACCCTCGGATAACTTTTTGATACTACCGTCAACCCTAACTGAACCGCCTTCCGCTTAGGGGAAAATCCTTGAATTTCCAACTCCTCGCTGCACAGGTCACCCACTATTACTGAATAGACAAACCCCTTGAAAGCAATTAGGGCTAATCTTGTCGGTAAACCCTACCTGCCAAAAACAACTTCGACTGATTATTAGTGCAACTGCTTGTTTACCTATCGGAAGATCCTTATCCACGCCCTGGGATGTAACCTGTAGACTGAAAGTTCAAAGCGCCTAAAAAAACCCACTGCAGAGCCATTTCCTCCCTGTCAATTTCTTAATTATATCATTTCCTTTTAATTAAACAAGTAGCATTTCAGTTTTAGGGCTGTCATGTTTAAACCAAACTTAAAATAAAGCAAAGTCGTTTCTTATATTTTCAAGATACGTTATTTAAATCTCAGGATCCATCTCAGGATCCTGCGATTGGTCTCGGTTTTTCTCTTTCAACCATAGGTACTCTTTCTGGAGCAATATGGGCCAATGAAGCATGGGGATCTTATTGGAGCTGGGATCCAAAAGAGACTTGGACATTAATTACTTGGACCATATTCGCAATCTATCTGCATACTAGAATGAATAAGGGTTGGCAGGGTGAGGAACCGGCAATTGTGGCTTCTTTAGGATTTTTTATAGTTTGGATCCGTTATTTGGGGGTCAATCTATTAGGAATAGGGTTACACAACTATGGATGGTTGGAACCATAAATGGACCGAATTCCTGGAAGGAAAAGGAAGGATAGATTCGATCCAGTTCTTTTATGTGATTGATAAGTGACATCAATAACTGGTACAAGTTATTTCAAGTAGTGATTATAGAATGATGGAATCACTACTTGAAATAACTTGAACTATATTAGATTCAAATAAAATAGATTCAAATAAAATAGATTCAAATAAAAGAAAGACGATTTGAACCATTCCTATCATTACCAACCACAGCGAAAAGAAATATAAAATGAGTATGAGGTAGCAATTCCATGTTTGAATTAACCCATTCCCTTTTTTCAATGGAACTCCGGCTACTGAAGCATACATGTACTATAATAATGCGCTTACCCATGTAGGGTAACCGGGTATGTGAAAAAATTGGCAATTTCATTGTATAAGCGATGAAGAACCCTAAATAGAATACTATTTATTATCCAATATTCCTGAACCTAATGTTGGTCTATCAGATCTCTAGAGACCTATACTTAAAGCTCCGATTAGCGGAAAGATAGAATTACTCGCAGTGTATTGTGGCCAAATAGAAACGTCTTCCCCCCCCCCCCCCCTCCCTCCGTACGGATAGAAGTGGGTGAATGAAAATTTATTCCAGTTCCCGCATAGGAAATAAAGGTATAATATACCGAGGATAATTGGCTACTGTATATTGCTAACATCAGTAAATGCAACAATCGAGGATTTTGAGTAATTGGCCAAGCAATTGAAATGGCCAAAGTGGTAACAAATCCTGTCAAATAGGTCCGATGGAAAATCCGTCAATTCCAATTCTCCAATGAAAATCAATAAGTCCAGTTATACTCTTTATTCTTTCAATTGGATCAATAATTTATCAAATTGGAAATGGTAATGGACGGAATGTATATATAATGAAAAGGAGTTAGAGTAAACAAATACCTAGAGTATACCATCAAATCAGATCATTCCCTCCTTCTATGGGTGGGAAATAATGGGACTAAGGAACCCCAGATATAGGCAAACCAACAATTATAGTTGAGCGAGCCAAGGTAATTCGCTCATTATAGAAGATACTTTGCATCTCCACTGATAAAAACCCATACTTGAGATCTTGGATCAAGTATGGGTTTTTATCAGTGGATAAAAAAAAATATTAATATGAAATGGATTTAACCTTTTTTATTGTGCGTATTGATCAGTAAGCTAGACCCATACTGCACGTTGTCTCATGCCATAAATAAACACGTACACTCAAGAAATCTGTTGGACAAGCGGATTCACACCGCTTACAACCTGCGCAGTCTTCTGTTCTTGGAGGAGAAGCAATTTGCTTAGCTTTACATCCTTCCCAAGGTATCATTTCCAATACATCTGTGGGACAAGCTCGTATGCATTGGGTACAACCAATACATGTATCATAAATTTTGACCGAATGTGCCATTGGATCTCCATTAGTTAGTAAAAAGTTTTAATTTGATAAGATCATATATAGCCAAATCTTCTAATATATGCCCAATAAAGATGGCTAATAACGGGATATTATGAATATAAAACGAATCAATAATTGTAATCTCCATTATATTTGGAACCGATCTGTATTTTTTGGATCATTTCGATCCCCCCAGATCACCCCGAATATGGTCCAATCATGACAGGTAATTTTCCTAATGATTTTTATATGGATCAATCATGTTTTTGATCGACCGTAATACTATAGAGATTTTGATAGATTCTGGTCATATAGAATAGATATATCTTCTGAGATATACCTTATTTTTTGATAAGGTATAGATATACCGATATACGATACTTCATCACCATTTCGACAAATGAAATTGATCGATACGAATTGATTATATGATACGATGTCAGTAGCTGATAAAATAGCTGTTTCAGCGTCTACAATAGCTATAACAAAGATCGATAAGATGCCCCTGGCCGGCTATATTTTAAGATAATCCGAATATGCTACTGAATTTGAATCGACCGTATGCAGTATTGGCGACACATAAGTGCTCTAACCATGTTTCGACTCGTAATACCAATAGATAATGAAGAAAGCACCTCGAACTCGAATAAGTGTATGCTCGAGCATAATAGATCAACCCCTTATACCTTTATCTTCTCAGATACAAAAGTTATATTTAGTTTTTTATTTTCCATTATCTAATGATCTTCTATTATAAGATCAGGAATAGAATTATACTTCTCATCATACTTATTAGACGAAAAAGATATCCAGGTGGATTCATTATGTGCGCGAGAATTTCCAATATTCTGACTCATGATCGCATTCACTAAAAAAAAAAGTGACCTTATCCACATACCTAATCGGATTGAAATATTTGTATTTCAATGGATCTGGGAATTACATGAATTGGTCTATAATTCCGTTGGTTGATAATAGACTCTGATCAATAATACATGTGAGGTATCCAACATCTGCTGTTCGTACAGCAGTATCCAAAACTCCTTTACGAGCCCCATAACAGGAAATAATATATTCCGTTAAAGAGAGCCCTTCGCGTAAATTCCGTCGAATGGGTAGATCGATGATTTGTCCTTGAGGATCTGACATTAATCCTCTCATACCTACTAATTGGTGAACCTGAGATGTACTTCCCCTAGCTCCTGAGAAGGACATCACATGTACTGGATTTAAGGGATCAGTCATGCTAAAATTTGGATTCATTTCTTTTCTCAAATATTCACTAGTAGCATACCATATCTCAATCCATTGACGTAATTTTTCCACTGCGTGTACATTCCCATAATGATTCTGTTTCTCCGAAACAGAACCTTGTTGCTCCGCATCTTGGACGAGCCATCCTTTGGAAGGCGCTGTTAAAAGATCATCAATTCCTAATGAAATAGCTGTATCAGTAGCTTGTTGAAAACCCGAAGTCTTGAGTTGATCCAAGATATGTGATGTATATGTCATTCCGAAGTGATCTATTAATCTGCTAATAAGCTTTTTAATGGCAGTTTATCCATCACTTTATTATAAAAGGGCAAATTATCAAAGGGCAATCTAGTTCGTTCCTTCATAAGGAAAAATCTCCATATTTTCATGAGTAGGATTAAGCAATGGGTTCAAGCCGGTTATTCGAAGGCTTCCTCGATCTCTATATCTGCACTAATGAAAAGATCATAAGATCAATAACATTAGATCCTGAGAGTTGGTAGTGATTTATTTGGGTGTTCAGAACAGGCAAACCCTTGTATGGCTTCTTCCATTTCTCGATTGAAATGAGTACGACCAACAGTTGTTCGAATGTATATATTAAGGATTTCTCCCATTCTACCTTTTCTTATTCGATAGTGTTCATGGATTTTGTGGAAAGTACCCAAAGATTCGTATTGAACTTCGATAGGGGCTGCTTGGTTTACTGAGGTAATGATACGTAAATCCACTTCCCCCCACCGGAGCCATAAGGGGCTGTATAAGTCAATTCGTTTCTGTCGGTAAGCTCTGAGCACATCATCATAACTATAAAAGGAAGGTTTCTTACAAGAAAAGCTTTTATTTTCCGAGTGATACGGATGGTACCTATTCCCATAAATACCTTGACTATTTTGGACCGTTGATACATAAAGTCCAAGAAGCATATCCTGAGTCGGTATAGAAATAGGATCCCCGATAGCTGGAGACAAAAGATTTGTCTCAGAAAACATGAGTAAATGAGCTTCTGCTCTAGCTTCTAGAGATAAAGGTACATGGACAACCATCTGATCTCCGTCGAAGTCTGCATTAAATCCCCCACAAACCGATGGATGTAAACGAATGGCACGTCCTTCTACTAAAATAGGTTGAAACGCTTGTATTCCCAATTTGTGTAAGGTAGGTGCTCAATTCAACAATATGGGATGTCCTTGCATAACCTCTTGAAGTACTTCCCATACAATGGGTCCCTTATCTCGAATCATACCTTTAGCAGTTCTTAGGTTGGGAGCAATATGTCGTCTGATGAGACTACGAATTAAAAGTGCTTGAAAAAACTCTATTTCTATTTCTGAGGGTAATCCACATTGGTACAATGATAGAAAGGGACCCACCACAATAACGGAACGACCTGAATAATCAACGCGTTTGCCTAGTAAATTTTGACGAAATCTTCCCTCTTTGCCTTCGATCACATCTGAGAACGATTTATAAGGCCTATTATGACTGTCTCTCATTGGTTGTCTGCAGATACCATTATCGAGAAGTGCATCTACGGCTTCCTGGATCAATTTTGTTTGATAATTAACAAATGACTCAGATCCACTTCTTGTTAATAAATTTGTAAGAGTATTATTCCGATTGATAACTCTTCGATAAAGTTCATTTAGATCTGACGAGGTAATAAGTCCACCTTCACCTAATTGAATGATTGGCCTCGATTCGGGAGGAAGAACTGGTAATAGGCATAAGACCATCCATTTTGGTTCTATATTTGTTCGGAGAAAATGTTTAGCCAATTTCATGCGTCCAACCAGAAAATCCTTTCTTCTTCTAATTTTTTCATCCTCCCATCTATCCACAGTAGATTCTTGGTTCTCTTCCAATCTATTCCATTTCAATTCCACCAAGTTCTTCCATTCCATATGTGAACGATCTATAATCATTTGCAGATCCAGACCCATTAGTTGTTTCCCGATAGCATCTCCCCCAGTAGCTATTTCTCTCTCTTTAAATGTTCCAGAACCCCGAGGAAAGAGGTAATAAGGACGAGCAGAGAGGTAATGAGGAATAATCTCTCTCCAGGATTGAATCTCATAATCGAATGTACCCCGTGATCTCAATAAAGTTGGTTTGTTAGCTATGGGCCTAGCAAGAAAAAGATTTGGATTGGTTATTCTAAGATTTCCCCCCCTTCAGGATCGGACGTGAAAGTTTCCTCTCATCCGGCTCAAGTAACTAAAAAAAAAGATGCAAAAACTCTTTTTCGCTCTGAAGAGAGATCGCTACTCTCTGCTCAAGTTCCAAGTGAAATTGAGTATTCCTTTATGTTATGATTCTACAACATAGATATGGAATTATTGAGCAGTCTCCTCCCTTTCGAACAATCCTTTTCTTCTTGAAAGACCTTCAATTAGGGATTTACTTGTCTTTATCTCGTTCCATTTGATCCTTTAGGTTCCTGCTTGCTTTGCTTTACTTCGATGGTTACAATACTATTGATCGAAGCATATGTGCGATGAATAGACTCCTATAGCCATATCTTCGGTCCGGAATACCTCTATTCAGGGCTAACCCAAATAAAAGAGAATGAATTTCAAATTCCATTATCTGAAAGAAGTGTTTTCACGAAGTTCAATTAGCAATTTGATACATAATATCTAAACCCTGGACTAATTCCTCTTTCTCAGCATCTTGAAAAGATGCTTATAATTCTGAGCTTCATGCTACTCCTCTGGAGGGTCATGTCAGAGCTAAAGGCATCCCAATGAGATTTAATAGGATGACAGTTCCTGATTACGGATTTGTATGATCGGAACTTGTGATCAAGTCACACATCGCAGTATACTGGACCTTCTAATTCTTAAATCATTAATCCATCTCAGGATCCATTGATTTTTCTAATTAAAGACTATAAAATTCTGGTTTATGCATACGACTGATATTTAGTTCACTGGCAACATTACCTAATCCAATAACTATTTTTTTTTATAATCCAGAAACATGTTTAAAAATTTATATTCAATTTGGACATAAATATTAAGTGTATCGAGGATGATTTTATATCCATAAACTGCACATGCCTTTTCTTTGGATGAATTTATAATAAAATTGAGTCTAAATGCCAGCCATATCAAAGCTGATTTACATTGTGACAAGAGATCTGCCCATTCGATTGGTGGGATAGATATACCTAATCAAATTAGGTTAATTTTGCAATACCCTTTTCTTACCCTTACTCATTGGAATTGGTAACGAGTCAAATTTCCAAGGATTTGAGTTAGTTTAAAATGGAGCAAAATCTCTGAACAATATTCCGTCACTCAAAATGTTTGAATCCTGAAGAATATTCTACGGTGAGATATCTTAACCATTCATTTAATAAAAAACATCCGACTCCATTCTGATATAGACCACACGTATCCACGCAAAGATAGACGTCACTGAACCAAACAAGTCATCTAAGTTTATACCCGAGATTTAAGTGGTGATTTTTTCGCTTAAATTTAATGATATAACTTTCAGGGAGTATTGCTCGAAAATGTAAAGATGAATTTGTTATTAAACATTTTGAAATATTTAAATTATATTAATTTAATAATTAAAATGATATATATTTTTTTAATTTCTATTTAAAAGGACAAATTTATTAAAAAAACATATAAAAAAAACCACGAGGTCAGACTCATGTTAAGATCTAAGGACAAACAAGCAACCAATCAAAATGTTGACTTGATACAAAGAAACAACCAATCAAAGTAGGTGGGTTTTGATTTCTATTATATATGTGAAAATATAGCTATGAGTTACCATTTTAGTACGCCATATATAGCTATGAGTTACCATTTTAGTAAGGCATTTTTTTAAACATTATATGTTTTGTAGTTTTTTTACTGGAATTTGGTAAAATAAATTGTTAAAATTTTAATCTTTGTGTTTTAAAATTGTTTTTTGATTATTTCTAGGGTATTCATGTTGTAGAGAGTTCACAACTTAAACTTGTCATTCCAACAAATCTCTACTAAAATTTGAGCAAATTTTCTCAAGTTTTTGTTTTTCTTGGTTTTTTGGTCAATTTAAATACCATCATCTAATTTAATTTGTAAAGCATTGTCTACCTAATAAACAAAATGATCCTTTTTTCTAAATAATTTTTCTCATCAATTTTACCAAAATTATTAGATATTTTTAAGAATCATAAGTTTAAGCGATTTAATTTGCAAAGTTCAAGTGTCTAGAAGTTTTTCAAAATGTTAAACCCATTTATGCATTCAAAAATACATTTTAAACAACAACCAATCATAATAAATTATATCATCAAATTATTAAAAAAAAGTCATAAAACATTTTATTTAATTAAACTCCACCAATTTTTAATATTAATTTTGATCTTTTTTGAAATATCTCTCCACTTTATTTTTAAATACCATAGTTATTTCAAAAAATACTTAAATATATTCATGAAGATGAGGTGGAACATCCGCCAACATAATATTTTAAGAAAAAATCACTTAGTGAAATTATTTTAAATAAAATTGAAAAACAAATAAAAACTTGAATTTAACCGAACTGTCTTTATTGAGCCCACGGGGCTTTGGATTGACGGTGATTGGGGACGCTGTTAAGGCACTCCTTGTGATAGGTCACCGGTTCAAATCCCCCGTGGGTACTTAGGTTAGTCTTAACTGAGAAAAAAACTGTCTTTATTAAAAATAAAAACCAAAGCAAAATTGAGCTTGAGTTTAACCAAATCATCCCAACTGATTTAAAAACAAAAACAAAATTGTGTACTCAATTAATATAAAAAGATAGACATCCACTGAATCCAGTCATAGATGGTGTCTTTAACCGAACAATTCCGATTGAAGTTGATAAACATTAAGTGCTGTCTAATGAGGTGTTTTTTTCGTGGGATATTTAGTATAAAAGCAGATTCAACACAAACCTTTTAAAATATAAACTCAACCGTTTAAAATTAAAATTTCTGAACGTATTAATTAAATATATTTACAGTGACCTTGTTAGACTACTATTGAGCTTTAAGCAGCCGAAACATTGCCTCCGAACGTACAACCAACCAACCAACCAGAGCGTTGCCTTGGCATACACAAACAACTGGAGTAGGTGGGTTCTGGTGTCCATCATACATGTGAAAGTATAGCTACTACCCTACCACCTAAGCAGTCGTCGTAGCAAAGAGAAAAACATTTCCACATTGCATGTGTGAGACTTTGGTAAGATATAGAGAACTTTGTTAGTTTTTGATATAGGGAATGTTTAAATTGTGTTTTTGATGGTGGAAGTGGATTCAACACCATAAAAAAATCTCGGTGTATATTGAAGTTTGATAGTTGTAATTCAGATTTCAAATTTTATTAAAAGGTCACTTTTTTAGACTAAGCAAAATTGTGACTACAAGTTGCTTGTACTTATTTCATTTTCCATTTAATGTTTACTATTGTGTGACAATAGCAAATATGCTTTTGATATGAAATTGAGAATGTAAACTCACATGGTAGAGCACTACCTTATAATGCAAAAGCATTTCACCCATACCACTAGCACAGCCACATTAATAAATGTGGTTGATATAAGCTCATAAACATATATCAACCACATTAATGATTATTAGATACATAGTAGGTATGTAATATTAATATTAATTAATATATAATTATAATAAAAGAATTACATTAAACCCTAATTATTATTATTATTATTATTATTGGTATTATTATATTATACTTTTATGATAGTATTATTATAATATTATAATAATAATGATTTTAAAATTTAATATATTAGATTCTAAGATTAATGTTACAAATCTTAAGATTATAAATCATAATATATTATTATATATCAAGATTTATAATTTTAATATTCCCCGAAGGGAATCTTTTAAATCTCGTCAGCCAGACTACCAGGACCTAACCCCAAGGGCGTCGAGGAGAATTGACCCTGTGACTTCTCAATCGGTGAGGTACTTAAAAATGGGGACTTGACCAATTGAGCTAACCTTTGGGGCTTAAAATCCTAAAATTATATAAACACTAAGTTTAATATATTAAACCATATAATTAATATTATAAACCTTATGATTAATATTATATATTCTAAAATTAATATTAAAAACCCAATATTAAAAACAATAATATTAAACTCAATATTAAAGATTAAAAAATAAACTTTAATATTAAACCTCAATTTTGTAATGTCACAATGCAACATTGAATAAATTGCAATGTAATGTAACATTGCGACAATGATTGTTAGATTGATTGTCACATTGAGACAATGTTTGTCACAATACAATATTAGATAGATTTATGTATCATTCTAACATCACAATATTAAATCCTAATATTAAAACAAATATTATAAACCCTAACATTATAAAACCTATTATTATAAACCCTAAGATTAATATTATAAAGCCTACGTTTAATATATTAAACCCTAGGATTATAACATTTAAGATTAATATTATAAACCCTAGTAATATTAAAACTCAATATTAAACCAATACTAAACCCTAATTTTATAATGTCATAATGCGGTGTTAAATAAATGCAATGTAATATAACAATGCAACAATGATTATTAGATTGATTGTTGCATTGAGACAATATTTGCCACATTACATAGTTGGATAAATTTTTGTACTATTCTAATGTCACAATATTAAACCTTAATATTAAACCAAATATTAAAAACCCTAATATTAATATATTAAACCCTTAAATTAATATTAAACCCTAGGATTAATATTATAAATCCTAAAATTAATATAATAAACCTCAATATTAATATTAAATCCTAAGATTAATATTATAAACACTAATATTATAAATCCAACATTATAACCCCTAATATCGTAAACACTAATATTAAACCCCAATTTTGTAATGTCATAATGCGACGTTGAATAAATTGCAATATAATGTAACAATGTGACAATGTGCCAAAATGATTGCCACATTGAAACAATGTTTGTCACAATGTGATGTTGGATAGGCTTTTTTGTATCACTTCAACGTCACAATATTAAAACCTAATATTAAAGCAAATATTATAAACCTTAACATTATAAAACTCATTATTATAAATAATAAGATTAATATTATAAAACCTAAGAATAATATAGTAAATGTTAGGTTTAATATATCGAACCCTACGAATATAAAACCTAAGGTAAATATTATAGGCCTTAGAATTTATGTTATAAACCATAGGATTTATTATAAGCCCTCTAATTAATATATTAAACTCTAAGTTTAATAAATTAAACCCTAGGATTATAAACCTTAAGGTTAATATTATAAACCTTAAATTTAATGTTATAATTCCTAAGATTATAAATACTAAGCTTAATATATTAAATCCCAACATTAATATTATAAACCCTAAGATTAATATATTAATATTATACAACCTTGGCATTATAAAACCCAATATTGTGAACCTTAAGATTAATATTAAACTTTAATTTTAATATATTAAATGCTAGGATTATAAACCTTAGGTTTAATATTGAACCCTAGGATTAATATTACAAACCCTAGGATCAATATTATAAACCCTAACATTATAAAACACATTATTATAAACTCTATGATTAATATTATAGACCATAAATTTATAAATCTTAAAATTAATATATTAAACACTAAGTTTAATATATTAAACCCTAGGATTATAAACCCTAAGATTACTATTATAATTACTGATATTATAAACCCTAAGTTTAATATACTAAATTCTAATATTAATATTATAAATCCTAAAATTATAAACCGTAAGATTAATATTAAACATTAAGTTTAATATATTAAACCCTAGGATTAATATTATAAACCTAGGGAAAATTTTAAGAACCCTCCCTAAATTTACATGTATAATAAATGGGCGAATCTCCATGGTATATAGGAAAAATGGAAGGCAATTTTATCAATAATATGATATGTATATATAATTTTTTGGCGAATCTCTCACCAGGCATGGCGAATATTTTACTCAATTATAAAATCTTGTGTATATTGAATACACAAATGAAATCATTACATTTCTTTAAAATATCTTTTGAAATCAAAATTACCGAAATTACATATCGATAACCTAGTGGGTGTAGGATAACGTTCACCCGTTCCATTCACAGAAAGCATGAGAAAAAACCTAATACTATATATAAAACCAAGAAAAATTCAAATTCATCACTTCTAGGGACCTCGTAACCACCCTGCCAATACACAAGTATGTTCCTGTTTGCAATTAGAAAAATTACCCAAATTACAATCTGTTTACTCTAGCATATGTTGGAAAGTTATAGAATGATGACTAGTGCATTCAATCCATTCCTTTTAGCCCTGGATTTGTTTTAGTTTAAAACAGAGGTATACAAATATACTTGTCCAATGTCTATGCTTTAACCATTCACCTTAAGATGTTTTTACAATATAATTTCCTAAGTCTATTTAATATCTTCATTATCATAAAAACCAACCTATATCCATCTTAACTCCACATCTGCCACTCTTAGGGGGATGAAATCTATTATCCCTCTGAGCACTTGGTAGACCCAGAATTAAGATGGATCTAAGATGATAGAATTTCCCCTTTAAATGGTCTATGCTCACATGAATACCATGGTATTACCATGGGTCAATACCATAGGTTATCGTAAACCTGGAGCTTAAAAATTACTATTAGTAATTTATAAAAATTAATAAAATTAATAGTTGATTTTTATTTTAATTTTTATTTTAACCAAGCTAAAATGTTTAACATACATTAAATTACATCCATTTTTACTCTTGATCGGATCAAATATTTTTTCACTCTATGCTAGTTTGCATATCACGATATTTGATACCTCTCGGGGGTTAGTAGATCGAGAGTAAAGATGGATCTATGTTGGTTTAATTCCCCCATTTAAATAGGCTACATTCCAGGTGAATACCATGGGTCAATACTATGTGCCATTTTGGTGAATACCATGGGTCAATACCATGTGCCATTTTTATTTTTATTAATACTAATATTAGGGTTAATAATGTTTTTTTGCATGGTATTAATAACAATCTAGTCCATGGTATTTGTCCCATAGTAGTTTGCCCATAGGTTTCACCTAAATATGACACATTTTTTGAGTGTTCGTAAATATAAGGTGACTTATGGAGTAAATATAAAAAATTGTTTTATTTGTTTACCATACCTCTCATTTATTTATATTTTTATTAATTTACCATACCTCTTTTACAAATATGGTATTTGGCCCATAGGATTCACTTAAATAAAACCTCTTTCTTGAGCCTTCATAAATAAATAGAACGAGGGTTATGGACTAAAGATAAAAAGAGATTTTATTTATTTACCATGCGTCTAGTTTATTTATATTTTTATTTATTTACCATACCTTTTGAGTAAGTATAAGAAGACATTTTATTTATTTACCATACCTCCACTTTACTTATATTTTTATTTGTTTACACCCTTGCATGTATATAAGGTGACTTATGGAGTAAATATAAAAAATGTTTTATTTATTTGTAAATCAAGTCCTGATGATGAGTCTGGGTCTAGACTCGAAACATGGACAAAGCAAAAATGAAAACTGTGGAAAATCCGAGTGTAAATTCTAAAAAATACCTCTCATTTATTTATATTTTTATTAATTTACCATACCTATTTTATAAATATGGTATTTGGGCCTTTGGCCCATAGGATTCACTTAAATAAAAACTATTCTTGAAAATGGGCGAATGGATTCACTTAAATAAAACCTATTCTTGAAAATGGGAGAATGGAAGGTTGTAACTCCTAATTTCAAGGGCTAAATTTACCTTTTTTACCCTCTCCCTTAAAATTATGTGGGCTATTTGAGGTGATTTGTAAAAATGTACTATGATACAAAATATTCGCCCAGTAGAAATTTGAAACCCCTTAATTTCGCCAAAGGGCGAACATTCGCCCCTAAAATTTTCTATGTATAAACCCTAAGATATATATATATATATATATATATATATATATATATATATATATATATATATATATATATATATATTAACAAAGAACACATAGATATATAGTTTTTCCCAGATTGCTTCCCGAGGAATCAAATCCTCTTCAATATACTAATGTTGATGAACTAGGACTGGACATTCCCCATTACATTCCCAAAACACAGTACCAATACCCAACTTTGTGCCATGATCAACACAAATTTCTTCGACCCATTACAAAACGAATTCATCAACAAAATTGTGATAGACATGATAGCCACAGTCGACATATTAGCAATAGAAAACCCAATACATATAGCATAAAATTAAATAGACATATCCACCTCAGCTAAGACGCATCCAACAATACTAATACCAAAATTCGGATCCAACACTTTACTAGAAAATAATTAAGACAAGAAAGAGACCATAACCCTACAGACTTGGCCGAAAACCATATTAAATGCTGACCAATTGTAATGACATCCTTCTCCAACATTGGTCATTTTTTGAGGAGGAAATTGTCACAGGGAGCCTCGCAATTAAGCCTAGAGTATCCAAGACATCCCCATTGTTTGATTCACGAGTAATATGACCTTACACATCTATCAAGTAGGAGTCAATCTGATCCAAATAGAAATGTTGGTTCTAAAGAATCCTCTTATTGTCCTCTAGGGTTGCAAAGATATTGTATTGCTCCACTTGCTCGTCCCTTAGAACCAGACCCAACAATGTTTTCATTTGCTAGTGTAGAGCCACTAAATTCAAATATTGCTACTTCCTTTCCCTGTTATGCCTAGGGTCAAGAACCCATACTTACATGTTCTTCATGATCTTAGAGTTTGAATCAGACTGTCTTTCAACCCCCACTTGAGTTTCAAGCTTGTGAATTTTCTTTTATCTGGCAAAACAACATTGAAGTAAGTGAAAGATAAAATATGAGTGAAGAGTCTTGCTCTTCTCTTGCATTGCGAATTAGAGCCTGCTCCCCCTCGTCCACACCACATCCTATATCTTGACAGCATAGATGCAACATGGGGAGCACACCTATAGCAGTTGTTGTGAACCCATCTACCTACAAAGAAATAAGAGAAAAGAATAGATCAAAATTCTAATGGACTAAGATACTAACCCATGATATCGTCACTGAAACTCTAGAAACGAAACTCAGACTCTAAATAGGCCCTTTCGAGAGAAATAGAGGCACAAGAACCTTGAATAAGGACTTGCTCTCCATAACCATTAAACACAGGAGCAAGCATCCACTAAATTTGAGACTACAGACACCAATGGGACACGACCCTCCCCTATATTCAAACCAAAATAGGAATGCTTGCCACAAAAGAGGCTTCACACACCACTAGTCAAATAACTTAAACCTAAGAGATTCTACCTTACGAGACTTAAACTAAATTAGTAAACCCTAAATTAAAATGCACATACCAGGTGGTAAGCCATCCCAATCCCAAACCACCAAAAAAGATTAAAATTCCAAACCCAATAGCAAAAACCCTAGGGCCTCAAACACATATAAAATGCTACAATGAAAGTAAGAAACCAAACATAAAGAGAGAACAACTTGGACCACAACACTATAAGAAGCAAGTGACACTGACACAAAACCACCAACAAATTGAATTCTAAGAAACCATGCATTGACTAGGGCAATCATTATTCCCTAATGATTCTTCCTCCTCTTGCATTGGCCAACAAATACCCCTCTCAATGACTTACTACTAGAAACTATACTCAACACCATGCTCCTTACTAACATGGCTTGATTAGAGAGCATGCAACAAGTGGTCCATGATCGACCCTCGCCTCCACTCAAACCACCACAACAAGCTAGACCCAAAACTACCATGGAAATTGATTATATTGAGAATGGCAACTAGAGGGTTGCATGCATATGCATGTGAGGGCATGCCACATCCCCCCTCCTTAAATTCCAATCATGTCCTCGGGTGTGGCGGGCACTACCCCCCAAGACCCTTTATCTACCACATTAACACCCCCATCATGGGATTATAAACACTAAGATCAATATTATAAATCCTCGGATTAATATAATATATCCAAAGATTAATATTATAATATTTAGGATTTATATTATATATCTTAGGATTATAAACCCTAATGTTAATATTATAAACCTTAATATTAAACCCTAATTTTATAAAACAAATATTAAACCCTAATATTATAAACCCAATATTATTAATCCGAATATTAAACCCTAATTTTGTAATGTCACAATGCAACGTTGGATAAATTGCAATGTAATGTAAGATTGTGACAATGATTATCAGATTGATAGTCACTTTGAAATAATATTTGTCACAATGGCATGTTGTCACAATATTAAACCAAATGTTATAAACCATAACATTATAAAACTCATTATTATAAACCCTAATATTAATTTACTAAACACTATTTAGTATACTAAACCCTAGGATTATAAACTTTAAGATAAATATTATGAGCCCTAGAATTAATATTATAACCCCTAAATTTAATATATTAAACCCTAAGGTTAATATTATAATTTCTAAGTTTATAAACTTTAACTTTAATATATTAAATCCTAACATTAATATTATAAACCCTAACATTAATATATTAATATTACAAAACCTTCATATTATAAAACCAAATATTTTAAATCCTAAGATTAATGTTAAATCCTGAATTTAATATATTAAACACTAGGATTAGTATTATAAACACTAGGATTGTACACTCTAGGATTACTATTATAAAGCCTAAGATTAATATTATAAACTCTAATTTTAAACCTTAAAATTATAATACAACATCCCTAATATTATAAACCCCATATTATAAAATCCTAATATTATAAACCTTAAATTAAGCTCTAATTTTGTAATGTCACACTGTGACGTTGAATAAATTAAAATGTAATGTAACATTGCGACAATGATTGTCGTTTGAGACAATGTTTCCCACAATACCATGTTGGATAGATTTATGTATCATTTCAAGTTTCCAATGGTACAATATTAAACCCTAATATTAAACCAAATAATATAAACTATAACATTATAAAACATGTTTTTTTTTTGCTTGTTAAGACTAACCTAAGTACCCACGGGGATTTGAACCGGTGACCTATCGCAAGGAGTGCCTTAACAAGGCACCCATTCACTATCAATCCAAAGCCCCGTGGGCAACATTATAAAACATGTTATTATAAACCCTAAGATTAATATTATGAACCATAATATTATAAACTCTTATATTAATATATTAAACCCTAAGTTTAATATATTAAACCCTAGGATTATAAACCCTAAGATAAATATTATAGACCATAAGATTAATATTATCAACCATATGATTATTAACCTTCTGATTAATATATTAAACCCTAAGATTAATAAACTCTAAAAATAATATTATAAATCTTGAGAGTACAAACCCTATGATTAATATATTAATATTATAAAACCCAATAATGTAAAATCTATGATTAATATTAAACTGTAAGTTTAGTATCTTAAACCTTATGATTAGTATTATAAACCCTAATATTAATATTATAAATCATAAAGCTATAAACTCTAAAATTAATATATTAAACCTTAAATTTAATATATTAATCTTAAGATTATAAAAATGAAGATTAATTTTATAAACCCTAAAATTATAAATCTTAAATTTAATATATTAAATTTTAAGATTAATATTATAAAGCATAAAATTAATATTATAAAACCTTAACATTATAAACTCAATATTATAATTTAAGATTAATATTAAACTCTAGAACTATAATTGCATTAAAATTAAATATTATGATTTTTTATTGAATTAATATTTAATTTATTTAAAATATATTTCTATAATATAACTAATAAATTAATAATATTATATTATATATTTTTTATTTTGATAATTTAAATAAATTTGTGAACACTTATTCTTTTAGTGTTTCCATAATTGAATTTTTTTTTTAAACATGTATTTGAGTAGATTTATTAAAATTTTATTGTTATTTGTTATATGGTTTAACTTTAAATTTGTTAAAAATAAAGAGTTTTACGAACATGCCAAAGAAGATGGAATCATGAGGCTAGAAATGTATGTCAAATTAAGAACTTGTCACATATTTCATTATGTTGGATCTCCAATTAGGATATTACCAAGTATGAATAAAATAACGAGGCATATAGAAGAACAACTCGTTTTTAGGAACTTTTGATAATTCCTTTTTGTTTATGTAATGCTCTAATTACATTTATGTATTTTATAATTGATTTACTGTGATTTTTTCTATATTTATTTGTAATAGTTTATTTGAATTATATATAGATTTGTATTTTTAATTGGAAATATATTATTGAAGTAATTTAGTTTATTGCGATGCAATACGATATAATTTACTTCATTGAAGTATTCACTCTATTGACGTATTCATCTCTTTAGCATGAATAAATCCAATAATAAGAATATAGTTCTATATTATTTTTTACACATGCTTATTAAACTATGCTAAAGCATGTCTATATATTATGGGTGGCCTGCAGCAAACAAGTGAGGTTTGATCACTATCTAGTAGTGAACGTACATTCACACTAGTTTTAAATATACTTTTATGAAATAATTTACAAAAAAATATTCTCTTAAAAGAGTTTAGATGCTTTTTGAAAGATCAAAGAGCATCATCTCAAACATAAATATTAACCCTGTTTTCCTTTTGAACTACACTTTAGAGACAATTTGAAATTATAAAATTTTATAACATGAAAGGAAAAGGAACCAACCTCCTCATACAAAAAAGATTTACCTCAATCTAGAGGTGCTAGGAAAAATGTAGTGGCCATACAAATATAACAAAGCTTCAATCAACACACAATCCAACTAACTTAGATCATAGTGAACGAACTTGTGAAAGCACCATTATGTGGCCAAATAATCCAACTAACTTAGATCATAGTGAACGAACTAGTGAAAACACCATTATGTGGCTAAATAATAGATGACAAATAAATTTCATACTCAAATTTTTATCTTAATTCTCTATCTTAAGTATATGTGAAAAACTTGCTTTACAGTTATATTAGCTGAGTATTATTACTTTTTCTAGTGAAAGCACCATTATGTGGCCAAATAATACGTGACAAATAAATTTCAAACTCAAATTTGTATCTTAATTCTCTATCTTAAGTATATGTGAAAAACTTGCTTTGCAACTATACTAATTAAGTATTATTACTTTTTCTTAATGATCAAAATACATGTTAATTATCTTAATTATTTCTTTTGTAAATAAGTGTTTAAATATAATAAGATCCGAGCCACCAAAATTATATGTTCTCATATATATATATATATATATGAATGTGTGATCTGATATCACCAATCTTGTTATTAAATTCAAAGGAAAGTGTTAAATTCATCAAACTTGATTGGTGACAAAGTATTGACAATTACGACTATACAATAACAAAATTAAAATGAGATTATAACCAAAAAAAAATGAGAAGTTTCCACAACAGTATACAATTTTACAAGCCTCTAACAGTAGAACAAGAGCAGCATATGTCGGGACAACATTCATTTCTTGATCACAAGAGCAAGTTATTGCTCCAAAACTCTTATTCGGAAGAGCTTAGTGGGAAGAAGTATTCTTAGGCAGGAATTCATGCACACATGATTCAATGCAATTTCTATAGAATCAAACTATTTTCGGAAAGACATGCAGACTCAACGACAAACAATTTATATAAAATCTAGTTACTTTGGCAAGGGCTTTCCTTCCAAAAAAAATATTTGAAAAAGGTTAAGGCCCTAAATGGTTGATATTGCGGAACTTCATTCCTTACTCCTCTAACTATTGCAAATGTCAAAACCTTGTAAATAATAGTATATCCTCCCACCTGCACCATATTCCGTGACATGCAGAGAAGAGGTCAGTTTCTTGACCGAAATGAAATTAATTTTATCTGTAAAATTAATGAAAATGATCCAATAATTACCTCACCGCCATTATTCCAGGGGTACCATGGAGTGCCAATTGGAAGCTTGAGCTCATTGATAGAGAGCCCTGTACCAATCACGGGCATATTAGCATATGTGTCTCCACTGAAACTCGAACACAAAAATGATGTTAATAAAATTTTGAATGGTTAATAACAAACTCATGATGAATTTATAAGAAAAATGGAAGTTAAATGAGGACATACAAACATTAATTCACAATCACGATACAAGTTTCCTTTAATGAAGGGAAAGTATAAAGCATTATCCTACCAAACAGATCGCAGTGTCAGTATCCATTTTTCTTCTAAAGTGGAATAAAGATAATCTTGGTCTTGTTTACGAGCACTTTTGTATCCCATAACGTTCAGAGTATACAACGAGAGCAAAAGTGAGGGGTTCGATTTCAATTCTTGTGAATAGGTTTCAATTGAAATGATCAGGTTATCGATTGACTCCCTTCACGAAGTATCCATCACCTCCAGACATCCACGTAGATCACCACATTATTAATTTAAAAAATAATAAATGAAATTGTAATTTCCAACTTGCCAATTAGGGTGAAATCTCATCCCAACATGCCCCTATATGACGAAGAATATTCTGTCAAGATGAGATCTTGTCCATTCATTTAAAAAAAGAAAATACTACCTGGCTTTGTCTGAAATAGATATGCTATCGTTGTAACAAGAGTTTTATTGGGCTTGTACTCAAAATTTAGAATTTAGAATTTAGAACTTTTAGATCTTATTTAAAAATTTTAGGAGACCTTGGTAATTTAGGAAATAAGGTGGAATTTTCAATTAAATGTATTTTCTAAAGTTTTCAAACAATCTTTAAAGAGTATAGTTAGTCAAAGTTATACCAGATTGAATTTGATTAATAATAGTTAGAAGAAAATATAGAGATAGTTAAGTTATAGTCTCCATCTGTTTTTTAAACTTTTGAGGGATGAAACCATTAAACAATGTTTAAAGAGTATAGTTAGTCAAAGTTATACTAGATTGAATTTGATTAATAATATAGTTAGAAGAAAATATAGGGATAGTTAAGATATAGTCTCCATGTGTTTTTTAAACTTTTGAGGGATGAAACCATTAAGTATATAGAGGTTTCAATTTTAGTAATTGGTTATGAAACTAAGGAGATCATTTAAGATCTAAAATAAATTCATAGCTTTATTCCAATTTATATATTGTAAGCCTATGGGTATGAGTAAAGTAAGAGTGGCTAACATTGGGTAATGTCAAAAAATCTAAAGTCGATTTAAAAAGAGAGATATAGAAGGTTTTTTTGCAGTTACATAGATTCATGTACAATTATTGAAATAATAATTATTGAGTGCTTTGTCTCCAATTTTGTGAGTCAATTGTTGTGTTAATATATAGTGGAAAATTTATGTTTCTGTTACACTGGGTTCATGGTTATGTGTTGAATTGAGTACATACAAAATCGAACTCTTGTATTGTCTAAAAGATTTATTCCCAGTAGGAAAATTAATTTAGGGTTTAATCCACAGAGATCATGGGTTCGCTTTATGAGCTACAATGTTTCCAGCTAAGGGATATCTGGATTAAAATTTATCTGGTTCAACAAAAGTCTAAGCGTGAAATGTCAAGAGGACAATTAAATAGTAAGTGTAGCAATTAATTGTGAAATGACAATTCTCGTTGTGGATTAATAAAGGGAAAATGTATCTAGATTGAAGGAGATATCCAAGCCCTTACTAAGGAATTCCCGTTTTGCAACCCTTGAATATCGAGATAAGAGTCATTCAGTTAGATCATGAAATATTTGGGGTACACCCCACTATAAGAGAATATATTTGGATCACAGACCATCTAGATTAAAGGAAGAAATTTGGACTTAAACCAATATCTAGATCAAAATAGAGTATATGGTTGTAAGCACATCTAGGAGTGTGATATTGTAAGTGGATTGCTAAAGAATCAGATCACCTGAGTTCCAAATTTTTCGCAAACAAATATATATATATATATATATATATCTATATATATATATATATATATATATATATATATATATATATATATATATATATATATATATATATATATATATATAGTTCAAGTGTTCTCGACATACGAATATTATCACACAGTTTTGGTGATTTGCGTTGATTTTATTGTATCTTTGGTTGGTATTCAAGTCAGCCCAAAAGAAAGAAATTTAAATTTGAAAATTACGCCTCCAAATATACAAGTAGGCTCCATATTGTTCAAGTCATCCAACCCCAAAGGAAACACCTATTTGGGCTCATTATTTCACTATATAAAGGCACTTGACTTCCTCAAAGGACACAATTCAAATCACACACACATAACATCTTTTGTTCATCTATGTGAAGGAGACACAAGAAAAGAAGGTCAAAGTTAACTAGGACAGTTCAACATTTTACCAAGCTCTTATTATCTCTCTATTTGACCTCACACATGTGGAAGAGGCAAAAATGTTTTGTGAATACTTCTGGGCAAGTAGATTGTATTTATGTGGATGAAAAGGAGGTTGAAATTCGGCCTAGTCAACTAAAGTTGACTAAAATCTTCTGGGAAGTAGTTTGGTTGTTCTGAGGGAAGTTTTACTAAGTTTGACCTGTGTTTGGTTACTGGTTAGTTTGGCTGGAAATTTTAGATTGTATGTCTTGTTGAATTGGATAATTTCTCTAAAAAATGTTGTTGGGATTTTCCCTAGAAGGCGTTTTTTCCACGTAAACTTTTGTGTCTCTTGTGTTTGGTTGTCTCTTCATGATCCTAGTGTCACTATTGTGTTATTGTTGAGATTTCCCATGTATAATTTCTTAATGATGAATGTGATATAAGATGAATTGATTAATGAATCATTCAGAAGTAATTATCAAATTAGGATATCAGAGTGTGGGTTAAAGAGCAGCCATGAAGAAGCCAAATTGTTTCAAGTTATCACCTAGGCTTTATTATGTCATTAGTCCTAGTCCAATTTAGGTTGAAATAAGGATGAAGAATATACCAAAAGAGACCCAGGTATACATTTTTTTTGTGCCGTAGAAGATCTATGTTTTATTATGAATATATGATCTATGAAAGACAAATATAAATTCTAGGCCAAAAGACCTTATACCATCTTTTGGATGGTTGAAATGCCTTGGGTCTAGGCCACAAGCCCAAAAGAGACCAAAAAAGGCATCATCCTTTCTAAGAAATATTGTAGGCAAAAGCAAGGGGTCCATGAAGCCTTAGGAAAAAATGCTCAAGACTGAAAGGCTGGGTAGACTAGGCCGCAAAGCTATAGGTCTCAAACCTTTTTATCAATTGAGGACCAAAATGCCTCAAAATGCTAGAAATGGTGGGCGAAAGTTGCCAATGAGAAAACTCTAGTTTAAATAGGTTATTCATCTTCTCTTATCATTGTTTAAACATGTAAGGCTTCAACAGGTTTAAATTCAAATAAGGTACATTTTATCTTCATATGAAGGTTGTTGTTTGCACATCTATTAAGGACCAGTTGATGAAAAATGTTCTCCTGGAAGATTTGAAAATATTGAAATATCATATTCTCTCTTTGCTGAAGTAATTTTATAAAGCATTCTTTCATGGTAATTGGAAGGAATTGTTTCCTTAAAGAGGCAAAGTACAAGCCTTACAAAGGCTATCATCGATCTTGATACATTTGACTAATATTGGAATTTGATCAAATTGAAACATCCTTGAGTGACTGATAATATGAAAAGAACCCTAGTAGCAAGAGCCAAAATTAATCCTAGATAAAGGCTCATTGGATAGCCTCCAGGACAAATTTGAAACCTGTTTCAAGAATGATGCTCATGTTTGTATATATTGTTGGTTGAGATATGGTACCATGGAAAATGGTTATTTTTATTATTTGAAATTTGTATCAAATTTTCTTTTAGAGTTTTTTGATAAAATAAGGCTTAAAAAAAGTAATATCAAATTGAGAACCACTACTTAGAAAACTAAGTTGTAGGGCAAGAAGTATGTAGGGCCATCAAATTATATTCATATATGAAGATGCTTTACGTATATTGTACTGTTAAGAATATGTTGGAAAATATATGTTTCTAGGATGCCATTACTTGAATCTTATTTTTGTTAGAACAAACTAAGCCGAAGAAGAAAATTTTTCTTCATCTATAAAGCAACAAATTCTAGTGATGATATTTGCAATTGGTCTATGATCCTTAAAGGTTCAAAATGATATGATGGCATCCAATATCAAATTATTTTTCAAGGAACAATGATTGGTTTCATGACTATAGAAGGATTATTTGCACATGACAAATTTTGTACTTGGAATTCCTAGGGTTTGAAGGGTTTGTGGATAAATCCCTAGAGTGAGACCTAGATCAATGTTTTCGTTGAAAGAAAATCCCTAGATCGTGCAAGGAAGGAAAGGAAAGCAACATGTTGATGATGAGCTTGTAGATGGATTACATTTCTGGAAGAAAGCAAGAGGGATCTAATCATCCTAAAAGATAAGTGCTTTATCTTTTTTTTAGAGGACGTCATGGCTCTAATGTTACATGGAAGCAATGGAAGATCAAAACAAAGTTTGTGGAAAGATGATTTTCCTAGGATGAATCATTTGTGTTTTAGAGGACGAAATTGTACTGACATCATGCTTGATGACCAAAAGAGTTCCCAATCTATAGGGGGAAGTCATACCAATAAGTTTTAAGTATGCCATAATAAATATTATGCTAGAGGGAAGTCAATGGTGACTTCCAGGTGGATCTACAAGATAAAGGATATGGTAGATGGCAACATAGATAATTACAAAGAAAGGATTCTCCCAGGAAGAGGAAGAGGACTATGAAGAGACATTTTCTCTAGTTTTCAAAAGGATTTATGTCATAGAGGCATCGGTAGTGATAGGAGGATTTTCCTTCACAATATATGGAGAAATCAAGCCCTGTTTCAGTATCAAAGGGAGAAACTAGTTAGGATGACCAAAAGTAGCCAGGGCACAACATGTGTTGAGGTACCAACTTGGTACAGTTGGAAGTGAATTAATAAGTACAACCACATGGATATACAATTTTATATTGGGAAAATAATGTTAAATATAGGAATATAATATCGGAATGATGATTCAGTTTGGATTCTTCTTGGGTAAAAAGTAGACATTTATCACACTCAAGACTATAGAGATATTGTATATTACAACTGGTTTGGTGAGTTGTGAAGAAAGTTTAAGCTACTCATAGAATTTTTTGATCTAGTGTGAAAGATGACTATGATGACATGTCAAAGAACATTGAGTACCACTATATCCAGAATATGGTATAAAGGAAGTATTGAGGCTCTAATGTATTTTTCTATAAAAGAGCAAGATGTTGACATTATCACAAAGCCTATGTCTGAGGGTGAAGTTTGTATACTTCAAGGACAAGCTTAGATTAGTTTAGAATGCTTCCCTCGTTCAGAGGGAGTGTTGATATTGTAGCATCAAGGGGTAAACATTATCCCTAGGTCAGGATATTGACATGTTGAGGTATTAACTAAGGGCCATATTATGTGGCTAGAAAGAATGACCTAGACAACATCAAGGCCCAGAGTGCTCCCTAGGTAGGTTCAGGGAATGCCTTTAGCTTTGAGCAAGTGATTTTACATTTAATAACATGTACAACATGTGGGAATGGTAAATGGACCCAGGTTCTCACCATTTGTCAAGGGGTGCATGATTCCAAGTGATGACTTGGTGGATTGGTGAAACAAGGACTAGTCTTGACCCCATAAAGCCAAAAGGTGTTTGGTCAGTGGGACCTTAAGAGGCCTTTAACCAATGGGTGACTATATCCATTTTCAAAGGGGATGTATGTAGTGGTTAACTAGATTCATTTTCATGATGATAAAGTAGGATGGTTTCCATGTCGTTCTGGTATAGAATAAGAGGTGGATGGATTCATCAACATAGTTAGCTCATTCAACTTTTTCTTGGGATAGAGAAATTTTTCAACAAGGATCAACTAAAGAAGTCAAAGTGAATACCTCCTTAGCTAAGAGAGAGTGTTGATTTTATTATAGCTTCAGTTTGTATTCAAGTTGGCCCAAAAGAAAGAAATCTAAAGTTTGAATTTTCACCTCCAAAGATACAAGTCGGCTCCATGTTGTTCAATTCAGCTAGCCCCAAAAGGCATACCTATTTAGGCTCATTAGTTCACTATATAAAGGTAGTTGATGTCATCCTCAAAGGACATAGTTCATATCGCACACACATAACATCTTTTTCTCATCTATGCGAAGGAGACACAAGAAAAGAATGTTGAAGTTGACCAGGACAATCCAACATTTGACCAAGCTCTTATTATCTCTCTATTTGATGTTACCATGTGGAAGAGGCTGAAATTTTATGTGAAAATTTCTGTGTAAGAAAAATGAGTTTCTATGGAGAAACAAGACAATGAAATTCGGCATACTCATCCAAAGTTGACCAAAATATTCTAGGAAGAAGTATGGTTGTTTTGATGGTAGTTTTTGAGTTAGGTTTGGTTACTAGGTAGTTTGAATTTATTTTGACTGGAAAGTTCAGATTGTATCACTTATTGAATTAGATAATTTCTCTAAGAAAAAGATTGTTGGGATTTTCCCGATTAGATGGTTTTCCCAAGGTAATTTTTTGTGTCTCTTGTGTTTGACTGTTTCTTCATGATTCTACTATCATTGTTGTTTTAATTTTGATATTTCCTATGTATAATTTTTAAATGATGAATTTGGTATAAGATGAATTGGATAATGAATCACTGGAAAGTAATTATGAGATTAGGATATCATGAAAAATCAATAATTTGTGCTACAAGGAATTTAGGGTTTCATTGTTTGCAAGAAAGTTGGGCATGACTTGAGGTTCATATTTAAATAAAATTATAGGTGTGTAAAAATAGAGGGCTAATATGCAAAAGGAGAAAAGTGTAGCTTTGTTTTCAAGCTCTGATATATTCACAGAAATTGTTTATGTTGAATTGGTTACAAGAGAAAAAGGAATGCATTGGCTTCAATTTGGTATTAAACCAGGATGAAACTGCTCATTTGTATTTTGCAGAGACCTGAAATCATCACCAAGCGAAGATAATTGTGTAATTTTGAAGAAGAATTGAATGTAGGAGATCAGAGTTAAAGAAATTATCAGAGTTCAACAAAAGACACTAGTAGATTGTTAAAACCATTAAAGGGAAATATGTAAGACGAAAGACTTTAGGTTTGATGTAATTTTTTTGATAATTAATTTGAGTATATGATTGACAGGTGATAACTAGGAAATTGCCTATGTAAGAAGATAGATTTTCTATGAGATGTGAAAGGAAAGGGTAAATATCGAGTACAAATCAAGAAACTGTGATAAGGAATTCTGTAACATGAAAATTTGTAGGAGATAGTTGATTACAAGAAAGGAATTTTGTAGATGATTGAAAATAATTGTAGAGATATATGATCAGAAATCCACAACCTGTGCAAGAATATGGTTTTAACAGAATAGAGAATTTCTCCATTGGATAAGTTAAAGGAAGTTTCACATTTTGATGAAAGGTAAAATTTGGTGGAATTAAAGATCTAGTGATGCCTTAGAACTTAGGTCTAGGTTTTTGGTTAATGATGAAGGATAAGCACCAGGAAAGGTGAATCACAACTATAGTTGTGGATTGTAATGTTAAGCAAGTTAAAAATTTCAAATGATTGTGGGTCATAGGTATTATTTCTGGAGATTTGAGTTTTAATGTCTTTCTAGTTATTGTTGGAACATATATATGTATATATTAAGATACTGATTGAGTCGAGTCTCTAGAACACAAATATAGAAATGAATCATGCATATTTTGAAGAGAGAATAATTCCTTGTCTAGTGAACATGAATTCATAAAAGTAAGCAGGTCTTGTAGCAAATCAAAATTGTGAGCTTATGCAACAAAAGGTTTGAAGAAAACTAAGAAGTTTCAACCAAAGAAATTGTTGGGTAGCATTGTGAGAATACAATTTAATAGTGAAGATTGGATAGAAGTTGTAGAGAGCACAAAAGGTCTTAAGAGTAAATGTCTAGGTAAGATGTGTTAGGTAAATATGTTTTCATTTTTTCTTGTACAAGTAGAAATAGAAATGAAGAAGGAGGTGTAGAAGAATACCCTTACGACAAGATAAGTTGTAAAAAATTCTAACTGAGGTTGGGTAGAAGTTTTTGGGACAATTCTATCATTGTTATTGTGGGTAGAATTATTAAAATAAGAGAGTAGAGTGAAGAAGCCTAGAAGAGAAGATGAATCTTGAGAGGTTCCATAGGAGAGAACCAGAAGTGCCAAAAGGTGAGGTTTACTAGAAAAATCTTGGTGAGGTATCTTGTAGCAAGGTGAAAATACTTGTTATTGCAGAAACTTATTTGCATCTGGTACTTGATCATAGAAAAGCTCACAAAAAAAGATATTGAGATGACTATGGATAGTCAGATAAAGGGTTCATAAGGAAGCCATACTGAGATGAGAAAAGATGCCAAGGAAATTAATAGAAAGAGGATGAGAAATGGAGAAGTCAATAGTGAGATAATTGAGTTTAGAGAAAAACTCAGTGTAATGAGGAAGCTACTACAAAATATTTGTAGAGGATCTAAGATGATGATGTAAATTGAGAAACAAGGTCAAGTGGCCTGTTATGAAATTATTATAGAGGTGGAGAAAAAATTTGATGCATAAGTTAAATGTCTATATAAAAATAAAGGAAGAGTTGATAAGCACTGCATATGGGAAGAGATCCATGAGAAAAGGAGAAAAAGTTCACATTTGTGAACCAAAGTAGGAGAGAATACTTGGAGAGGATAAAGAAGATAAGGTTCAAGATGAAAACCTCATGAAGTGTTTGGAGAATTTGATTCAACACGGAAAGGAGATGTTAGAAGCATCAATAGGGACTAATGACTCTCATATTTTGGAAACTAGGAATTTTTGTGTGACTATAGGTAGTGAAAATTGTGAAGGAAGACAATACTTAGCAACAGTGCAAATAGATTTTGAAGAAGAATTGAGATTTTTTGAAGAGGGGATAGAAAAGCCTAAGGATAAAAAGGAATATATAGAGGTTGCAACATTCAAAAAGAAGATGAAGGATTACCACATAAAGGCATAGGATAATATGAGACCAAAAGATATTTAAAATTAAGAGAAGTACAAAAGGCAGGCACTAAGACCTTCTAGCAATTGAAGAAATAAATGTTTTTTTAAATGAGTTTACAATAAAGGAGAATCATGACAGATATTGAAGAAACAAAGAATCCAATAAATGAGATTGAAGTAAAGGGTAATTGTTTCCAATAATGTTGGAAAAATGATAGTAGGGTTGAAGGAGGCAACACAAAAATTGCAGGCACAAAGCATCCAATAATTTTTGAGAGTATTGATATGGTTGAAGAAATCAAAGACAAAAATAAGAATTTAAAGGAAGAAGACATAAACCATATTTATGAAGGAAACCCAAGAACAAATGCATTAATGAAGAATTCATCCATAGAAAAGACGGATGAAAGTATGCAAGGGAGGAATGTTGAAGAGAAGGGCAAGGAAACACAGAAAAATTCAGAATCAACACAACTTGAAATGGATCCTGAACAAATATAAAGTAATGTTGTGGACCAAGAAATTCATGGTGGAAATAGTGTAGTGTTGAAAAGAAAACAATTGAATAAGGAAAGTTTCCTAAAGAATGGTAAAGAAGAGAGGCAACCAATTGCTTCAAATATTTGTGATGAAATGTGGAACAAAATTCTCATGGAGAATTATTTACTTACTAAGATGATGATGAATGCAGATGGGTATCACAAACAAAATATTTTCCATAATATAAATTTTTTATGTGTTGATAAAGACAAACACAAGGATTTTGAAGGAGAAAATCAATCCTTTTTGAAGTGGCAATGGAGAAAGAAACCAAACATATTAGATACTTAGGAATAATATATAAAAAATAAGTTGCACCAATTGTAAATAGTAAGTTGGGAGTGATAGTGATGCTCAAGAAGTAGGTTATAAATCGAGAGAGAGGTCTACAAATGGAAAAAGAGTATGAAAAGGAAAGCATTGTTATAACTCTCTCCCATCAAGACATTATCGAGACAATGACAATAGAGTGGAAGCATAGAGCACATAGGTAGGAGTATAAAGACAAATATATTGAGGAAAGTGAGGACAACATACAGGATGACAATGCTAACATTCCAGGAAAAGAGTACAGGTTTAGAATTGATAAATAGATGACAATGGTTACACAAATATTATGTCAAATTTGGAAGTGGCAAAAAAACTAGTAGTAATATGTACCAGCAAAAGGTTGACCTAGGATATGGAATACAAAGGTCATGGAAGAATTTGATGAATATTTCTGATTAGGACTATCAAGAAATGGAGAAAAACATTAGTGATAAATCACATGTAGCTGGAAACAATTGTGTATGGGTTCCTGGAAATCTAAGGAATGTAACAAAAAACAACATAGTCAAGTTTGTGGATAACAATAGAATAATGTTTGGGACCCTCAAGGAATTCAATAGATTAAAGAGGCATGACCAAGAGGTCATGAAATATTTTTACCCTAAAAGTATGATTCAAGAGAATTTCACCTAGATCAATATGCCTTATTTAGACTTCTAGGAGACCTCGGCAATTTACGAAAGGAGGTGGGATTTTCAATTAAAAGTATTTTCTAATTGTAAATAGTGTTTAGAAGGTAAAGTTGGTCCAAGTTATTCTAGATAGAACTTGTTTAATAGTTAGAGGAAAATGTGGGGATAGTTAAGATATAATTTCCATGTGTTTTGTAAGCCTTCGAGGCATGAAACCACCAAGTAGATAGAATTTTTAATTTGACTAGTTAGTTATGAAACTAAGGAGAGAATTTCATATCTAAATCAAATTTGTACTTTTATCCAAATTTATATATTCTAATCCTATGGGCATAAGTAAGGTAAGAGTGGTTAGGATTGAATAATGTAAAAATATCTGAATTCATGCCAGAAAGAGAGATATAGAAGGAATTTATGTAGTTACAGGGTTTCATATACAATTATTGAAATACTTAGTATATAACATCTTGTTTGTATTTTTAGGATTTGATCATTTTGTTAATGTACAATGGAAAATATATGGTTTCATTATACCACATTCGTGGTTATCTGTTGAATTGAGCATAGATGAAATCAAACACATGTATTATTTGGAAGATGTGACATCCGCCTATTTTGACCCCAGCGTTTTGTGACATCAAATGTGACTGTGACTCTATGATGGGGAAACTATAGCTATCTAAAACTCTATTTTAACAATTGGTAATTATTAATTGAAAACAATTAAACTCACCGGAAGAAACGTCAACCTATGAATCAGAGTCCCGAGGGACGTTTCTTGTTTTGCTTGCATAACCTAAATAGCCATACCCTCTCAAATTGAATGTTAGAACCACTCACAGTTGAGAAAAGTGATTTCCTGAAAGGTTTTTAATGTGATGTGATTGGGGCTGAACTAGAGTTGGAAGAGTCACTGAAAACTCATTAACAAGAACAAAGATTGGAATGAGCATGCCCATTCTCATTCTCCCCTATTGTAGATCGAGGTGACAATCGTGGAGCATAAGGCACCAAGGAACCAAGGTTGTGCGAAGGGATGCAAGTGAAATCCTACATATACACACAATAATAGTAAATTCAAGGTTTGTTCATTGGTTGGGCTTCTACCCTTTGACTTTGGGTGTTATATACGATTATTATGTTTTAGGCCACTAAAATCTTCGTTTGAGCCTATGTTTGCAGTGTGTACTTCAATGATTAAACACACCGCTCAGTTCTTGCCTTATTTATTAAGCCACTCACTGTGTAACACCCTACTCCCACATCTACCTAAGTAATCGGCCAAGTGAGGTAAACATGTGACGAGAAGTTACTATGATATTATTTGACTCCCTATGTGTAATTTATGAAAGTGGAATCTACCAAAACATGCCATACCAGACCTTCTGCACCTGCTACAGGTGTCCTAGAATGCATCCAAGTCATCCCAATGACCAGTCTCTAGGTTCCATTGGGTTTTAGACCATTAAATCCTTGGATTATCTATTTGATATAGACAAGAGTGTGTATGGGAGTCTCTAGACACTCGCACAACAAGGCATGGGTGCGTTCGGGGAATTTTCTCCTCAGACCTGTGCCTACGAATCCAGGATTTATGCCACTTTTCAAGCCAAGAATCTAGATCACTGCCCAGAAAACCCTGTAGCTTTTTGCTGGCTTCAGGGGTTTAGACCCAAGTTCAAAGTTAGCTGCACTAACCAACAAAACCCTATACCATTGGCCCTTTCGGTGACGACCTTCTCGTGTAGACCGTAGTTTCACCTGAGGCGATATTGGGGGATGCTAGAACCAGGTTTCTACATCTAGAGGGACTATGCAGTGTGGTTGTAAGGTTTTTAACAATTTAGGTCTTAATCCAACCTTCACAAACCCTTAACCCTATCGTTGCAATCGTAAAGCATTTTCCTACTTAACAGAGTTGGAACTGTGCAAAACTATTATAACATGTATTATTTAGCATATAAAACATTATTTGGACCTTCATGATGAAATTGCAGAATAAAAATATAAAACGAACCATAAACAAGCTAAAACACAGAACTTATGCAAACATACAGAGATACATAGGTTTATCCTCAAATTTCTTCTTTATTAGCCAAGTCTTCTCAAATACAATCTTTTTGACCCTGCGCACTCAGGTGCATACTTACCAAGACCTCTATGCACGTAGCTGCAGGAGCCTTCCCCTCCACCTGACTACAAAAATATCTTACAAAAGTAAACTCAAAATCATTTCATTAACTTAATTCACTATCTTAGACTTGCTAAAACACACCTTTATATATGCTTTTACCCTTACAATACCATGGTCCACAAACCATGGGCGGAGCTCAAAATCCTCTAGATAATCCCATCCCTTTACAAAAGAAGGGGCTTTGACCCACCCTAAAGCCCCTTTGACTCTTATAACCATGTGCTAATCATGCTCCACTCCTCAAAATGCAGAGTCTTTACATGACTCAGACAAAACTTAGACCTAGGGGACCCCTACCCAACATGATCTGGATTTAAACAGGAACGCAATAAAGTAGAGAAATAACCATAAACATAGAGATGCAGCAGAAATAATACTTCATTGCATTAATGTAAAATACTGAAATATGCTTACAAACAGAAATGGAAATAAACCAGCTAGGGCTATGGTAGCATATCTCTGAGAAGCGATTGATGGCTAGAAGCCTCTGAACTATCTTACAATGAGGTTTCGAAGGCCTATTTATTGTTGAGAAACAATGGAAAACCCTAAACATCCAAAAACCTAACCCTAGAAGATGAAACGTCAAACTGTGGGCCTCGTTTGGGTAAATTGGTACATCAACTTCCCGGGGTCGTAACTTTGGCATACGATCTTCGTTTGATGCGCATAATATCTCGTTAGAAAGATCTATCCAAGAACTACAACTTTGGGAAGAGCAACATCGGTCCATGGACCCATGTTCCTCCCATTTTTCCCAAAAATCATCATTTAGGGCCTCAAAATGGCTCTGGAAGTTCAGGACCGAAAAACTGCTAAAAATAGTAAACTGTGCTACAATTAAGGAAACTGAAAAGCTGAAAAAAACAATGGTGGGGGTCCAAGTGGACTTGGTGGGTGGCCACGAATATCCACATGGATCATTCCTCCCCCCTTAGGAAGCAATGGTCCCCATTACATTGAGTTCCTCCATGAGATGAGGAAAATTCTGTAGAACTTGGTCCCTGGTGAGCCGCTTGCCCTGGTGAAGAAGTTGGCCTACTTTGACAACTCAATACAGTTGGATATTTTGTTGGCGAGTGTGCTTAATCTGTGTGTCCATGATCCAATCAGTTGTAGCTTGTTCCATGAAATCTAGATTTAACTTTGTGGGTGTGAGTTGTTCTGCAATGTCGGATGTGTCTAGTAATGGTGGAAAGCATGGTAGAGGGTGGTCCATATTGAACACTCAGTGCAAGCGAAGGAATTAGGGAATGTTGTGCTCCAAAGCATTGTTCCCCATAGCCTTGGGGCTAGTGTAAGGACCATGTCACTTCATGTACTTTTCATTTTTCAGAATGGAGCGGTGATATATCGGCTCATTGGGTAGAGGTGCTCTGGGAGTCATTTTGAATGAATGCTTGACCTGACAGTGCAACGATACCCCTGTGGGTGGGGAGAAGATGTTCTCGTGTTCTTTCATGACTGTATCCACCTTCTGTTGCTACTGTGTGGAGGAACCCTTCGCAGGGTCATTGATGTGGCTATGATATTCCCCTTACTTTGAGAGTGAACCAGACAGAATATAAATGTCCTTGTCTGGGAGATGATCTTATTGCCTTTCTTAGCAGAGATCGAAGAGGTGGAGGTAGATGGGGCTACCTCCGACATCCTGTATAATGAATTACCCAAAGTAATAATAACAACGTGAGGCCTTGAGTCATACACAACATGTCGCCTCCATAAGTATGGTTGGCCTAATAGTACATCACAAACATTAAGATGTGTAGCATCACATAATACCTCATCTGTGAAGGGCTTAATGTTGTAGGGAAGGCGAAATTGCTAGCAGACTTAGAGATCGCGTCCTTGGTGAAGCCACCCGATACTATACGACTGCGGGTGTGGTGTAGTTGGTAGGCCCGACTACTTCACTACCTCTACTGAAATGAGGTTCTTTTGGCTCCCATTGTCAACAATGAATTGCAACGGCAAACCCTTTACCCACATCTGTGAGTGGAAAATACACTCCCCCTCATCTGGATCTTCAGGCTCATTCTTCTGGATCTTGGCAGTGGCAACAGTGGCACTGGGCTCCACATCAATGATTTGCTTCCCTTTTCCATTCCCCTTGTTGGGTTCTGACTCAAGGTCAGAACATGCATCTGACTCTGAAGCCTTCAAATCAACCACCAGCGACTACTTGGTCCGACACTCACTTGTGGTGTGAGTGGGGCTCTTGTGGAAATCACACCACTTTCCTGTGTCCTTCTTTGACTTTGTGGTGTTGTTCTTTTCTTGCAGCTTCGACGGGTTGTCTTCGATCACCCCGCCTTGGCTTTGTTATTTGTTCTTTGGATTCGCAGATCCAAAGTCTCACTTCTTTTGTTTAAACTTCTGCTCGATTTTGACAGTGTATCTGTACGCCGTGCCGAGCAAGGAGATGTTCAGGAACTCAATCTCATCCGGATGTACCTGTGTAGGTAGCAATGGTACTTGAGTACCAAATGAAGCTCAGAGTCCTTGATACCCAACTATGTGTGAAGGGTATGAAAAATGTCTGTGAAATCTGGCACATCTTGGTCCCTTCCCTGCCACAGCGTCGTCCACTTTATGTATTTGTCCTCATAGCTTTTGACAGAGTAGTACTATTCCTTGATGGCATCCTGGAATGAATTCCAAGTGGGTGCGGCTGAAAATAGTGAGCTCGTACTTTCATCCTTCTGCTCGCAGTAGGTTTCCCAACAATCCTTGACGTGGGGGGCTACTTTGAGAAGAGAGAAAATAATCTTTTCCCGACTCAAAAAATCATGAATAGAAAAATACCCTTCTAGCGGATTTAACCTTTTACCTACGGCATCTGCATCTATCTGACCCTCAAAGATGGGGATTTCAAAATTAGCTTGTACCTTCAAGGGTGTGGCATTTCCAAAGTAGCTGTTGGAAGCCGATGCGTTGCCCTTGGGTAGCCATTGAAGGATCGAGGCAATGTTTTCCATCATCACGTTCCTTTGTTTCTCGAGGGCTTCTTCAAGCAAGATTTTGATAGGATCTCCTGCTCCCTCATCTTTATTTTCATCTGCCATGGGAGGCCGTCAAGATTTGCGAGGCTAGTCTTGTAAAGGTTCGACTAGTTCAGGCCCTAACTCCTTATATCCTAACCTCGTTGGGGACACGCAAAGAAAAACAGAGAAAAAATAGACTGCTATGATACCACTGATCCGGATTTAAATAGGAATGCAATAAAGTACAAAAATAACCATAAACATAGAGATGCAGCAGAAATAATACTTCATTTCATTAATGTAAAATACTAAAATATGCTTACAAATAGAAATGGAAATAAACCAAAAAGGGTGATGGTAGCTTATCTCTGAGAAGAGATGTGATGGCTACATGCCTCTGAACTATCTTACAATGAGGCTTTGAAAGCCCATTTATTGTTGAGAAACAATGGAAAACCCTAAACATCCAAAAACCTACCCTAGAAGATGAAACACCAAACTGTGGGCCCCATTTGGGTAAATTGGTACATCAACATCCCCAGGTCATAACTTTGGCATACGATCTCCATTTGATGCACACAATATATTGTTAGAAATATCTATCCGAGAACTAAAACTTTGGAAAGACTATCATCAGTCCATGGACTCATGTTGCTCCCAGTTTTCCCAAAAAATGTCGTTTAGGGCCTCAAAAAGGCTCCAAAAGTTCAGGACCCAAAAAACTGCTAAAAATAGTAAACTGTTCTACAATTAAGGAAACTGAAAAGCTGAAAGAAACAATGGTGGGGATCCAAGTGGACTTGGCAGGTGGCCACCAATATCCACCTGGATCACAACAGGCCCCCAAAACAAAGATGTGACTCATCCTCGAGTCACTTAGTTGGTATGTTCTCGATCTCGGCTCTCAGGCCTCTGTATGCATTATGTAATGGATGGAGCATTGTTGTGCATTGCTCTGTAGCCTGTCGAACTTCTTCCACAAGCTTCTCAGTGGTCGGACCCTCTGCTATGAAGCCGATTGTCCTCTAGGTTTACTGCATTCTCGTCAATTTTCCCTCTACTTCCTAGGAGAGTTGGTGAGCCTCATCTGCCCAAGACTACATCTTTGTGGAGATGATCTGTGCCTTTCTCCGCAACTCATCGATTTATCCTTGTAGAAGTGTTCCTTCCTAGAGACAGGCAAACCATTTCACAGGTGCTAAGGTCCACATTGTGGCATTAAGCTCATCAAACTGCAATTTCTTGTCTTTGATCTCTCCTTCGATATTCTGCACATGTGGATCCTCTTGTAGGGAGACCCACACTTCCATTGTATCTTCAAAAATTTGACGACAATCCTTGACTGAAGTCTTGATCTAAACCTTCGTAGTTTTTATGGAAGCTTCATGCTTCTCACGAACTTCCCATGGCATTGTAGCCTACAACTTCATCTAAAGCTCTATAAACTACATCAGTAGTTCAAATAAAACCTTGCCCACCTCTTCCTTTGATTCTCTGATTGTTGCTACCAGTTTCTAAATCTTTTCTGCTGAAGTTGCCTCGGCTGGGATTTCAAGCTCAGGAAGTGCACTGCATGCTTTGGTTATGGCCTCTTGTAGTTGCTAGCTGGACATAGCTACTTCCTCGCGATCCTACATCACTTTATTCGTTTCCTCGAACATCTATTGGTTTTTGATTTTAACTTTGTTGTTGAACAATAGAACTCATTGCTCTCGTATCTTGAGCTCATCTATGATGCCCTGATGAATATCATGCAATGTATAAATGGGGAGTGCCACGGGACTTTATCCAAGGGTGAGGATGAAGAAAAATTTTCATTGTTAGAAACAGAAGGAAGGGAAAATGGAATAAATCTCAATCCAAACTAGATTCCAGCCAAGGGGGCAAGAACAACAATTTTTCCAAAATTAAATGCTTTGATTGTCATGAATTTGGGAATTATGCCACGAAGTGTCCACACAAAAATTCAAGCAAGAAGACCTCAGGTGGAGCAGCAGGTGAAGCCTTAGCTTCACAGTTCGAGCTTGACTTTACCCTTATGGCATGCATATCCAGCACAATGATGGGGAGTGTGTGGTACTGGATTTAGGTGCATCATTCCACATTACATGGTGTAGATATTTTTTCAATGACCTAGAGGAGAAAGACTTGCAAATGCACATTGAGCTAGGAGATGATGGAACAACTGGACCAAGGTTGGTACAGTCACCTTTCAGAGGGATTTAGGCTCTCCTCTCAGGCTCAAGGAAGTCATGTTTGTTTTGTGCCTAAAGAAAAATATCATCTTTGTTGCAGTTTTGGAATATCGTGGTTATGATGAGATCTTCAGTGAAGGAAAATCATTATTGGGACACAAAGCCACGGGAAAAGTGAAGCATATCGGGGTTTGTGTGAAGAACCTGTATAAGTTAGATGTGGAAGATTGTGTTGCATTAAGCATAAAGGTGAAGAAGGTGCAAAGCCATGATGTCAATGAACTTTGGCACATAAGACTTGGCCATTTGCATCATGGCACATTTAAGATTATACATAAAATAATCACAGGCCTCCCCAAAGAAGCACTTGAGTAGAAGGATGTACTTTAGTGAATTACACAAAATCCACATTCCATTATCAGGGAATCAACGCACATATAGCCCTATAAAAGATCCATTCTGATGTCTTTGGACCTTTCTCAATAGGCTCCACTGCCATGCACAAATATTTTGTCATTTTTATTGATGACTTCTCATGGAAGTGTTATATCTTCTTCATGTAGAAGAAAGATGAGACATTCTCCAATTTCGTAGAATTCAAGGCACTAGTTGACAATTGGCAAGTATTATTGTTCAGAGCATTAGATGTATTCTAGCCATGAAATTTGGTGGAGAGACTAGAATACATGAGATCTCCAGAACCTAGAAATTGTTTCTGGAAATTCCACCTAGAAATGGCTTAATTAGATTATTAACCAGTTTTTAAATATTTCCTAAGTCTAAACTTAGGGAATATGGTTAATTAATCAGTATTAATTAAGTCAAGGTGAGAATCATCTAGAAAATCACACGGATCGATCCAAAGATGATATTATCCCTTTATTAAGTTTTAATCTTAGCCATTGGTGCTCCAATAAAGGGTTATAATAGGAGGTTGATGTGGTGATGGAGAATACACTTGAGAGGTTTGATTTCTAATCATATCTATTTCTAGAGTAGCAGTAGTCAGTTGCCGGAGAGAGAGCTAGAGATAGAAGCAGTCAGAGAGGGGCAAGGATAGTGATCTTGAGGAAATATTTCTAGAACCAGAGTTGCAACAACAAGAGGGCCAAGTTATCCCAGAGAGGCATTACAGAGGCTCTACGTAGTAGCTTCATCAAGGAAAAATGATTTGTTGGTGAGAAAAATTGTTCTCAGTTTTGGAGTCTAGGCAGAGGTTCCAAAAGGCCAAAGAGATGATTTCCTCAACAGATGGAGGTAGTACGACTTCATCAAAGGTAGTTTCGAGCCACGCATGTGGCAGACAAAGCATTAGAAGCACATAAGAGGCTCATGCTGGGGTTTTTACAACCAATTTTATGAAGGAAAGTCATGCCAGAGATTGCTTATGGGAGAAGGAAAATTTCCTTCAGTATGTTTCCCATATTTTCTTGTTGTGGATTTCCAATTTCAGGCATCCAGATTGTACTCAGATTTTTCACTGTTGTGTAATAATAAAACCCTCATATGTTGCACTGGTTTTCCCAAGTTGGGTTTTTCTAGGATATTTTGTCCAAAAATAACTATGTATTTTTTATGTGTGTGTGTGTTAGAATTTCTTCCAATGTTTATTCTTATGAATTTCTATTTGTGTAGGTTGCAGTGTGATTTATTCAATATTTGTCGTAGCCAACAACAAATAAATTGTTAAATAAAATTAACAATTAGGAGAGTAATTTCCAGTTGTTGCGATAGGATTCCAGTAGTGGAATTTTCACATGGTATTTGAGCGTTTTTTATCAACCGGAGAGCACAGGAAAACAAAGAAAGGAATGCTGCTACTAAGCAAGAATAGCGAGACGAAATTCCCAAGGGCAGTGCAATCATACTGTAACGACGCTGAATTACTTGTGGAGGTTTGATTTTTTTGAGTGGGGAAAGAATTTGATCCTACTAGATCGAGTAATTCTAGAGGCAGAGGGAGCAACCCAGATTTTTCATTGAGAAGATCTCTAGTTGGACAAAATAGTTTTTGTAGCATTTTGCTAGAGCAGAGCCAACATCGGGTAAAAGTAAGAAGAGCATACACAAAGGGGAAGTTTTCCTCAGGGAACTTCTAGTCTCAATAAGTTTGATTTTCTTTGCAATATCGACAATCGTTGTGAGCAGATCTTCCCACTCTAGAAGGCATTGCGAATAAAAGAGAAGCAACTGAGAAGAAAGAAAGAGGAATCTTTTGATAGTTCATTGAGATGGCCACTATTGGGCTTCGTGATCAGGACAAGTTGGATGGAGCTTCCAAGTATGTCATCTGGAAGGCAAGGATGTTCTTCCTTCTAGATGAATACAACCTGAAAGCATATATTGATGCAGTGGTAGCAATTCTAACAGATGTAGATCAGCTTAAAGAGTACCAGAAGCAAATGGCATGGGTGAAATGGTTGATCCTAGAGGGAGTCCAGGATCATGTTGTTTCACATATAGTTGGCAAAGATACTGCCAAGTAGATGTGGGATGCTCTCACCACATTGTATCAAGGTACTTCCGAGAAACAAAAGGTGTACCTTGAGGAGAAGTTGAGTCTCATCTGGATGTCGAAGGGGGAAGTCATAGACCCCTTCCTTACCAGGATTCAAGAGGTCTGGGACCAGTTGTCAGTTATTGGGGGAGTGCCTCAACCTACAGAGCTTGTGAGATTGGCACTCAACAGTGTCTCTGAGGACTAGCAGGTCCTTGTCCAAAGCATATTGGGCAGAGACAAGATACTAGATTGGGATAGGATATGACTTGAATTGTAGCTAGAGGAATTGAGGTGAGCTATTCTAAAGCACTCCATCAGTGGCAATAGTAATATACCAAAATAGGTGAAGGGGGAGGATAATGTGGCCCTCACATCAAAGGGTCCTAGTTAGGGACAGGGGGAACAAAGGAAGAAGAAGAAGGACTTGTCAAAGTTCAAGTGCTTCATATGTGGTGAACTTGGTCACTACAGTACCTCGTGTCCTCTTAGGAAGAAGGAAAAGGAGGAGAAACAGGACCAACAAGAATCTTCTATAGAGATAGATAGTTTATCCTCCATTATGGAGGAAGACTTCACCGTGTTTGTTGATATACCTCCAGGAGTGAGGTGGGGAGACTTGGTGTTGTAGGAAGAGTGCTACAGTTGGGAAAGATCCTTGAGGAGTCAACCTCATGGATCAATAGCTTGCTACAGGGGCCCGCAATATTCAGTAGCAAGATGGATGAATGACGTTTTATGCAGTCATATGCCAGAGTGACAGTTGTAGAGACTAGTAGTAGTCAGATGCTAGGGAGCGCAGTGCAGAGTTGGTAGTAGTGCAGTTGGCACAGTGCAAATTCAGCAACATCACAGAGTATTCAGTGGATAGTGTAGAGGATAGTAGCAGTCAGAGACTCGAGTGACAAATGCATTATACTGATCACAATTGATTTAGTATTTTGGATGCTTTTTAGTTGCATATGTTTCAGTTGCAGCAGCAACAGATGAGAGGGAGTTACAGTGCAGATGTAGTGTTGGAAGCAGTTCAATAGGGTCAGAAACAACACAAATGCATCATATAACAGAGTTTCACAGTGGTTGGTGGGCAGAAGCATCCAGGCATCAACAATGTGATAGGAGATGATGCAGAGACAGGGTGTGCAGTAGCACTAGAACAAATTCCTCGCTAAGAGGGAGTTTTAGTTTTTATAGCACCAGATGTGTTCTAGCCACGAAAATTGGTGGAGATGCTAGAATACATGAGATCTCCAAAACCCAAAAATATATTTTGGAAATTTTGCCTAGAAATTACTTATTTAGATTATTAATCAATTTTTAAATATTTCCTAATTCTAAACTTAGGGAATATGGTTAATTAATCAATATTAATTAAGTAAAGGTGAGAATCATCTAGAAACTCACATAGATCAATCCAGAGATGGTCCTAGCCCTTAATTAAGTTTTAATATTTTTTGTTGGTGCTCCAACAAAGGATTGTAAGAGGAGGTCGATGTGGTGTTGGAGAAGACACTTGAGAGGTTCGATTTCTGAGTAGATCGATTTCTAGAGTAGCAACAGTTAGTTGCAAAAGAGATATCTAGAGGTCGAAGCAGTGAGAGAGGGGCAGGGACAGTGATCCTGAGAAAATATTTCCAAATCCAGAGAGGCAACAGCAAGAGGGCCACACTATCCTAGAGAGGCAACGCAAAGGATCTGTGCAGTTTCTTCAACAAGGCAGATCAATTTAATGGTGAGAAAAAATGCTCTCACTTTTAGAGGCTGGGAAGAGGTTCCAGAAGGCTGAAGAGATGATTGCTTAGCAACTAGATTTAGTACGACTTTATCAGAGGCAGTTTCAAGCCACACGTGTGGAAAACAGTATAGAGGCAATGCAGAAGAGGCTCATGCTGGGGTTTGGACGACCAATTTTCTGAAGGCAAGTCATGCTAGATATTGCCTATGGGAGAAGGGAAATTCCATTCAATATTTTTCCCATATTTTATTACCGTGGATTTCTAGTTTCAAGCATCCATATTGTACTCAATTTTTTCACTACTACGTCATAATAAAACCCTCATCTGTTGCACCGTTTTCCCAAGTTGGGTTTTTCCTGGGACTTTTGTCCAAAAATAATTGTGTTATTTCTATGTGGGTGTGCTATCATTTCTTCCAACATTTATTCTTCCATAGTTTTGTTTGTGTAGGTTTCAGTTTGATTTATTTAGTATTTGGCGTAGCCAACAACAAATAAATTGTTAAATAAAATTAATAATTAGGAGAATAATTTCCAGTTGTTGCAATAGGATTTCGGTAGTGGAATTTTCATATCAAGAAGGTGAAGGCTCTTGAGAGAGATAATGGAGGTGATTATGTGTCGAATGAATTTAAAAATTTATGTGCAAATGAAGGCATTCGATGAGAGTTGACAACACCCTACAACCCATAGTAGAATGGGGTGGCTGAGAGAAAGAATTGTATCATTGTGGGAGCAATGAGAGCTATGTTGTATGACCAAGGCATACCTCTAAATTTGTGGGTTGAGGCATGCAACACAACAACCTATTTGCAGAACCATAGTCCTCATTGAAATCTTGGTATGATTACACTAGAGGAGGCTTTCCTGGGGAGAAAGTCGGATGTGTCACGCTTCAGGATTTTTGGAGCCTCTGTTTACTGCCATGTCTCCAAAGAATCAAGGAAGAAGCTTGAGCCGATAGTAGAATTGGTGTTATTTGTGGGTTAAACATAAACTCAAAAAAACTACCATGTCGACTTTCCATCCCTCATAATGAAATTTTTGTGAAGGGATGTAAGTTTGATGAGGAGAAAGTGATGTGGTGCTTTCTTGAGAGGGAGCTTTAGATCCCACCAAAATAGGAGATTTTATGTCAAAAGGAGGAACATCAGGAAGTTTTGGAGAAGCCACAAATTGAGGAGAAGAGAGTGGAGATGGCCACTCAAGCATAACCATCTAGAGAAGGAATGAAAAGAACTAGAGAATCTGAGAGACTTGTGCAAGATGCGAGGGAGAATGTGGGTTCTCCTTCAAATTTGTGCAGGTAGATAAGGTAACCTAATCAATACACTAGCTACATGGCTCTAATGACTGAGCATGTAGAGATTGAGACATCCTCTTTTGAGGAAGCAGTAGAGAAACCTATATGGTTTGATGCAATGGTGGAGGAATACAAATCCATTGTAAAGAAAAGTGTTTGGAAAGTGGTACCAAGACTAGCAGATAAATTAGTTATGGGTTCAAGATGGATCTTCAAGGTAAAGAAGATAATATATGAAAGCATAGATAATTATAAGGCTCGATTTGTGGCCAAGGGGTACTCTCAAGTTGAGGGAAATGACTATGAGGGGATATTTTCTCCTATAGCATGGTACTCATCCATTAGATCAATTCTTTCTCTGGTTGCACAGATGGGGTGGAAGATCCACCCAATGGATGTTAAAACAACATTCGTCAATGGATTTATTGAGGAGGAGGTGTACATCAAGTAACCAGAAGGTTTTGAGACATTTGATCAAGAGTCTCATGTTTGCAGACTCAAGTGAGCATTTTATGGTCTCAAACAAGCACCTTGTGGTTGGTACACTAGGATCGATAACTATCTCACTGGTTTGGGCTTCACCAAAAGTGAAGCAGATGAAAACCTTTATCATATGTTGGTAGAAGGTAAATTGCTTATTATTTTCTTATATGTTGATGATTTGCTTTTAACTGGTGATGAGAAGATGATTAGATCTTGCAAGGAGGACCTTGCAAGGGAGTATGAAATGAAGGACATGGATCTCATGCACTACTTCCTCAAGTTGGAAGTATCGAAAAGAGATGGGGAATTGTTTCTCTCAAGGAAAGTATGAAAATGAGATACTTTGCATGGAGAGTTTTAAACCCATGGAGACACGTCTAGCGGCCAGCTGGAGGAAGGAGGATGCCATTTCAAGTGAGGAAGTGGATGCTACCATTTATCGACAGCTAGTGGTTTCACTAATGTATCGTGTGAACACAAGACCATATATGTGTTATGTATTCAACCAGTTGATCCAAACTATAGTGAGGCCAACTAAATTATTTTGGAAGGAAGATAAGAATGTTTTACTGTACCTCAGAGGCACTACCTAGTTTGGACTATAGTATAGATAGACAAAGGGAGTGAAGTTGTGTGGCTTCACAGATGCAAATTGGGCGGGGAGTCCATCACACCGAAAGAGTACATTAGGTGGAATTTTTTAGTGTTGGGTCTGCAACTATTTCTTAATATAGTAGGAAGTAAATATATGTTCTACTCAACTCGGTAGAAGCAGAATACATGGCTACAAGTCAAGAAACATGTGAGGCGATATAGATGATAAATATAGTTTAAGAGAAATTCTTTGGCGTAAATCACAAGATAAATCATTTGTCGACGCGTTTCGAACCAACAAGTGTTGTTCATCGTCAGGACAAGTTGAAGAAACAGATCCAGCTTAGCAAGTTAAATAGTCTGAGCAGAGACTCCAACGGCTATCTTAACTAACGGCTAATTTTGACTTTAGGACCAGAGTCAAGATTTAATGGAAATTAGTTAAATTATGTGAATATATAAATATAAATGAATTTAAAAGTTGTTAAAGGTTAGTTAAAAAGGTATTGTTTAATAATTAAAAATTATAATTCGTTATTTAAATGGGACTTAAAGTGTGTGTGTGTGTGTCTATATATATATATATATATATATATATATATATATATATATATATATATATATATATAAAGAAATATATACAAAGGTTAGTTAGAAACTTATTGGAACGAGAAAATAATTTAAAAATAAAAATTGGAATATACATAAAAATAATATTATATAAAGTTTAATTAATAAAATAAAATAAATAAATAAATAAATAATAGATTAAAAAAAATAAAAAAAAATCCTAAAGATGTGAAGGGTGTCTACTTGATCCCCTGTTCTTGTGGGACCCCCTATATTGGGGAAACGGGGCGCTCCATCCATCAAAGGATTAGCGAACATGCAGTGGACCTAAGACATGGAAGAACCAAGTCTTCAAGCGTAAGCAGAGCATGTGGAGAAGACCAAGCATCAAGTGTGTATTGAGGAGGCCAAGGTTATTGCCAAGGTTGCTCAGTTCCATCACCGTAAATTTAGGGAAGCTATTGAAATTGAAAAAAGGCTGAGCAATCTCAATAGAGATGATGGCTGGAAGATCAGTAGCTGTTTGATCCCGGCCCTTTCCTCCTAGTATTACTCCTTTTATTTATATATATATATATACATATATATATATATATATATATATATATATATATATATATATATATATATATATATATGTCTTTTTTTTTTCTTTTTTTTGTGGTATAGTCGCTCACTTGATTCATTCATTAATTTATTTATTCAATTTTTTATTTTTATTAGTATTATTAGTATTATTATGAATTTTTTTTAATCTATTATTTATTTATTTATTTTATTTTATTTTATTAATTAAACTTTATATAATATTATTTTTATGTATACTCCAATTTTTATTTTTAAATTATTTTCTCGTTCCAATAAGTTTCTAACTAACCTTTGTATATATTTCTTTATATATATATATATATATATATATATATATATATATATATATATATATACACTTTAAGTCCCATTTAAATAACGAATTATAATTTTTAATTATTAAACAATACCTTTTTAACTAACCTTTAACAACTTTTAAATTAATTTATATTTATATATTCACATAATTTAACTAATTTCCATTAAATCTTGACTCTGGTCCTAAAGTCAAAATTAGCCGTTAGTCAAGATAGCCGTTGGAGTCTATGCTCAGACTATTTAACTTGCTAAGCTAGATCTGTTTCTTCAACTTGTCTTGACAATGAACCACACTTGTTGGTTCGAAACGCGTCGACAAATGATTTATCTTGTGATTTACGCCGAAGAATTTCTCTTAAACTTGATATGGATCACATAAGCCTCAATTCAACAATGATAAATATACTTGTTGGATTGCTTGGTCATATGGTGGATCCTACTATGATCTACTATGATAATTAGAGTTTCATTAAGCTCTCTTAGAATCCTATATTTCATGATCGATCCAAGCACATATATATTTGGTATCACCATTTATAGGATTGTGTGGAGAGGCAGATACTGTTGATACAATACATTATGTTAGATGAATAAGATGCTGACATTTTGACAAAGGATTTGTAAAGAGGGTATTTTTAGTTCCACAGGTGCAAGACAGGGGTGGTTGATAATGCCTTTCTTGCTAAGAGGGAGTGTTGAAAAATACAACGAGAAATTCTCAATTTGATTTTTCATTGATTAAATTGAGAAAATTTGAATTTCCACATCAGCAGACAGCTTGGATATAGTTAGCTTGTGTGACATGGATTGTGTCACCAAGTTTATTTAGTAAATTTGAGTTGGAGGATTTAGAGTTTAGTTAGAAATGTGTGATTGCTAATTTGTAGCAATCAAAGTCAGTCATCTCAATTTGTTTTCAGTTAACTAGTTCCAACTATTGGAGGAACTAGTGGAAGGTCAGTTGTGTAGTGGAACTTCAATCAAACTCAGTGATAATCTAGTTAAGTGATCAATTAGCCTAAAATAGCTAGTACATGGAGAGAATTCGAGTTACCTAGTTGGGGTGGAGATTGCAAGGTAGTGCCACATCAATTGTAGACTAGTCTTGAGTATACAGGTGTTGCATGAATTCAGATGATTAACCTTGGGAATTGGGCAATAAATTTTTGAGAATTTCCTAAATAATAGTGGCCTAATTTCTCAAGGAATTGCGTAAGGAAATAGGGGCTCAAGCAGAGGAAAAAATTGACTAAGTCTAGGTCAGAACTTCTCAGTGAGTAGAGAGATAGGTTATTCACTTGTAGGTTGTGCTTAGTTGAGAAAAGCACTTTTAATACATCTTTATTCATTAAATTAATGCAAGTAGGCATTGGGGTTTTCAACAGATTTTATTTCCCGAGGAAAACCATTGTGTGCACGTCTGTTATTTCTTATTGCATGTGTGATATTTTTTTCTAAATTATGAATTAAATTCCATAGAGCAGTAGAGTAGGTTCACGTCTTGTGATTTCAATTAAAGCTTCATGAGAAGTTGCAAATCTACATCATAATTTCTACACTTAAAAAATTTCTTGAGACAATAGTATGTAATTCAAACCAAACCATATGTTATCGACTCGTCACATGCAAGTGAATTTGGGTGGTTTCCTTCCACACTCAATAATCATTAGTAATATTTGGTTAATAATATTAGTCACCAATATAAATTTGTACACTAAATCATTATCATGACATAATAATTAACATCTTTGTAACTATAAGTAAGAACTAATGAAAACAGACATTTAATGAATCCATCATATAATTAGACTTAGTCATAAAACACATCCACCACAATTATTATCATCATAACATCAACTAGAAAAATAATTATTATTACATCCATTCATAGTAAGAGCCAAATATTTAGTTCCTTAACCTGAGGTCTTCAAAGAATAACATATCAAGGCTAATGTCATATCAGTGTTTATCAACCATAGTGGTCACTACATACACCCCCTCTTAACAATAGATGTTGGCTTAGGGGTTCCTGACCCAGGTTCAGAGTTAGTTGTGCTAAACAAATCCCTACACCACTGGCCCTTTCGGCATCAATCTGCGGTGCGCAGACTGAAGTCTCACCCGAAGCAGTATGGGGTGATGCTGGAACCAAGTTTCCGCACCCAGAGATTTGTGTGATTTCTTTTTGTGACCTAGATCTACCTTCGTGTAGATCAATAAGCCTTTATGGATTATCAATGTAAATTCCTTTAATCAGCCTCTAGACCTTCAGGAAGGTCTACGACTGGATTTTGTGGACCATGAACAGGTGAATTAGCTACTTATGTGCACCATAGATACTCTTAAACCAGTATTTGCTCAGATCTACTTAAGTGTTCGATAACTTTAACAGACAATGATATAATCTTTGTGTAAACACTTAACATCAGTTGCATTCAGATAACAATAGAGATCAAGTAAAGTCGCGCATCAATACATCATTATTTTATAAAACCATCATTCATCACAGCATAAAGTGAATTCATACATAACATAAGAGATAAAACACAGGAATTTATGTAACAATATTCTTTATTGATGTTCAATTAAGCTTACAGACTTAAGACTTCCCTGCGCACTTAGCTGCAGGGGTCCACACACTTAGCTGCGGAAAGTACTCTAGGCCTCTATGCACATAGTCGCAGAGCCTTCCTCCTTACTCTCCTGCACTAACTTTCTAGACTCTTTCCATCATACCCATAGACAAACTTCAATTACTTTCTTGGAAATCCCTAAGACATATCTATTTATACAATTCGATCTTCAATAGCTGACTCAAGTTACATAAAAGAAGGGTAAAACCCTTTCTGACTCTTTAAATAACTACGCGCTCTGTGAGCACAACTTGCAGAGACTTTACATCAAAAATTTGGAATTTTCCCCAAAACTGATCCCAGGGACCCCATCCCAACAGGCTCCCAACACAAATATCATGACTCGCCCTCGAGTCACTTGGCTGGTGCGGAGAGCTTGATGCGAAGATCCCCCATCTCCACCTGCACCACTGCTACTTCAGTCGTGCTCTACGTGGTTGCTTGCTTCACCTATTCAACCAACTGTTTTGTGGTTGGTCCTGCGCTGTCCTACTTGATATTCTGCTATGTAAGCTGCAGGTTTGCCAACTTTTCCTATATGTTGTTGGAGACTTGGTAGCCTTCTTCCAACCAAGGATCAAGTCGCACCTTAAGGAACGCCTCTTTTTTTTGCACTGCTTCCACTTGTTGAAGCACTTTCTTCCCCTCCTGCAACTTGGCGAGGTGTTGCATTGTAGCCACTGATCGCGCCGTCATCCGCACTTTGTCGTACTGATGTTGAAGCTCACAAATCTATATTTTTAATCTTTGTAGGTTGGGATCTTCCTACAGGGTCATTACTACTTCCATGTCATGCTCAAACAGCGTTGTGCAGTCCACTACTGCGGCAACAACACTAGTTATTCCATCCTTAACAGCTTCTTCACATCGTTCCCTAACTTCTGGCAGGGTTGAAGGCTATGACTTGAGCTCTAGTTCTATGATTTTCATATTCAATTCAAACTGAACTTGGACCACCTTTGCCTTAGCATCGCAGACACCTGCATCAATTTTCCTGACCTTGGCCTCAAGTGATGCATCCTCAGGTATGTGCAAGTTCGACATTGTCCTGCAAGCCTCTACAATCATGGCCACTAGCTGGGCGCTCTGTGCCTAGATTATATCCTTCAACTTCAGGGCATCCGTCTTCTCGACAAATGTCCACTCATTGTTCACCCGATATTCACTGATTAAGTAGAGACTGCACTACTCCTACTCTCTTAACTCCGTTGTCACACTTGACTGTAGCGTGTGAAGGTACTCCTTGGGGAGCACTGTGAGGTTGAGGGAAATGTTCTCCAGAGAACTTATGATGACCTTATCATCAGTCGATTCCGTGCTAAATGATCCTTCTGGTAGTGTGACTGCCTAGAGATACATTGACCTAACCATTTTTGTAGCCTAACTGGTGCCAAGTTCCAAGCTCATATTTGCGGTGCTCACCTGCCCTCCACCCACTTGTATCCTACTGGTTTGGATTTGCAGCTCCCGCATATCCTTCAAAATAGTTCCCAGCGACTCCAGGTGTTGTTGTTCAAATTACTACATATGTTCTGTTGTGGTATCGCACACCTTATCTCTGATCTCATCAAGATCACCTTCTGTTAGCATAATTGGATCCAACATGGCTTTGTTGCTTTTGATTTCTTCTAGGACCCCTCCTTCTATTGTTCCCTATACCTCTTCACCCAAAATGGAGAGCTCTATCCTTCATCTCCACTGTTAAAGTCCTATAGTGATAGGATTCATAATTTTGAATTGGCTAAGGTTAAGTCTTGTAATATTGTACATACCTTTTATTTTTTCAAATGTTTTCCATATTAAAATTAAAAAATGTAAAGAGGGTAAGTCCTAAAATAAATATAAAAGGACAAGAAAAATAAGAAAAGATCAAAAAATGAAAAATATGAACCCCAAACAAAAAAAATAGATCATGAAAGTGTGCAAGTCCAAGTGCCACTGCTCTTTACTTTAATGTCTTAAATAATGGTTGTGTGCAGCTTGTCCTATATGCCACAACCCATGATAGTCAAATTGTTTAATCTTGACTACTGCATGCTTTGAATTTTATGTTTATAGTTAGAGAATAAAAATTTGACCAAACAGTTTAATCTTGGCAGATAAGTAGATAGGTAGAGAAATAAAATGATCTCATCAGTTTAATCTAAGCCCTTGGAAGATATAAGGCTATAATTAGATAGTTTGTTTCATAAAAGAATAAAGAAAAGAAAAGGGTTTGCTAGCTTAAGTTCACCCACCAAAGTGAAGAAAAAATGTTAGGGTAAATGTTATGAAACCAGCTCACAAAAAGATAGAAAAGATAGATCAACACCTTAGAATTTAGCCTCTTCGAGGGGGCAACCTCCTTTACATTACACAAATGAATGATTCTTTGATGATTCAAATGAAAAAACCTCATTTCTATATATAGGAGTCTAAGGAGTCACAATATAACCCAGCCGACCTAACAATAATAATATAATGGCACAAAAATAACAATAGAGGGATTCTATGGGGCACAGTAATAACAATATGGGGAAAATAGGGGCATAACAATATTAATAAGGGATACAACTACAATAGTAATGGGGTAATCACTACTATTATAGGGACCTATCATGCTCCTCTCCTTCAGAAAAGTGTTGTCCTCAATGCTTGAGTAGTTCTGGATGCTTCTGTATAAAATTATCATCCTCCCATGTGGAATCTTCAGCGGATAAGTTCTTCCACTTGATGAGATACTCCGAAATTGATCGATTTCGTAGCTGTCGAGTTCTTATTTCTATGATTTCTTTTGGTTCCAATATAATTTTTTCTTCCTCGTCAAGTTTTGGCAATATTGTTTGAACTAGGAGCTTGTTGCCTATAACCTTCTTTAAACATGAAACATGGAAAATTGGGTGCACTCGAGAAGCTGCAGGAAGCTCCAATTTGTATGCCATAGTACCAATCTTTTGCAACACCTTGTACGGACCATAATACTTTGGTGATAATTTATTATCCTTCTTAGCTTTCTTGAGGGACATTTGTTTATATGTTTGTAACTGTAGGAATACCCAATCACCTACATCAAAAATTCTTTCGCTGCGATGTTGATCTGCCTGTTGTTTCATTCTATTTGCACAAAGACAAGGTTATCCTTTAAGAGTTGGAGGACTTATTGTTGATGCTCAATGTGATTTTCCATTGCTTAAACCTTAGATTTTTCTCTTAAATATGATGTGATGGATGGTGGCTGATATCCATAAAGTGCCATAAATGGGGTCATTTTTGTTGTTGTATGGAAGGAAGTGTTATACCACCATTCAGCCAGAGGCAACCATTTGACCCATTGTGTCTGTTTATCAGATACAAAGCAACGAAGATATCCTTCCAAACATTTGTTTACTATCTCAGTTTGCCCATGAGATTGACGATGATAAGATGAGTTATGAGCTAACTAAGTACCAAGACAAGAAAATAATTTTGTCCAAAAATTTCCAGTGAAAATGGGATCTCTATCACTTACAATAATATTTGGGTTTCCATGTAGCTTTTGAATTGTTTCCATAAATGCAGTAGAAACTGTACTGGCTTTAAATGGATGTGATAATGCACAAAAATGTGCATACTTGGTAAGTCTGTCAACTACCACCATGATGACACTCTTTCCCTCAGACTTGGGTAAACTTGTGATAAAATCCATTGAAGCCTCCTCCCAACATTGGCTTGGAATGGATAAAGATTGTAATAGACCTAGGGTCTTAATTGTTTCAACTTTATTTTGTTGGAAAACCAAACATTCCACCAGAAACTTTTGAATATTCGATTTAAGGCCATCCCAAAAAAATTCCTTCTTAACCCTGTGGTAAGTTTTTAAAAATCCTGAGTGCCCTCCCAAGGGAGAAGTGTGCAGTTCCATAAGAATCTTTTGTTTGATTTGGGAATTCTTACAGAGGTATAAGAGATATTTGTACCATAACAAATCATTTTGCCAGCTAAATGTATCAGGTGTATTGGAATCTTGTTGTAACTTTCAAATAAGTGCCCACACTTCTTCATCATTATTCCATTCCTCCCTTGCTTCGGTTATCCAATATGGTTGGATAATAGAAATGGCACACAACAATGCTTCCACATCCTCATCCTTTCTTGAAAGTGCATCTGCCACCACATTTTTCTTCCCTTTTTTGTAGATGATTTCAAAGTCATAACCCAACATATTTGTGACCCAGTTTTGTTGCTCTTCAGAGGATAATCTTTGTTCTAAAAAGTATTTAAGGCTATCATGATCCGTTTTTACCTTGAAGTGTCTTCCCATTAGGTAGGGTGGCCATTTCTTAAGTGCATGTAGTATTGCCAACATTTCCTTCTCATAAATAGCTTTGTGTAAAAACTTTCCCTTGATTGGATGACTTTCAAAAGCAATGGGTCTTTCATCTTGCATTAAAACAACACCAATTCCATTTCCCAAAGCATCACATTCCACAATAAAGGTTTTTGTGAAGTCTGGTGTAGCTAAGACCGATGCTTGGCACATTGCCTCTGTAAGAATTTCGAAGGCTATTGTTGCTTCTGGAGTCCATGAAAATGCATCTTTCTTCAATAATGTTGTTAGAGGTGCTGCTATTCTCCCATAATTCTTAACAAACTTGCGATAATACCCTGTCAACCCGAGAAATCCTCTCAGATGCTTTATGGATGTGGGGATTTTCCATTCCTTAATGGCTTTAATTTTGCTAGGGTCTACCTTAACTCCTTCATGAGATAAAATATGACCCAGATATTCCACCTCTTGTACTCCAAAGAATCATTTGTATTTTTTTTCGTATAATTGTTTCTCCTCCAATAGTTGTAGTACCCTGTCAACATGTTCAACATGATCCTTCCAATACTTGCTATAGATTAGTGTATCATCAAAAAATACTAACACAAATTTTCTAAGGAAGGGTTTGAAAATGGAATTCATCAAACCTTGAAATGTAGAAGGTGCATTGGTAAGGCCAAAAGGCATGACCAAAAATTCATAATGACCCTCATGAGTTCTAAATGCTATTTTCAAAATTTCTTCAGTCTTCATTCTGATTTGATGATATCCTGAACGAAGATCCAACTTGGTGAAGTAAATTGATCCATCCAATTCATCCAGTAATTCATCAATGACAGGAATGGGAAACTTATCTTTAATAGTGAGCTTGTTGAGCTCCCTATGATCTGGACACATGCACCATGATCCATCCTTCTTGTGCAACAATACTACTAGAGCAGAGAAAGAACTTTGACTAGGTTGAATTATACCCACCTCTAGCATTTCTACAACCATACATTCAATTTCACTCTTTTGGGCATAGGGATATCTGTACGGACTGATGTTTGGAGGAACACTTACTGGAATCATATAAATAGCATGATCATGATCATGAATAGGTGGGAGACCTTTGGGAGTCTCAAATACCTTGGAATGATTGTCCAAGACTTTTTGGAGATATGGAGAAATAGATGATTTCGATGTGGAAACATCTAGCAAACATAATTGTGCAATTACACCTCTTTGTTCCCTTTTTAGAAGCTTTGTCATACCGTTAGAGTTAATTATCTTTCTCGGTTTCCCTACAATACCCCTTAATTCAACTTCCTTTCCTTCTGTAGAAAATTTCACGAAAAGTTCTTGAAAATTAAAAGCTATTGTACCCAAGGATTGTAGCCATTGACTCCTAGTACAATATCAGCACCTCCCATTGGAATGGAAAGCATTGGGCTAGTCAATACATATTCTCCCATGGATAGCTTGATATTATGGCACTTTCCAGAGCAATTTATCATTCTTCCATTTGCAACCATCACTTGACACTTCGGTGTTGGATATAGTAAGAAATTCAATTCTTTTGCTATCTTACAATGAATAAAATTGTGGGTTCTTCCTAAATCAATCAACACTATTACCTTTTTCTTCTTGATTTGTCCTTCTATCTTAATGGTTTGAGGAGTGGTAATTCCAGCCAATGCATTACAAGATATGGTCGGATTCATTTCTTCTTTATCTAGGCTTTGTTCCTAGAGTATATCCTCTTCTTTTGACCTTTCTTGCTCCTTTTATTCTTCCTCTTCACAATATATGTAGAATAATTTCTTCTCAGCACACTTATGACCTTTAGTGTATTTGCTATCACAACTGTAACAAATCCCTTTTGCTCTTTTTTCTTCCAATTTTTTTGGTGTCAACCTTATAGGTTGTGGAAGGCTAGGGGCAACAACACCTCCATCTTTATATTTGTGAGTGGTATCCTTCCTAGTTTCCATAATTTTGCTTTCCAATTTTATTGCTAACTTGAATGCCTTCTCTAATCAATCAGGTTCCCAAAGGTGAACATCATGTTGGATATTATCCTTTAAAGTCCCTATGAACACATCAATCCTATGCTCCTCTGGAATATTTTTTACCCTTATGTTCAATTTTTGGAACTCCTCAATGTGCTCCATTATTGAACCCTTTTGTTTGAGACTTATCAATTGGCTAAAAAAAGTGTTGCTTTTTGTATCCTCATAATGTGCTGTCAATTCTTCCATAAAAATTTCCCTAGTGATAATTTGTTTACGAGAGAAAAGCCATTGATACCATACAAACTGATTTGGTTCCAAATATAAAGTTGCAATACGTAACTTTTGTTTGTTTTGCACATTACTGAGATCGACAAATTGCTCCATCTGTAATATCCATGTTGCGGGATCCTTGCCATCAAAATTACTCATATTGATTTTTGGAATATGGTGGGTCTTCGATCCAACATTAGAGTCTATGAAATTATGATTAACATTTCTTTTGTTCTCATCATGAGTTTCCTTCACTACCCTTTCACCATTAGTAAGTATTTCTTGTAGAAAATTTGTCAAATCTGTCTTCAAATCTATCTTCAAATTGTCAATCTCAGCATCCACGTCATTCATCTTAGCTTCTACATCTTTCTTTAAACCATCCATCTTAGATTCTGTTACTTTTTGTGCGAGTGACATTTGTTGCACTTGGTCTCTTAATTTTGATATATCATGTTGCATTTCTTCCTCTTCTTCACAAGTCATGCTAGATATTTCAGGTTGCTTACTGGGTGTTTGAATTTTCTTTCCTTGGGGCATCGGTTACCGATAATAATTCTCTACTATGCCCTTTGAATTCCTTCAAAATAATTTTTCAAACCAAGCTCAAGCAAAAATTTAAAAAAAATCTACACACCTTTTTTCACTTTGTAGGAGCTCGATATTGCCTCTGACGTATCTCCGTAATTTCGAATCATCCAGTTCTGAAATTACGACCTACAATAGCCCTCCATGTCCTCTTTCCAATGCCACTAGTTTGATCGAATTTAGATTCTCCAAGGAAGAGTTATGCACAATCTCCCAAGATGACTTTATTATAGACCTTTTCAGAAGATCGAACTTGTGGGAAGTGCCACGTGTCACTGTTTCGACCTTAGGATCTAAAAAATATACACAGGAAACTACAGCCCGTCTTATTTTTGTAACTTCTTACGAAATTTCAATCTGATGCTCAAAACAAAAGTTATGACTATTTTCCCTAGGTCAATTGTTTGGAATGTAATTTGTGAGTCTGCAAAAATGCCAACTTCCTCAAATCATATCTCCGCAAATATAGCGTGAAAAGCTCTGAAATTTGGACATGCGGTTCAAAACGATTTCAGCCCAAATGGGTTTTTCTTTTAGCATCTGAAACGTTTCAGAAAAAAAAATTATATCGTAAATTCCACGATGACCTGTTTGGAGTAGCAAAACCCTAGAATTCAAAGCTCTGATACCAAATGTTATGAAACCAGCTCACAAAAAGATAGAAAAGATAGATCAACGCCTTAGAATTTAGCCTCTTCAAGGGGACAACCTCCTTTACATTACACAAATGAATGATTCTTTGATGATTCAAATGACAAAACCTCCTTTCTATATATCGGAGTCTAATGAGTCGCAATATAACCCGGCCGACCTAACAATAATAATATAAAGGCACAAAAATGACAATAGAGGGATTCTATGGGGCACAGTAATAACAATATGGGGAAAATAGGGGTGCAACAATATTAATAAGGGATACAACTACAATAGTAATGGGGTAATCACTAGTAATATAGGGACCTAATAGTAGGTAAAAGGGTAGGTAGAAGAAAGGTTTTAGAAATACAATTCATTTGAAGCATAAGCACTAATATCATGCTTAACTATGTGTTTCAATGTACAGGAATAGTTATCAAAGTGAAAAGCATGTTCATAGCTGATTTTCCTAACTTCCCATTCATAGCATTTCACCCCTCACTATATACTTGCTAATTTCCCTTTTACCCTTTCATGGCTTGTGAAAACACCATTTCCATTCATTTTGCCTCCTACCCCTTCGTTTCACACATTCCCTAGCCAATTTACCTTCTACATTCATCCCCTTTCCCAAAAGTCCCTTTCCCTTAGTGTGAAACCCTTTTTCCCCTTGGAAAATCACTTTCCATTTGATTAATTCCCCTAAAAACCTCGAGAAACCCACTAAACCTCTTATCCTAACTTTCATTTCCCCCCGCATTACTATATTAGACCCCGAAAATTCATTTTTACCTATTATATTCCATAAACCCACATTACTCATAAACCCATAGTTAATAACTAGTTAATTACACTTAACCGTAATTAATCCCATAGGTCCCGCTAACCTCCACCCCATCACCAAATCGTGCAAATTTTCCACGCGACGACCGTCGGATCATCCACCCTCAGATCCAACGGCCCTTGCCCATATCGTGCCCGCTCGATGCCTGACCTTTATCAGCCCGAGAGCACGCGATATGGGCAGTTTTGCTTGGGCCCATTTTTCTGCGTGTCAGCCTCCAGCATATATTGCGTTCCCCCGAAAAAATATCGCCTGACCCTCATAAGCAATGTGATACCCTCCAATACCACCTCCTCTCCATAAGCAAAACTGCCATTGTTTAGATAATTTCCCCATCAATTCTAAACCGCTCCTGGTTAAAAGCCCTCATACCCCATCATTGGCCATTTTCACCGGGTTTCACTACTGAAGCCTCCGGAGCACACCAGCACCCTCAGAGCTCTTGCAACCAGCTACCAACTGCCAGAACCTTCCAAAACGCCATCACTGCACACCTCAAAGTCGAAGAAGCCTTTGCAGACCTCAATTTTAAACCAGTTTGCAACCTCGGCCGTAAAAATCTAGGTATTTAAGAAAAAAACCAAGGATTGCCCTCTCATTTAAAAAATACACTAAATTCATGAAATAATTGATTGAATTTACTTAATTTCCCTTTAAATTGAGAGTTTTCCATTCCTAAAATACCAAAACCCCTACCTACAAACTGTTGACACCCTACCTTGGTTACTGAATTTTTAAAACCTCACTCCCAAAGCCATATAAACCAAATTTCCACAGTTTATTACAGAATGGTTGCCCAGACCTCTCTAGATGTCAGACCAGTGACAAACCCTCATTTAGACATTGACCACCTTGCCCTGGCAGACAGAGACTTCCAAATCAAAGATAAAACCACCCCACGCCACCTTCTGAGAATCCACTGCTGGGCCAAGAATAGATTCCTTAACCATGCTGGTGGTATAAACATTTGGGAATCCAATCTTCCCAAGTATACTGTTGAGCTAATTTATTGACTAAATTAACACAAGTATTTAATTATCAATTTGGGTTTGTAAACTTGGAGGCAAATCCACTGTATATGGACACCAGATATAATCAAGTTTAGAGGATAAAATTTGAAGAATTAAGGAAGTACATATTACAAATATAAACCTATTTTAACAATTTCTACTTCATTTATGTAATATATTAGGGAAGAGGCTCCTAACTTAGGAGAACCAGGTTGTCCTTCCCTACAATACTACTTTCATGAAGATAAATCTAAGAGCACTAATTAACAATGGTTTATGATGCAGAAGATGTAAAAGAAGAGGCTCCTAACTAAGGAGGTCCATATTGTCCTCCTTCACAATCCTACTATATCACAATCACCATTGCTTCAAACCAGAAATGCATAAATAACTTCAAATAAGAAAAGGAGAATGAAATTTAGTTTTAGTTCAAGATCAAATAGAAGGGGAATTTAACTTAAATTCCTGTGTGTTCCTTCATATGTAGATTAGAATTAAACCAATATTCATTCAACAATCATCACACATCTAAATACATTTGAAACAAAAACTAGTCTATGAAAACTATAAAAAATGAACCAAGAAGTGTACTTAGCTTGGTGTGGGGGCCCTCCACCCTTGCCTTGCACACTTGAAGAAATCTCAGCTACAGCAACTTCAGTAAATCAACCAAGAATGAACAACAAATTGGAATGAAACAAGTTCTTCAAATTAGCTCCCAACTTCAATTATACAGAAGTTACATACAAATTCCATTACAAAAGCCATCAAAGTCTTGGTTTTAAATAGAGGTTTAATGAAACAAACTAATCTATATTATCTCTAACACTCATATCTACTCATATCCACCTATCTAAGTCAAACTCATCCAATTCATCCCAAGAAATATGGTCAATCCCATAAAATCTCAAAACTGCCCCATTTCCTAGGGATTTTCTAGTGACTAGTCATGTTTGACCAGCCTTGACCGGGCCTAATAAAGCTTGTTCTGGCCGAACCAAGTGGAGTTAGCTTAATCCTAGTTCCCAAGCTTTCCATATATGCATCAAACTCGAGCCCAAGTGTCCTGCAAACATGTCATCCACATAGCTATTACGAGAATTTATGATTCAGTCCAAAATTGCACTTGAAACTCAATTTTCATAAAAACTTCTAGAAATTGCAAAATTAAAATTAAACACCTGAATATGCATAAAATACATCAAAATGAGATGGATGTGATGGAAAATGGATGGAAAATATAAGGATTAAGTAGGTTTCCCTAAGCAAAAATAGGCCAAAACTGAGGGCCAACATCTCCCCCTTGCTGATCTTCAAGCATGTCCTCATGCTTGTCTTTGTCTCATTGATTTTATGCCTCTGTATGCTGACCTCCCTTGTTGTTCTACCAATGGCTCTATCCCTTGAAGATGAAGCTTTCTCTTGAGCTACCTGTAAAAGGATATCTATGCTTTCATGTACTTCTTCTCTTTTCTTGTGGACGACATTCTTTACCAATATATCATTCTGGATGAGTAGCTTCAAACAACAAATAAAACTTGAATTTTGCAATACATTCTGACACAGGATTCATGTCCCTCTCAAATCAACAATTTTACTCAAAGGATCCAATATCCAGTTTCCCTTACATTTCATTAAAAGAAGCAAAATTTTTATGTTTAGGCATTCACTCTCAATTTAGCCACGAATTTACCCATGCAATCTGCAAAATATGGGTTGGAAGAACCATAAAAATATCCCAAATAAAAATGAATTTGAGAAAACTGCCTGCAGGGAGTCTAATTAAGCTCATTCTGAAGAAAACCCATGTTTTCATTTTTCAAATTTCATGTTATTTTACTCAGAAAAAGGCAATGAAAAATATTGGCTTTCAAAAATCAGAATGCCTTTCTGAGATTGAATGATCACTCAATTTGAAATCAATTTTTTTCTCTTCAAATTTTTCTTCAGTATCCTGCTTACCTTTTTCTAATGCCCTTGATAAAGAGATGAGACCAATCCTCAAAAATATGAAGTTACTGCTTCCGCAAACACAAAGCTTTGATATAAAAAGATTATAAAAACATAATAAACATGTTTTTATTAATCTATTTCTTTTATTCTATCCTCTATTTCATCAATTTTTTTTAAACTCCTTTGTCTCTGTCTTTGCAGCATCTCTTCTCTGTTCATGCAAACAAAATATCCATCTTTATACACACTTCTGTAAGAAAGAAATTGAACTCTGTTTTGGAAAAGAAATATACAGAAAAACGAAATTATATCATAATTGCTCCTTTCGATTTTCGTTTTTGTTAATATTGTTGAATTGAAGCCATTGTATGTGTACTCGTACCTTATAATCAACGAATTGCTTTTCTCATTATGAACCCTGTACATTGTTTTCATTGATCATTTCCATTTTGAAATCAAACTGAAATTCCTGTCATACTGTTTGATAAATTATAGTTGTAAACTTGGCTGCTATAAATTTTACAAAACTACACAAAGCTCCTTATTTCATGCAATCAAAATATATGAACAGACTCTGTTTTAAATTCCCGTGGAAGATTTTTCATGCACCACTGAGTTCATTTCGTTTTTTTTTAATCTCCAGCTATGTCACCGTTTATTGATTGTGCAATTAAGCCCACTGCATGTGCATTTAAGCTACTGTATAAACACTTCTTTTTATTAGCAGACTTGACGATTTCATGGAATATCAAAATCGATTTACCAGATTGTTGTTGAAGTGTCGTGATCCCCTTGATTCGTGGCCCAATTAGCTGCATTTCATATCATTTCTCCCTATTAAACACGCTTATTTGTTGACTGGTGGCATAAAGGAATTTTAAATAAATGACAGACAATCTAAACAAAGAGTTCGGCAATCATGATCCCGACTTTGCCTCTACAATCTTCTTCAAAATAGAAGGAAATCAAATCTAATCTTATCTGATTTGTTTCCACGAGATTCTGGGCAACCAACAACGCTATTTACCCACTTATCTCTGCATAGACTCAGCTATTTTTACTTACCTCCTCTGTCAAAACATTTTTAACGCTTTTAATCCTCTGGCTGCTATTCTCCTGAGCTTCCAAGGGCTGTGATGGAAAAAATTCATGATTCTGAGCTGCAACAATGGTAGAGCTCTTCTTTGCTGAACGTACAGGGTTCATTTCAAAACGTTTTTACCATTGACTGTAGCTGTACAGGGTTTCTGCTATTGTTTTTAAAATACGTATGACTGTTTTGTTATTTGATTTGTTGTGCTCTGACCGGAATGCCGTGCACATATCCATCAAACTGTTGAATGGAACTGTGTTTAATTAAACATCCTGCATACCAACTTATTATGCCGTGACTGTTGTATATATTGTTTGTTTTGATTTCCACATTGGTTGCATAAATCTTACAGCTGCTTGCATCATTTAATCACAGGTTTGTCTTCATGTGGGTTGTGGCTATCTTTGCATTGCCAATGTGTCATTTGTTGAAGTGTTTGAATGCACTAGCCATGCAAATGTATGATGATTTGCATGCATTTCTCCAATGGTTTGCGTGCATCATCATTCAATCTTATGACTGTATAAACCACATACTCGTTTGAAAGCCTGTTTGAATCATATGCTTGGTTTGGATGTGCATTTAAATCATGGCCCCCACCTACTATCAATTATGCTGCCATACCATATGATTATATGACATTACACTGCGTATATGACTGCAAGCCTGCCTACCTTATACCTCCATGTTTCATTATGTAGCCATGCAAATCCATATGTTTTAAACGGTGTGCCTTCAATATGTTTCAATAAAGTGCATATGTGCAACATGCAAATGTTTTAGCGCACATTTCCTTATGATATATTTCCTTTCTGTATTCCCTTTCGAAATGCGCATATAATATTTAATACATTTCCTTGATGTATTTCCTTTAAAAAAAAATGTGCATGTTTGATGATAATAACCTTACCCTTTTGCATATTATCATATACTTGCAATCATATAACTTTACACCATGCATATATAAATAATAGCATTTCTTCTTATGCGCTTATGATAAGGTTAATCATTTCGATTTGCACTTATTCCATATTTATTGCAATGTATTTCCTTAATTTTAAAATGACCATTTTTAGGTCATGTTTAAAATTGTTTCCATAGGACTAATGCTTGCTTTGTTTGTGCAGGTGCAACTTTTTTAATTCCTCACTTTGATCCATTTTGCTTAGAGGAAAAATACTTAGGGTTAGGGTTTTGAAATGAATATGGAAATTATGAAGGGAATGTAGAATTATAAGGGTTATGGAATGAAAAATATGTACATATGTATATTGGATTAGGTGTAGAATACAGGATAATGGGCATAAAAGAATGGATATAGGATGAAGGTAAATGTAATGAATATAAAATATGCATTCAGGTATTAACTCAATTTTAACAAAGTCTAAAAATTTCTACAAAAATTTGAATTTACAAGAGCAAAGTTTTATACTTACGATTCTTGTACTTCCCTGTAGGATTGGATGAATGTTGTTGTTCTTTAACAATATTGGATGAAGTTTTCTTGATCAAATATCATAGATAGATAGATCTTATTTATGCTTTCTGTTCTAGCATCCTTCATTGATTCTGGTCCATTGATTATTGATGTCATTCAGGTCCCTCTGCAATTGATTCATAATAACTCAGGTCCCTTCTGTCATGTACATTTTTATGCAATATATACATGTTTTTGCTAACATTTTAGGTCCCTCTGCAATTGATTTCAAAAATATTTCAGGTCCCAACTGCCAACAATACAAGTTCCGTCGTAAATTCAGCTACACAACTAAGTTTCTTTTTGCGAATATTCTCCCCTTGCTGATGGTAAGACTTGTCCTCAAGTCTTGTTTATTTTGGAGGATGATTCCTGCAAACTCAAACTGAAGAAATGGTAAAACAAAATAGAGAATTCATATTGGCCAAGCAAGTTGGTTTTCCAATATGAATTCGAGTTTGTATTGTGCCACTTTCGTGGATTTTCACAACCAAACTCCTTTATTATTTTTGAACTTTTTCTATTTTTTCTTTTCTGAATGGAGGTGGGGTGTAATGGAGTAGGGAAGTATGAAAGCTTATGAAAATAGGTTATATTGAATTCATGATGTAGTAGTAAGTCTGGACTTCAACATGCTTGGTCATGGAGCTTAACATAAAGTATGGATGATGAACAATATGAATTCAAATCATGAACAAATGATGATGATCAAATTATGAACAATATGAATTCAATATGAAAGGCTTCTTTGAAGATTGATGTGACTTGACATGGTACTAAACTTGACTGCTTCTTCTAATGATTAGCTTCATGTCTTTTTGCTTTGATCTCGATCATGTTGTAGGGTTTGTTGATGTTGTTGGTCAACATTGAAGAGCAAGCTTCAAGAGTTTGAGTTTCATTGAATAAACTCAACATCAGGTGAATTTTCACTTTGCTTTGACTTGAACATTGGTATTCATATTCTGGAATATGAATTTGACATTGAAAATTACTTCATCCATGGAGTTCACTCCTTCATTCTTCCTATGACCTGCAAAAACATAGCACTTGCCTGCAATACAACATTAGATGATGGAAGAAGAGAGGTGTATAGTCTCTCTTCTTCCAATAAACATGTAAATCATTACAAGCATTGCTTAGAAAACAAGTCCAAATATGATAGAAAAACATAATGCATTTATTTACCCCTTTGAGGAATGGTGGCCAGCCTAGACCTCCTAGCGGTATTTTGTTTAAAAAATATTTGTTTTATATCGAATTAGAGTGATTCAAAATCCAAGTTGAAGTGAATTCATATGGCTACCTCCTGTATAAACAGGTTTTCAGAATGGTTTAAAATGATATGGTAAAAATTATAAGGAGTGCCATGTTTGATAGAGTTGCTTGTTAATTTTTAACTAGACCAATAGTCACTATTTGAAGCGTAACTTCTTCGATAAAGATTAGTTAAACGTGATTTGACTTGGATATTAAAGTAGATTCATTTTTGTATTTCCAGTAGAAACAAGTTTTAAAAATTCTTAGGCTTGATATCACAAAATTTGTGATGAACAGGCCTAGGAGGCAGAGTTTTACTATATTGTTTTGAAGACATGCAGTCACTAAATATGGCATAACTTTTTCATTTCACCTCAAAATGGGATTATTCAAATTGTGTCTTAAACTAGACTTGAAGATATATCTCCCATATAAACAGGTTTTGAAAAGAAGATGATTTGGTATGTCAAATATGCCAATGAACAGTCAAGACCTAGAATTGTCACCATGCATATTTTTCGACAAGAAGTTAGTATTTCAAGAATAACTTTTTCATATGATACCTGATTGAAGTGATTCAAATTGATTTGGAAACTAGATTCCAAGGGCTATCTTCCCTATGAATTTCAGATAAAAATGTTTCCATTAGACACTTCAAATATAGGTTGTACTAACTCTGTCCTCAACATTTCACTTGAGACCTAGTTTTGATTTTGATCACATTTTTATTTGTGATATAAATTGAAAACTTCAAAATGGATTCCAAAACTAGATTTCAAGAGATATGTAAAAAAAACATGATTTCATAATCATCCTATATGGTTACCCAAAATAGGCTTGTTCTTACTGCATTTTTCCATGTAGTCCTTTCAAATGAATATTGAACAATGATTTGAAGAAATTGTTTGAAACAAATTTATTATGGAAGTCTTATTGTGAATTCATTCTACCTGTTTATTTATTCTATTCTATCCTATTCTATTTTAGATAAATAATTCATTCTCTCAAGTATAAGAGAATTTCCAGTGCATCCATTTTCGTAACAAGATCATAAGTAAACTCATATCCAAATTTGGAAACTATACTTTAACGAAATTTTGGACATGAAAATTTATTTGATCAAGATTTGATGAGAAAGAATGTTGAGGAATGGAGTAGTGTTGTAGCCTATTCTTTAACATCATTTTTTAGATCTTGTTGTTGAAAATGGATTTTGTAGGTTTTTTTTTTTGATTTTATGTTTTTGTTGGGGGGGTTTTGTTTTAGGAACCTAATTTTAGGATCTCTATTTCTAGGCATAAAGAAACATAACTAATAGAAAAGTATACTAACTAATTTTTTGTGTTTTTTTTTATCTTCTATTTGACTATGTTGATAATTACCTCCCCGGCAACAGCGCCAAAATGTTGAGCTAATGTATTGACTAAATTAACACAAGTATTTAATTATCAATCCGAGTTTGTAAACTTGGAGGCAAATCCACTGTATATGGACACCAGATATAATCAAGTTTAGAGGATAAAATTTGAAAAATTAAGGAAGTACATATTACAAATATAAACCTATTTTAACAATTTCTACTTCATTTATGTAATATATGAGGGAAGAGGCTCCTAACTTAGGAGAACCAGGTTGTCCTTCCCTACAATACTACTTTCATGAAGATAAATCTAAGAGCACTAATTAACAATGGTTTATGATGCAGAAGATGTAAAAGAAGAGGCTCCTAACTAAGGAGGTCTAGATTGTCCTCCTTCACAATCCTACTATATCACAATCACCATTGCTTCAAACCAGAAATGCATAAATAACTTCAAATAAGAAAAGGAGAATGAAATTCAGTTTTAGTTCAAGATCAAATAGAAGGGGAATTTAACTTAAATTCCTATGTGTTCCTTCATATGTAGATTAGAATTAAACCAATATTCATTCAACAATCATCACACATCTAAATACATTTGAAACAAAAACTAGTCTACGAAAACTATAAAAATTGAACCAAGAAGTGTACTTAGCTTGGTGTGGGGGCCCTCCACCCTTGCCTTGCACACTTGAAGAAATCTCAGCTACAGCAACTTCAGTAAATCAACCAAGCATGAACAAAAAATTGGAATGAAACAAGTTCTTCAAATTAGCTCCCAACTTCAATTATACAGAAGTTACATACAAATTCCATTACAAAAGCCATCAAAGTCTTGGCTTTAAATAGAGGTTTAATGAAACAAATTGATCTATATTATCTCTAACACTCATATCTACTCATATCCACCTATCTAAGTCGAACTTATCCAATTCATCCCAAGAAATATGGTCAATCCCATAAAATTTCAAAACTGCCCCATTTCCTAGGGATTTTCTGGTGACTAGTCATGTTTGACCAGCCTGGACCGGGCCTAATAAAGCTTGTTCTAGCTGAACCAAGTGGAGTTAGCTTAATCCTAGTTCCCAAGCTGTCCATATATGCATCAAACTCGAGCCCAAGTGTCCTACAAACATGTCATCCACATAGCTATTATGGGAATTTCTGATTCAGTCCAAAATTGCACTTGAAACTCAATTTTCATAAAAACTTCTAGAAATTGCAAAATTAAAATTAAACACCTGAATATGCATAAAATACATCAAAATGAGATGGATGTGATGGAAAATGGATGGAAAATATAAGGATTAAGTAGGTTTCCCTAAGCAAAAATAGACCAAAACTGAGGGCCAACATATACATTCCCAGAAGTCCATCCATTCCGAGACATAGTACATTTTTGTCATGCTTATTACATTCCAAGACATAGAGCTATTGAGGCACCAAACCATGAGATATTTTTCACCATTACGGCTAAATCCATCAAACAGATGCTGCAAATCCAACCTACTCCTAATCTGGCTCCTTTGTCCATTGGACACCTGTTGGACCCATCCATCACATTGGGCCCAGACAGGATCAAACAGATATTTCGCAATTTCATCATTGAGGAGCACCATACTCCTAAAGACATTCCACCCTATGTTGACGCTATTTCAGAGACTCATAGGAGGATAATCACCATGATTTCATGCATCCTAGGATGCACATCAGATGAGTTTGTGGATGAGGTCATCATGGCCTTCTTGTCCATTTTCACTCCAGGCAAGCCTCCTGCCATTTTGTATGATTATGCCCAGTTCATTGTAGACAGAATGCATGAGAAACTCACTAGACTGCCCACTGAAAGAGTTTTTAAATACTCTTTAGTGTTGTTTCATGTGTTCCTCTTTTACTAGATAGATAAATTCTCTATGAAGATCCAGAAATTGGACACCAAGGGAAAGGAAAGATCAGTCATCTTCTGGACACCCCTTGTCCACAAGTTTTCCACCTAATATAAAGACTTCATAGATTCTTTTGTATACCTAGCAATGAACATGTTGACTTCTTAGATTCAACCTAGAATCAGCCAAGAAATTAAAGAGTACTACAACTGGCGAAGAATAGCAAGGTGGGAGATTGGTACCTCTATCAGAATCACGCTGAAATTAGGATCTATGGTTGTGAGCTAGCCCCCTACAAATTGCCTAAATACCTCCGAATGAGGATATTTGCCCTTGAATACTTCAGGCAATTCATAATTGCAGATGAGGTCAATTTCCTAGCTGCTAGGAAAAAGACACATTTTAAGATGAAAAACCAAATGGGCCCTTTCATCTGCAACACCAGAGAGGCTAGACCTGAGGCTGATAAGATGCTCCAGGAATTGAAATTCAAGAATAGTTTCATCTGGCATTATGACCCTCATGGGGTTATAAACAAGCTCAGACAAAAGGTCAAGTTGGGACCTTACATCCACTACCCAAGACCTGACATTGAACAATATGCTAACCAGTCAGAATGGGTAGAGAATGCATTGATTGACATGGACAGCACAGTGGTGGATGTGGAGAACACCATGATTGATTTAGAGAAACAATTTGACCATAGCTCTTTCCTGCAGGTTCCAGAGTTGGGAGAGCCAATGAACATTCCTCCTGTCATTCAGACCCCTCTCAATGAGGAGAAGAATCCTAAAAGAAATAGGGAAGAAGCATCAAGTTTTGCTATGGAGACCACTGATGAGCAATTCAACCTAAACAAAAGGCCTAAGTTGAAAACTGTGTCTGAGCAGGAAGAAAACATTGCTTCAAAAGAAAAGGATTGACATTGAGGAAATGGGGTAGAGCAATAAATAGACAACAAAGACAACTGCATCAGTAGAGACACAAAAACCATCTACTTCCAACACATAGATTATACAGAGACAGATGAGTGTGGAAGTGTCTTCCTTCGTCAGGACAACTGACAAGGAAACAGATATCAAAGAAAGATTCAAGGAAATAAAAATGAGGAATGAAAAGCTGAAGGTAGACACCTATTACAAGTACCTGAAGATGACATCACCAAACCAAAATAGATTGATGTCAGCTTTTGACATCAAAGAAGGAAAAATGCAGGTATCATTCCTACAACCCACTGTATAGCAGCCCAAAACCTTAGCAGACTACAAGAAGACCAATTTTGAGATCTTGGCCAGGGATATTCATCCCATTGATTAGATCAAATTTCACAAGAAGGCTGGAGAAATGATCTACTCCACCCTTACAACAAAGACCATGGCAGCATTCAAACTGAAAGATTCATTGGACAATGTGACAACCTAGTACAAAATAGAAAAGGCCTCCTCCAGCACCAAAGACACTGGGATAAAGTCCTTGGAGGACCTAATTATTGAACTGGGCCATGACCCCAAGGATGTCAAGGCTACTGAACAGTTTATCAAGAAAAAGAATGAGGATATTCCAACCCTCAAAAAACAGCCCAAGTTGCCTCAGTTACAGTACCCACTAACAAAGGAATTTCTGGAAAGCTAGACTAATAATGAAGAAATGATGGACTTGGTGTTGCAACTAAATGACCAGTTGAAGGAAATGGAAAAGGAACTAGATAGCTTGGTTCAACTCAAACAAGCTACTATTGATAGTGCTCCTCCAACTATCATTCTGACAATGACCATAGTTGTACCTTCCACTCTGGGAGCAACATTAGCTCCCACTGGTCCAATGGCCACTGCACTGCCAGCATCAATAGCAGCAGGTACCACAGGTGATGAAGCAAACAGGCTGGTCAAATCAATGGAAGAAATTTCCATTCAGACCAATGAGATGAACAAATTGAAGGAGAAAGTCAACAACCTTGAGACAGATTGCAAACTTTCCAAAATTATGCATAAAGAAGAGAAGCAAAAGGCTGCAAGGATGAATGAAAGTATAAAAGGCCTGGAGAAAGAACTGACCTTGACTGAACCAACAGGGAAGGCTAAAGAACAACGATGGGCCAATATCATTGACTCAGTCAATGATATTTGGCCATCTATCCAGGTCATTTTTGAATAGATTGATTTGATTAAGCAGGCAATAGAAGCCATTGAAAGGGTCAAGACAGAACTTAGAGATATGCCAGAGGAAGCAACAAGAATCATCCACTTTCTCAACTCCAAAAATAAATATGAACTACAAGAGCTTGAGATACTTGATAGGACAGGTACAATTTTGGAAGTCAGGAGAGTCCTCACCAAGAGGAATTTGATATTGAATCTAGAAGATACGTGTCATAACATGCAACTCGCCATTGACAGGTTCATGGCTAAGTTTGAGCTATTGAAGGAAAAGGGATTACCTAATCCCTTAGTTATAAATGACAAGTTAATGACACATGCATATTACAACAAAAAGGTCAGGGAAGTGGCCAAAGAATAATTGATCACTTCATCTATGAAGGGCATGCCAACAGGAAATGTCTTGTACCAAACATTTGAAAACTTGTTTTACCTCTAGCATGAGGTAAAACACTTGTTTATTAATAAGCCCACTTTTTCCAAATATACAGAGGCGGATGAGATATACAGAAAAATGATCAATATCCAATTACCAGATGAAGAAAGATGGGAAAAAATCAATGATTTACTGTAGTAAAAGGACAATAAATTATAAATCTCTGGTAAAAAGTGAAATAGCAGGGTAAAAGGATATTGGCAGGCCATCAGGATTAAAGTGTATCAGATGAAAGAGTATCAGGTGAAAGGTTAAAGTAAAACATAACATCCAGCATGAAAACCAAACAACCTAGCAGCATAAATGGCTAAAAATCAAAGTCTACAGCCAACAGAACCAAAATAAAAGGAACAACATGAAACAATTCCATAGTTGTCTCTATCTTCTTGCAAGAAGATATTTCCTTTTTCCTAGATTAGTTTTGAATACAGTTTCAGATATTTTTTAATTCCTTTTGTATAAATACTTCAAAATTCGAAGTATTAGGGTGGATTATTTTACATTTGTGGAGTTATTTTGATCTTGAACCTAAGGGTGATTGTACTATTTTCAAGTCAACAGACTAGAGCAAGTAATAAAAGCATTTCGCTATAGGATTCATGAGATGAGCCATTTGCAGTGAAGTACTTTCTTTGTGTGATTTTGTTACCTTTCTTATGTGTTTTCATAATCTTAAATGTGTTCTAAAATATAAATGAATTAACTGGAAATATCACTCAGAATTTGTTTAATTACACTTTGTTTTGCACAGTTAGTCATTTACATGTTTTCCTCTGATACCCGGATTTGAGAACCCTTAATTTCTCTCCCATCCTGGTTGACTTCTTTCATTCCTTCCAAAGTCCGGCCTAGGGAACCCTTAATTTCTCCCTGGATCCAATTTGAAGCCATTCACCATTTAGGCTATTAAATCTGCATTAACTCATCTGTCTTTCCCTGTAGACACTGTTTTTAGAACTCAATCTAGTCTTGTTTGTCATACATCCGACTCCATAGCCTAATGGTATAATCCAAACCTTTGTCCATATAAGGATAGTTATCCCACCACCAAATTTTTGAAAACAAAACCCAAGTACAAGCAATAACTTGCCTAAAATCATATTAACTAAAACAAAATTAAATTATAAATAGAGAGCCCTCTCTAAGAATAAGGAAGGCTAGGTCCTCATCTCCAAAAGTGGTTTGTGGTTACCTTGGGTTTTTCTTTCTTCATACTTCAAAAGAAATATCAGAGTGATAACATTTTTGGTGACCACACTGGGAACTTCAATCCTCAGTCTCATAAAACTCTAAGGAAACCTTAAATTTAATCTTGAGCCCCTTAAGGTCATTTTCTGAAGTAAAATTTTCAAAAAAAAAATAAAAATCGTCATAAAAACAGTTTAAAAAGTTTAAATTCTGGCTCATAAGAAGATTCACTATATCAAGGAAAACCCAGATCCAAACCTTGCAATTATAGTTGATGACCAAGATATAATTCTAAGAAAACCAAAAAACGAAGAAACTCAGGCAAGTAGTAGCCAACTAGTCAAAGCAAACTCACTCCCTGAGGAGTTGTCAACTTTAGAGGAAATCCCTTTTGATTTGTCATTTTACCTCTCATTATTTAGAACTAAATCTGATAATGCCATCCATGAAATAGTCTTAGACCCTGAGTTTACTCAACTCATTTAATCCAAAAGGGTTATCCATCCAGATTTACATAAGTCTGTCTTGGATGCTTTTGACAAGTTGGAAGCTTTGACCTCTACATTGATCAACAATATAGATAGTTCTTACCTTCAACAATCTGTTGAGCTAGCTTCCCTTACTACTGCACAGTCTTCACTCACTATAAATACACCTTCTTTTACCATAACCTCACCAATAGTATCCACCCTAATCCAGTCACCTAAACTAGTTATTAATCAACCATCCTCATCATCATCTAGTTCATCTCCATCAGTTTCAATCCCTTCCTCAAGAACTGCAACTCTACCTCCTAGTCAAGCCAGAAACACAACAATGGAAAGCCGATATGCTCCTCTTATTTTACCTACACAACTCCATGCCATGCCTGCAAATTATCAGAGTAAGATTTTCCTATTTGATGCTTTTGGTCATTACACTGCCTAGTAGCATGTAAACAATATGTCTAATTTTTTTGAGTTGCATGAGATAGATGAAGCAGATGTCCAAATGAGGTTCTTTTCCTAAACATTTACTGGGGATGTCAAGAAATGGTTCAAAGCCTTTCCTGCCAACCATATTGCAGACTTAGCTAATTTTCATAGGTTATTCATTGATAGATGGGAGAGAAAGAAAAACCCATTGCAAATACTTTTTGAATATGAAAACATTAGAAGAGCTCCTAATGAGTCAATTCAGGACTATTGCACTAGGTTTAATAGTATCTACAATGCAATTCTAGCCAAAATTAAGCCTCCACCTGACCTAGCATTAATTAAGTTCCCTGATGGTTTTGACACTGACATGTCATACCAGCTAAGGGAAAGAAACCCTAAAACACTTGAACAAATGCAGAGCAATGCTGTTAGTGTAGAGGGCAACCTATTAGCCAAGAAATCCCGAATAAGAAATGAAAATAAAGCTGTACTTAAAGAGGAAGCTTCCACTTTAGATGGAAAAGTAGATATTTTAGTGAAGAGTTTAGAAATAATCATGGATAGGTTAGAAAACATGGTGAGGAAAAATCAATAGGAGGATCAACAAAAACAACCCCCAATAAGAAACCCCAACTTTAGGAAGAACCCTAATGTTGGAAAGAATGATACACCAAATCAACAGATTAGGCCCCCCTTCCAAGAGAATTATGTTGAGGATTCAAAGAACTAAGAAGGAGAGGATGATACCTAGATTAACTTACTAGAAACCAAAGAGGAAGACCCTTTTTTTCTTACTCAAGAAGAACAGGAGTTGTATATGCTGTAACAGCTGCAGTTAGAATTAGGTGAATCCTTTGGTTTTAAATAGGGATATGAGTCAGCTATATATGAGGTAGATAAACAATATAGCTTGAGAACTAAAAATAATAACGAGACTCCCATTAAAAGATCCATCCAAACCGAAACTAAGATAACAAAAGAAGCTCCAGTTAACAAAGTGTTACAAATCCTCCCTAGGGGAACACCTGACACTTCAACCCCTAAGATTGTAGATAAAACCTCCATTGAAACCGAAACAAAGACAATTACTGAAAACAATTAAAATAAGAGAAATCAAGGAAAAACAGTAGAAACGTAGATTGAAATTCCTACTACTGAGAAATAGAATAAGGACACACAAAATGCACATATTAACGAAGATCTAAGTCAAACAAACAAACCTCAGCTCCCTTTCAACATCAAAAATGAAATAACAAAATTAAAGATATCAATTCCTTTGACCAAACTGGTAAAGAATGAATCTTATAAGTCACAGATAACTGAGATTTTGAACATAGCAGAGGGAGAGGATTCTGTTAATTTGAATGATGACCAGCCTGAATTATTGTTTAGCCCAGAGGCCAATGGCATTCATCAGCAAGGGGGAGTTCCACCTTTTTACATCAACCTAAATATTCATGATAAAATATTGCATAATGCTATGTTGGACTTAGGGGTATCCCACATTTGATGCCAAAGGCAATAATGGAAAGACTGAACCTAGACATTACCAAGCCTTATAAGGATTTGTTTTCTTTTGACTCCAGCCAGGTTAAATGCCTTGGTCTGATCAAGGATTTATTTGTGATTCTTGTCTAGTGCCATGCAAAGAGAATTTTAATGGACATTATAGTTGCAAACATCCCACTGAAATATGGAATGCTACTATCTTGCTCATGGGGATCAAAACTACAGGGATCCTTGCAGTTGGATATGTCTTATGCCACGATATCTGTTTTTGGCCAATCGAGAAAATTATATAGGGAGACCTTGATGAAATACATGGTCAGTAGTGAGGAAAAGCCACAAAGCTTTCCCATATACTCTATGCATTCAGATATGGACTCTTTCATATTATACAATGCAGAAAATGATAAAAAGAAAATCACAGCCAAAGACCTAAAATACAGAACATTTGATAGTGAAAACATATTTCATGAGTCACTTTGGAATTTAGAAGTTGATGGGTCTATCAATAGGTTAGGGGCTGGTGCAGGAGTGTGGATCCATAATATGGAGAATAATCATGCAGAGGGACATGCTTTCAGATTGAACTTCAAATGTACCAATAACGTGGTCGAATATGAAGCCTTAATTCTAGGGTTACAATTGGTTAGGACACTGGGAGCCAAAAGAGTTTCCATCATGGGAGACTCATAGTTGATTATTAAGCAGATTAGTGGTGAATACTCTGTCAACAATCCTAGACTTGGTCGATATAGCGATATTGTTTTAGACTTGATCAAAGACCTCCTGGAATCAAACTTTGCTGCCATTCCTAGAAAACAAAACATGCAGGCCCACAATTTGGCCACTTTTGCTAGTACTTGTAAATTTCCATTTCAACCCAACCATTAGTACACTGCAGAAGTCAGACATAGGCTTGTTATACCAGACAACTTGAAGTATTGGCAGATTTTCTCCCAGGATTCTCAGATCTACGATTTCATGAACAATGAAGGTGAGTTTCAGAATTGCAAGATAGATACTGACTGTACAATATACAATAATATAGAAAGTAACCCATATGTAAATATTTTAGATATAGCTAAACCGACTAAATTTACTAGAGTAGAAGTAGATAGTTTAGAGAATGTAGAGATTGAAGAAATAATGAATGATGACCCTAAGATTCTTAATTTAAAAAATAATCTTTTGCCTAAAGGATTAGTACCTTTAGAAGATTTGTTTGACTCTAATGATGTATCTAGGAAACCCAAGATGGAACCTTTGAGGGCTGACATAGAAGAGGTTAACATAGGAAATAAGGATAAACCAAAACTCATCAAAATATCAAAAGCCTTACCTCTAGAGGAAAAGGTTAAATACATCAATCTGTTTAAAGAGTTCCAGGATGTATTCGCATGGAGTTATGAAGACTTAAAATCTTATGACACCAGCATAATCCAACACAAAATACCTCTAAAAGAAGATCATAAACCTTTCAAGCAGAAACTTAGGAGAATAAAACTAGCTCTTATGCCCTCTATTGAGAAGGAAGTTAAAAGAATGTTTGATGCCCAAATAATAGCCCCCAATAGATACTCAGACTAGATTTCAAACTTAGTCACAACTAGGAAAAAGATAGGTGAAATTAGACTTTCTGTAGATTTCATAAATTTAAACAGAGTCTCACTAAAAGATAACTATCCCCTACCAAAGATGGATCATATACTAGAGAGGGTAGTAGGCTTATCTAGGATTTCACTGTTAGATGGATTCTCTGGGTATAACCAGATCTTAGTCCAACTTGAGGACCAAGCCAAAACTGTGTTTTCTACTCCTTGGGGTACCTTCATGTCTTTAAAGATGCCCTTTGGATTAATGAATGTAGGTGCCACATTTCAAATAGCTTTGGATATAGATTTTGCCAAGGAGATCCATGATTTCTTAGTAGTATACCAGGATGACATCATAGCATTCTCTAAATCTGACAATGAACACTTAGACCATTTGAGAAGAGTATATATCAAATGTAGAAAATTTGGGATTTCTTTAAATCCCAAAAAGACACTATTTGGTCTAGAAGAGGGAAAACTGTTGGGACATATTATATCTAAAGATGGGATTGGAATAGATCCTGCTAGAATAGAGGCCAATTTTACCATTACCCGTCCTAGAAACATTAGAGAGCTACAGTCATTTCTAGGCAAGATAAACTTCCTTAGGATATTCATTTCAAATCTAGCAGAACTGATTAGAGAGTTAAATAACATGCTAAGAAAGGACTCAGAACTTAAATGGACAGTGGAGGCCAAACAATCCTTTGAAGCCATCAAGGAAGCCTTATCTATGACTCCAGTCCTAATAAGTCCTGATTTTAATAAGGATTTTATAATTTTTTCTTTTTCTTCAGAACACACCATTGCAACAGTCTTGTTGCAAAAGAACAACCAAGGATACGAACAACCAATTTCATTTTTTAGTAAATCCTTAAGAGATGCCACACTCAAATACAATATCAAGGAAAAACAAGCATTAGATTTAGTAAAGGCTATCAAAGAATTCAGAGTATACATTCTGTATTCTCACATTATTGCTAATGTTCCAAATTCTGTAGTTAAGGACATGTTGACACAAAATGGGCCTGAAGGGAGAAGAGGCAAGTGGATTGCCACAATATTGGAATATGACATAGAGATAAAGCCAACTAAGCTTATAAAAGGCCAAGGTTTAGCCAAACTCATGGACGAATCGAACTGTTAGGCCCTTGATATAAACTTCATTAGTGCCCTTGATAACCAGGAAGGGATGGCGACTCCACCGATTAGTGAACCTTTTGCTGATTCACCCTGGTATGCAGATATTATATTTGTATTACAGAATTTACAAGCTCCTCCCAGTTTGAAAAGAACTAAAGCTATATTTTTAAAGATGAAGTCATTGAAGCATTGTATTATAGATAATGCATTGTTTTGGAAAGAGAGTAGTGGTATTCTTTTGAATTGTTTATTGAAAAATGAAGTTGATAAAATCATGAAAGAGTTTCATGCAGGGGATTGTGGAGGACACTTGTACTGAAAGACTACTATTGAAAAAATCCTAAGGGTTGGTTTTTACTGGCCCACTTTGTTTGTAGATATTAAGAAACATGTGGCCTCTTGCCATAAATGTCAGATATTTGAGGGAAAGAGAAAACATTTACCCTTGCCTCTTAAACCAATTTCCACTGAAATGCCATTTCAACAATGGGGGTTAGACTTCATTGGAGAAATACACCCAGCCTCCTCTGCTCAGCATAAGTCAATTCTGACAGCCACAGACTATGTTACCAAATGGATAGAGGCCATACCTTCTAGGCAAGCCATAGACACTATCATAATATCCTTCCTAGAAAGTAATATCCTAACAAGATTTGGATGTCCCCAGAAGCTCATTATTGATAATGCAGCTGCCTTTAAATCCAAGTGAATGATAGATTTTTGTAACAAGTACCACATCACCCTTGGCCATTCCACAACCTATTACCCTCAAAGTAATGGACTTGCAGAGTCATCTAACGAAACCCTGGTCAATATCATTAAAAAATTGTTGGAAGATAACAAAAAGACATGGAACAAGAAGTTAGTCAATGCCTTATGGGCAGATAGACTGACTACTAAGAATTCCATTGTAACATCACCCTATCAGTGATTTTATGGGATGGATGTAGTGTTCCCATCATCCTTGGGAGTGCCAGTGATGAAGATCATCTAGGAATTACAAGTGGTGTTAGTGTCGGTATCTTCATCCCTCCATCAGTGATCAAAATTTCTCTTTTTGCATGCATAATAGGTGTCCCATCTGATCAGCTGCATTCCATTATGATCATGGATCATCTGATGGTAGTGGTTCATTATCAAAATTTCCCTCATGGTCTTTACCTACTGGCCCATTTTAACAAGTTTAGGTCATTTACAGTCATTTTTTGTCATTACATTTGCAAAAAAGTCATTTTTAGGGTTTTAGGTCTCATTAGGTCTAGGGTTTGTCGCCATGGTCAGAAAAATGCTCACTAAAGGGTCAGCAAGTACATGAGTAGGTCCAATAAGTTCACAAAATCAAAATTTTCAATGATGTATGATCAATAAGTGGTTTTTAACTCAAAACTCTATTTTGAGGAAAAAACAAAGTTTTTATTTCTATGTACAAAATTTTATGTAATTTCAATTATTTCTATATGTAATAAGTTCAGAGCTGCTGCCCTAGCTTACCTTGCCAACTCCACCCATTGCAAACTAAAAAAGAAAAGCATCAAATGCATCAGTTATCAAATGATTAAGAAAAGTCAATTTCAATGGAAAAACATAGTTCAAAACCAAAAGTGACTTTGACATTAGAAAATTGGGTTTGAGATGAGTAAAAATTTAAAGTCATTCATATTTAAAGTGAAGGAGGTCCTCTTTATTATTTCATTGTGCAAAAATACTCTTAGAGAGAAAAATTTGCAATTTGGGAGCCAACGAGACAAAACCCTATTTTTCAAAGCAACTTGGTCTGGCACTATGCATCAGAGGCAGTGGATTGCGCATCAGGCAGGCACTGTGCTTTAGAGGAAAAACTACAGTGTTATTTTGAACTAGCACTGCGCATTGGGCCTAGTGCGCTACGCATCAACCCAGATTTGTCTAAATCCTTCCAAATCGTGCCATAACCCTCAAATTTGCTATATTTGCATTCTACAAGTAAGTAATCATCCTCCCAAGGCTGAATTTGAATTCACTCTTGCGTTCTTCATGAAATTTACAAGTCTAAATTGAAACCCTAGTTTCTCCTCACTGTTTTCCATTTAATAGTGGAAATTTCATTCCATCATCACAAAAACATCATTAAACCCCTTTTCACTCTTTTATTACCCTAAAACACTCCATTTATCCCATTTTCCCATATCTCACTCCGCTAAAGCAACTAATTCCCTCATCAAACCCTAAATCCCTCACTAAACCCTAATTTCCCAAAACTATTCCCTTCATTCCCTAAATTCACTTCCCAAGAGTAAAATCTCTTCATACTCATCACCATTGTCCTATTTCATCCCTCTTTCATCATCCTTTTTCCACCATACCTTCATCTCATCATTTTCCTAAGACAAGCACTATGGCAAGAAACAATGACTCAAGTTATGAAGAAGAAACACAAAGTGACAATTCAATAGACAAGAATGTACAGCCTAGGAGACCTCACAAGGGTGGGAAAATAATCGGAGAGGAGCCTATTAGCATTGTTGAACTTCTTGCTTGTCCTCTTGCCACCACTTGTTTCAGATACCAATCTTGCTTTGAGTTTTTTGACATGGTTGAGAGGGTTAAGTATCATCATGAATTAGCTAGGAAACTTGTCATCAACATGGACGACAATATGGTACAGCTAGCTGGCATCAATTTTATTTTTTCACTAGCCATTATTGCAGAAGCAACTAGGATGCTAGATGTGGGGGAAAGGTGGAAAAAAAAGACAAAATATCAGCAAACAACACTATGAACCTTACATTAAAGCCAAATATCACAATAAATTGGGTAGGGTGTTTCCTTTCAAGTTTTTGGAGGATCGGTATGTTCCACTAATGAAAATCATCATCAAATACTTCACATGTGAAGGAAGGTTCTCCAGACTCTATGCTTATCATATCAGATTGCTTATGCATTTTACCAGGGTTAGAATGATGAGTATTCCATACTTCATTTGCAAAAATATAGAGAGGATGACTGTGCTTGCAAAGAGGAAACCATACCCACAGCAACTTAATAGCATTTATCACTTTGCTGTTATCAAGATTATTGTTGTGCATCAGCTCAATCAGTTGGGAGTGCCATGGGAAACCTTCATTGCCCATGAGATCTTCAAAGGGCCTCAAATTTTTGCAGAACCTCAAGAGGAAGGTGGACCTTCCGGGCAACAAAGAGAGTATGAAAGAAAAACTGAAGAGGCTCACATTCCTGTGTTTATAACTTATCAAAAGGGGACAAGAAGACTTTTTGCAGCTGCCAAACGAGTATTATCTCCACTTGGGGTGGAAGGGGTCTCGTTTTCTTCACCGGCCAACAGGAAAATGTTATCTTCACTTGGGGCGAAAGGGGCTTTGCCTTGTTCTTCAGCAAAGCAGGTATAGGATAAAGGGAAGCAACCATTGCATGATGAAGGGCCTTCTAAAGGTTAAGAGAGAGATTTTGTTTTGATTCAGGAGGAGGATACTGATTTGATCTCCAAAAACTCAAGACTCAAGGAGGTCATTAGAGAGAAAGAAGCTGACATCCATGCCTTATCACTTGACCTTGAGAGGGTTAAGTGGATTATCAACTTCCTTAAGCAAGAAAACAAGCAACTTATTGACAAACAAGAACTCCTGGAGCTACAAGTCATCAAAGAAACTGGCAAAAGTCCAAGAGGGTAAAGGGCAAGTTGACATCCATTGAAAAAAGGACAATGACCGGGAATATGTGTTGGAGAAGGTGAATATGCACTTGGAGAAGCTGCTTGAGAAAACTAACAAGGAGAAAAAGATGTTGCACCACATGGCTTATCACTACTTGGCCTGGAATAAGATTTGTAAGACAAGGGTAAGAAACTTAAAAGCCAAGCTAAAGAGAGCCTTAAAATCCAAAAAGGAGCAAGATAAACTTAGAATCTTGGCTGAAGCTTCCTTGGCTCAGCAAAGTAATTGATAAGCTTGCCTCCTACCAATTTTGAAGCATTTTCGAGAATTTTTTTCATTTTGTAAATTTTAATTACAAAACACAGAAAATTTGCTCTGATGCGCAGCACCACTGGCGCTGCGCATTGAGATGGTTGGGAATTTTGAGGAATGGCTTACATTTTTGGATTCCTCATCAAAAAATATGAAAACCCAGAAAATCTCATGAATTTTGGAGAAGGTTTGGGTCACATAAAGGGAAAAAAAACACCTCAAAAATGCCCTCTTTGCCACTTTTTGGACCCACAGGAAGCAGTCCTAGGATAACTAATTTTTGAAGGTGCAAATGGACACCAAATCCAAAAATGCCACTTGTCCTAGAAAGTAGACAGACAACGATTTCCAAAAATCCATATGGGAGCTAATTTGGTGAAGGGGAAGGCCTTCAAACTTAGCTTGTAAAAGGAACTATGCATCAGGCAGATGGCACTGCACATCAGGGAAAATTTTGCTAATTTTGCTCAAAAAGTTTGTTTTTCGCTTAGTTTTCTTCTAGTTTGACTTTTTCTCTCTTATGGTCAAATTCATGATATGACATGATGTAAATTGATGTACTATGATGTAAAAATGATAAAAATTGACTTGATAAGGTAGATACATCAGTTGTAGGTGGTTTTGAGTTGAATGAATCAGTTTCCTAGGTTTTAGAGGCAAGTTGTTCCACTGCCTATTTTTGTGTTCCTAGTTTAGATATGGTTGAAACCACCCCTCTTCTCATGGATTCGACCCTTGATGGATAGCACAGGTGGTTTGGAGGTCTATATCATGTGTTTTTTCAGTCATTTGTAAAGGTTGGACTCTTGTGAATGCTTTGAGCACTATTGTACATCATCTCTACAGTTTGGCAAGGAAATAGACCAGGGTTTGCAGCATTTTATGGGATTCTTGTGGCAAGGTGATTTAGTATTGTTTTCTCCTCTGTGAATCAAGTTATCATATGTTTATGTGTGCCATTATCTCTCTCTTTTCTTCTTAACTAAATGAATCAAGTATAAAGGTGGAAATCATTGATGTTGCAGTGCTCTACCTTAGGGTTTATTTAGCTTTACATGTTTTCTACTATTTGAAGAGGATTCATGACACTTCCATGCCCTCTCCAACTCCTCACCAGTCTCAAGACTCATCATTACACCTAATCTAAAGTACTAAAGCACTTGCCTACCTCGCCCCATAGAAACCTCTGCAAAATTGAGTTCATTCCCCGAACCCAAAACTGCCTTTCACATCTGATCCAGCAAACCACCATAAAACTCAATAAAACTCCTCTGAGCACATACCTAGCCTAAAATTAGTCTTTATATCAGTCATCTCAAGCTTTATTGGCCATATTTTCCTGAGATTGACAAGGAGAGAGCCCTCTCTCGACCTAGTAGGGCTAGCTACCAGGTTAAGCGTGGTTTGATGTTACCCTAGACCTACCTTTCTCAGCCTGAGGTAGTTTTAGGTGCTAACAGGTGGAACCAAATGATATTTAGAGAAGAATAAATCAGACCATACACCTGTAGCAGACCAGAGAAGAAGTATATGTAAAATCACAGGTAATCCAGGAAAAAATCAAGAAATTCTTTGACAAAAAGACTAAAGGAGATGATTTTTACATAGGAGATAATGTCCTTAAGTGGGATTAAAGGAGAGAAGACAAAGGCAAGCATGTGAAATTTGATTTTTTGTGGCAGGGGCCCTATGTAATTTATGGCTACAGAAGAAAAAATGCCTTTTTCTTGAGAAACATAGATGGATCAGATCTACTAGGAGGACCTGTTAATGGTAGGATGCTAAAGCATTATTTTTCCACTGACTCACAATAGTTCACTTTACTTTGCATCATTGTACATAACATTATAGAGTGTAGATTGGATTGGATGGTAATCCTTTGAAGTTTAAGCCTGGAGAGAAGGCTCTGAGCTTTGAAGGATTTACTGTCATAAGTATCAATAAAGCAGAATCACAAAATGAAAGTTTATAAGGTAACTACAATCACAATTCAAAGGCTACTGGTCTTTAGAGTTCTTGACATTTCACCAGTAAATGCCATCCCCATTTGGAGCCACTATTAGATTCCTATAGTGATAGGATTCATAATTTTGAATTGGATAAGGTTAAGTCTTGTAATATTGTACATACCTTTTCTTTCTAGAAATGTTTTCCATATTAAAATAAAAAAATGTAAAGAGGGTAAGTCCTAAAAGAAATATAAAAGGACAAGAAAAATAAGAAAAGATCAAAAAATGAAAAATATGAACCCCAAACAAAAAAAAACAGATCATGAAAGTGTGCAAGTCCAAGTGCCACTACTCTTTACTTTAATGTATTAAATAATGGTTGTGTGCAGCTTGTCCTATATGCCACAACCCATGATAGTCAAATTTTTTAATCTTGACTACTTCATGCTATGAATTTCATGTTTATAGTTAGAGAATAAAAATCTGACCAAACAATTTAATCTTGGCAGATCAGTAGATAGGTAGAGAAATAAAACGAGCTCATCAATTAAATATGAGCCCTTGGAATATATAAGGTTAGAAGTAGATAGTTTGTTTCATAAAAGAATAAAGCAAAGAAAATGGTTTCCTAGCTTAAGTGCACCCACCAAAGTGAAGAAAAAATGTTAGGGTTGGTAGAAAAATGGTTGTAGAAATACAAGTCATTTGAAGCATAAGCACTACTATCATGCTTAACTATGTGTTTCAATGTGCAGGAGTACTTATCAAAGTGAAAAGCATGTTCATAAGCTGATTTGCCTAATTTCCCATTCATAGCATTTCACCCCTCACTATATACTTGCTAATTTCCCTTTTACCCTTTCATGGCTTGTGAAAACACCATTTCCATTCATTTTTCCTCCTACCCCTTGGTTTCACACATTCCCTAGCCAATGTACCTTCTACATTCATCCCCCTTCCCAAAAATCCCTTTCCCCTAGTATGAAACCCTTTTTACCCTTGGAAAATCACTTTCCATTTGATTAATTCCCGTAAAAACCCCGAGAAACCCACTAAACCTCTTATCCTAGCTTTTATTTCCCCCTGCATTACTATATTAAACCTCAAAAATTCGTTTTTACCCGTTATATTCCATAAACCCACATTACTTCATAAACCCGCAGTTAACCGCTGGTTAATTACATTTAACCATAATTAATCCCATGGGTCCCACTAACCTCCGCCCCATCACCCAACTGTGCAACATTTCCATGCGACGGTCATCGGATCATCCACCCTCAGATCTAATGGCCCTCACCCATATCGCACCCACTCGATGCCCAACCTTTATCGGCCCGAGAGGATGCAATATGGGCGGTTTTGCTTGGGCCCATTTTGCTACATGTCAGCCTTCGACGTAGATCGCATTCCCTCTACAAAATATGGCCCGACCCTCATAAGTGGTGCAATACCCTCCAATACCACCTCCCCAACATAAAGCAAAACCACGATTGTTGATATAATTTCCCCACCAATTCTAAACCGCTCCTGGTTAAAAGTCCTCATACCCCATTATTGGCCTTCTTCACCCGTTTGTACTGCTGAAGCCTTTGAAGCACACGAGCACCCTCAGAGCTCTTGCAACTAGCTACCAACTGCAAGAACCTTCCAAAATGCCATCACTGCAAAGCTAAACAAGCCTCTGTAGACTTCAATTTTAAACCAGTTTTCAATGCCGACCGTAAAAATACGGGTATTTAAGCAGAAAACCAAGAATTTCCCTCTCATTTAAAAAATACACTAAATTCATGAAATAATTGATTGAATTTACTTAATTTCCCTTTAAATTGAGAGTTTTCCATTCCTAAAATACCAAAACCCCTACCTACAAACTGTTGACACCCTACCCTGGTTACTGAATTGTTAAAACCTCACTCCCATAGCCATATAACCCAAATTTCCATAGTTTATTACAGAAATGGCTGCCCAGACCTCTCTAGATGTCAGACCAGTGACAACCCCTCATTTAGACATTGACCACCTGGCCCTGGTAGATAGAGACTTCCAAATCAAAGATATAACCACCCCACACCACCTTCTGAGAATCCACTGCTAGGCCAAGGATAGGTTCCTTAACCATGCTGATGATATAAACCTTTGGGAATCCAATCTGCCCAAGTATACATTCCTAGAAGTCCATCCATTCCCAGACATAGTACATTTTTGTCATGCCTATTACTTTCCAAGCCATAAGGCTATTGAGGCACCAAACCATGATATATTGTTCACCATTACAGTTGAATCCATCAACCAGATGCTGCAAATCTAACCTATTCCTAATCTAGCTCCTTTTTCCATTGGACACCTATTGGACCTATACATCACACTGGGCCCAGACAGGATCAAATAGATATTTCACAATTTCATCATTGAGGAGCGCCATACTCCTAAAGACATTCCACCCTATGTTTCCACTATTTTTTCAGAGACTCGCAGGAGGATAATCACCATGATTTCATGCATCATAGGATGCACACCAGATGATTTTGTGGATGAGGTCATCATGGCCTTCTTGTCCATTTTCACTCCATGCCAGCCTCCTGCCATTTTGTATGATTATGTCCAGTTCATTGCAAACAGAATGCATGAAAAACTCACTAGACTACCCACTGAAAGAGTTTTTAAATACTCTTTAGTGTTGTTTCATATGTTCCTCTATTACCAGACAAATAAATTCCCTATGAAGATCCAGAAATTGGACACCAATGGAAAGGAAAGATCAGTCATCTTCTGGACACCCCTGGTCCACAAGTTTTCCACCTCATACAAAGACTTCATAAATTCTTTTGTATACCTAGTCATGAACATGTTGACTTCTCAGATTCAGCCTAGAATTAGCTAGGAAATTAAAAGAGCACTGCAACTGGCCAAGAATAGCAAGGTGGGAGACTGGTACCTCTACCAGAATCACACTGAAATCAGGATCTATGGTTGTGATCTAGCCCCCTACAAATTTCCTAAATACCTCCCAATGAGGATATTTTCCCTTGAATACTTCAAGCAATTCATAGGTGCAGATGAGGTCAACTTCCTAGATGCTAGGAAAAAGACACAATTCAAGGTGAAAAACCAAATGGGCCCTTTCATATGCAACACCAAAGAAGTTGGACCTAAGGCTGATAACATGCTCTAGGAATTGAAATTCAGGAATAGTTTCATCTGGAATTATGACCCTCATGGGGTAATAAACAATCTCAGACAAAAGGTCAAGCTAGGACTTTACATCGACTACCCAAGACCTGACATTGAACAGTATGTTAATCAGCTAGAATGGGTAGAGAATACATTGATTGACATGGACAACATAGTGGTGGATGTGGAGAACACCATGATTGATTTAGAGAAACAATTTGAGTAGACTTCTTTCCTGCAAGTTCCAAAGTTGGGAGAGCCAATGAACATTCCTTTATCATTCAGACCCCTCTCACTGAGGAGAATAATCCTAAAAGAAACAAGGAAGAAGCATCAAGTTCTGCTATGGAGACCACTGATGAGCAGTTCAGCCTAAACAAAAGGCCCAATTTTTTTTCTGTGTCTAAGAAGGAGGAAAACATTGCTTCAGAAGGAAGGATTGACACTAAGGAAATGGCACAGAGTAGTAAACAAACAACATAGACAATTGCATCAACAGAGACATAGTATCCATCTACTTCCAATGCATAGATTATACAGAGACAGAAGAGTGTGGAAGTGTCTTCCTTTGTCAAGCCAGCTAACAAGAAAAAAAATATCAAAGAAAGATTCAAGGAAATAAAAATGAGGAACGAAAAGCTTAACGCAGACACCTATGCCAAGTACCTGAAGATGACACCACCAAACCAAAATAGATTGATGTTATCTTTTGACATCAAAGAAGGAAAAATGCAGGTGCCATTCCTACAGTGCACTGTACAGCAGCACAAAACCTCAGGAGACTACAAGAATACCAATTTTTAGGTCTTGGCCAGGGATATTCATCCCATTGATCAGATCGAATTTCACAAGCAGGATGGAGAAATGATTTACTCCACCCTCACAACAAAGGCCATGGTAACATTCAAACTGAAAGATTCATTGGACAATGTGACAACCCAGTACAAACTGGAAAAGGCCTCCTCCAGCGCTAAAGACACTAGGATAAAGTCCTTAGAGGACTTGATTATTGAACTGGGCCATGACCCAAAGGACGTCAAGACTGCTAAATAGTTAATCAAGAAAAAGAATGAGGATATTGCAGCCCTCAAAAAACAGCTCAAGCTTCCTCATTTACAACACCCACAAACAAAGGAAGTCCTGGAAAGCCAGACTAATCATGAAGAAATGTTGGACTTGGTGTTGCAACTCAATGACCATTTGAAGGAGATGGAAAAGGAACTAGATAGCTTGATTCAGCTCAAACAAGATACTATTGATAGTGCTCCTCCAACTGTCATTCTAATAGTGACCACAGTTGCCGTCCACTCTGGGAGTAGAATTAGCTCCCACTGGTCCAATGGCCACTGCATTGCGAACATCAATAGGAACAGGTACCACAGGTGATGAAGTAAATAGGCTAGTCAAAGAAATTGAAGAAATGTCCATTCAGACCAATGAGATGAACAAACTAAAGGAGAAAGTCAGCAGCCTTGAGACAGATTGCAAACTTGGCCAAATTATGCGTAAAGAAGAGCAGCAAAAGGCTGCAAGGATGAATGAAAGGATAAAAGGCCTGGAGAAAGAACTGACCTTGATTGAACCAATAGGAAAGGCTAAAGAACAACTGTGGGCCAATATCATTGACTCAGTGAATGATATTTGGCTATTTATCTAGGTCATTTTTTAACAGATTGATTTGATTAAGCAAGCAACAGAAGCCATTGAAAGGGTCAAGACAAAACTTTGAGATATGCAAGAGGAAGCAACAAGAATCATCCACTTCCTCAACTCCAAAAATAAATATGAACTGCAAGAGCTTGAGATACCTAATAGGACAGGTACAATTTTGGAAGTCAGGAGAGTCCTCACCAAGAGGAATTTGATGTTGAATCTAGAAGATAAGTGTCAGAACATGCAACTAGCCATTGACAGGTTCATGGCTAAGTTTGAGCTATTGAAGGAAAAGGGATTACCTAATCCCTTAGTTATAAATGAAAATTTAATGACACATGCATATTACAGCAAAAAGATCAGGGAAGTGGCCAAAGAATAGGTGATCACTTCATCTATGAAGGGCATGCCAATAGGCAAAGTCTTGTACCAAACATTTGAAAACTTATTTTACCTCCAGCATGAGGTAAAACACTTGTTTATTAATAAGCCCACTTTTTCCAAATATACAGAGGCAGATGAGATATATAGAAAAATGATCAATATCCAATAACCAGATGAAGAAAGATGGGAAAAACTCAATGATTTACTGTAGTAAAAGGACAGTAAATTATAAATCTCTAGTAAAAAATGAAACAACAAGGTAAAAGGATATTGACAAGTCAGCAAGATTAAAGTGTATCAGATGAAAGAGTATCAGGTGAAAGGTTAAAGTAAAACAGAGCATCCAACGTGAAAGCCAAACAACCTAGCAGCATAAAGGGCTAAAAATCAAAGTCTACAGCCAGCAAAACCAAAATAAAAGGGACAACATGAAACAGTTCAATAGCTGTCTCTATCTTCTTGCAAGAAGATATTTCTTTTTTCCTAGATTAGTTCTTAATACAGTTTCAGATATTTTGTAATTCCTTTTGTATAAATACTTCAAAATTCAAAGTATTAGGGTGGATTATTTTACATTTGTAGAGTTATTTTGATCCTAAACCTAAGGGTGATTGTACTATTTTCAAGTCAACAGACTGGATCAAGTAATAAAAGCATTTCACTATAGGATTCATGAGATGAGCCATTCGCAACGAAGTACTTTCTTTGTGTGATTTTGTTATCTTTCTTATGTGTTTTCATAATCTTAAATGTGTTCTAAAATCTAAATGAATTAACTGGAAATATCACTCAGAATTTGTTTAATTACACTCTGTTTTGCATAGTTAGTCATTTACATGTTTTCCTCTAATACCCAGATTTGAGAACCCTTAATTGCTCTCCCATCCCAGTTGACTTCTTTCATTCCTTCCAAAGTTTGGCCTATGGAACCCTTAATTGCTCCCTGGATCTGATTTGAATCCATTCAACATTTAGCCTATGAAATCTGCAGTAACTCATCTATCTTGCCCTGTAGATATTGTTTTTAGAACTCAATCCAGTCTTGTTTGTCATACATCCGACTCCATAGCCCAATGGTATAAGCCAAACTTCTGTCCATCTAAGGAAAGTGATCCCACCACCAAAGTTTGAAAAACAAAACCCAAGTGCAAGCAATAACTATCCTAAAATAATCTTAACTAAAACAAAGTTAAATTATAAAGAGAGAGCCCTTTGTGAGCATCAGGAAGGCTAGGTCGTGATCTCCAAAAGTGGTTTGTGGTTACATTTGGTTTTTATTTATTCATACTTCAAAAGAAATATCAGAGTGATAACATCTGCCACTGCCCTACTCTGATTGTTCCTCTTCCTTGGTCTGGGGTGAAGGGGATTTACAGCTCTGCTCAGAGTCACGCTCCTTTTGTTCAACCTACTTTCCTCCACTGCATGGCCAACATCTGGACCGCCTCCTTCGTTGCCTCCTTCTTTTTCTTCTTCATGATTTTGCTGGCACCCACGGCCAAATCGGATGGAGAATTACAATTTGTTGGTCAATGCTTGATAACCTCCTGAATGGCATCGTCTGTGGCAAGATATGGCAGATCAAACCACTTCTATTGCAGATCCCTCTGGGCCCTGATATACACGTGGTGGAAGTCTTCCTTAAACTCTGCTTACTCTGATAACTGCTCAAACACATGATGAGACTCATCTTTGGGTAACTATATGGAACTTAATACACCTCCAAGCTTATTAAAATCAACTCTTCTCATAATTCCTTACATGTTTTAATTTTATTTTGCTTAATGAGATGAGTAAACGTAATATGTTATGTCTAGTGGTCTAATGTGCATTGATTGCAAGTTTTTGAGAGAAAATAATGGTAATTTTGGCTAATTAAGGGCAGGAAATCGAATGAGACAAGGAGGAGAGATTATAGGAGATAGATCCTCCTCATTAAATCCTCACTCATTCAAATATTCCTCAATCAAGCCACACTAGATCGGAGCTGCAAGCAGCCGAGTCATGGAGATCATGGGCACTGGAGCCAGTGATAGTTAAGAACCAGTTCATCTTGAGTTTGGGAGCCAAGCCTCCCTAGATTTAAGGAAGTTGTTGGAGACTTCAATTGTATAAATAAGGAGGCCTAGAGCCTCATTAGGATTCAAATTTTTTATGTAAGAGCACTAAGAATTTTCGAGTTCAAGTATTGTGGAAAAACATTGTTATGTAATTTTTCTGATATGATAATGAGAATGAGCACTTCCTTGATCCAACATTGAGTTGACTCAGAGGGCTGAATCTCTTGGGTTAGGACCCATCCCTAGTAGAAAAGTCTCCTCTTCTTGTACTTGTATGTTTAGGTTATTTCATAGATTAAGTGTTGAATTGATTTTAGCATTGTTTCATTGCAAGTAGTGGTAACTTTGATTAGTTTTCTTGCATTTGTGCATAGCTTTAGCAGCAGTTTTAGAGAGGTAAATGAATACCAAAAAGGCTAATAGCAGGTGGATTCGGCCTCACTCCTCCCTTCAAGGGCCTTGGTTTGAGGAAAAGCTCCTATTCATCCCCAAAAAGACAAAATTCTTATTTCTTATGGAATTTAGGGTTTTCTACTACTTAGGCCAGCATATTTTCAGTTTTCAAGAATAGGTTTTAGTTGTCATTTCTGATATCTCCAGCTTTGCATTAGATATCATGGTGTTTCAAAATATGCTACAAGTATTTCCATGCATGAACTAGGCAACTAAATAATGAAATTTTGCTTTCTTATGTTGATTGGAAATCTTTCTTGTTTGACATGATTCATGGATAAATGCCAGTGATGTATGTATTGCCATAGTTTCAATAGTGCAGGAAGATCTCATGTCAGTAGCCCTAGCCTAACCTCATCAATCCATGATCACCAAAAGCCACTAAGTCCCTCAACCAATTCATCATTCCATAAGAACAACTTTCCAGGCTTGTTGAGTAAATCCAACCATCTTAAAAACTCTGGTTTGAATTCTGAAGAAATCCTAGCCACTCCCTTGCCTTATTTCTTCCATCATTCACCTTCCCTAATCCCTATACCACCTTTCAAATCATTCCTATTTCTCTCGGCCAAATCCTATAGGAATACAGGGGATCCTGTAGGAGCATTAGGACATCCTGTAGGAAGCATTAGGACATCCTGTAGGACGACCTGTAGTGGCCTATTTTGAGGCTGATTTGTGGAAAAAGCATCCAGGAAGATAGGAGAAGACCCCTACTTGCCTCCCAAGCCATATAACCTTTCACCACCATCTCTAACCCACTTGCCACATCACCAAGAATATTTAGCATTCATATTTTCACAAAAAAAGGACAAAAATAAAAAAGAGTTATTGTGTTCATTCATATGCACAATAGTAAAATGTTTGGCTATTTTAGATTGCATGCCTAGGACAGTTAGGATTACACACATGTTAGCTTAGAATTATTCTGAAGCAAGATCTCTTAGCAATTAGTTAGATGAGTGGTGTGTTCAAAGCATTTATTTTAGTTTTTCCTTACTGCAGTAGACAATATTTCAATTCTCCCAATTAGTGCAAAATTCCCCTTTCTTCATTGGTAATCAAACTTCTTCTGAATCAATAGAAGGCTGGTTTGAGAAACCATAGTGGTCTATCGCCAGCTCAGCAATGACAAAGAGTGGACCCATTACATCTGCTTATGTTTACAACACTGCCACCTCCAAGATTTTACGAACCCCGGGTTGATAAAAGTAAGGTTGGTAGCCCCAGGAGTTGCAACATTCTTGCTGCAATATTGGTGCTCATCACTTTTTGGCATCATTGTCGGGGAGGTGTCTGAGTAAGATGTGATTTATGATTTCTTTCTTCCATTTATTATCTCTTTCATTCTTATATTAGATTCATTTCTGCAAAAAATAATTGTAAGTTGGTTTGCTTTCTTTTCCATTATGCAAGTGAGATTTCATTCAGCAGTTGGTTTCCATTCAGTTTGTTATTTGAATTCTGCAATTCGTCTCAAAGCTTGAAAAACAAAACAAAACAAAAAAACTTCTTTCATGCCTCGTAGGAATAGGGATAAATTTGGAAAATTTCTACCAGATACCCCCACCATTTCAAACAACCAACCTTCCCTCTTATTCGGTGGCTGTGAATTGGAGGACCCCTTAGACGAACAACCATAGATTTTTGAAGAGCCTATAGGGAAGGAGAAGAAGAAGGAGAACCCATTCCAACTGGCCTAATGGCTGAAAATAGAAATGACAGAGGAGATAAAGAAAGAATTGAGGGTGATTTTCCCATCAGAGAAATCAATGGGGATGCCAAGATGAAAAACATAGGCCCTTCTGCTCTTCCTCACTTCCATGGCTCAACCTCAGAGGATCCAGATAATTTCTTGTTTGAGTTCGTTGTCATATGCAGAACTTATGATTGTACCAATGATGATCAAAAATTGAAATTATTCCCATCCACTCTCAAGGATGCAGCTTTGCGCTGGTTCGTTGGACTACCTAGGGATAGCATCACCATCTGGGGTCAAATGCAACAAGCCTTCAACAACAAGTATTGGGACTATTGCAGGTCCAAAGACACTAAAGAGGAAATTTTTAGAATAACCTTGGTGCATGATGAATCCTTAGAGGATTATGAGGAAAGATTCCAGCTTAGCTACAAAAGGGTTAGGTGCACACTTGATCCTGAGTCACTGAAGCTAGTCCTACTTAGGGGGGTTAGGGAAGATCTTCTGGATACCCTAAACCTACTAGCAGGAGGGGACATCTACTATCTACCCTATGAGGATATAAAGACTATCTTTAAGAACCATTCTAGGGCGGCTAGAAAAAAGGTAGGGGTAGTCAACTAATGGCCAACTCATCCTCTTCCAACACATCCATAAAAGGTAAAATTGGAAATATGCTGGAAGATTTCAAGAGTGAAATGTTGCAAACCCTTGCCCTACAGATGGACACTATGCACATCAAGAGAAAGCAGGAGGAATCAGAGAGAGCATTAGCCATCTTCTTCCCTAGATGCACAAGGAGGCACCCTAGGAATGAATGTCCATTAAACCTTATAGAAATATACTCAGTCTGTGAAGAAAACCACTCCACAGACAAGTGCCCTTCTCTACCTGGACTAAAAGTTGTGTATCAGGGAACTGAAGGGGTGACTGAACAACTCTACTACATAAATCAAAGGAGACCTCATGGGCCTCAACCATACCAACAGGGCATGCAAGGGTCATCCTATGCATATTACAAACCTAACCAAAACACATCCATTCCCTCTTGGGTCCCCCCTACTCATCCCTCTTGGTCTACACCTTCTCCTTGGTCTTTTACATCTTAGTACCATTCCCAACTGACCAACCGACCATTTCAGCCATATACTCTTCCACAGCCTCAGTGGAATGCACCACCCCAGGGGTGGAGGCCCTATTGCCTTCACCTCCTACTCAACCACAACTTTTACACCCTACTCCACCTGAACAACCTCAGATTCCTGCCTAGCCAAATTTGAACCCGAACAATAAATAGGCACAACAAGTATACAGTGGAGAGACATCCTACCCTGCTTATGCTATGTAAATTTAGGAAATCAACCTAAGGTCTGGGAGAGTACTCCCGGACAACCAACCTCCATCTCCACCTAGGGAGAGTGAGGAGGAAAGAGAGGAAAGTATGCCTAGAGTGAATCCACCACCCTTTCCTGAAATATTAACTCATCTAGTCCAGCCTACCCCAAAAGAGAATGAACTTCTGGGTGAATTGAAAAATCTATGTGTCAAAATTCCACTTCTCCAAGCCATTAAGGATGTACCTATTTACAACAAAATGAATAAATATAAGTGTTTCAAACACCCAGGGAGGCGAAAAAGAGACACCCCTACCATCAATGTCATTGGATAGCTATCTGACTTAATGTTGGGGCAGGTAATTTGGCCAAAGTATTTAGACCCTAGAAGCCCTGTAGTAGATGCGCACATCAATGACACCATTGTCCCACACACCTTGATTGATCTTGGGGCTGCCATTAATGTAATTACTAAGGACACCATGCTCAAGTTAAATCTCTAGGGTTCATTAAGAAAGACCACAACAGTTTTGAAACTTGTGGACCGTTCGACAGTAGCCCCTGAGGGGATTGTTGAGGATGTGATGGTCTCCATTGAATCCTGGGAGTATCCTGTAGAATTTCTAGTTCTCCAGCCTAAGGCCAAGCTTAATCGTATTGGTTATCCTATCATACTTGGGAGACCTTGGTTAGCCACTATCGATGCCTACATCAACTACAGGGCTGGAAACATGATGATAAAAATTGGGCATCTGTCGAAGTAGTTGGTATTATACCCTCCTTCTCAACCATCTTTAGAACATGATTTACCTTTATGGCTAGAAGAGGAGGAAGAAGATGAAGTCTACTCAGCCCAACTCTATACACTAGAAACTACCATGTGAGGAGGACAGCCGGATGAAGATGAGTTTATTGAACACATACTCCAAAATCCAACTCCCGGCACCTTGTCCTTAGAAGAAGTAGTAAAGGAAACCAAGAGAAACCATGATATTGATCGATTATTAGCTAATTCTAACCCTACTCATGTCAAGACAATAGAATTTGGCCCTGAAATAAATTTGAATATCAACCCCCCTCTTTCTGTACACCAAGAAGAAGAGTTGTACAACATGCTAAAGGAACATCTAGATGCCTTTGCTTGGAGTTACAAAGAAATGAAGGGAGTGCACCCCTTGGTGTGTACTCACCACATTTATATCAAATAAGGTTGCAAACCAGTCTGACAATCCCAATGGAGATTGAATCCAACTCTCAAGGATATAGTCAAAGAAGAACTCTGAAAGATGTTGGATGCAGGATTCATTTACCCTATCTCGGATAGTGAGTGGGTTTCTCCTTTGGTGTTAGTTCCAAAGAAAAATGGGAAGTGGAGAATTTGTGTTGATTACAGAGAGTTAAAAAAAGCAACAAAGAAGGACCATTTCCCTCTGTCTTTCATTGACCAAGTGTTAGATGGCCTGGTAGGGAAAAAGTTTTTCTCTTTATTAGATGGGTTCAGCGAGCACAATCAAATCCAGATTAGCCCAAAGGACTAGGATAAAACCACCGGCACCTGTCCCTGGGGTACTTTCACTTATCGGGTCCTTCCTTTTAGTCTATGCAATGCCCCTACCACTTTCGAGAGGGAAGTCCTGAGTATCTTTGCCGAGCTAGTCCATGATGCAATAGAAATTTATATGGATGATTTTACACGCTATGGATGTGATTTCCAGGAGGCTCTCTCCAACTTGGGTAAGGTGCTGAATAAATGCATTGAAATGAAATTGTCCCTTATTCCCAAAAATTGTGAGTTCTTGATGACTACAGGGACTGTTCTAGGTCATTCAATATCCCAGAAAGGACTGCAAGTGGACCCAAATAATATAGCCATCATCCAAAGGGCTCCACCTCCGCAAAAACAGAAGGATGTCAGAAGTTTCCTAGGTTTAGCTAGATACTATAGGAGATTTATAAAAGACTTCAACAAGTTAGCTTCTCCTTTATTTGGCTTATTAGCCAAAGACTCTGAATTTTTATGGTCAGAAAGTTGTCAAGAGGCCTTGGACACCCTAAAGGACAAGTTGACTACTACACCTATTCTCCAAGGCCCAAATTGGGCTCTTCCTTTCCATATACATGCTGATGCCTCTCACAAAGCCATAGGAGCAGCCCTAGGCCAAATAGATGACAAGATAGGTTATGCCATTTACTTCAACAATAAGAATCTGTCAAAAGTCAAACTGAACTACATAGTGACTGGAAAGGAGCTCCTAGATATTGTGCATTCATTGAACAAATTTAGGCATTACATTATAGGTTACCAAACATTTGTACATACTATCCATCCTGCAATTAAATACTTGATGAATAAACCTGATGTAAATGCCTCGATTATTAAATGGTTACTTTTATTGCAATAGTTTGATTTAACTATTATTGATAAGCCTGGCAAGGAGAATTTTCTTGTAGATTTTTTTATCCAGATTGAATTTGCCTACAGGGGAGGAAGGAATGGTTGATGATAAGTTACCAAATGAACACTTATTCGCCATTTCAACTCTCTCTCCATGGTTTGCTGACATATCAAATTACTTGGTGTCTACACAGTTTCCACCAAATTTGTCCTCCATGGAAAAAAGCAAGATTGTAAGGAAGAGCACCCAATTCACTTGGATTGGGGGCAACCTCTTCAAACTAGGCATAGATCAAATTCTGAGAATATGTTTCACTGAGGAGGAAGTGTTTGTCATCCTTCTAACCTGTCATGATGGGCCTTGTGGAGGTCACTTTGCAGCCAAAAGAACAACATTCAAGGTACTACATGTTGGTTATTATTGGCCCACTCTTCACCAACATGTGAGGAGGTATACTATTCAATGTGATCGGTGACAAAGGATGGGAAACCTACTCCAAGGGATGAAATGGCTCTGCAACCTCAATTGACTTTCGAGCCATTTTACAAGTGCGGCATGGATTTCATTGGACCCATTGACTCTCCATCCAAGAAAAAGCAGTACATCATTGTGTACACTGACTATTTAACCAAGTGGGCTAAAGCCAAGGCCATCAAAGCAACAATAGAATAAAAAGTGGTTGAATTCTTAAGGGAACATGTGTTTTATAAGTTTGTGTACCCTAGAGAATTGGTCACTGATCAAGGCAATCAATTTACATATCACATGATTGAAAAAATTTTAAGACAACACAAGATCAAGCATAGAACATCCACTCCTTACCAGCCACAAGCTAATGGGCAAGTGGAGGTAACCAATAGAGCGCTGGAAGGCATTCTGACCAAAGTGATTAGTAGCAGTAGAAAGGATTGGGAAAATAGGTTAGTTGAGGCCACTTGGGCCTACAATACCACCGGAAGACCACCACTAGATTCACTCCTTATGAGCTAGTCTATGGGAAGAAATCCCTACTTTCCATTGAATTTGAATACAACACCTTAAGAATGGTAGCATAACTAGATCTGGATCTCACAAGGGAAGAATAAGAAATATTGCTCCAGCTAAATGGGTTAGATGAATTTAGGATGCAGGACCTCCTGCAAACTGAGGTGACTCAAGTTCAACGGAAGGTTTTTCATGATAAGAACATAAAGGACAGACAGTTTCAAGAAGGTGATTGGGCTTTGTTGTATGATTCCAGGTAAAAGGATTTTAAAGGTAAGTTAAGGACTAGATGGTTAGGTCCTTATGTCATAGAAAAATTTCATGATAATGGTTCGGTACATATAAGAACCATTGATGCAGAGGCTATCCCTCTACTTGTCAATAGGTACGGATTGAAGGTATACAAGAAACCATTGTCAAGGCAAGAATTCATCAATGGCATCAACAAGACAGTGATGGCGATGGACCAAGTCTCAACTTCCACCCCATCAAATCCCTAAAAAAAGAGAAAGAAAAAAGAGAAAAAATAAAAAAGTAAAATAATAAAGAGACTCAGGTGAAAACCTCCATGAGGCACCTGAGTCCCACTGTTGGGTTGAAAACCTCTCGAGGCGGCCCAATGGTGTTGAAAAAAAGGATAAAATAAAAATATCTCTGGGTGAAAACCACTTTTGAGGCACCCAGGGTAGGCAGCTAGGATGAAAACCTCCTTGGAGGCAGACTAGTTGTTTAAAAAAATAAAAAATAAAAAAGAGAAAAGGAAAAAAGTTTGAAAATGTTGTTTTGAGGTCAGCATGAGGAGGGGCAGCGCAACTTGAGAGGAATAGAAGGACCTACACAATCCATATTTTAATTCCTCCATCTCACATTCTTCATTATTCCATCAATCCTTCCATTTATGAACTCCTCTAGCTTAGTTTACATAGGCTCTGTGTTTTCTACAGGATTCCCTGTAATCCTACAGGATTTCCTGAAAACCTACAAGAGTTTCCTTTGAAATCCCAATAAAAGTGATCATAGAGCAAGGGAATGACAAGCCTATGTCAAAAACAAAAAAATTATTCACTCCACCACATCATCACCATGCCTTTCATCACCATGTTACCCCTGCATCCATCCAATAAGTCAGTTTATATATATATATATATATATATATATATATATATATATAATAAGTCAGTTTATATATATATATATATACACACACACAGTTTTCAAAGAAGAAAAAACCGAATAGAAGAGGGTGAGAATAGAGGACATAGGGACAATACCTAAAGGCTATACCTGTCACCGACCATTCACTAGAACCCTTCTCTACTCATCTCAACAATCCTCATGCTCTAGACGTGAAAAAAAGTATGAAAATTTAGGGGAGAGATAGCTACAGGACATCATGTAGGTGTCCTATAGGAAATCCTGTAATAGCGTATCCCACAAAGGAAACTTCACAGGGTTGCATCCATCTTCAGCACAAATATTTCAAGGTTAAGGAAGCTCCTCCAGAGCTCAGTAGCAGTAGCAAGATCACCAACATCACTCTCCAATACCTGCACATCAAAGGAAACAAGCATCAAAAGAGGCCAATACAAAAAAATATGCAGCAAATACACAACACAAGGACATCATTCTCCAACAAGCATCATCATCAAAGCATCTTACCCACAGGTATGTCATCTTACTCATGCTCTCTCGTTAGCATGATATGATAAAAATGTAGGATTATGTAAGAGTTGGTTTTATAAGCTTAGGTGGCCAGTTAACTTGGCCACCTTCGGCTAGTCGACGAGGGGAAAATAGTTAGACCACTCCACACGTGGTAATAGTCAAATCAGGACAAAAAGTAGATAAGGCCAAAAAAAGTTTAAGCTACGGAAGAACGAAGAGGGAGATGATTATGAGGTAAGGTGGGATGATGGACTGATAGTGGGACCAACAGTCCAAAAGGAGGTGCTCGTACTTAGATAGCCAGCACACCATCCCACATGATCATCCATATAAGGAAAGAAAACACTGATTCCCACACTAAAAGAGCATTAGAAATATTGATAATTCATCGAAAAGAGGTTGCCTCGGCCTTCTTGAAGCAACACCTACAGGAGACAGTTAGCATTTTGTAGCACAGGAGACCTACAAGATCCTACAAGAAAACCTACATGATCCTACAAGAAAACCTACAGGATCCTACAAGAAAATCTACAGGATACAGAGCAGTCAATCTACAGGATTATCAGTGGGCACTAAGGGAGGAGAGATCAAAGGTTTTCCTCAATAGAACATAACCAGTGAGGTAGGAGCTATACCTTCCATGTTTTCCAGTTAAAAAGAAGAAAAATCCTCCATTTTATTAAGGAAGTTGCAGTCTAGGAGAATTGTATTGCAGAGTTAACATTTAAATCTCTCTCACCCACCAAAATTCTTGAATTATATCCATACAAGCCTCCACAATTACCAGGGAAAGATGATAGGGGGTTTTAACAAGAGAGAACCCACAAACACAGTGAGAATTCACTAGCATCCTCCTATAGTAGAAATTTTCACAAGGCACCAATGGATGGGGTTCTTTGAGAGGATGAGAGGATATAATGATGAGGTGGCCAAAGACTTTTCTCTCTCACTCATACCCTTCACTAGGACCCATGCCACTATTGTTGTGAAAGGCCTATGAGTAGTAATCACCCTTGAAGTATAAGCAAAATCACCACACTCCCTTTAGGGTTACCTTGGAGAAAAGAAGATAAGGGTAACAACACCCTTGCAAAGAAGAAATTCTTTTTGGAAGGGGAGGAGGAAATGGAGGACAAAAATGGGGTCAGAAGAGAAAGCATTCCATACCCTTGGAATGAAGTTAGTTACCACCTCATTAAATATATATCATGTGAAGGGAGATACAGTGTGGTGTATGGATACCACTTCAGACTCCTCCAAGAACTGATATTTGGAGCAGACACACCTCCTCAAAATAGATTAAGTATACCCTACTTTCTTCTTCAATCAATGATAGATATGAGCATCAAAGTGCAGGAGGGAAAACATCAACAACTAGCCCATCATGGGTTGATCAAACTTATCCTAGAATATTCTCTACAAAACCTAAGACTCCCTATTACATGGACAACTTTCAGAGACATGCAGGCAGAGGGAGAAATTCAAGCTCTTGAATATGACAAAAGCCCCACTACTAGTGAGAGGGATGAAGAAACAAAAGGAGAAAATGAAGAGGAAACAAAGGAGGAAAAAGAGGAAGAAAAGGAGGAGGAAAATGAAGAAGAGACAGAAGAAGAAACAAAAGAAGAGACAGATGAGAAGAGTGAGGAACTAGAGGAAGAAGAGAAAGAGAAAGACAAGGATGAGAAGGAGAATGGAAAAGAGGAGACAGAACAAAAGGAAGAATAGAGGTCTACAATTCAAGGTAGAGAAGGGGAAGAATCACCAAGGGTATCTGCAGAACCCATATAGAAAGAGGCAGCAACTTCTCTTACTACCCTAAGTACATCTATCAAGTCAAAAGCAAAGAGACAAAGACAAACACCACTATAATTTAGGACAAGAAAGAGCACAAGGTAGATAAGGTAACCTAATTGGTACACTAGCTACATGGCTCTAATGACTGAGCTTGTAGAGATTGAGCCATCATCTTTCAAGGAAGAAGTAGAGAAACCTATATGGTTTGATGCAATGGTGGAGGAATACAAATCCATTGTAAAGAAAAGTGTTTGGGAAGTGGTACCAAGACTAGAAGATAAATCAGTTGTGGGTTCAAGATGGATCTTTAAGGTAAAGCAGATAATAGATGGAAGCATAGATAATTATAAGGCCAGATTTGTGGCCAAGGGTACTCTCAAGTTGAGGGAATTGACTATGAGGGGACATTTTCTCATGTAGCATGGTACTCATCCATTAGATCAATTCTTGCTATGGTTGCACATATGGGGTGGAAGATCCACTAGATGGATGTTAAAACAACATTCCTCAATGGATTTATTGAGGAGAAGGTGTACATCAAGCAACCATAAGGTTTTTAGAAATTTGATCGAGAGTCTCATGTGTAAAAACTCAAGCGAGCATTATATGGTCTCAAACAAGCACCCTGTGCTTGGTACACTAGGATCGATAGCTATCTCACTAGTTTGGGCTTCACCAAAAGTGAAGCGGATGGAAACCTTTATCATATCTTGGTAGAAGGTAAATTGCTTATTATTTTCTTATATGTTGATGATTTGGTTTTAACTGGTGACGAGCAGCTGATTAGATCTTGCAAGGAGGACCTTGCAAGGGAGTTTGAAATGAAGGACATGGATCTCATGCACTACTTACTCAGGTTGGAAGTATGGAAAAGAGATGGGGAATTGTTTGCCTCTCAAGGAAATTATGAAAATGAGATACTACAAAGATTCTGCATGGAGAGTTTTAAACCCATGGAGACACCTCTAGCGCCCAACTGGAGGAAGGAGGATGCCATTTCATGTGAGGAAGTGGATGCTAACATTTATCGGTGGTTATTGGATTCACTAATGTATCTTGTGAACACGACCATATATGTGTTATGTATTCAACTAGTTGAGCCAAACTATAGTTAGGCCAACCAAATTTTTGGAAGGAAGATAAGCATGTTTTACTGTACCTCAAAGGCACTGCCTAGTTTGGACTATGGTATAGACGGACAAAGGGAGTGAAGTTGTGTGGCTTCATAGATGCAAATTGGGCGGGGAGTCCATCAGACCGAAATAGTACATCAGGTGGAATTTTCAGTGTTAGGTCCACAACTATTTCTTAGTATAGTAGGAAGAAAATATATGTTCTGTTGAACTCGGTAGAAGCAAAATACATGGCTACAAGTCAAGAAACATGTGAGGTGATCTAGATGAGAAATATACTTGTTGGATTTCTTGGTCATATGGTGGTTCCTACTGTGATCTACTGTGATAATTAGAGTCGCATCAAGGTCTCTGAGAATCCTATATTTCATGATAGATCCAAGAACATATATATTTGGTATCACCATTTACAGGATTGTGTGCAGATGCAGATACTATTGATACACTACATTACATTAGATGAACAAGATGCTGACATCTTGACAAAGGCTTTATAAAGAGGGAAGTTTTAGTTCCATAGGTGCAGGATAGGGGTGGTTGATAATCCCTTTCTTGCTGAGAAGGAGTGTTGAAAAATGCAGCAAGAAATTCTCAATTTGATTTTTCCTTGATTAAATTGAGAAAATTTGAATTTCCACATCAGTAGACAGCTTGGATCTAGCTAGCTTGTGTAACATGGATTGTGTCACTGAATTTACTTAGTAAATATGAGTCAAAGGAGTTAGAGTTCAGTTAAGCATGTGTGATTGCTAATTTGTAACAATCAAAGTCAGTCATCTCAATTTGTTTTCAGTTAAACTAGTTCCAACTATTTGAGGAACTAGTGGAAGGTTAGTTGTGTAGTGGGACATCAGCCAAACTTAGTGATCATCCAATTAACTGATCAATTAGCTCGAAATAGATAGTGCATGCAGAGAATTCGAGTTACCCAGTTGGGGTGGAGATTCCAAGGTAGTGTAACATCAGTTGTAGACTAGTCTTGAGTATATAGGTGTTGCATGCATTCAAATGATTAACCTTAGGAATTGTGCAATACATTTTTGAGAATTTCCTAAATAATAGGGGCCTAATTTCTCAAGGAATTGTGCAAGGAAATAGGGGATCAAGAAGAGGAAAAAATTGACTAAGTCTAGGTCAGATCTTCTTAGTGAGTAGAGAGATAGGTTATTCACTTGTAGGTTGTGCTCATTTGAGCAAAGAAATTTGTAAACATCTTTATTCATCAAATTAATGCAAGTAAGCATTGGGGTTTTTAGTATATTTTATTTCCCTAGGAAAAAATTTGTGTGCACATGTGTTATTTCTTATTGCATGTCTGATATTTTTTTCTAAATTATGAATTAACTTCCACAAAGCAATAGAGTAGTTTTGCGTCTTGTGATTTAGATTAAAACTTCATGAGAAGTTGCAAATCTACACAATAATTTCTACACTTAAAAAAATTCTTGAGACAATCGTATGTAATTCAAACCGAACCATATGTTATCGACTCATCACATGCAAGTGAATTTGGATGGTTTCCTTCCACACTCAATAATCATTAGTAATATTTGGTTAATAATATTAGTCACCAATATAAATTTTTATGCTAAATCATCATCATGACATAATAATTAGCATCTTTGTAACTATAAGTAAGAACTAATGAAAAAAAACATTTAATGAATCCATCATATAATTAGACTTAGTCATAAAACGCATCCACCACAATTATTATCATCATAACATCAACTGGAAAAATAATTATTATTACATCCATTCATAGTAAGAACCAAATATCTAGTTCCTTAACCTGAGGTCCTCAAAGAATAATGTATCAAGGCTAATGTCATATCAGCGTTTGTCAACCATAGCGGTCACTACATACATCCGCTCTTAACAAGAGATGTTGTCTTAGGGGTTCCTAACCCAGGTTTAGATTTAGTTGCACCAAACAAATCCCTACACTTCTAGCCCTTTTGGCATCAATCTGCTGTGCACGGATAGAAGTCTCACTTGAAGCAGTATGGGGGGGTACTGGAACCAAGTTTCCGCACCGACAGATTAGTGTGATGTCCCTTTGTGATCTAAATCTTCCTTCGTGCAGATTGATAAGCCTTTATGGCTTATCAATGTAACTTCATTTAATCAGCCTCTAGACCTCCGCGAAGGTCTACAACTGACTTTTGTGGACCTTGAATAGGTGAATTAGCTACTTACGCACACCATAGATTACTCTTAAACCAGTATTTGCTAAGATCTACTTAAGTGCTTGATAACTTTAACAGACAACGATATAATCTTCGTGTAAACACTTAACATCAATTGCGTTCAGATAGCAATAGAGATCAAGTAAAGTCATGTATCAATACATCATTATTTTATAAAACCATAATTCATCACAACATAAAGTGCATTCATACATAACAGAAGTAAAGAGATCAAACACATGAATTTCTGCAGCAATCTTCTTTATTGATGCTCAATTAAGCTTATAGACTCGAGACTTCCCTGTGCATTGAGCCATAGGGGTCCGTGCACTCAACTTCAGACACTACTCTAGGTCTCTGCGCACACATCCGTAGAGCCTTCGTCCTTACTCTCCTGCACTAACTTTCTAGAATCCTTATGTCGTACCCATAGACAAACATCAATTACCTTCTTAGACATCCCTAAGACATACCTATTTATACAATCCCATGGTCCGCAGACCATGGGTAGCTATTCAAAAGTTGATTCAAGTTACATAAAAGAAGGGTAAAACCCTTAATGACTCTTTAACTAACTACGCGCTCTACGACCACAACTTATGGAGAATTTACATTAAAAGTTGGGCTTTTGCCCCAAAAATAACCCTATGGGACCCCATCCCAACAGGCCCCCAACACAAGGATCATGACTCACCCTCAAGTCACTTGGCTGGTGTGGAGATATTGTTGCGAAGATGCCTCAGCTCCACCTGCACCACTGCTACTTCAACCGCGCTCTGCGTGAATACCTGCTTCACCTGTTCGACCAACTATTCTGTGGCTGGTCCTACGCTGTCTTGCTTGATCTTTTGTTGTGTAAGCTATAGGTTCTACAACTTTTCCTATATGTTGTTGAATACTTGGTAGGATTCTTCCAACCAAGAATCCAACCATTCCTTAAGGACCGCCTCTTTTTTCTTCGCTGCTTCCACTTGTTGAAGGAGTTGCTTCCCCTCCTACAACTTGGTGAGGTTCTGCATTGTAGTGATTGAGAACGTCGTTGCACGCACTTCGTCATACTACTGTTGAAGCTCGCGGACCTCTATTTTTAATTTCTGTAGGTTGGAATATTCCTACAGGGTCATTACTACTTCCATGGCCTGCTCAAACTGTGTTGTGCAGTCCATTACCATAGCATAAGCAGCAACGACAGTAAGTATTCCATCCTTAACAACTACTTCGCGTTGTTCCCTAACTTTTGGCGGGGTCGAAGGCTATGACTTGAGCTCTAGTTATGTGATTTTCATATTCAATTCAAATTGAACTCAGGCCACCTATGCCTTAGCATCGCAAACACCTACAACAAGTTTCCTTACCTTGGCCTCAAGCGGTGCCTCCTCAAGTATGTGCAATTGCGGCACTGTCCTACAAGCCTCTTAAACCACGACCGCTAACTAGGCGCTATGCTTCTGGATCATATCCTTTGCCTTCAGGGCCTCCATCTTTTAGGTGAACATCTGCTAATTATTCACCTGATATTCACTGATTAAGCTGAGAGCGCGCTTCTCCCGCTCTCTTAACTCTTATGTCACACTTGACTACAGCATGTGAAGATACTCGTTGGGGAGTGTTGCGAGGTTGAGGGCAATCTTCTTCAGAGAACTTATGATGACAATATTATCGACCAATTCTGTGCTAAATAATCCTTCTGGTAGCATGACTGCCGAGAGATCCACTGACCTGACCATTTTTGCATCATAACTAGTCCCAGTTGCCAAAATCGTTTGTGTGACGCTCACCTGCCCTCGACCCACCTATATCCCACTCGTCTAGATCTGCAGCTCATGCAGATCCTTTTGAATAGTGCCCAGCGATTGCAAGTGTTGTTATTCAAACTGCTGCAGTATTTCTGCTATGGTATCGCGCACCTTATCTCTAATCTCATCGAGATCACCTTCTATTAGTGTAGTTGGTTCCAATGGTGGCTTTTTTTCTTTTGATTTCTTCTGGGGCCCCTCTTTCTGTTATTCCCTGTACCTCTTCACCTGAAATGGAGTGCTCTGTCCTTCATCTCTGCCACCACCCTTCTTTGATTATTCCTCTTCCTTAGTCTGGGGTGAAGGGGATTTATTGCTTCTCTGAGAGTCACGCTACTATTGTTTATCCTATTGTTTTGCAGTGCACTCCTTTTCCAGCCAGGCTATCTCCTCGACCTCTTTCCTCTACTGCACGGCCAACTTCTGGACCGCCTACTTCGCTACCTCCTTCTTCTTCTTATCCGAACTTTTGCTGGTACCCGTGGCTAGATCAGATAGAGAATGCCAATCTGTTGGCCAGTGCTTGATAACCTCCTGAATGGCATCGTTTATGGCAAGATAAGGCAAATCAAACCACTTCTGCTGAGGAGCCTTCTGCGCCCTGATATACACGAGTTGGAAGTTTGCCTTAAACTCCACGTACTCTGATAACTGCTCAGACACATGATGAGCCTCATCATTGGGTAACTATATGGACCTTAATGCACCTCCAAGCTTATTAAAATCAACTCTTCTCATAATTCCTTACATGTTCTAATTATATTTTGCTTAATGAGATGGGTAAATGTAAGATGTTATGTCTAGTGGTCTAATGTGCATTGATTGCAGGTTTTTGAGAGAAAATCATGGCAATTTTGGCTAATTAAGGGTAGGAAATCAAATGAGACAAGGAGAAGAGATTATAGGAGATAGATCCTCCTTGTTAAATCCTCACTCATTTGAATATTCGTCAATCAAATAACTCTAGCTCTGAGTTTCAAGCAATCGAGTCATGGAGATCATCAGTAGCCGAGCCAGTGACAATTAAGAACCAGTTCATCCTGAGTTTGGGAGCCAAGCCTCCCTAGATTTAAGAAAGTTGTTGGAGACTTCATTTGTATAAATAAGGAGTCCTAGAGCCTCATTATGATTCAGATTTTTTATGTAATAGCACTAAGCATTTTCGAGTTCAAGTCTTGTGGCAAAACATTGTCATGTAATTTTTCTGATATGATAATGAGAATGAGAATTTCCTTTATCCTGAACTAATTTGACTCAGAGGGCTGAAGATCTTGGATTAGGGCCCAACCCTAGCAGAAAAGGATCCTCTTCTTGTACTTGTATGTTTAGGTTATTTCATAGATTAAGTGTTGAATTGATTTTAGCATTGTTTCATGGAAAGTAGTGGTAAATTTGATTAGTTTGATTCCATTTGTGCATAGATTTAGCAATAGTTTTAGAGAGGTAAATGAATACCAAAAAGGTTGATAGCAGGTGGATTTGGCCTCACTCATGCCATCAGGGACCATGGTTTCAGTAAAAACTCCTATTCAACCCCAAAAAGACAGAATTATGATTTCTTATGGAATTTAGGGTTTTCTACTACTTAGGCTAGCATCTTTTTAGTTTTCAAGAATAGGTTTCAGTTTTCATTTCTGATATCTCCAACTTTGTATTAGATCTCATGGTGTTTCACAATATTCTACAAGTATTTCCATGCATAAACTAGGCAACTAAATAATGAAATTATGTTTTCTTATGTTGATTGGAAATCTTTCTTGTTTGACATGATTCATGGATAAATGCCAGTGATGTATGTATTGCAGGAGTTTCAATAGTGCAGGAAGATCTCATATCAGTAGCCCCAGCCTAACCTCATCCATCCATGATCACCAAAAGCCACTAAGTCCCTCAACCAATTCATCATTCCATAAGAACAACTTTCCAAGCTTGTTGAGCAAATCCAACCATCTTACAAACTCTGGTTTGAATTCTGAATAAATCCTAGCCACTCCCTTGCCTTATTTCTTCCATCATTCACCTTCCCTAATCCATATACAACCTTCCAAATAACTCATATTTCTCTCGTTCGAATCCCATAGGAATATGGGGGATCCTGTAGGAGCATTAGGACATCCTATAGGAAGCATTAGGACATCTTGTAGGATGACCTGTAGTGGCCTGTTTTGAGGCTACTTTATGGAAAAAGCATCCAGAAAGGTAGGAAAAGACCCCTACTTGCCTCCCAAGCCATATTACCTTTCACAACCATCTCTAACCCACCTTCCACATCACCAAGAGTATTTAGCATTCATATTTTCACAAAAAAGGACAAAAATAAAAAAGAGTTATTGTGTTCATTCATATGCATAGCAGTAAAATGTTTGGCTATTTCAGATTACATGCCTAGGATAGTTAGGATTACACACATGTTAACTTAGAATTCTTCTAAAGAAAGATCTCTTAGAAATAAGTTGGATGAGTGGTGTGTTCAAATCATTTATTTCAGTTTTTCCTTACTGTAGTAAACAATATTTCAATTTTCCCAATTAGTGCAAAATTCCCCTTTCTTCATTGGCAATCAAACTTCTTCTAAATCAATAGAAGGATGGTTTGAGAAACCATAGTGGTCTATCGCTAGCTCAGCAGTGAAAAAGAGTGGACACATTGCATCTACTTGAGTATACAGCACTGTCACCTCCAAGTTTGTACAAACCCCAGGTTAATAAAGTAAAGTTCATAGCCCCAGGAGTTGCAGCATTGTTGCTGCAATACTCATGCTCATCAACACAGTCGAGGACACCACTGCTTCTGGTTGATGGCCATGTGAAGGCTCGACTCCATCAAAACCCAGAATTTTTTTGTCTTAGTGACCCACGCGGGGTCCTTCGAGGCCCAAAGGGAGGCAAACTGGGCAGCCTCCGATAATCCTGCTTCCAATGGAGGGAACTGACTATCCTCTAGAATATCCCAAGCAACTAGCACGATGGAGAGCAACAATCACACATAGTGGAAGGTCCTGCTCTTGTCCTGAGCCTCTAGAAAATTCATAAGGAACTCACAGGAGAGGTAGCGTGACCAGTTAAACTGCATGCCCTCTGCATATTGTGCACCTAATGAGATCACTGGCGCTGGAACCTCGTCTGCGTGGAATTTCCTTGTGACCTTTCCAGCTAATATTTTTGTGGCAATTTTCACCACGGGGTCGGTATGGACGTGATGGAGTACTCGCACAACTTCTTGACTAGCTCAAATTTCTTCTTCATCTTTTCTGCCAAGTCGCGCTCACTTGTCTTTCTGCCAAAATCCTTGGCCGGATTCAAGACCGAATGCGATAGGAGCATGATTCGATGGATTAGCAAGTTTGTGATTGGGATCAGTGTGCTCAACCACAAACATCCATCATGTACCATAATTCATAATCCATGGTGCCCTGCAAGTACCTGAATATGCGTTTAACAAAATTCACATGAGATTCGTTTGGATGTCATGATTGAAACATGTCTGGCAGTCCCATAACTTGCATGATGCCCGACCTTGATTTTGTTAAAAAGAGAAGGTTGTTGATCATTGACCTGTAGATAGTATGGTTTACTTCAGGAGACTCATCATATTTGTTTATTTTACAACATGTAACCATGGGAATGCTCACAGAGGTACAATTTTCCATTCAAAACTTTTTTTTCAAATTCTCTTTAATAATTTAGACTGAGATATGGAAACACATTTTTCGGATTGACTAATTTGTAATCCTAGGAAGAAGGACAATTCCTCTAGCATGGAAATCTCAAATTATTTCTACATAATAGTTGCAAAGCATATTCTCATGGAATCATCATCACTACAAAAAATAATATCATCCACATAGACAACAATGATCAACACGTTACCACTTTTAATCTTGATATAAAGATTGTTGTCATTAGTTCCTCTTTTGAAACCCTGTTGCTGAAGATAAACATCCAATCTGGAATACCATGCTCTAGGGCTTGTTTCAAGACATACACTACTTTATTTAGTATTCATATGTAATATTTTCCTTCTGTTAATTGAAATACCTCTGAGTACTCAACATAGACTTCTTCTTTGAGTTCCCCAGTCAAGAATGCTAAGTTTACATCCATTTGATAGGCCTTGAATCCTTTGAAACAAGAAAATCCTAGAAACATTATGATAGCTTCTCGAAGAGCTACTGGAGGAAATTTTCATCAAATTCAATGCCTTCAACCTGTGCATAACCTTTGCATACAAGTCTTTCCTTATTCCTCACAACTTGTCCATCTTCATTGAGCTTGCTTTTGTAAATCCATTTGGTTCCAATTACATGTTTACCTTTAGGTCTTGTAACACATTCCTAAGTCTAGTTCTTTTCAATTTCATCCAAATCCTCATTCATAGTCTTAATCCAGTGCTCATCCTTACTAGCATGCACAAAATTTTGGGGCTCCATAAGAGATAAAACGACTAGGCTTCTTGAGACATTTCATTGACAAGCTTCCTTCTAGTTTGAACTCCTAATTTTTTTTCTACCAAAATTTGATTGTACAGATGATTATTTTGTACATACCTAGATGGAGTACTCATGTGCAAAGTCTCATCTTCCTCTCTTCGATATTCTTCAAATTCTTCATGTTTATGTCCTTCTAATGTTGATTCTTAGAAGATAGCAGGATGAAGCCAAGCTTGGGGAAGAAATTAATTATGAGGCAATGTTTCATCTACTTTCACATCAATTCTTTCAATGAATTATTGTGTTCTTTTATTATAGCACATGTACCCCTCGCTTCGATATTCATATCTTAGGAATATTCCCTCATCGGCTCTAGATTCAAATTTCCCTAGTTTTTCTTCATTCACTTTAACGTAACATTTTCTCCCAAAAACTTTGAAATGCTTAATTGTGGTTGGTCTTCCTTTTCATAGCTCGTGAGGAACTTTAGTCATTTTCTCCCTGATTTGGGCCTTGTTTAAGATGTATCACAATATTTGTTGCTTCTCCCCAAAAACAATCCAACAATTGGGCTTAAAAAATAAGAGATGTTTCCATAACCTATTTTGTTATGTTCTTTCTCTTAGAATGTGTGGTAATTGCATAATTGTTAACCTTGTGGCTTTCCAGATTTTGGCTTGCCAATTGTCTTGCTACATCTATCTCTTTTCTAAGGAAGAAAATTTCATAATCCCTCTCTCTTAGTTGCTTTGATTAGATTTCAAAAATCCTTTTGAACTCTTCTAACTCAATTTCCAAAAGCATGACCATATTTTCATCTGAATCCATAATTTCTTCTTGATATTTTGTTTCCATGACTCCTTTGATCAACCTTCCAACATTTAATTGTTCCCGAGGGAACTTCCTTTGATTCCACTTGTTAGGCCAAACACCACATTGAGAGGGGGGTGAATCAGTGTAGTGGAAAACTTATCATTTCAAAATATTTCATTAATAATTAACCATGTAGCAATGTATCATAACAATTTGCATCATAACAATGAATGAGAACATGCATCAAGAAGTCATTATTACATTAACACAAGAGAACACAAGATTTTACATGGAAACCCTTGCAAGAGAAAATCAAAAATACTTTTTGATTTATTCTTCAATTCATTTACTTAATTTTTCAGGCACCGACCTACTAGAGGAGTTGAACCTTGAATGTGAAATAACCCACTTACAATAGGCTACAGCCTAATTGAGGCATCATGTAGTGCCCCTCTCTAGTTGACTGCGAGTGATATGAGATTAACATTTATTTAGCCCTAAGGCCCACACTTTATTATTTGAGGACCTCACATGGAGGATCCAGACACATGACTTTATTATTGTTGGTTGTGATATTAGTGGTTGTGATGTTTATGTATGATCTCCATTGATATTATGATGAAGATAGCATTAATGGTTATGCATGTTCTCTATTGATATTATGATGATTGTGGCATAAATGGTTATGTTTGTTATCTATTTGATGTTATGATGTTGATAGCTTTGATGGATATGTATGCTTCCATTGATGTTATGATGATGATAGCCATGATGGATGTGTCCCCTATGTTACCTACTTGCATTAGTTCTGGTTCACAATGAATAATGATGTGAATGACCAGGTGATGGTAATGATGCTATTATGACAATGACTAACACTGAGAAACCTTGTTACTGATTATTATTGAGTATGGCAGGAAACCACCAGAGGCACTCGCACATGACGAGTTGACGACACCTGGTTTGATGAAAATTTATATTATTTTATCTTTGAAATTCTAAGTTGATTTTGAAACCTGCTATATATGTTTATCTATATTATGATGATATGTTAATGGTTGCAGGCACATATTAGTTGCTTGGCCGAATGACTCACATATGGGTGATGGGGTTGTACAATTGGATGGAACTGCATGGGAGGGGTGGGACAGTGTCCCTAATCTCACCCACTAGCACTCCTATTGTGACTTGGGCTAGAAAGGTTGAAACACCTTCGCCTTGAAGATCACGATGTCATGAGGGCAGGTCCCAAAGTTGGTTTGCTCATGAGGATTTTACCGGGGGGCGCACATCAAGGCAGATTCCTTGATCCCCAACACCATTAGTCTCACTATAGTAGGCAACATAAGAGATGATAGTGGTCTCTGTTGTTGTACCTATACTTTCCCCTCGTAGCCACTGAATGCTTGAAGGGCAACTGGCGTGGCACCCTTGGAACTTCAAGAGAAGTTCTTAAAGGACACGACCAAACTTGGCACCCTTGGAATCACAAATAAATTGTTAGGCGTGGCACCCTTGGAACTTCAAGGGAAGTTCTTGAAGGGCACAACCAAACTTGGCACCCTTGGCATCACAAATAAATTGTTAGGCATGGCACCCTTGGAACTTCAAGGGAAGTTCTTGAAGGGCACGACCAAACTTGGCACCCTTGGAATCATTAAAATAAATTAATTAATAAATATAATCAAGAAATGAAAACTAGGTAAACTTACATCAAGGATAAATGATGTTAGAAACCAAGGTAATTAAATCAAGAATAAAACTTGGGTTAAGAGGATCATAGGAAGAAATAAAATATTTTATCTTAAAAACTCTACCCTCCCCATGTTGGAAAATATTAGGTAGATTATGTAGTTTAATTAGGTAAAAAGGGAAAAGAAGGACATAATTGTAAGGATAAAGATTAATCCTAAAATAGTGAAACCTAATTAAGAGAAGAGGATGGTGAATTAAAATAAGATTAATAAATTAAATTTTAGAGAAATGTAGAGAACCTACATGTGGCAAAAAGCAACAAGAATATCCATCTAAGAGATAACTTGAGTTAAATTAGGGAGTAGATAGGGGATCAAATCTTGACTCATTAATTGACTTTAGTAATGAACACAAATTAAGGAGTAAAAAGGGGGATCAAGAGACAACTAGGAGAAGAAATAGGAATCTTGTTGAGGTGAGGAAAAATATTATTTTTAAATTAAAATTTAAGTAAATAATTTTGGAGATCCTTGATGAGAGAGTGACACATGGGTGGGTGAATAATCAAACTATTGAATTATCAAAAATAATTAATTATGCATGAAATTCCAAGTGTCACCTATGAGGACTCCTATAAAAGAAGGGGCAAGCCATGGGAGAAGGGACTTTTTCTTTACCCTATTGTTGGATGGATGAGACTATGTTAGATTAGTGACTACGAGCTATAGTGAGTTTGGTGAGGTAGAGGACTTTAGAGAGGGGACTCTTGAGCCAAGGAATGCTCTCCTCTACCAGCTAATACATTCCTCTATTGTACAACCCCATTGCAGCTTGGAGGTCCTCGAGGAAGGAGAGTACCCAAGGAGTAGGCTGGGAGGTCAACTAGTGGGTCATTGCATTCAGATCAAGTACATCAACATTCACACTCGGAGGTGATCAACAACAAAGGAAGACAAGTAGCGGCAAGTCAAGTTTGAATCTCATCTTCTGGTGAACAATACCTATGTTGTATTATATTCTTTTATGATTGCTTTATGGTTTTTATTTAAATGTATGTAAATTAGATGATATGTTCAATGAAGTGAAATTCAGGAAAGTTTTATATAATGCTTAATAATTTTTGGGTTCCCAATGCTATTTTCCTTATGGTTGTATTTTTAGCATTTAAAAAAAATATATATACATATATAGGGTTAGTCCCTACACTTGGTATCAGAGCGTATGTTGAACCCTTGAGACCTATGGGCCTATGCATGAGTGACTAGTTTTGTTAATATCTACTACACTTCTAAAACACTCCTTTCACTCTGCTATACGAAGCCTAGCACATGATAACTGCGAAGCAGAAGTTCTTTCACTCTGCTATACGAAGCCTAGCACATGATAACTGCCAAGCAGAAGTTAAAATCACTCACCAATGCCAACAATTCACATGAAATTATTGCCACTGAATGCCAAGAATCCCACCTATGGCTGGTAAGAAACGACCATAATGCACTTGTTCAGGCTGTAATAGATATAGACCTGATCCCTTAAAATGTAGTTTCCTTACTAAATTCCGAACCCTCAAAATAACCAAGGTAAAACATATTTTTCTAATGTGGCTAGAGGTTGTGTTCCATTCTGTAGCAACCATCCACGGAGATACACAATGAATGAGTAGCCGAAGAACCAACACATCTCAATAGACACAAGTTTTTTTTTCACCTGCAAATAGCTTGGAAGAAACCTTAACTCTCTCTTATCATCAAACAGGGAGCTCCAAAGGTCGCCGAGATAGTTGGGCACTACAAAAGCATTATCAAAGGGCTAAAATTGGGTGAGGCGACCAAAATACTCAACGAGATCGCTATCCAAGAGCACGACATAATGTTCTATGGAAATGAGAAGAGGAGACCAGGGGCTACGACCGTCTTGGTTTGTAGGGCCATATTAAACATGTAGGAATTAATTGTCATTTTTTTTCTTTCTCAGAAAACAAATCAAACTGAAATCCTCGTTGTTCATTGCGAGAGTCAAGCTAAACTGAAACCCTCGTTGTTCATTGCGAGAGTCAAGCTGGAGAATACCGTTAAGGGAGCCGTCTAACTCAACCATCACAAAATCGATTTTCTTGAAGGGTTTCAAGGTATAGTCGTGAGGGTTTGGAAGATAACTGCGAAGATGAGATTTTTCTTCTTTGTGGGTTTCCCCATCATTTTCTGGGCAAAAGAATTGACCCTTTGAAACATATTTTCTAAAGATAAACTCAAGCGAATTTCTGAAGAATTTGAAAGAGAAAATTCTACATTTTTCATAGTCGTCTACTTTCTGAGCTCAATTTTTGAGGGCTGCAAATGCCACAAGGCTGCTCTAGCTTCATACGGAGGGTTTCACAAGTTTTTTATTTTTTTTTATTTTGTGGCACATTAATATATTCATTAAAGGCTCTTTCTCTCTAGCAGATTTATGACATAGCCGCAGGCCATAGAGAAATTGTTTTTCTCTTATAAAAATCATCTAATCCTCCTTGGTCTTTTCGCAGGGTTTTTTTTAGAGGCCTCTTACCTCTGGATCGAATTTCCTCCTTAAGGGTTTCTTAAAGCTTCGTTAGTTGTCCTTGATTTTTATAAAATTGCCTTCTAGCCATTTTCTTCTGGCCACTCATGGACCTGTCTGTTGTTTTAGGATGAATTATAATAATTGTTCATTATCAGGAAATTCGACTAGCTATACGATTTTCCTTATAATCTTTTTTAAATTTCATGTAGAGTGGCCCAGGGCCTGAGTAATTTAACAGTATTCTCTTCATTTTTCCAAAATTACTACAAGGACTCCTTATAATTTAGGTAACTATTTATTTTTATATGAATTTATGCTCTCTACTGGATATTGTTCTTGAGTATGCTGGTTTTTGGTTAACTGGAATGTAAATAATAACTTGGTTTAGCAATGACTTGTCTACAATTATTTCTTATGAATATATTATTCAGTCTTTGCTTACTGTTGCATTCAGAAATCGATTCTGTTCGTGAGTTTTATGAATTGTGTTCAACAATCGATTATGTTCATGAGTTTTATGAATTTGTATAAGGTCATGGAGTATGCAAGTGAGCCTCGCTCGAGTTGGTTAAAATTTGGTTTACCATAATGCATTACAAACTCTCAAACTTGTTTTCCAAATTATATGGCATATAGAGAATGTTCTGTTATTTGTAAATTGTCGTTAATGTAGATTCTAAGAGTTTTATACTTTACACTTTGGTCTTGTGTATTATTAAGTCTTCGCCAAGGCTTCTACTGCCCCTCAACTCACCAATCAAGTATGACTATTGCTCCCATGGTAAGGATTCTTCATTGAGTCCTAACCTAAGTGACTAACCTCACTCTAACTACTATTTTTCTTATTTTCTCTTCTCAAATGACCCTTCCTCTATGATGAATGCTACATTATTCAATGCACATGAAACATTTATTTGCAGGTTAACGTTCATTTACCGAACAACATAGTCTTCACAGAAAAACTTATCTTCCACAGAAGGACTTTCATTTATAGTAAAACTTTTCATTGACAGTACTACTATGCATCCACATTAAAGCTTTTCATTCACAGAAAGGAAGACAAACGTTCGATAAATTCAGCATAAAAAGTTCAGAATCATTTATTTGTTAAAGCTAATTGGTCTGCCACAACCAAACATAATCAATCTTCTTCACTTTCGTGAATCTCAGGCATGCGTATTTTCTTAGAATGTACGAAGCCACTGGAATATGATGAAAATCTCTAGCTAATTTATTTCAGGGAATATCCATGATAGATGTCTTCGAGGTAACCATGTTACTAGTTGATTTTATCTTCTAACATTGGGCTTTCTACATATTTATTGCAACTTGAGTTCAATGGAGTTGGAGAGCCAAATTAGAGTCACATTCTTGAAGGCCAAACATTGCCATAAATCCAAGGTTGAGATTCTTGTGGAAGAGAGCCAAGTTCAGCGTTGTTGTAAGTGTCAAAGTTCTAGTATAGAGCCAGTGTTTAACAATGGGTCGAATAGATGACTAAGGGAGGTCTAATCCCTCTTTAGGAGTATCCATTCTAGTTGTTGTTCGTGGGAGACAATTCTAGGGTGAGTTTATTAGTCATTGGGACAAGCTACAGCTAGCCTTCCTAAAGCACGAATTGCTGGTCAAAAGGGTTGTATACATAGCATATTTTTTGATTGATATATCTGTGGGAAAAGGCCAAGTTCACAGTCATTCTAGGACTGATATTTCTGAAGATTTCTTCTGTTGGAGCTGCCAAGAGAGGACTGATATATTGAAGCATATAATGTTGAAGTTAATCACCGAAATTTGAAGTGAGGCTGAATATGAAAAAGGAGGTTGATTGGCAGTTGATTTAGAGGCTGGTATAAACCTTCTTTGCACAAACTGATATTTCTACGTGAAAGGGGGAAGAGCTATAGTCATCTTGAAGATCATTTCCATTAATAGTGTATTGTTGGAACCACGTCATAATTACCTCAATATGTTGAAGTTCACATTGCTGAGTTATTACCAGGTTCTTCTATTCCTTTTTCTTATTGTGTGTTGTGCCACGATTAATAAAATGACAATTTATGTTCAAGTTATGGGTATGCAGACTTGTATGGGTGATATATGAATTTCTTGGTTTAGTTCTAAGCACATAATATTGTTTTGAAGTATTTCTTTGGCATGTGTTACCCACTGTGCATGTTCATTTAAATTTAAAACCGAGAAAATGCACCTATAGCCACATGTCTACAAGATGTTTGACAAAACTCCTCAGTAAGAAAAACTATTAAACTCGGAAAAAATTTATTGGAAAATTTGAGATATCTGGTATACTACAGCTAGATATTCATCATTTATATTAGGCCAAAAATTTCCCACATGCCGATAATCACTCTTCACATTTCTTTGATCCATTTTCCTCCTGATTTTTCTCCATTGAATGATGCAAAATTAATAGCTTATATATGAGGAAGTTATAGTCAATTATTTCAGTGAAAGAGAATCCACATTTGAAAGTTCATTGGAAGATTAGAGTAGAGCGCCTTTTGATGTTTCATGTTCTTGAAAAAAATGAAACATAACCAATTTCACATTATTATTAAAGGATAGAATAGAGAAAAATAAAAAGGGAGAGGAAGAATTAAGAAAATAAAATGAGAAGGGAAGGGGTGAGAGAGAGAAATTTAGAAAAAGGTTGTGGGGAAGGTTTTTCAAATAGAAATTTAATTTGATACAAATAGATAGAAATTATGGTCACTAATTTATTGAGTAGGTATTAAGGTTTTTGTATTTGGTCTTTTATTATAAATTCTCTAACTTGTGTACCATTGGATTGTTTTGTTATTAGAATTTGCTAGCAAGTAAATGTGCCATTTGGTATAACATTTGCATTGGGACCAACTACTTTAGTTATAGACATTGAGGAGAATTGAAGACTTCGAAATCAAAGGAAAAGAAACATAATTGGTAATATGTGACCTAAAACAAAATGAGGGAACAATGGAAGAAGATTTAATACCTTAATGAACTCTCAACTCTTTTTTTTTTTTTTCTCTTCTTTCTAAAAGACACTTTAATATAGGGATTTTTAGCTACAATAGAAGAAAGAGATTTGAGAATCTATTTGATTGTATTATTAAAATGGAAATGCCTTTTAGTATGAGAAATTAAAAGGCCCTTAAAGGTGAAATTTGTGTAAAATACATGTATTTTTGTCAAAGTATATGTAAAAGAGAGTTAGAAATGACCACAAGGAGATCCAAATGCAGTGTAAGCTTATTACCAAACTCAAAAGATAAATTGTCCATTCGAGCTATTCATCAAGACAAGGATGAGCAAATTTTTGATATGTAAATAATTTGAAATTGATATTTAAGATGAACTAAAATTTCATATGAATAATTCAATAGAGAAAATATATCATTTATTTTTAAAGATTGGAAAATTATTATGCAAAGGAATGGACATAAAAGGTACGGTGTGCAAATAGGGGTTACCTTATAAAGGTAGAGGAATCACCTTTTCCACAAGAGGGGGATGTTAGATGGAGGTTATAAATTTCAAAAAGTAGTCATTTTTAATCAATGAAGAGAAAGAGGCAAAGAATTTTACCCAAAGGAAGAAAATAAATTGGAAGAGTTGGCCTAAGGAGGTCAATCATTTTCTTAGAGTATATCGTAGGTGTTTGAATGCTCAAGTGAAGATAGCATATTTAGTATAAAGGTGAAGTCCAGATGAAAGTAGTATTGGTGGTTAATTTATTTTTCCTATGAAAAATCTTGCATGACAACCAAAAAGACCAAGACAACTTGAAATAGTTTGGTATATTATGTATCATAATGAAAGATTTCCTTTATAAGATTATAAACAAGTCAAGTCAATCCACTTTATGAATGTGGGATAGTTTAAGAAATACAGTAAAGTGAAATAAAGTATAAAAGATAAAATAACTATGCCTAAGTCTAATATCTAGTTGACCATTTTAAGCTAATATCGTAGAGTTGTCGAAGGGTTTTCGAAGATAGCAAGCCCCGTTATCGAACTCCAAAGAAAGAAAAAAAAATTAATTGGACTGAAAAAAAAATGTGAAGAGGCATTCCAAAGGTTAAAGGTGTTATTGGACTGACCATTGTGGGCTACAACACATATTCAATTAAGACCACTTAAATGCAAGACAAAGATGATGGTCTGAGCTAATTAGTGAATATGATTTTGATATCACTTACATAAAAGGAACCGTAAATAGGGTGGTTTATGCTTTAAGTAGGAGGCCTAAAATATTTTCAGTGATTCCCTTAAAGACAAATTTGAGGGAGACATTGCTTGATTTACAATTTAAAGACACCTGGTATCAGGAGGTTAGAAAAAGTTTGAGGGAGTATGAAATGAGGGTCCAAAAATATGAAGAATAATGCCTTGATAATGATGGGCTACTATGATTTCGGGGAAGGATATATGTACCACCGAATGAAGATATACGCCAGTTAATCTTGAATGAAGCACATCGCGCAGTATACATGGCACATCTTGGTGTTAAGAAGATGAGTGCAGACCTAAAACCACTCTTCTTTTGGAAAGGGATGAAGAAGGACATCATAAACTTGGTAGCAAGATGCTTAGAGTGTCAGCGAGTAAAAGCTAAACACAGACATCCAACAGGATTATTGCAACCCCATGAGATACCAAAATATAAATGCGAAGTTATATCAATGGACTTCATTATGGGACTACCAATGACCTCAAGAAGACATGATTCCATATTTGTAGTGGTGGACACGTTGACCAAGAGCACCCATTTTCATACCAGTTAAGACTACATATAAGGCACCAGAAATAACCAGAGTTTTTATTGATGAGATTATGAGATTGCATGGAGTGCTTAGGAAGATCATATCTGATAGGGGAGTTGTGTTTACAGGAAGGTTTTGGACAAGTTCCCAAGAAGCCTTGGGAACCTAGTTGAACTTCAGCACTACTTTTCACCCTAAGACAGATGGGCAGACACAGAAAGGACTAATCAAATCCTCGAAGACATGCTTCGGAGGTATGTGATGGACCAACAAAAGAGATGGGAGGAGTTTTTACCCCTCATGGAATTTTCTTACAATAATAGTTATCAGAGTTCCATCAAGATGGTGCCATTTGAGTTCTTATACGGAAGACCTTGCAGAACACCTCTCAGTTGGGACCGACTAGAGGACTGAGTATTAATAGGACCAGAAGTGGTGCAAGAGATGGAACAACAAATGACTATGATTAGAGGAAGGCTAAAAGAAGCACAATACCGACAAAAGAGCTATGTTGATGCTCATCGGGTAGACCGAAGTTATGAAGTGGGAGATAGGGTATTCCTGAGAGTAAAGCCCAAAAAAAAAACTCTATAAGATTCAGAAAGGGAGAAAAAATTGTCTCCATGGTTTGTGGGACCTTTTGAAATCTTAGAAAAGAAAGGACCGATGGCATATAGGTTTGCCTTACCTCCATATTTAGCGTGTATGCATGAGGTGTTTCATATTTATGTTTTGCGTCATTATATTTCAGATCCTTCGCATGTTATTGACTTTGGTCATTTGCAGGTTTCGGTTAAGGGAACAGTAATGGCTGAACCAGTTCGCATACTGGACCAACAGTAATGGCCGAACCAGTACGCATATTGGACCAGCGAACTTTGCAGATTAGATGATGGTTAGTGGACCAAGTTAAGGTCCAGTGGGACAATTATAGTCCTAGTTCAGCTACTTGGGAGGACGCCGAGGAGATGTGTCACCATTTTCCTTACCTATTCCAAGGACTTCGAGACGAAGTCTATTATTAAGAGGGGGTGTATGTAGTGCCTCGCTCTAGTTGACTACGAGTGATATGAGATTAACATTTATTTAGCCCTAAGGCCCACACTTTATTATTTGAGGACCTCACATTGAGGATCCGGACACATGACTCTATTATTATTGGTTGTGATATTAGTGGTTGTGATGTTTATGTATGATCTCCATTGATATTATGATGAAGATAGCATTAATGGTTATGCATGTTCTCTATTGATATTATGATGATTGTGGCATAAATGGTTATGTTTGTTATCTATTTTATGTTATGATGTTGATAGCTTTGATGAATATGTATGCTTCCATTGATGTTATGATGATGATAGACATGATGGATGTGTCCCCTATGTTACCTACTTGCATTAGTTCTGGTTCACAATGAACAATGATGTGAATGACTAGGTGATGGTAATGATGTTATTATGACAATGACTAACACTAAGAAACCTTGTTACTAATTATTATTGAGTATGGCAGGAAACCACTAGAGGCAATCGCACATGACGAGTTGACGACACCTGGTTTGATGAGAATTTATATTATTTTATCTTTGAAATTCTAAATTGATTTTGAAACCTGCTATATATGCTTATCTATATTCTGATGACATGTTAATGGTCGCATGCACAGATTAGTTGCTTGGCCGAATGACTCACATATGGGTGATGGGGTTGTACAATTAGATGGAACTGCATGGGAGGGGTGGGACAGTGTCCCTGATCTCACCCACTAGCACTCCCGCCATGACTTGGGATAGAAAGGTTGAAACACCTTTGCCTTGAAGATCACGATGTCATGAGGGCAGGTCCCAAAGTTGGTTCGCTCATGAGGATTTTACTGGGGGGCACGCATCAAGGCAGATTCCTTGATCCCCGACACCATTAGTCTCACTATAGCAGGCAACATAAGAGATGATAGTGGTCTCTATTGTTGCACCTATACTTTCCCCTCGTAGCCACTAAATGCTTGAAGGGCAACTGGCGTGGCACCCTTGGAACTTCAAGGGAAGTTCTTGAAGGGCACGACCAAACTTGACACCCTTGGCATCACAAATAAATTGTTAGGTGTGACACCCTTGGAACTTCGAGGGAGGTTCTTGAACGGGCACTACCAAACTTGGCACCCTTGGCATCACAAATAAATTGTTAGGCGTGGCACCCTTGGAACTTCAAGGGAAGTTCTTGAAGGGCATGACCAAACTTGGCACCCTTGGAATCATTAAAAATAAATAAATTAATAAATATAATCAAGAAATGAAAACTAGGTAAATTTACATCAAGGGTAAATGATGTTAGAAACCGAGGTAATTAAATCAAGAATAAAACTTGGGTTAAGAGGATCATAGGAAGAAATAAAATATTTTATCTTAAAAACTCTACCCTCCCCATGTTGGAAAATATTAGGTAGATTATGTAGTTTAATTAGGTGAAAAGGGGAAAGAGGGACATAATTGTAAGGATAAAGATTAATCCTAAAATAGTTAAGCTTAATTAAGGGAAGAGGATGGTGAATTAAAATAAGATTAATAAATTAAATTTTAGAGAAATGTAGAGAACATCCATGTGGCAACAACCAACATAAGAATATCCATCTAAGAGATAACTTGAGTTAAATTAGGGAGTAGATAGGGGATCAAATCTTGACTCATTAATTGAATTTAGTAATGAACACAAATTAAGGAGTAAAAAGAGAGATCAAGAGACAACTAGGAGAAGAAATAGGAATCTTGTTGACCTGAGGAAAATTATTATTTTTAAATTAAAATTTAAGTAAATAATTTTGGAGACTCTTGATGAGAGAGTGACACATGGGTGGGTGAATAATCAAACTATTGAATTATCAAAAATAATTAATTATGCATGAAATTCCAAGTGTCACCTATGAGGACTCCTATAAAAGAAGGGGAAAGCCATGGGAGAAGGGACTTTTTCTTTACCCTATTGTTGGATGGATGAGACTATGTTAGATTAGTGACTACGAGCTATAGTGAGTTTGGTGAGGTAGAGGACTTTAGAGAGGGGACTCTTGAGCCAAGGAGTGCTCTCCTCTACCAGCTAATACATTCCTCTATTGTACAACCCCATTGCAGCTCGAGGGTCCGCGGGGAAGGAGAGTACCCAAGGAGTAGGCTGGGAGGTCAACCGGTGGGTCATTGCATTCGGATCAAGCACATCGACATTCACACTCGGAGGCGACCGACAACAAAGGAAGACAAGTAGCGGCAAGTCAAGTTTGAATCTCGTCTTCTGGTGAATGGTACCTATGTTGTATTATATTCTTTTATGACTTCTTTATGGTTTTATTTAAATGTATGTAAATTAGATGATATGTTCAATGAAGTGAAATTCAGGAAAGTTTTATATAATGCTTAATAATTTTTGGGTTCCTAATGCTATTTTCCTTATGGTTGTATTTTTAGCATTTCAAAAAAAATAAAAATTATAGGGTTAGTCCCTACACATCAACCTCGAAAATGTGAAACCTACCACTTGCAATAGAAAACAACTTGTTTGAGGTACCAACCTTGAAAATGTGAAATATTTGACTTGTTATATGCTACAACCTGATTGATGCACCAAACTTAGTGGAGACACCCACCTCCTTTGTCAACACTAGTGTGGACCACTTTTCATAATATTTCAAAATGGATCCACAAGCTCAAATATTAAACTTGCTTTCTATTCATATACCAAAATGATTATTCAACTACTCAAATTGTCAATCATAATCTCTTGGCTCTTAATAATTGTTTATTGTTTCCCCTAATCAAATTAAAGGAAATTCAACCAATAAAAAATTTCCAAAATTATTTTACACTCAATTTGGCCCCCAAAACATTATAAAATATTAACGGTTCTACAAGACATTTATTTCCAGCGTATGTTCTACAAATTGGACAAGGTCTAGTGGGAATTCTACAAAAGGGATACCATTAGTCAACTTAACCATTCACTAGAATAGGACTCCATTGGAAAAATAAAAAGTAATTAACCATATGTCGGGTTTGAACACTTGAACTCACGAGAAACAAACCATATGCCAACTAAATGTGCTACAACATACCTTATGCAGGGAAGAGTCATCGATTCTATTTGGAGAGGCCTTATTAGAGTTTATTATTGATCCACATCACCAAAGGGTCAGCTAATTAGATATTATCTCTATTTCACAGGTGTCGGGCCAATCAAAATGTGCCCTCGGCACACTCTAAGTTTGAGCCAAAACAACTTCCACGTCACAGACATCAAATCAATAAAAAATGTTCCCTTGGCATACTCAGAACAATATCCAAGTCACAACATCAAGCCAATCAAAATTATGCGCTCGACACATGTTAGAACAATATCCACATCATAGTGTTGAGCCAATCAAATTATGCCTTGAGCACATGTCAAGTATGGGCCAGAGAAAACTTCATGTTATTACTGTCAATCCAATCAAACTATGCCTTTAGCACATGTCAGAATAATATCCACATCATAACATCAATCAAACATATAACCTCAATGAATTCCTCATATGAGCTAGAATAATATCCAAGTCACAGCGTCGAGCTAATCAAACTGTGCCTTCAATATACGTCAGGTCCGAGCTAGAAAAATGTCCATGTTACAATGTCAAGTCGATAAAAATGTGTCCTCAACATACTCCAGGCTTTCGACCGTACAAACAACCAAACCAACTTTCCTTAGACTTGCTACGAAGGTCAGTCCTTCACGTCATGCTTTTCAACGTCATCCAATTCTTTTCAAACACAAACCATGCCTCAATATATACATGATGAGTCCCATGTTTTAGCCAACATGTTGACTTATAAATTTCCATAGGACCATGCCATAGGGGACTAAGGGTCAATGGACATTCATTTTATTACATCATTATGATTTCATACTTTCCACGAGGTTGATTTTGAGTAGTTGATGTGTCATCAAAATTCGTGTTTATTGGTCGACCAATGGTGCCCTATCGTCATGCCACGTGGTAGGATGCCACATCATTATTCACTACCATGTGGACCTGTCACAAGTTTCCACATGTCCTTATTCTTTCCACTTGTATCTTCTATCTATACAATCACTGGATTCTTGCCACATGTCAACATATCATTGGTCTAATGTGGGAGGTTAAATGTCATGCATCTTTTCATACCATCCACTATACAAGATTTTGATCATTGTCAGATCAGTTGAAAGGTGCACATATTTTAACAATGCTAAATAACACACATGTTTGTCCACCCAAATCCATTCATTGATTTTCAAATGTTTGGATCCACCCTTAACATGTGCAAAATTTAACAAATTTGGTGTTTTTTACATAGATTTTGTGTTTTTGGTCTTCATTACAACTACCAACTTCAAATGGTCATAACTTCTCTTTCGAGAGGATTTTTCCAAGTTTGATATACCATTGGAAAGGTATCAGAGAGGAATATCCAATCATACCATCCATAGTCTCAGTAGGACATCATAACTTTGACAAAAACTTAGTAAAATTCAAACCTATTTGACTTCACTTGATGAGGGCATGCAAAATATCAAGTTGACATATTTCTTCCTTTGATTCATGAATGACATTGCTACTTCTTTATGCATCCCATTTAATGTAATGAAACTTTTTTTCATCAATGAAAACATATGTGTAACAAAATTAGTCACTTAAGTACCACATGACAACTCCAGATGTATGTGAAGACCTTTATGGGAGAAAACCACCAAACTTCTTTATATGTCTATTCTTGTAAGAACCAACCTACTCTTACATCAATTTGTAAGCACCAACCTATAGGAGACTTCAATCCACTAACTAATTTATATGAAACAACTTTATAGAGACACCAATCCCTTAATTTATAAGCACCAACTTGAAGGAGATACCAATCCCTTGATTTACCTATAATATGCAATAATTATGTGTTTTGTTCAAATATGTTCTTCTCAACTCTACATATTGTTCTTTCTTTGTTTCATAAAATCATGCTTACTCTATTTTGCATATTGCACTTGTTCTAAATTAAATACCACTCACATTTACTTGTTATAACACTCTTTGCATAATGCACCAAAGACTACATTATGCTTCTATACTTGCACTTGTTTGCACTATGTTTATTAGATAGGCTACCTATAGTCTAAGCATCGTCCTTGAAGTTCATCTTCATACTTCTTCATACTCAGCCTCTATGATTATTTCATCATATCCACATTCGATTCCTTCCACGCATTCACCTATTGTACTCTCCCATTCTAAGTTATTTATATGAAACATCTGGGTATGGGCCAACATAGATAGGAATGGATTAGAGTTTTTTTGGGACAATACAAAAGCCAATAAAAAACCACATGCTTAACAAAAAATTGTTCCCCAAATAAAAAACACCAAAATTTTCGAATATCCAGATTACCTAGAATTACTTTGTGTGTATCACCTAGATGAATTGCATTACCTAGATTACCCAGATTTGCTTTCCTTTGGATTACCCATATTTACACCAAACGGGTTGAATACCAAAATATGACATGCCTTCGAAGCAAGTGGTCTCACAGGGGCCCAAGTACCTGGATATGACATGCCTTATTTACTCCTTTACACCTTGATTTCCTTCTTGATCCTTTGCTACTTGATATTGGGCATACAACCACATGAATCAATGACAACATATTGTGCATCATGTTTCTTAGGACATTAATGACAACACATTGCTCAACAATCTCCCACTTTTTCATCAATGAAAACACTACACATAGTCCAACCATTGATGTATTGTTGCTGAGAACCTCCACTGGTTCTTCTCATTCTATTTAATTAGTCTAGTTCTCACTATGTATGATTAATTCTCCCCCTTTTAAACCAATGGAAAAGGATCCTTATTTCATAAGCATGCTTTTTTCCAAATGACTCTCCCAGTCAACAACACCTCTTGTTTGAAAACTAGAGAACCGAGTGAGTACAATCAGTTGGATGTTCCCACTTATGGAAGATAGATCACTCCCAACCTTTGTCTAAGTTATTCAAATGGCTACCTAGCAAGAGGTTTGGTGAGTATGTCTACAAATTTATTGTTTCTTATAATGTATTCCAATTTAATAGTTTGATCTACAACTTGTTCTCTGATAAAATGATACTTGATGGGAATATGCTTGGTCTTTGAATGCATAACAAGTTTTTTAAATATGTTAATAGCATTGGTTTTATTGCATATAGTGGTCATAGGTTAATCACAATCTTCCTAAAGATTTTTCTTCATCCATACAACGTGATTGCAACATGATGTTGTTGCAATATACTTTGTCTAGATGTGGATAGGGAAATTGAAGTTTGTTTCTTACTAAGCTAGGAGACCAAACAACTATATAGATATAAGGCTCCCCCCACTAGTGCTTTTTATGTCATCAACACTACAACCCAATTTTCATATGTATAAACTTTGAGAGTGAATTTTTCGCCTATTTAATACCACACGTCAAAATATATGGTTTGTTGTAGGTACTTGAAATTCCTCTTTATTGCATTCACATGAATCTCCTTTTGATTTGACTGAAATCTTCCCAATATTCCTACTTGCATAATGTTTGGTCTTGAGATTGCTATATAAAGTAAAATACCAATCATAGACCTATACATTATCTAATATACCTCTAGAGATTCATCATTATTGTTGAGTTTACATATTGTTATCATGGGTGTGCTCATAGGTGCGCAGTTCTCCATTTGAAATTTCTTCAATATTTCTTTAAGATATTTATTTTAATACAGTAAAATTTCTTTTGTTGATTGATGAATCTGTAGTCCATGGTAAAATAATCATTCACCTAGCATATACTTTTCAAATTCTTTATACTTATTAGCTACAAAAATTTTACTCTTTAAATCAACATCACTATAAAAAATTATATCTACATGAACAAAAATAATAAACAAATTATCATTTTCAACTTTGATAAATGTATGTTGTCCCTTTCTTAAAACCGTGTTAATTGCATATTGTTAGTAAATTTAATTTTAGTAGAATTATGTTACATTAAATTTATCAATCTAAGTTTCTAAACTTGTGAAGTGTACAACAAAATATATGCAAGGACTTAGCTTCTAATTATATCGAATGCAAATTGACATGAAAGGAAATTATATTCTATGAAAGCAAGTAAATTGACATGAAAGGAAATATTAATCTATGAAAGTGATAGAAATCTAAAAGCGATAGAAATTTAATCTAGGAAAGCAATGGAAATCTAATTTAGGATAGTGATAGAAATCTTAATCTAAGAAAGTAATGTAAATCTAATCTAGGAAAGTAATATAAATATAATCTATGAAAGCAATAGAAATCTAGTTTATGAAAGTGATTGAAATATATACTTATAAACAAAGAAAGGAAAGAGTGTATATGCTTAGCAAAGGGGGCCCTCCAATGCTCAGTAAACACACTTGAAGTTGAAAATTAGAACAAAAACATATATTAAGTGAAATAATCTTGGAGAAAGCTCCAAAAGATTGAAATCTAGCTACAAAGATATTTCTTAAAGTATTTTGATTATAAATTCTAAATTTCTTCTCCCTTCCTCCCCCTGAAATAGAGAAAGCACTCCTACTTATACATGAGGTTCTTTGAGAATGAGATAAGAAACTAATAAATTCATATCCACTTTTCACTCAAGTAGGTACAACAAATTTGCTAAAATTAGGAGATAATTATCTCTACAAATACTCTCACAATTATCTAATATCTTTGATATGAGATCTTATCAAAACTTCCATGTTTTTTTTTTTTCAATGAAACGATTATGGGACTACCTAGTAGAACTCATTTATACATATTTTTTCACAATTTCACCAAGTAGAGCCTCTCCCTAGAGATTTGAACCTGCCACGACTAGAAAGACAACATGTGC